>OX101753.1:149603737-150803737 GCA_944452675.1 Tachina lurida | reverse complement strand
AAACAAGTAAGAGTGCTATATTCGGCTGTGCCGAATCTTATATACCCTTTACCAACGTACGTACATACATATATATAGTATACAGACACATACATACATATTTGTTTCCATCTTGGGAGCTTTAATTTTCATTTTTCAAATTTCATACGCTAAACTTTTCTTTCAGAAGCATAAAATATATTCAATTTATAAAGAAAACGAAAAAAATTTTTAGACCTATTTAATTTTACATAACACAAAAAGTGTGAGTTTTCCAACCCTGGAGTCATAATTTTGGATTTTTCTGATTATTGATACCAATCTGGTTCTTTAAAAAATACATAAAATATGTTAAGTGAACAAAGCTAAAACGAAATAAGGAAAAACTTAGTTTCATTTAATTCCTTTAATATTAAAAAATTCAGTAAAGTGCGACTTTAAATCGCGCACGAAAGGCAGACTATTTTGCTTTTTCGAAGATTTTTTCAGTGTTGTCGCTTTTTTCTCGTTTCGGCGATTTTTTTCTGTTTTTGGAGGTTTTTTTCTTTTTGGCGATTTTTTTCTGTTTTTGGGCTTTTCTTCATTTTGGAGATTTTTTTTCAGTTTGGAGATTTTTTTTTCAGTTTGGCGATTTTTTTCAGTTTTTGGGTTTCTTTTATATAAGCGATTTTTTTGTTGGTTTTTTTCATTTTGGCGATTTTTTTCTGTTTTTTGGAGTTTTTTTCGTTTTGGCGATTTTTTTCATTTCGGCGATTTTTTTCATTTTGGCGATTTTTTTTTTCATTTTGGCGATTTTTTCTGTTTTTTAGGTTTTTTTTTTCGTTTTGGCATTTTTTTTTCATTTTGGCGATTTTTTTTCGTTTTGGCATTTTTTTTCATTTTGGCGATTTTTTTTTTTCATTTTGGCGATTTTTTTTCATTTTGGCGATTTTTTTTTCATTTTGGCGATTTTTTTTTCATTTTAGCAATTTTTCCGTTTTATGCGATTTATTTTCGTCTTAGAAATTTTTTTTAATTTGGTGTTTTTTTTCGTTTTGGCGATTTTTTTTTTGTTTTTGGCGATTTTTTTCAGTTTGGCGATTTTGTAATTTTTTGATTTTTTAGTTTTACCGTTTTTGAAAATTTCAAGAGTTTTGCTCTTATGGTTTCCAAGATACAGCAGTTGTCAAAATTGCATAGTCAAAAGTGCATTAACTGATGGAACACCCTTTAATTTAAATTTTTGGAAATTTTAGTGTTAATTTTTGTAGTCTGTATAAAAAGTGTATATACATATAATTGTATGTATATTACATGGGATTTTAAAATTTTTCGTTGCTCGTTTTGGAACACCCTTTAATTTCCAATTCTCATGTATTTGTTGTTGTAGCGGCCAAAGGTCTACACACTGTGTCCAAATTTCAGGTCTGTAGCTCGTACGGTTCTCGAGAAAATACTAATATAGTTTTAGACATAGTTAATTTTACATAACACAAAAAGTTACAGTTTTCCACCCTTGGAAACGTCTTTTTAATTTTTTTATATTTTTTTAATTTAAAATTCCAATTTTAGTCGTACTGAAGTGTAAAATATGTACATTTATTAAAAAAAAATAAAAATTTGTTTTCGGTAGTTACTTTTATATGGCAAAATGAAGTTTACGTTTTCCAGCTCTGCAATCGTCTGTCCGATTTTGCTGAATTTCAATACCAATCTATTTTGGAAAATTTCTGACACACCAGTCCAAGAACGAAGTCTCTAGCTTTTCTGGGAGCTTCGGAAAACCGATTTCACGTACAGACAGACGGACAGACGGACAGACGGACAGACGGACAGACGGACAGACGGACAGACGGACAGACGGACAGACGGACAGACGGACAGACGGACATCGCTTATTCGTCTTCCCTATGCATAAGGATCCAGAATATATATATTTTATGTGTCGCTTATTGATATTATAGAAATTACAAACGGAATGACAAACCTATATATACCCTTTTACCATTTTTGTTGGTAAAGGGTATAAAAATAGTTCTAAAAGTTGGAACTTTGACTAGATAAATAAAAAAATTCATAAGAAAATCGCTATGAGAGGTAAAGAAATTTGAACTAGAAAAAACCATTTTTAGGGTTCCGTACACCAAAGGTGAAAATGGAACCCTATTGTTTTCGCTACGCTGTCCGTCTGTCCGTCCGTCCGTCTGTCCGTCACAGGGTATTTTCTCGAGAACCGTAAGAGCTACGGACCTGAAATTTGGACACAGTGTGTAGACCCTTGGCCGCTACAACAACAAATACATGAGAGTTGGAAATTAAAGGGTGTGCCAAAACGAGCAACGAAAAATGTTAAAATCCCATGTACTATACATACAATCGTATGTATATTACATGGGATCCTTGGCCGCTACAACAACAAATACACGAGAGTTGGAAATTAAAGGGTGTGCCAAAACGAGTAACGAAAAATTTTAAAATCCTTTGTAATATACATACAATTGTATGTATGTATGTATATTACATGGTACCCTTGGCCGCTACAACAACAAATACATGAGAGTTGGAAATTAAAGGGTGTGCCAAAACGAGCAACGAAAAATTTTAAAATCCTATGTAATATACATACAATTGTGTGTATATGCACTTGAAATTTGTAAAGTTCGTGTATTTTTATACAGACTACAACAACTAACACTAAAATTTAAAAAAATTTAATTAAAGGGTGTACCATCAGTTAATGTAATTTCGACTATGTAATTTTGAAAACTTGCTGTATCTTGGAAACCGTAAGAGCAAACTTCCTGAAATTTTCAAAAACGGTAAAACAAAAAAATCTCAAAATTATAAAATCGCCAAACCGAAAAAAAATCGCCAAAATAAAAAAAAATCGCCAAAACGAAAAAAGCACCAAATTAAAAAAAAATTTCTAAATCGAAAATAAATCGCGAAAAACCGGAAAAATCACCAAAATGAAAAAATCGCCAAAATGAAAAAAATCGCCAAAATGAAAAAATCGCCAAAATTAAAAAAATCGCCAAAATGAAAAAAATTGCCAAAATGAAAAAAAATCGCCAAAATTAAAAAAATCGCCAAAATGAAAAAATCGCCAAAATTAAAAAAAAAATCGCCAAAATTTAAAAAATCGCCAAAACGAGAAAAAAGAAAAACACTGTATTAAAAAATGCTCAAAGCCCAACGTACGGAACCCTTCGTGCGCGAGTCAAAGTCGCACTTTACTGAATTTATTTTTTTTTTTTTTTAATAGAAGTAACACTTAGGCAATTAATGCCTACAAAAATATGGAATTGCAGACGTACTACGTTTTTAGCTTTCTGTGAAATTCCTTGTCATATTAAGAACACTTTAAAAATTACATTTTTCAAAAGCCTTATTTCAATTTTCAAAATTATTTTGGAAAAATAACAATTAGCAATTAATTTAAGCTTGTTGATCTCAATATACATATGTATGTAATTCATAAAAAAAAACCAAACTCTCTAACGTACGTACATGCATACGCCAGCAATATACTCGTATACTCGTATACTAACTTTGTGCTATTTTTTATTGCGCATATAACTCTTAATAATTTCATACTGGTATTTATTGCAAGTCTTTAAATAAATTTTATTTATAATGAAAATATTTATTACATCATTTGACTAATGTTGTTGTAAAATTGTTTTAGAGCCGTTACATATACATACATACATACATACATATGTATGTATGTAACAACACCTTTTGTTTAATCGGAGGACTTCTTACACGTTCTTTCACATTCTTCCCTTGTATTGAATAAATTGCTTTTCACCACATCATTATCACAATTGCCATAATAACGTTTTTCGCATTCGTTTTCGGAACTTTTATATATCCAGATACGTAATACCTGTGTTATTTTACAGTCAGCACGAATATTATCGACCAATAATGGCTCATTACATACATCTAAAATGTAAAACATATTAAAAATTTATTTTTTTTAATATTAATTTCACTAACCATTTCCCAGAGTAGCAGCATAAGCAAAACTAAGGATAGCCATAAGCAGTATAAAGATCTTCATTTCTTTTTATATTTTGAACACTTTCTTTCAAGACAAGTTACTCGTATTTGACTGATTTCCAAACTTGTTTCTCCAAACCTTTTATACTATCATTTTTATTTAGCACGTTTTCCATTAGCTAGCAATAAAAATTGCTAATTCTTTATATTTTTTATGAAGCTTGTTTTAATGATAGTACGAGTAGATAAATAATTATGCTTGAATGTATGTACGAATCTTAATTATTTGAAATTAAATTAAATTTTATATGCGTAAATAAATATGTACATATCTTCATCTTAAATGCAAACGGACGTAACTAGTAGTTACGTGCGCTTTTAAAAAATCGTCAATTTTAAGTAAAAAATCGTCAAATCGCCATTTTGCTATTTTCGGCACCAAAAATCGTCAAAATGACGATAAATCGTCACGCTGCCAGCGTGATTTCAAGGTCAAAAATGTTCGGCATTAAACAAAAAATCACAACATCGGCTCTATTCATTCTGTGATTCATTCAGTTAGTTCTCTCAAGTTTCTTGATCTTGTTCTCAACACATTTTTCCAAGCTTTTTATATGTACATACATACATACATATGTATGTGGTATGTGTAACGCAACTTGGAAAGTCATCATCCATTTAAAATTTTGACAGAAACTCCTCACAGATATCAGATCGCAGATCATGCATCTGTTTGTTGAGATGTTCACGATGACCAGACAGACATCTCTTAGTGATACTATCTAACTATGTTAATGAGCCGAATTTCATCAGCTAGGTCAGATCGAGACTGCGCGTTATTTTTTCACGACTAACATCTATAAGATATTTAATTTGGGGGACTCAAACGGTAGTCATAAAGGTCATATTTGGTAAACAATGTAAAACAAAATACAAACACATGCATACATAAATTCTTTGTCTGGCAACATTTCTTCAAAATTCAAACACAAAAAACAACAGATTAAATATACTATGTACAATACATATGTATGTATGTATGTATGTATGTATATAAATTTGTGTATGTGTGCACATATGCATATGTTGTATATACCACTAATCTACAATTCATACCCTGCAGTCAGACTGGGGCCAAATGTCTCTATGTCAACACTAAAATTCTAGTAGTAGGTACATTGTCTACAATTTCTTTTCTATTCGTCAGTATAAAAGAAAGAGAGAAAACAAATGTGGTGTATTTCTGGTGGCTTTTGCAACAACTTGTCAATATTCATATAATTGTATGTACGTAAGGTATAGAAATGTACCACTAAATGTCTGGTTGGTATGTCTCCATGTTCCCATAAGAACTATGTAGTCACTACCTAGTCAATTGTTTTAGTGTTACTAGTAGATTTTCAATGACAAGCCCATGCTAAATGTCTATAGCACAAAGTATTGTATGGGGATTAATTAGAGAGTAGTACTGGTGACAAAGTCAAAAGCGACTCAGTACATTTTGACCATCGACATTTCCTTCAGGGTATACATACTTACATATGTATGTAAGTACCCTGAAGGAAACGTGGGCTTAAGTGTCCCCAAGCCACCACTTTTGTCGACTATTTTGGTGACATTGTCAACGGAGCGTCTATTAATATTGTTTTTAATGCGTAGAAGAAATTTTTTCAAATACACACAACTATGCTTCTTCTTGATGTTTTATTGGTTTGTTGGAAATAAAAGTGACGTTAAGCAAAATCTAACGGCCCTATGAATAAGCAAAAATTGGCATGAAGTTAGCATAAGTGGCAAAATTGAACATGATCTTAAAGAGTTTTGCCACGAATCTTCACATTAAAAATCATGCTAAGACCTAAAGATGGTTTAAAATTAGCTAATGCGACAATTTTTAGTGTTAAATTGTATGGAGGAACTCGTTAACACCTAATTCAATTTCGTCACTTATGCTAACTTCATGCCAATTTTTGCTTATATGTACATAGGACCGTAAGTGTTTATCAAAATTAGTTTAAGAAATCAAATTAAACGATTAATTTAAGGGTATTCAACAATAATTAGTAAAATTACACAAAAAGAAAAAAAATTTAAAATTAAACGATTTTAAGTTAAAGTGCCAATTATGGAAATTCTTGTTTGACCCTATGGAATATTTTGTATCATCAGCTAAAAATTTGTCACACTTTCAGATCCATACGTATGTAAGTGTTTGATTTTACTAACTAATTCAGCGAAACATAAAATTTTTTATTTACATACCTGTATGTATTTAATAGAAATGACAAACAAAATCCCTACTTGCTGGCAATACGCTGAACGAATGAATGAATTAGTTCCTGTTATTGTATGTTTTTTATGCATAACTTCCATATTTTATATATTTGTTTAATAAAATACCAAAATGCGAACAAACTATGCAATTTCATTATCAAAAGTGTATACTAGAATTACTAAAATGTAGTAGTGGCCATTTTTTTCCAATGTCTTCATATGGTTCCTAAAGAACTATCTAATCAGTAGTTCCAACGTCAGTAGTTGCTTTTCAATGACACACACATGTTAAATGTCTATAGCAAAAAGCATTGTGTGGGGTATAATTAGTCAGTAGTACTGGCGACAAAGTCAATATTGAATCAGTACTGATTCACTAGTGACATTTCCTACAGGGTAGATATGTGAGCATATACATACATGTATACATACCTCCATACATACATATGTATGCAATAACAAGAATGGATACCCTCTAGTCAGCCTAGAACCATATGTCTCCATGTCAACACTCTTTTCTCTAGCGACAATTGCACTAGTTGAAATATCTACAACTTTCCTTTTATGCGCGAGTAGAGATACGTTAGAGACAACAGTTCTAGTGTATTTCTGGCGACATTGTTAATGAACGTGTCAATAGTTTGTTTTTCTTTTTTATTATGCTATGCAATAACGTTAAAAACTTACGTACATATGTATGTATTTAAGTTTGTTGCCCCAACCCTTATAAAATTATAGACGAGGGTCACTAAAATGTACTAGTGAATCTTTAGTTTAAATGTCTCCATATAGTTGTAAGAGAATAGTGCTAAAGTCTACTGGTAGATTTTCAATCACAACCCTATGTTATATGTCAATAGGCGATTACATTGGCTGCGGTACACCTATTCAGTTTTACTATTGACAATGTCACTAGTAAATCACTACAATTTTACTATTGACATCGAGCGAGGAAATATCCATATTGTAGACTAGAGCCACTAAAATTTACTAGTGAATCTTTGGTGCCAATGTCTCCATGTGTACCCAAAAGAACTACTTAGTCAGTATTGCTACAGTCTAGTGGTGGATTTTCAATGACAAGCTAATGTTAAATGTCAATAGATAATTACATTGGCTGGGGTACACTTGGTCAGTAGTACTACTGACAATGTCGCTAGTAAATCACTACAATTTCACTATTCGCATTTTCTGCAGGGTAAGGATAAGAAATTCATAACTATGTATTGGCAAAAATTATTGCATATCCTTAAAAAATACTTTTCAATAACTCACCTAAATTACACACGCTCACACATTCATGCACACGTACATATTCATGTATGTATGTATGTATGCATGTATGCTAGTAAAGCACCTAAAATTATCTGCGTACGAGGTTCTCTTGTTTTTCATTCAAGTAAAAACTTTTCTTACTAATATTTTTCTTCTGGTACACAATTTTATATTTTTACCACTTTCACTTACACACACACACACATTTACACATACATACATATGTATGTATTTCTAATTGAAATTTAATTCTGCATTTCACTTATGTTTATAAAATAAAATTTTTATTCTTTTTCATTCAATATTTAAAACTTTTGTTGAAAATTTTCCATTTTTTAGTAATAAATTTTTATATCGTGGGTACAATATGTGCAAGGATACGCGTACACATGCATACATATTCATTTATGTATGTAGTATGTATGTATAATTTATCCTTATTTTTTTGTTTTTTTTTATGGCACATTCATTCTTTAACTTTATTTTATTGTCGTATACTTTTTGTAAGTCGATAACAACCGTATTATGGTAAATCCTGAACTCAACTGATATTAAAGTGAGTACACACATTTTTAAAACATTTGAGTTGATGGTACTTGCCTATGTATGTATGTATGTATGTAGTTGTAAAAAAGCTCAGCAAAAAAGGAAAGCTACCTTTTTGACATACATTGACAAGTAACAGAGTTGTTAAAATTCGGAAGGAAAGCAAGAAGGATAACGCGAATTTAAAAGTAAATTACAAATACAGTCAAATCCCAATAATTCGTAATCGCAAGGTACCGGCCATTTCTTACGAATTATAGGGGTTTTCGATTTGGCGGGGTTTCGATTTAACTGGGTTAAAATAAAATAAATACGAATTAACTTGGGTTGTTCAATTTATTTACTAAATTTGTTGTTTTTATAAGACCGACAGAGTTTTATGCGTGCGCTTTGACATTTTTCTTTATTATTCATGTAACAAACTGATCTTAAGAAAATAAACACACACACAAGCAAAAGCAAAAACCCACGCAAAAAATACCATTAAACAGAAAATCATTCTTTTCATGTTTCTGTTGTTTTTATTACGAAGTGGTGTTAGCAAAAAAATTACGATCTATAAGAGGTAAAGATTTTATTTGAAAAAAAAATTACAAATTAGCGAGGGGACCAAAATGTATGGAAATTTTACGAATTAACGAGATTTTTTCAAGGGAGCGACAGTTTATTACGAATTATCGGGAATTACGATTTATCGGGGTGCTCGGTAGGCTAGTGAGTAGTGTGCTAGCCTATCAGTGTGGAGGTTGTGGGTTCGATTCCCACCATAGACCCTGGTCTGTTTCAGTACAACGAGTGAAGGTCTTTGTTACTATTCTCGTTTAAATTAAGTTATGATATAATTTGTAATTGTATTTGTAACATTTAATAAATAAATAAATAAAAAATACGATTTATCGGGGTACGAGTTATCGGGATTTGACTGTATATACATATATATATATTCATATATACATACATATATAGCGTCACCTTAAAGACGAAATAACCTATCTGCAGTTTTCAAAAGTTTACAGGAGAGGATAAAAACGTTGTAAAATTAGAACTATTTGCATATTTTGATTAAAATGAAACCAGAAATATATCGATGGCTTAGATAATATAAAAAGGGCCTAACTAAATTTTTTTTTCGAAATCGCGTTTTTAATGTTTTCTGGGCGACAACGTATAATTGTATCCTCCTTGAAGATCTTAGTACGTTACAGTTCAAAATCAAGGACTTATGGTAACTTAAAAAACTATTTCTGCATGTAAATGCATTGATTTTTCTTCAGTTTTTTGCTTCTCCTGTAAAATATCGAAAATTCGAGTTAGGCCTTTTTTATATAAGCCATCGATATATCGGTTGAGAAAATTTGTTTTTCTAAGCACAGCTTATGTTAACCTAAGTGACGGTTATTTGGAATTGTAAAAATCTGAAACCAAATAACATGTCAGCAGTACTAATTAGTATGAATAAATAACATACATATGTATATCGTCATCTTAAAGACCTAATAACCTATCTGAAAAAAGTTCAAAATTGAGTTTTTTATGGATTTTTATTCCCTATATCATAACGGATATGTGTGCAAAATTTGGCCCAAGTTATTACAGTTTTTGTACCTAGAGGACCGTTACGCACTAAAAAAGAGAAAAATAAATCATCAAAAATCACGATAAAAGTTTAGTATATACAGTAATGTGCAGAACAAAAGCAACAAAAACGCTATTTGACTTAAAATTTAAATATTTTTGACATTTGATTATTTCAAGCAGCTCTTTTAACAACTTTTGTAGGCATTCATACTAGAAAACGAATTCTCAGTTTAATTTTTTAATATTGATATTTCCTGAAAAATAAAATAACTAATATTCTCAAACCCATGTATCGAGATTGTGCAGAACAATAGCAACAAAATGAAAATGTCATAATTATCAATAAACTCTTTGATATATCGCTATAATTCCAAAGTCCAACAGCCTTAACAGTACTTATTAGTCCTTATATTAAATATTAAAATGCATATCTCAATGTTATTGGTGCTGCTTGATTTAGGAAGAATCGGAAGGAGTAGGTATTGCTGAACTTTCTAATATTTAAAAAATTAAGAATCTGAAAACATTAGATAGGCGGCTGTTACTTATTTAAAAGTGTAATAAAAACATATTTCTAGTTTGCTGATGGATAGGTCGGCAGAATAGTTACGTATTGAGCAGTTTTGTGTACCACCATGAAAAACTTCCGCAGCTTATCATAGCTAAATGCATTTCAAATAATCCAAAAGCTCGTTTTCTGTTTCTAGTGAGGTTATAATATCTCGAAATTTTAGTGTGCATTATGGTACAACTCGAAATCGTGCCGGAGAAGGCAATTGAAAAAGTTACATACTAAGAAAATACTATAGTTGACCAAGAGATAGATACTTAAAAAAAATCCAAGTAAATATTGTATTTAGTTCATACAATTTTATTGTTTTTTTTGTTTAAAACGGAGTTCAGTAGTACACACCGTAATTGAATCCTAATAAAATGGGAAACCGATGTTCTTATTGAAGAATTCAAGTTCCATATATGGAATTGGTATATCATCTCTTCAATGCGGCGCTTGCCTAGCAAACCGTTTTCGCGACGAAATATTAAAATGAGTTTTAAGCATAACAGCGGTTAGGTGATGGTGATGTCTTATTTTCCGACGTATAAAGTTAGACCATTCCCAAAAATGTGTAAAAAAATATCCTTTAAATAAAAATTATTTGTCATTTCGAGTGGAATATGACTCTTTTATGGGTGTTTCAATGCGGTAGTATTCCATAACATACTTGGAGGTTGGAAAAAAAGTCAGGAACATTAATTTAATTCCAATCCTCGCTTTACCGACAAACGCAGCTTTCTCGATCGCCATTGCAAACCTCTTTGCAAGAATCCGAAGGAGTGTTTTCGGAAAATGGATCCTAAATTGCAACGAACACTTCAAAATTCCATTAACTTAGCCAAAATGTATTCCTTAATGCATAATAAATAATATTTGAGAATTTATCCACGTTGATATCCACGTATTATGAAAAAAAGAAGATTATACAAAAAGGATTAATTTGTTGCTTTTGTTATGCACAGCTTCATATCAAAGTCTGGACTATTTTCTCTAACTTTCGAAACCCCAGTTTTTTCAAAACAGATTTTATTCAATACGATACATAGGGCATATAAATACAAATAAATTATGCTCAGAGTTTTTGTTGCATATGATGTATATTCTGAAATAATCGTCTCCATTTATTTTTGCGGAGGTTGTTGCTTTTGTTTTGCACAGTACTGTATGTACATATGTATATATGTGTATATATGTATACAGCCAGGCTGCGCAGAGAAGCGCTAGAGTGCCGAACATCAATCGGCTTTTTATACAAATGAATACACATACGCTTATACATTTCTCTCTTGTTTCTCTCGGTGGCCAGCTCTGATGTACAGGCATGGACTCAACAACTTTGGAACTTTTTTATGAGTTACAGTCGAATTTCGACCTCTGTGAGTCTACCACTAATTGAATAATTTTTTTGTGTTTAATATTGATTTTTTTTGATACGTAACAAAAAAAATCTACTATATACCTTCAGAAAGAAATCTCAATTAAGCAAAAATCATTATTCGGAAAGAAGAGGGGCTTTACTCTGTAATTCGAAACGAAAGAATATGCTTTCGAATTTGCCAACATTTATATTTTCATTTTTTTTGTATTTGTGAAAGAAATGAAATTTAATCAGAATAAATTTAATTAAAAGCTTGAATCACACCTTGCTTACTTTTAAAATTAACATATTTACCTCGAAAATTAAAAAATTTTAGCTGCATTAAATTCAGAGCAAAGGAGTTAGTTTTAATCAATGGTTTTCCAAGTACGAGGCATGTCGGTAGCAGTATGAGGATACCAAACGAAATTATAATATTTAAAGTTTTAAAACATGTACCATAATCTTAAATTCTTATGAATTGAATTAGGCTACTGTTCGTAACGCTTTTTAAGCCAAATTACATGTGATAATTATTAATGAACAAATAACATCAAGTTAGTTGTAAATATTCTGACAACAACACATAGTTGAACGGAACAGCCAGCCGTTTTCGAAGGCCACTAAACCTTCCTCATCAGCGTTCTTCTGTGTTTGATGTAGATGTCTGCCCTATATACGAAACTTTATTGCAAATGGAATATGTGAATTGGTTTGATTCATTGCATTTTTCAATTTGCTCATATATATGTTTGGTAATGAAGGCTCAACAATTTACCATCTTTCATATATATTACAACAGTCTTACCATTGTCGTTTGTTCCTTACTAACTATGCACATGTTTGTTAATTTGCTTATTTTTGTTCTACTTAAGACAAATTGAAAAATGCAATGAATCAAACCGCTGATGAGGAAGGTTTAGTGGCCTTCGAAAACGGCTGGCTGTTCCGTTCAACTATGTGTTGTTGTCAGAATATTTACAACTAACTTGATGTTATTTGTTCATTAATAATTATCACATGTAATTTGGCTTAAAAAGCGTTACGAACAGTAGCCTAATTCAATTCATAAGAATTTAAGAAACAAATACAGTTCGAAAAATAATAATTAACTAAAATATACCATAATATTAAACAAATATTTAGATATTTTCCTTTGTTTTTATAAATTTGAAAATATTGATATCTAGATAATTTGCTCATGTTGATTTCTTAAAATCTTATTTCAAGAAATATTTATTTTCTTTAACATTTATTTACATTTTTTATTTAAAGTGATAATTAAACATACGACGCATGGTCACTCACTTTATCCATCTTTTTTTAATTTTCATTGTTAATATTGCTCCTTTATTGCATAACTTAAGAAACCTAGTTTTGCAGAAAATTAGTTTAATGTTTTCAATTTACACACAACTCAATGAGCATATTAAAATATGTTATTCTCCCAAGAGCTGAATATATAAGCCATTTATATGAAACTTTAACAGAAACTAGAAAACGATTTGACGAATTATTATGCATTAGCTGCAATAAAGGAGCGATATGTACACATACAGATGTATGTATGTATGGCTTATACGCCGTAGATACAATGGTAAGCCAGGTTTATAACTTTTCATTTTAAAGCAATACTATTTTTATGCTATAAAACTGCAGATAACCTCTCATAATACTATATACATATGTATGTATATCAAAATGTTGGATGAGTTCGTATAAAATAAGTGTCATATTCTTTATCAATCCATTTAATTAATTTGTCAACATTTTTAATTACTGTGCTTTTTTTGGTCAAAGGCTCGAACACCACGTATAGTTCATACGTTGCAGTGGACCAGGCTAATATAACTTCACTGCTTATAGCTTCAAATATCAGTTTCAACGGTCTCTCCGAGTGATGAACGCGTTCCAACAAATCACAATAAATACCCTCTAGACGCTCAAATTCCTCTAGTGAAGTATAAGGCGGCACCAGTTCAGAACATAAAACTTGAGCTGTTGATTTCGGTTTATAAACAAAATGTCTTAATTCAGGTATACCAATATTTTGGGCATTCAATTGGTATTTGGGATTCGTTATATGGTCCACTGATTCGTTTATGGTTTCCAAGTATTGAGAACGGATCATTTTTTCTGTAATAGATTTTTTAGCAGTCGATAAAGTAAAGAAATCATCACGATCAACGGTGAGCAGCAGTAGACAAGCTGAACATTCTTCTTGAAGGTATGATACGTGAGCGTGCAAATAACCATTCATATTAAATTTAGGCAAACATATGGGTGTCCAATTTTCAGAAGTTTTAAATGATTCCGTACTATCGATTAAATTAAAAATTAATCTGAAAAAGAAATAAGTACATAAATATATGCATTTTATAAATCAAAAAATTCAAGTATTGATTACAGTGTAATTTAATTTGATATTTTTACCTTAAGTCCGTCTGATGAATTGTATATTTTTTCATCCTTACTAGGCAAATTAAATGATTCTTTGCTATCAATATAGCAAACACTAAATTTTTAATTTTACCACAATTATCTTTAATAGCACTAACTATACTCGAACGTGCCGATCCAGACATAGGTAAACATCTTATTGAATTAGTAAGAAATGTAAAAACACTGTTCGTTACTTTTTTATTGCTACTGTCATTTAATAACAGATTGTTTATTAAGCGTTCGCTACCCTCCAGCAGACGACGCAAATCGAAATTTTTTCGGTTTTGGAAAATTTTCGATAATTGGGTGAACGTCAGTGTAGAAAGGATTTGATTATGGACATCGCTTAAAACACAGAATGAAAAATAAATCAAAATTGTTTAAATTTAAGTCAACATGTTACATAATAGAAAAAAATAGTAATTTTGTACAAAAATTCATCTTTTTCTACGATTTTTAGCTGTGGGGGGTAAAAATGCACCACCAAACCAACACCGAATACATAAAGTTATTACGAAATTATAAAAAGCAAATAAAACACTTTTTACTTATTTCAACATGCTTTTTGACAAAAGTTAACCAACGATGTGAACAAAGATATTTCTTGTTTTATTTCAATAAGAGTATACTTACTTTAATTGCATTTGCAATTGCTTGATACTCATATTTGACCTGGAAGCAGCAACAAATATCAAGTGGCTTTTAATCATAAAGACAAACTGTATTCCACGGGCATGAATTGACGTTAAGACATCTTGAGTATTTTCAACAAAACTCATTAGAGCTTGAATAATACCGAATAAAATTGCTAATTTATCTTCACTACCATTTAATGAGTAAATAGGTTTGCCTGCCTCACTCAAAATGAATATATGTTTTTTATGGCCACGCCATATAGGATCATGCAAGAGTGCAATTTCAGCAGTACAAAGTGAATTTGCTTTACTTAATGCATTATTGGCATCTCTTGATTCTTCACATTTGCTTGTTGCAAATGATCCGCATTCAGATATCGAGTCACAAGCTACGAATAGATTATAAAAGATTTAACTCTCAATTAAAATTAATTTAAGTTTACTTTCTTGATTTAGCTCTTCCTTTTTTATCTCTTCCACGGATCCATCATGAAACTTCTGAACTACTTCCGACTCCACTAAACTTTTATGGTCGCAACAGGAATCCTTGTCTTCATTACTTTTAGCATCGTAAAATTCAGTGTTCAATGAAGAACTAGACGCCATTCTGGCTGTCGCAGAAATATTCTTACTGGCCATTGGAGCATGTAATTTTGAGCAAAATAGCTTTCAATTTTTTTTAAGGAATTTTAATCATAACTTTTTTAACTTGCTTTTCGATTTACGGTGGCTTTTAACAATCTTGACCAAATTTAGATATAAGTATTTTACTTTGTTGTTTATTGACGAAAATCCTAACAAAATATCTCGGTTTGTAATTTTGAAAGAAAATTTTTGAGGAAATGTCAAAAACTCCAAAATTAGATGGCATCTTTGAAATATCTCGGATGTTCAATTTAAGCAGAGCTGTTATATGTATCAATGTCAAACTCACTGTTGGATTGACATTTAACACAAGGTGGCAGCACAAGGGAGCTGCTGTGTCACAGATTGTCAAGAGTGCTTTTTGCCTAAAAATTTATTTATAAATTGTGTGGTTGGAAAATGCCTTGTGGCTGAAAAAAAAAATATTTAATTATTATGTCATAAAATAAATTAACTATTATATGATTTGCGGTACCATTTTTTATATTTTTCGAGTGCTCTAGTTGTTTATTTTTGTCGACTCTTTTTGACAATAACGAGCACATTACCTAAACGAAGATCAAGGCGAATTCAGTTAGCATAACAATTAGTCATGTTTTACACTTGGCAGTTTTTCTTGAAGCAGTTCTCTTCAATTCTCTTTTAAAACTGCCCATTTGTTTACACTCAGACGGTTTCTTGTTCAATTTTCGTATTGTTTTAATGCAGCGAATGAAATAACAAAACAGAATTGAAGTAACTTTTCTGTACAGGCAAGTCAGTACCCCTCTTCTTTCTTCTTTCCTTTCTCTCCTATAAACTCAGACTTGCTTCAAGTAAAACTGCCGAGTGTAAAACATGACTTAGAGTTTAATGATGTGCGAGCACTTTGTATTAGTGTGATTTGAGCCATATCAATTAAATAATTTGTCTGTGTCTTTTGGAAAGAAAAAGTTAAAAAATGTTTACTCAGCCTCTTAGAAATGGTAAGTTATTTATTAAAGTACTTATTATTTGTAATAAAACATTTAAAGTGTTAGTTTGCAGATTGCCAGTGATACGACAACTACGCTTACAATCCTCCGCTATACCCAATGAGCAGCCGCCGCCTGTGGTCGAAGATATAGCGATTATTGAGCAGCGTATTTTAAAACATGCCGACTACTTCAAAGTGCACAATTTATTTACAATACGCGATCTATTTAATGCTAGAGTTCATTATGGTCATAAAGAGGGTTCCTTAGACGAACGGATGCTTCCGTACATATACGGCAGCCGTTTGGGACACGTAATTTTTGACTTGGATAAAACAGCCTCCCTCTTGCGAGATGCTTTAAACATAACGGCTCACATAGCTTTTAGGGATGGCATCATATGCTTCTTCAATCGTAATGCATTAAATGCCCATCTAGTGGAGAAGAAAGCAATGGAAGCTGGAGAGTTCTCCCATACTCGATTTTGGCGCGGTGGTATATTCACTAATGCCAATGTTCAATTTGGTGCCGTAACCCGTTTACCAGATTTATGCATTTTTTTTAACACACAAAATAACGTTTTAAACCAACATACAGCAGTAAGAGATGCCGCTAAAATGGCTATACCGACTGTCGGTATTGTAGATTCCAATTGTAATCCCAATTTGATAACATATCCTGTGCCCGGAAATGATGATTCTCCAGCTGCAGTAGAACTGTATTGTGAACTTTTTAAAGCTGCCATATTAAGAGGGAAACACAAAAGACGCGAACTGTTAGGAGAATCACCGATACAAGAAGAAATTACTAAAAAGAATTGAAATTTCTGTTTGGCTTCTCAATAATATAAGAAATTTAATAGATTTTATTTAAAATAATTTATTTAATTTTCATAAATTTACTGCAATATATTGTATACGGTTTTATGCATTTAAAAATCATTTCTAAGCGGGACTACCATCAGAACTGCCACAATATGATACTTCCTGGCTCGGTTTAAAAAATGCGGAATCAGTTAACGGTTTTTTCTTTAGCACATATACTTCGCCGGTCTCGTTGCAACTATCGTCAGATTTTATGTAGTTTGGATACTTCGCGGATAAACGAGCTTTATGGGCAGCCACAATTTCTCGTGATTTTGTCAAACGGATTAATTGTTTTTCATCTAGCTCGCTAGGAGCTATTTTGCCTAAACGTTGTACTACACGTTTAGCATTGTAAAAATCACGATTTTTAAACGGTTTCATAGCTTCCCGATATTCTTTCCATTGTTTCCTTTTTTCCTCTTTACTAATTTCAAGATTTTCCTCTGGTACCTTTGGCTTCGGTATGTACGGCTTTCCGTCAATTTTGACTTTCGGGTTAGGGACGTATACTTCAGCTTTGGTAGAACCTAACTTAGAACTTCCTGAGCCAGTTGGCTGGTGAATGCCTGAGTTAGGATTCTTTGTTTCGGCAGGAGTCTTCTTCCCCCTTTTCTTCTCTTTACTATAACGTGATTTATCAAACTCTTGCAGCAAGCGATTGGCATTCAGGTGATTTCGAAAAGGATTGCTATTTTGTAAAGGTTTTTGCATCATGTCTTTTTGACGATAGATACCATCGGAAGCGAAGAAACAGTCAGGTAGATTAGCATTATTAGATTGGTTGGAACGTTGTAGGTCATTGCGGTCCTCTCTAAAACTCTTTGTTAGTGTATTACAGTTTGATAAATGGTCGTGTTTCTCAAAATTGAATAATCTATTCCTTAAGTTATTATATAAATTTTGCCTTTCAATATTGTTAAAATAATCCAAACTATTATTTGCAGTTAAAAAATTATTTCTTCGCATACCCAAAAATTGGTTCATAGTAATTCCACTGAAATTTATGGGATGCATAAAAACGGACCTATTGTTTCCGGCGACAAATTGAAAATGCCTTTCGGATTCGGATGCACTACGCATATTTCTTGCATAGCTATCTGAATTAAAAGAACTTCGGTTATTGCTGACAGGTTTATTATTGCTTTTGTTAAATTGCAATTTTTCATCAAGTTCATTTTGTCTAGCTTTTAGTGTCTTCCAGTCCGTAAATGTAAGTGGTTGTCCTGCACTTGAAAATCTTTTGTTACTATCGGTTTGTTTGTTATCTGGGTTATAGTTACTACACATTTTTTAAGAATATTTTTTTTATTCTTATTCAGTTACTCCACCTGCCGAGAATAAGAATATTTTATTAAAAACAAGAATTTTTTTGTTTATTTTTTATTTATTAATAAAATAATGTTAGCTGCAGGTCAGAGTACCAAGCCGTAACGGCGCGGCTGGCGGCTAGCCGCTCAGCCGATTTTTTCCAACAAGCCGAGCCGCCGCCGGACCATTCGGCTTATCGGCGGCTTAATACTCAGCCGATATTTTGTCTTCTTTTTATTTTTATACTTTTTGAATTATTTTTAATATTGTGTCTACTCAATTTGCGTATAGTTTTTATATATGTATTGAATATGATAGCAAGCGTCCCTGAAAGAAAGTTGTTTTTGCTTCCACATAGAAAGATAATGTTTATATGAACGGTAATGTAGCTGCGAAAATACGTACGTTCTCTTATGAAGTCCCTTTTTAAGCTTAATTTAGACGTGACAGCCATAATACCATAGCCATAACCAAACCAAAATTCAATTGGTTTCTATGGTAATGGCTATGGCATTATGGCGAGTTACCTATAATCAAATACAGTGTTGTCCATTAGTTTGGTTCGTACGGCTGTTTTCTATGGCAATGGTTATGGCACCTCTTATTGCACCTTTAAATCCATGCACGTTTACATAGATTTTTTGTCGCAGCATTCTGGCGACCTTTTGATAATTTTTGATCAAAGCTTTTGTTTCGTTCATCCGTAGCAGTGTTGCAATAAAGTAACTAATTTTTAATTCAAACGGAAAGCCTAAATGAAATTATATATAGTCTAGAATATGTTGCTATGGTAAAACAAATAATTTACGAAGTTACTTTTCTTGGCATTTAGGACATCAATTGCTGCAATATTAAAATTATTACAAAATAAATAATGCTACAACGTGGTGATTCAATAACTCTACTACTTTTCCAGAAACGGACTGTGTTAAAAGAATCGTTAAGCCGTTCAGCCGCCGCCGCCGAAAATATTTGTCTTTCAGCCGCCGCCGAAAATTTTTGGTCGGCTTGCTTCTATGCTGCAGGTAGGGTAAATGGTTGCCGTACTTATATGGTCAAACATGATATATACATATAGTCATGTTTTACACTCGGCAGTTTTACTTGAAGCCAAGGCATATCAAACAGGTACATGCATGAGACAAATTGCTCATCCGCTGATTTTTTGTTTACACATTTTTAACGAAGAATTCATTTGACAATTACTTTTGTACGTTGTTTGATGCATACAATTTTTTGACAATTACTTTGTAAAACTATCTGAGAAGCACAGAGTTGCCAGAATGTTTTCTCTAATTCGTGTACCTGTAGTAAATGTGCCTTGACTTGAAGCAAGTCTGAGTTTATAGGAGAGAAAGGAAAGAAGAAAGAAGAGGGGTACTGACTTGCCTGCAGAGAAACAAGTCGAGGCAAAATTATCGGCGGCGGCGGCGCAGTAGTTTTGTGACCGGCGGTGGCACGCCGAGAGAATTTTCGGCGGCGCAAAAGAGCGTATAAAAATTTAAAGAAAAAATATAAATTGAAACTGAAAATCGATTTTCAAATTTTTTTTCTCCGAAATTTGTCTTTTTGAGCAGATAAAATTTCGGCTGGTTTTGAGCCGATGCGAGCCGATACAATCGGCGGCGGCTTGATGCACAGAAAAATAACCGGCGGCGGCGCGCCGTCGGCTTCGAGCCGGTCGACTTGTTTCTCTGCTTGCCTGTACAGAAAAGTTACTTTAATTCTGTTTTGTTATTTCATTCGCTGCATTAAAACAATACGAAAATTGAACAAGAAACCATCTGAGTGTAAACAAATGGGCAGTTTTAAAAGAGAATTGAAGAGAACTGCTTCAAGAAAAACTGCCAAGTGTAAAACATGACTTAAGGGTTTTCCATATATGGTTTCGCACTCCTACAGTCTTTTGATGTCCCTTCGAAGAGCCTCCTATACTTTCACCGACGGTATTTAGTAGTAGGGCATTTTCGATGTTGATTTGGCAGATACTTCTCAATTATTCATTCAATGTAGTGTTGATACTTGCATAATTTAATTTATTTTTTAATTCTTATTCCACAAATTGATCAGGTATATCATGCGAGTCTGGCACCACTAAAAATATGTAACCGAAGCGGCGTCGAAAAATGCATTTACAAACGGCTTTGGTGTCTGCGTCTATTAAATTTTCTTCATAGGTGAAAAATTAATTTTGTTAAATTTCTGGTAAGTTATATTCAAAAATTTATCAAAACGTGTAAAAATGATTTTAAAAAATGTAAATAAGCTGTTGAAAGTAAAAATTTTAACGAAATGCGTGAATTTTTCGCGTAAAGAAGTGACAAAAATTGTGGATTGAATGTGCGTTTGTGAAATTTTTCTTTGGTTAATAGCTGCGCAGCCACAGAGCAGCTGACTGAAATCTATTCGTCGCAGTTGTTTGGTTGTTTTGTTGCTATTCGACAAATGATTCAAATTTGGAAAGGGCGGAAAGTGTGGAGGGCGAGGCAAATACGATATTTGTTGCGTTGCTCAGCTCTACAGAGCATGTTTGTTGAGTTTTTTTTATTATGACGAGGCTTAAATGCATACCGTAGTTATTACAAAAAATTAATAAATAATAAAACCGAAGACGCCCATATAAAATGTTCCACTTTATAATATTAATAATTATTTAATTGCTTATAAGGTATTCGTTGTACCACACTAAAGAAATACGTTGAGTGAGAAGTTGAGATCTCTTCAATATAAATATGTACATATCGCACACTAAATCATAAACACTCACAAATCAAAATGATCGATGTGGTTTTGTTTTTTTTTATAAACTAGGTAATTAGTTTGTTGAGCGCATGAGATGCTTAGGTGTTGTTTTGGATAACCATTTAGGATTAAGCCACCATATTAGTGTTGCTATCTCGAAAATTAATTTTATCTTACGAAGGTTATATTCTTTCTCCTCATGTCGAACTTATTGTATTGCATTGAAGTTTATTCAGGATGTAGTGTTAAATTGCTAAAACAATTAGCAAAAGAAATCTAAAATCAGTAGTATATAAAATGATATTTGTTTACCATAACGTTTACATATCGTTACCTAAAACGTAGAACGCTCTATAAAAGAAATAATTAAAAATTTACTTTTAAAAATTCTGTGGCATTTCATCAAAATAATCCCTACAAAAAAATGGCGCAACAAAATTGCGATTTTAGTTATTTATTACCAATACCTAGACAATGCAGGCCATATACCGTTACAAATTTCTACTAAAATAATTTTACTTAAAACTAGTAGTATCTATGTATGTAGTATCTACATATGTATAATTACCTAATTATTAAGTAGTTACATACATTGGAAAAATTGTCATTGAACATCTCAATATTTTCCATTTCAACAGGTTATTTCCTTTTCAGGTAACGGTATGTTACTCTCCATTGACTTGAACACTTGATTGATCAAGACTTCTGATAGGTTTCAGGAGTCGCATCTATTTCATATTTACATCTATGTACATATTGGGCCTGTCCCACGATGTCGAAACAAAAACTAATTTTAAAGTTTTCTAGGGTTTAAGTTTTTTACTTGTGATAATATAAAAGGAAAGACATAGTAGAAAATACTTATGTACATAGACATAAATTCGTACTTACCTTAAATATATGAAGAAAGAAGCAACAATTAATAGTTATACAGTGGGGTTCGGCTATATCGAATTTTTCTATATAACGTACAACTTCACCAGTCACTAAATCCTTGCATTAATATTTCATGCAACTCCGGTTAAGTCCTAACAAAAAATAAGTTAATTGGGTGTTTTTAAGAGCCTGATTATTTTAATTTCATTATTCATTTTAATGAAAGTATGTTTTAAAAATATTTGTATATATTTTAAGTTAAAGTGCAATATCTTGTAAATTTCTTTAAATCTCATAAAATATTTAATCTGGTTATAACAAACTTCTCCCAGAACAAATCGAATTGCTAGGTCCCTAAGAGTTCGTTATTAACGAACTCTACTGTACCTATAAATGCATTTACAAACAGCAAATCAATAATTATGTATAGGTATTAAAAAAAAATACTATTTCTCGCATTTCATTTTATTAAAAGTTCCTGTTTATTAGCTGATTTTCATAACAGCTTTTAAACTTGAGCTATTTTAACCCAACCAGTCTAATTTAACTTCTCTTGTCTTGAAAAAATCACATTACATAATTCACACAATTTTGTATTTCTAAAAATAAAACTGTAAAAGTACAAAACTTTAAAGGGCTATTAGACAGGCATACTTATCTTAAGACGTGTACGATGGCATACTTTGGGTTTTGCTATGACACTATCGAACGCTGACGGCATACTTCATATTAATTGTGCGACCGACATCAGAAAATCAAAAAATTTTGAAAACCAACATACATGTCTAACGTACTCGTATACATGCTATTAGACAGTGAGACTTGCTATGACATCGTACATGTCTACAGACAAGTATGAGTGTCTAATAGGCCTTTTAGACTTGCTAAGAAATCGTTCCTTGTTTATATATATATGTAGGTTAGGTAAGGTTAGTGGTGGAAGAATTTTCAACATCGCAAACTATTTAGAAAATTATTAAAAAAAAAATACATAGTATCAGCCTTAGTTCCAATTTTCAAGAGTCAATTTTACTTGCGCCATGTACGGCAGTTCTGTTGGTTTTTACACTCCTCACTTCTGTGTTCGTCAAATTCAAGACTTGCGCAAGTAAAATTGCCTAGTGAAAATTGGGACTATGTATAAGCAATCGAAAAAGACTTGCCCAAGTAAACTTGTTTTTCTCTATTCTCTATTATAAACAGCGTTACCGTTGTGCGACTAAAGTCGCATTTTGCCCCTTTTTCGAATGCTTTGCCACTTTTTATGCCACTTAGTTTTAAATCCCCTTTTAGTATCATTTTCATTATTTTGTGCCCCTTTTTGCCCCTTTTTGTTCAGTCAACTTTAATTTTTATTTTTACAATAAATGTACGCAAATTTGTACAGATTGTACCACATTCGACAACAAGATTTTATTTCATATGTGTAAATATGAAAAATTAAAATTTTTTTGGGAAATTTCAAAAAAAACAAATGATGTAAAAATATCCGAGCTTTTACCACAAAAAATACCGATTTTCGGAGGAAAGTTGATATTGCTGAAAATATGAATGAATGAAGCTTGTTTTAAGGATGGTAAGATGAACCCGTTTAGGCAAATGGACACATTGGCAAAAATTCGCCAGTTGCAAAGTCTGCGAGTTACACCTTATTTCTTTATCTATATAAAGTAAAATTCAAAAAAAAAACATATAAAGCATAAACATAAACTAGTACTCGTATTACGAAAAAATTATCAGATAGACTAAAAGTAGGCACTTGTCAGTCCATGCTGTCTGCTTAAAATTTATTTCAAAACGATTTGGAAGAATGGATTCCAAGTAAAAAACTTATTAATAAATACAAATGTACAATATCAAAAGAAAGGATATTTAAGGTATTTAATAACTATGCATAATGCCTAAAAAGAACAAGTAAGAGTGCTATATTCGGCTGTGCCGAATCTTATATACCCTTTACCAACGTACGTACATACATATATATAGTATACAGACACATACATACATATTTGTTTCCATCTTGGGAGCTTTAATTTTCATTTTTCAAATTTCATACGCTAAACTTTTCTTTCAGAAGCATAAAATATATTCAATTTATAAAGAAAACGAAAAAAATTTTTAGACCTATTTAATTTTACATAACACAAAAAGTGTGAGTTTTCCAACCCTGGAGTCATAATTTTGGATTTTTCTGATTATTGATACCAATCTGGTTCTTTAAAAAATACATAAAATATGTTAAGTGAACAAAGCTAAAACGAAATAAGGAAAAACTTAGTTTCATTTAATTCCTTTAATATTAAAAAATTCAGTAAAGTGCGACTTTAAATCGCGCACGAAAGGCAGACTATTTTGCTTTTTCGAAGATTTTTTCAGTGTTGTCGCTTTTTTCTCGTTTCGGCGATTTTTTTCTGTTTTTGGAGGTTTTTTTCTTTTTGGCGATTTTTTTCTGTTTTTGGGTTTTTCTTCATTTTGGAGATTTTTTTTCAGTTTGGAGATTTTTTTTTCAGTTTGGCGATTTTTTTCAGTTTTTGGGTTTCTTTTATATAAGCGATTTTTTTGTTGGTTTTTTTCATTTTGGCGATTTTTTTCTGTTTTTTGGAGTTTTTTTCGTTTTGGCGATTTTTTTCATTTCGGCGATTTTTTTCATTTTGGCGATTTTTTTTTTCATTTTGGCGATTTTTTCTGTTTTTTAGGTTTTTTTTTCGTTTTGGCATTTTTTTTTCATTTTGGCGATTTTTTTTCGTTTTGGCATTTTTTTTCATTTTGGCGATTTTTTTTTTTCATTTTGGCGATTTTTTTTTCATTTTGGCGATTTTTTTTTCATTTTGGCGATTTTTTTTTCATTTTAGCAATTTTTCCGTTTTATGCGATTTATTTTCGTCTTAGAAATTTTTTTTAATTTGGTGTTTTTTTTCGTTTTGGCGATTTTTTTTTTGTTTTTGGCGATTTTTTTCAGTTTGGCGATTTTGTAATTTTTTGATTTTTTAGTTTTACCGTTTTTGAAAATTTCAAGAGTTTTGCTCTTATGGTTTCCAAGATACAGCAGTTGTCAAAATTGCATAGTCAAAAGTGCATTAACTGATGGAACACCCTTTAATTTAAATTTTTGGAAATTTTAGTGTTAATTTTTGTAGTCTGTATAAAAAGTGTATATACATATAATTGTATGTATATTACATGGGATTTTAAAATTTTTCGTTGCTCGTTTTGGAACACCCTTTAATTTCCAATTCTCATGTATTTGTTGTTGTAGCGGCCAAAGGTCTACACACTGTGTCCAAATTTCAGGTCTGTAGCTCGTACGGTTCTCGAGAAAATACTAATATAGTTTTAGACATAGTTAATTTTACATAACACAAAAAGTTACAGTTTTCCACCCTTGGAAACGTCTTTTTAATTTTTTTATATTTTTTTAATTTAAAATTCCAATTTTAGTCGTACTGAAGTGTAAAATATGTACATTTATTAAAAAAAAATAAAAATTTGTTTTCGGTAGTTACTTTTATATGGCAAAATGAAGTTTACGTTTTCCAGCTCTGCAATCGTCTGTCCGATTTTGCTGAATTTCAATACCAATCTATTTTGGAAAATTTCTGACACACCAGTCCAAGAACGAAGTCTCTAGCTTTTCTGGGAGCTTCGGAAAACCGATTTCACGTACAGACAGACGGACAGACGGACAGACGGACAGACGGACAGACGGACAGACGGACATCGCTTATTCGTCTTCCCTATGCATAAGGATCCAGAATATATATATTTTATGTGTCGCTTATTGATATTATAGAAATTACAAACGGAATGACAAACCTATATATACCCTTTTACCATTTTTGTTGGTAAAGGGTATAATAATATTATCCTCTTAAGAATCGAATTTTAAAATTTTTATCAAAACTTTATATGGCTAAATAAATTTTTTGAATTATGCTGGGTTTTAAGTAAATAAGTGATATGAACCATGTCCCAAAAATGAAAAAAAAAATTAATTTATGTATTCCTTAATTTTTTCTATATCTTAAGAACTGGAGCCAATTACTGCATTCGATTCGAACGAAATTTCCATTTATTTTCTGTTGGAATTTCGATTGATATCAAATGCAGCAATTTGACTACTGTTTTATTATTAACATAGATTTTATGATTTTTTTCATATAATAGCTTTCTATACTACGTTTATACTTGTCTTATTTGCGAATGGAAGTACAGTCGAACTTCCATAACTCGAATCACCATTATCCCAAAAAAAAAAAAAAAAACTTCGAATTACGGAAACTTCGAGTTATAGTATTGTATGTGATTTGTTCTTTCAACGCTACTGTCAACCAAACTAGTTCGAGTTAGAGAAAATTCGAGTTAGAGAAGTTCGAGTTATGGAAGCTCGACTATATATATATGAATATTGTGAGTCAAATAAGCAATTATAAAACTAAAAATTTCTTTTCTGTATACATACATCTCATCCCCAGCAATAAGTAATTGTTCTCGTGAATTAGTAAGTTAGTATGAGTTCTCATAAAATGAATGTTTTTGAACTTCTTATACATGAGCAATTTGTTTATATTGTTTGTTTTAAATAAGATAGTAAATATTGTTTCTTTAATTTTTCTTGATTTTGAAGTTGCCCCTTTTTTTCTTTGAAATCCCCTTTTTGTGCCACTTGTTTTTTGAAAATCCCCTTTTTGTGCCCCTTTTCGAAATTTTTCAACGGTAACGCTGATTATAAATGAAGAGCAAGCATTCCATACTTTTCTTTCTCTTCCTCTCTCTTTCTCTCTCTCTTCTTCATTCTCTCTCTCTCTAAAATGTATTGTCTGATCAGCGTTGTCAACTCGGTGCTTTTCGCACCGTTTTTAGTGCTTTTTGAAATTTTCGACGCGAAGAATTTTGAAGATAGTGCTCAGTGCTTTTTTAAATTCCCTTTCGGTGCTTTTTGTTTCGAGCGGTGGCACTAAACCAAAAATTCAAAGAGAAATTTCCTTATCTATTTCTTTTTCGAGGAAGTCTAAAATTGAAAAAACATAAGCTCTGAAGTTAAATATGCCATTAAAAATATTCTAAGATTTTACAAGACTTGGTTGAAGAAATAAGCGCCATATTACCCTCTAACTTTACCATTTTAAGTATAATTAATGAAAGCAGTGTTTTGCCACACAAGGTAGACATAATATAAGTATTGAGTCCACTATCGAGTTTTGGGCAGAAGTAAAATCTAATAGCGATTCAATTAAAATGAACTCGTTTGATGCATTATCAGAAATTGCATTAGCATCAAGCTTCTGTCACTTCCATATTTAAACGAAGAAGTTGAACGCGCTTTTACCTCTATGACTGTAGTTTAGTCTAAACTACGTAACAGAATGTCCTTACACTTGGTTAACACTTTGCTTTATATAAAAATCGGCCTGAGACGAGACAATTTTGATGTGAATAGAGCTGCCGTTTTTGGTTAATTATAACCAGGGAAACCGCAAATATGCAATTGCATGTTTTTTCTTGTGCGACGTATTCATGCGGGGACAAGATATTTATCCGTTTCAGAACTTCTTATTAATTTTGGCATCGATTTGTTAGTGCATATTTTTGCATATTTTGCCCTTTAAAGCATATTTGTGCATATTTTACCCTTTAAAGCATGTTTTTGCATTTATCACTCTAACACGCATATTTTTTTTAGCATATTTTCTAATTTTTAGAGCATAATTTACGCTTTTAGGGCATATTTTGAAATTAAATAAATAAAATAATATAAATAAAAATTTAAGAAATTTATTATTCGACATATTGTCATAAGTTTATTTTAATTTGAAATTTATTTGCTGGTGGTTCAGCGATGTCTATATGCATTTCATTGTTGCTGTAACAAATCGTCAGTAGACTTCAACCACACATTTTGAACAGTCACAAACCTCTTATCTTATGTGCAGACTTTCAAAAACGATTTGAGAATTCACAAATAATAATATAGAATAGATTCATATCGAATATAAATTATTTGCTGGGTTTTGTATAAGTTTCTCAGCCTACTATGCTTATTTTTCTTTTGTGATTTTCAAAAATATTATTATATATTTTTGAAAGTCTGTACATAAGATAAGAGGTTTGTGACTGTTCAAAATGTGTGGTTGAAGTCTACTGACGATTTGTTACAGCAACAATGAAATGCATATAGACATCGCTGAACCACCAGCAAATAAATTTCAAATTAAAATAAATAAAAATTTTTATTTTTATTTTTCGCCAAGTAAGTCTCATTTTTAATGTTCCATGTAGTGTATAAATTTTCGTAGTTATTACGGACGTCAGTTTCAATAAAAAATTCGGTTTTTCTATTTGTGACGGACTCTACCCCGAGTAGACGTTGAAGGAACATTGTCAATATATAAAAGTTTATTTAGATGTGGCATGCAACGATTTTATTTGAAAATCTATATTGACCTAGATTGTTGTTTATTGCAATAAATATTATACATACAAATTTTGTCTTATTTATCGAAAATATAGTTCCAAAGTTTTAATTCTGATATCGTGATCTCTTTTGAACTTGAAGTTAAATTTTTACGAGATTATCAAAAAAAAAAAATAATTTGTATTATTTGCTTTAGTCAAAATATGTGTGGCAATTTTGTTTCAATACGGCAGTTATTCTTTGTTAATTTTTTATTGTTTGCTTTTTTGCTTATTTTATATGCAAATGTTGCTGAATTTTTTAATTAAAAATATATTTTCATTTAAAATAAACCAATTTATTTTATTTTAAGAGCATATTTTTTGAGTTTTTTGTGCATATTTTCAAGTTTTTAGTGCATATTGAATGCGCATAAAACACTTTTTTTAGAGCATATTTCTGGTTTCCCTGATTATAACTAAAATTTTTACAAATTTTTCCCAATATCCAATATTTTCATTTCGATTACTTTTTTGCTATGAGTATTTTTGTATATAACTTGATAAACTTGCAAATCACTTTTTTTATATTTAACTTTCTTTATTTATATTGCGTTTGCTGCACAATACTTTTGAAACTTTTTTATTTCGTTCAAAATTTATTGTCTTTGTCACATAGTTTAGCTGTAGCCGAAAGAATGTTTTTACAGCATAATTTAATAACAACCAAATTTGGTAAGCTCTAAACCTCATAAATACTTGTCGATTACTGCCAACTTGACTAAACTCGAGTGATTTGTTTGTTCCTTAACAAAAAAAAAATTAAATTTTTTTTATAATAACTTCAAAAATCTTCGTCAAATTGATTTTAAATTACACTGATTCCTATAGAATTAAAATTTGATTCGGATGCATCTAATTTGACGTTTTAGGAACGAAATGAAAGGTCAACCGATTCCTTATTTTTTATTTATGTACGTACATAGTATCTCAGACTAACACAACTCAAAATTATAAAAGTGCCTTTTCTTTTTTATAAACCAGTTAATTGAAGAAATCTATAACGATCTCAACAATTTCTTTTGCAATACCGTCTTCTGGAAGAATATAAAATACCGTTATGCTTGTTTTTATGTCACATACTTGCGTCGTTTGTACAGAATCAACAGTTGCTTGCAATTACTCAGCATCTGAAATTTTTTATGTTGCGATTCTTTATAATTTAATGTGCGATATGTATTTATGAATAAATTTTTTTTTATAAAATGAAAAAATTTTAAATTTAGTGCTTTTTTACTTAAATTACGCGCTTTTTTCCTGATTTCAGTGCTTTTTAAAATTTGAAAGTTGACAACGCTGTGTCTGATATTAGCTAAAATCTGAATTGATGCGATGCAAAACAGATAAATTATTACATGCATACTTAGTTTTTACTTCGACTGATAACACTGTACAACAGCCAAAATAGCCTGTAGATAAAAGTATGCGGACTATATGGATTTCGATGCGTTAAATTCAAATCTGCTTTCAGTTTTTCTCTATCACGTAGAGATTTTTTTTATGGGCGTGGCTAATTTTGGCCCCTAAATTAGTCGGTCATATTAATATATTTTACTATAACTCGAAAACCGCTATTTCGATTTTAATAAATAATAAACCAAAAGACGCGCCACAAAATTTTGTTAAAAAATTTATAATCATTTTTTACCTATCTCTTATGGTTTCGGAGTTATTCTGAATCTAAGAAAGAAAAAAGTTTTTTTTATGCAAAAATCGCGTAATTTTTTTACATGAAAATTGCAATAAAAAAATCAGAAACTCAAAAGTTTCATATTTTTTACATTTTTGAATTTAAAGCAGGTACCCAAAAATGGAAAAATGTGTTTAATGCATTAAATGCAGTCACATTTACATCTGGTAATGTTATTGAAATGACATTGCGGGCAGGTAACAGAACTTTAAATTGTGAATAAAATCAAGATTTATTGCTGGATTTTCACGTTTTATAGCTTGTTTTATTCCTAGGATATGTGGTTTTAAAAAAATGTAAAAAATATGAAACTTTTAAGTTTCTGATTTTTTATTGCAATTTTCATTTAAAAAAATTACGCGATTTTTGCATAAAAAAACTTTTTTCTTTTTTAAATTCTTAATAACTCGGAAACCATAAAAGATAGGTAAAAAATTATTATAATTTTTTTTTAACAAAATTTTGTGGCGCGTCTTTTGGTTTATTATTTATTAAAATCGAAATAGCGGGTTTCGAGTTATAGTAAAATATATTAATATGGCCGACTAATTTAGGGGCCAAAATTAGCCACGCCAATAAAAAAAATCTCTACGTGATAGAGAAAAACTGAAAGCAGATTTGAATTTAACGCTTCGAAATGCATATAGCCCGCGTAATTTTATCTAAAGGACAGCCAAAAAATGTTATTTTGTTGTACAGTGTAATTTAGTACATTCATTTGTTTGTTTTAAAGCATCATTCCGAATCTTTGTTGTTATTATTCAATGTTCAATCCACACTTCTTAATGATATGTATCTAATTTTGAGAAAAGAAAAAAAATTAATGCTCATCTTGCTTCAGTGTTTTTTTTTTATAGATTTGTAAGTAAAGCATTTAAAAGTTACAGAGATATTTTAAATTATGGACAAAATGATTAAATATTTTTTATCAGCAATGTACTAAACGATAAGCAGTTAAAAAAATTACGAAAAATGTGTAGTTATACCGTATGCATCATTTAGGAAACTATGCATTATCTTACTAATGATAAAAGACAATAGTTTATTGAATTATCCACAATCTAAATTAAATTTTAAGCATATTTTGATTTTATCAAATTTATTACAATAAGATCAAATAAAATGTGTATAGCTGAAATCAAATTTAAATTAATTACATATAATCTTATATATTCGACACGCCTATAAATTTAACTAAATATATAATACCTATATGTGAATCAAGATACCACATTTAAAATTAATTTCAATGGAAACAGGATGATAATAAAAAAAATATAAAATATGCAAAATTGGCCTTAATTCAAACAAATAGATAACAAAAACTATAAAATGACCACATACATATATTCTTGACGTGAATTCACAAACGAAAAATAAATATTACAAAAGAATAATCTAAATAATGTTTTTTAATATTTTTTGCCTTATTTGCAGGGGGAGGTGCAAACGATAAACCAAAGAAACAGTTTTGTCTGTGTATTTTCTTCGACTTTTAATACTTAAAGCGATCGATATTTATTAAAAAAAGAAAAATAAACCAAAAAATAACTTCATCTTTTTGTATTACAACGAATCAATCATATCATTTTTTCCTGCTTCACTACTTCTATTTAGTATTTTCTTAAACCAAAAATTTTAGAGAATTAAGCAAATTAACAATAAGAGGAAAAAGAAAGACAGCATGGCACATATTGGACGATCAGTTAAAAATGTTGAGGCACCTCGACCTCTAAAATCACAGTCACGTTCTTCGCTTAAAAATAACTTTATGCTGATTGAAGAGTTGATACAATTGATTGAGAATGTCGCAATCTCATTGCAATCTGGTATTAATAATACGGAACCAATGGCAACATTGGTGCAAAACTTACGCATACATGGACCACAATTAGAATCGGTATCAAAAGATACATTAGATCGAGCCTTTGTTGTATTTCGTAATGCGTCGCAGGACGAACGCTTAAATATATTGACTCGTCTCAATTTACTCGAACTGATAGAATTGCGTGCCAAAGGTTGGGAAGATAGTGGCATCAATTCGTATTATAAAACTAAACAGGCTACAAACGCTGAAGTAAGTATATTATTTTAATACTTCTCTATATACTCCTATTTTCGTATGTTTTAAACAATATCAAATTGATGCAGTTATATCAAATTGATGCATTTACAAAGTTTGACAAATAAAATTAAAATAAACATTCAAAAATTTTAATCAGAAATAATTTCTTAATCAGGCTTGAGTTCAGTAATTTCAATTCTTATTGAATGAAATATTTTTATTAATTAATGTGAGTATCTAAAGAAGAGAAGAAAAATTAAACTAGACTTTATTAAAAATTAGTGCATTACGTAGTTTTAACACAACTCATATATGTTCGCTGGCTATAAAACATTGAAAATCGAATATCAAATTCTAATTATGAGCACCAAAAATTTCTTTCAGCAACGAATTTTGTATCGAACAGAATTTTGCTTTCGATGCAGTATTTTAATATGAAAAATTATTAACAGTCGTAAGCAGCGTGACCATATTAGCTTATTTTGAGCTAAATTTAGCTTATTTATTTCAGATTTAGCTTTAAAATTTTCATTTAGCTCTTAGCTTATTTTTTAGCTTTTTTAAAAAACTCATTTAGCTTTTTTAGACTTTTTTTAGTCTAAATTGCGTGTTCTCTAAAAATATATTAAAGACATAAACACCTTATAAAAATTATAGTCTTTTAACATTGTAAAATAGTTTACAAAAAATACAAAATGTAAATTGTACAACAATTTTATAACAGAAATGGAAAGTTGAAAAGTAGCAGATAATGGCAGAATGGTTAGAATTACAATGGAAAAAGTTAAATTCATATTAGTGGTCAAAACTCTTTTTGAGTTTTTTGGGTATAAAATTATTTGACTTGAGTTGAACGTTCATTCAGCGGCATCAATTAACTTAAAACAAAAACTTGAAATAGCCTTAAGCCTGGATAACCCTATGTACCGATTTTCGTCGGGCCACCTCAATAAAGTCCTAAGCAGGGAAACCACAAATATGCTCTAAAAAAGTGTTTTATGCGCATTCAATATGCACTAAAAACTTGTAAATATGCGCTTAAAAGTAAAAAAATATGCTCTTACAAATATAATAAATTGGTTTATTTGTAAATGAAAATATATTTTTTAATCAAAAATTCAACATTTGCATATAAAATAAGAAAAAAATAAATAACCAAAAAACGGAAACATAATTAACAAAGAATAACTGGGTTTGATGTGCAGGTTAAAACAAAATTACTATAAAAATTTTTACTAAAACAAATACATAATACAAATTAATTTTTATTGGATGCATAAGAATTTAACTTTAATTTCAAAAGATTACGATATCAGAATTAAGGCTTTGGAACTGTATTTTGGATAAATAAGACAAGATTTTAATTTATAGTTTTTATTGCAATAAATAACAAAATATTGACCTAGAATTTCAAATAAAAATCTTTTCCGTCCCATCTCATTGAACTTTCATACATTTACAATGTTCCTTCAAGGTCTTTTCAGGGCAGAGTAAATCACACATAGCTAAACTAAATTTGTATTGCAACTAACGTCCGTAAAACTGCGTTATATATAAAAAAAAAATTATACACTACATGGAACATTAGAACAGAGATTTAGATGGCGAAAATTAAAAATAAAAATTTCATAAAATTTTTTTTCGGAATAGAGTGTTTTTTTTTTAAGGATGGTGGTGACAAGCGAGTTGAAATAAAATAAATTCTATAAAGTATCTAAATATGCCCTAAAAGCGTAAATTATGCTCTAAAAATTCGAAAATATGCTAAAATTATGCGTTTAAGACTGAAATATGCATAAACATGATTTAAAGGGTAAAATATGCAAAAATATGCACTAACAAATCAATGCCAAAATTCATTAAAAGTTCTGAAACGGATAAATATCTTGTCCCCGCATTAATACGTAATACAAGAAAAAACATGCAATTGCATATTTGCGGTTTCCCTGGTCATAAGTAATAAGCCAAAATGACATTATTACTCAATTAATTCTGGAATAAGTCTATACGGGCTTATTACCAATGCAGTGTGGCGCAATTATGTCCTTGTCTTTCAATTAGTCGATAAATTAGAGCAAATTTAGCTCTTTACTTATGACTTTATTTCAATGATCTGACGAAACTCGGTACATTGTGCCGATAGTGTGATCCATGCTTTACCTTAAATAGCATTAATGCACTTAAAAAAACTTTCGTATTTTAGTATAAATGTTTTTACATTTTTGAAAAGTTTTTAAGATTATTTTGGGGAAGTTTTTGTTTTGTTCTTCATTAAATCTAAAATATAATAATTAATAAATAATTTCATTAAACAAATATTCAATGTGTATAATAAAAAAATATGTTTGTGTAATATTTAATGTTAGTTTAGCAATAAGAAACTATTGAAAAGTGATCAAAGAAGTAGAAAAAAGTTTAGCTTTATTTTCTGGCCTAAAAGTTAAATTTTTAGCTTATTTTAGCTTTTTTTCAAACGTGATTTAGCTTAATGTTATTTTAAAATCTGGTCACACTGGTCGTAAGTGTTAAATGATTGTTTTTTTTTATTATTAGGTACCCAAACACACTTATGGAAGAAAATCCTTAATTTTCCGTGCAGGACCAAGTGTATTTTAACTTATATTGTATTGTCTGCATGATTCTTGATATTAAAATCTTTTAATTTTTTTATGACTTTTTATTCAATTTTAATGATTTTTATTACTCAATTAATCAAGCTTTAAATGTCTCATTTGGAGTTTATAAATAAACAATTAACTTATGTTTTACAGTTAAATGATGTTCAAAATCATGGTGATCCCACACAAACAGCATTTTTAAGCACCTCCCCTACATTTGGTGGCATAAATGTGGTGGGAAATGCAGCAGCTGCTGCAGCTGCGGCCGCAATTGCTTCCGTTGGCTCAGCTAATCAGCAACATTTACTTTTAAGTCCCGGTGAAGTCATACGTAATTCCGGAAAGTTTCCAAAACCTACGAAAATTCCTGGTAAAACATATTGTAAAGATGAGGTGGTTATACGTAATGCTGATTCCGGAAAAGGTATTTTTACCACAATTATTACAGCGATTTAATAAATATATTGAACACTTTATTTAATAGATTTATACAAAAAATATATACATATTTAGTATATTTGGTTAAAAGTCTATATATCTTTTGAAAACAAAAAATATTTTTAAACCTTACCTTTACATTTATTATTATTGTTATTATTTCTCCCACGATGCTCTTCCTTTCTGTAACTTGTCTTTAAAATTTTGTAAGTAATGGGCATCAAAGGCCGTCGAGTCCATATGATAGAGGAACTCAGTGAAACTATTATATCCTTCCAAAGAGGTAACCACATACAAAACAAATAATTAGATAATCCTTTAAATTGATAACTGCCATTTTTTGGTACATTAATTACTCTAAAGAAAAATCCCTTTTTCTCATTTTATTTTCATTGGTTGGAAATGCAATTGAATGTTTTTCATTTTTATATGTATATTGGAGTTCAGTTAAATAATAAAAAAAATTTCTAGCATAGCATGTATTAACATCCATTACAAAGCGTTTAAATTATTTTATTTTTCGATAATATCAAGAAAATTTCAATTTTTGTTAATTCTTATTCCCCCAAAAACCGTCTGCACTTTTCATTTTAATCTATGGCCACGAATTTATTATTAAACCATTTATACATAATTGTTCCATTATGCTTTCATTAATTTAATAATTCATTACTGAATGTATTGTGTGATGATAATAGTACTGTTAAAATAATGATAATATAACACTTTATAATTTCTCAAGTGAATCCTGGAGCCAAAGAACGTCTGGTACAGATTACCGGTCCAGCAGAGGATAAAATTAAGTGAGTTATGAATTGTCATTTGTTTTGTACATTTACAATTTTAAATTAAACATATTTCTAAAGTTATGCTAAACAGCTGATTGAGGACACCATACGGCGTAATGCATCACCAGTGCGCTTAGATCCCGCAATGTTTAGCAGTCACGCTGGCGGAGGCGGTTCTTGTTCTTCATTAGCTTCCTCCAATTCGGATGAAGCCGTGCAGCCACGTACTCCTGGTGCTAGTAGTTTATCCAATCGTTTGAGTTTCAATTCAGCTCAAAATTTTATGACTTCTCAACAGATGGTTCAACAACAGCAACAGCATATGGCTAATATTCAAGCACTGGCACTGAACTCATCCACACCTGTAGCTAATGCCGCCGTTGCGGCTGCTGCTGCAGGTAAAACAATTCGACCTCATTCTCAAATGTTATTGCATTCATATTCTACAAATGATGCTTCTTTAGGTGAATACAAATTCACTTGTAATGTTGGTCAACATGTAATTAAGATCACCGGTGATTGCTGTGAACTAGTGAGGGTTAGTTGTTCGATCGTTGTTGCTTAGCATATCGATTATGAATTTAATTACAATAAATTTCCCCTTTTTATAATGTTGTAGATAGCAAAATTGGTATTAGATGACCACTTCAGCAGTGCCGATTTTTCAGCTTCTATAGATGCCGGAGCCGCATTTGATGCAAGTCCCATTTCTACGCCAACTACCCCTATGACCGGAGGTCCCCAATTTGCAATGGCTGGTTCTCTACACGTCGCATCACCTTTGGCTACTGATAGTGGTATAGGCTTAAACTATATGTCCTCTATAAACAACACCAATAATCAAGATATTGATGATGATGTTTTCATCGACTCCAATACTTTGTGTAAGTTGGAATATATATTATTCTTATATTTTTAAATTAGATTTTTCTTATTTTATTTACATACATATAGCTCATTTACTCAAAGAATGTCATAACTCAAAAAAATTAGTTTGCCAGAAAACGAGTTTAAAGTTTTCAATTTACACACATCTTAATTGAAAAAGAAAATTTTATTTTGCTTTCAAGAGTTGAGTAAACAAGATATTTATATGAAATTTTTACACAATATTAAGATCGATATACGGATTAATTCTGCATCATTAACTTAAAAATACCAGGGGCAAATTACGGCACTCGTTAACGAACGAAATTACGAAATGTTTGAATAGAGTTTATATGGAAATATTTTTAAATTTCGAATCGTATCGAATGCAGCAATTATTTGCCCTAGTTTTTGAGTTATGACGTTATTTGAGTAAATGTATGTTTATCTTTAAATTATTTTACAGCCTAAAATCGAATAGCACTATATGAAACACTTATAAAAATGTTTTATTTAACTGAAACTAAATTATTTTTAACTTTTTGGTGCTTATATTTGAAGTAGGTTAAATTTTTTTTATGTTCTATCTGCAGCTTTTTAGTGCCAATTTTAAATTATTTGGGGTGTTATCACGCCCACTTTGGGGCAAATATTTGTGATTTTCTTAATGCAAAATGTGTGCAAAGTTTCATAAGAATCGCTCAAGTAAAAGCACGTGAAATATAATATTAAGTTGCAGACTAATGGCTCAGTTACCCGACGGTAGTGTAATGTAAAAATAACTTAGGAAACAGCTGATCGATATTTTTATATTAAAAGTAGGTTACGTTACATTATATCTCTTTAACCATTTTCATTACTTTTCACATAAAAATATCGATCAGCTGTTTCCTACTGTTGCAGTTACTTACATTACAGTCGGGTAACTGAGCCTTTATTCTGTTTGATCATATAAGCACAAAAGAAAATAAAACAAAAATTAGAGAGCATTTGACGTTACTGCCGTCGATGTTAACTATTGTAGGCTTTATTAATTTGAGAGCGATTTTCCTGAAGTTGCAGACTTTATTCTGTTTCATCATTAAAACAATAGGAAAATTTAACATTGAAAATTAAACAAAAGATCAGTTTTAAAAGAGAATTGAAGAGAACTGCTTCAAGAAAAACTGCCGAGTCTAAAACTTGACTAAAAACGAAACTACGCTACAACTACAAATAAACAGGCACATGCGTATTACACTAATTGACTCTCATACTTTAAGTCTGAATATTTTTACAAACAGAATATTAATATTTATTCTGTCAAAAAAGAAATACAGTCATACTCGGAATATTTAGTAATCATTCGCCATTGTATACAATCATTTGTGTACATAAAATGGAATGGAAAATCTGTGGATGTGTGTGGCTGTTTGAAAATATGCTTTATGTGTGTGTAAATAAAATTACTCTGTATTACGCACAGTGTGGCCACAACTAAAAAAATTTTTAATGCTAAATGAGGCTTAAAATAATGCTAAAAATGCTAAAAAAATATTTGAAAATGCTAAAATATAATGCTAAAAATTTGGAATAATTTTTTAATAATTTTACCGGTTTAATTACGAATAAGTATTTTGTTTAACTTTAATAACACAAACAAAGTTTATTCAAAAGTAAAAACAACAATTAAGGAAGATGTAAAATACAATTGCTGAATTCATATCTTTGTATGATTGTATTAAATATAATAGTGTAAAATTTGTTGTTGTTAATTTTCTTATAAAAATGAAATATGTACATAAAATAATTTTACACTTTAATTTGATACGTTTTAATATATTAGGATGCCAGCTCTCAACATAATGCGAAAGACATTTAAAAAATACTATTTGCATTAAAAATTTATTAAGTTACTTTTTTTAGTTTTATTTTTTATTGTATGTCCAGGAGCCGGATTCCGCAACGATGAATTTTGAAGTGTTCGATCCCGGAAAAAACATAATTTTGAATACTTCTTTTCTTCTTATTATTTTGTGTTTGACATTTAAAGCGGCTATTAGACGGTGATACTCGGTATATGAACATGACAGACTTTCGCACATTTCAATAAACACATTTAATAATGCGCGCTCTAACCAAGTCATCAAATTTGCACTGAGTTTGACAGAAGATCTAAGATCATACTAAACAAGTATGATGGTATGATGACAAATACAAAAATTCAAAATTTTTTGAAAACCAAACCAAGCTAAAAAACACGAATTTTGCATTAACACAACATTCTCAAATACCAAGTACGACAGTTTAATAGTCGCTTAACACGTCTTATGCTATTTACACGGTTTCCATCATTATACATTTGTATAAAAATAACAAAATACATTGAAATACATTAATTGACAGAGGTTTTTACTGTTATAAATGGAAAGGAGTATATCAAAACTATAAAATTAAAAATGCTAAATAATGCTAAAAAATTAATACAAAAATGCTGAAAAAAATGCTAAATGCAAAATAAAAAATTCACTGCTAAATCAAACTACATAATGCTAAATTTAGCAGTGAAAATGCTAAAAGGGTCACACTGATTACGCATGTAATAAAATGTGTATACGCATAGTTGTTGGATGTTTATAGTTATACGTATTTGGTTTAAAATTAATTTAGCGTATGTTTGTATTTTGCGTGTTTTTTTAGCTGCACGCATTCGGAGTTGATTGATGGTAGACTTCAACCACACATTTTGAACAGTCGCAAACCTCTTATCTTATGCACAGACTTTCAAAAACTATTTGAGAATTCTAAAATAATATTTTTTTTTTGAAAATCACAAAAGACAAATAAGCGTAGTAGTTTTTGAAAGTCTGTGCATAAGATAACAGGTTTGTGACTGTTCAAAATGTGTGGTTGAAGTCTACTGATGATTTGTTACAGCAACAATGAAATGCATATAGACAACGCTGCACCACCAGGAAATAAATTTCAAATTACATATAAATTTAATCTTTCAGCCAAATCAGCATCTCAAAGCAACGGCCTAGCTCGTTCACGAAGAAGTCATTTCTCCCGTAAAGATTCCACACCCGAGGCGGCAGTTGCTTTAGCCAATGCCGGTATTATGCGGCAGAAAAGTGAAGCTGGCGCAAATGCCAACAATAAAAATTCTGATACAAGTAAGTTATACATACGTATACTATATCATACATAGTTTAAACGAAATATATATGTATATAAAAATATTTTCATATCAAAAATCATTTTTTAATAGCACGCATTGTTCATCAATATGAGCATTTGTTGTATTATGCTAAAAGTCCTCATTCCTGGGCGCTACCATCCGAATGGCAAAAGATCTGTGAGAAATGTCCAGCCATAGTACGCAATAAGGTAACAACATCAACTACAACTACGCATGCTTCTACGGCCACTACAAATTTTACTACTACTACTTTTAGTAATAGTGCTACTCTCTCTCCATTAACAAATCCCTCTTATTCCTTCTCAAATCCAAAAGCTTCTCAATTAACGCTACGTGTTGCTTGTAATAACGCTGCTGCACCATCAATTTGTATTTCAAATATGACAACAACCACTACTTCCACTTTTTCCATAACCGCTACTACTACCAATGCAAATGTTACTACATCTACTACTAACAACAGTAGCTTAATTAAATCTTTTAATTCGAGTTCAACAAATTTCACTCCTAACATGCCAACAATTACATCATCTAGTAAATATGTCACAAACATAACTCCCTCTGTTGTTTCGCATAATAATAATTTAAGTAATAGTTTTAATAACCAAAATCACAATAACAATAACAGTAATAATAATCATACGGTTTATTGCAATGATTCAAATAATATAAATACTTCTAAGCCTTTAGAAGCAGCTAATAATACCCTAACATACAAACTAAATTCTCATCATGGTAGTCTTTCCCTAAATATCAGACGTAAAGGATTCTTTAATCGTTTGACCTACAGTATTGATGAAGACGGCTACGATTCTACTCTAAAAACACTATCTCCTAATGCCGAGTTACCTCCACCATTGCCTGCTAACGCTATTATACATACACATATTACGCCTAATGCTAACAATGCTTCATTAAATTTTACTGCTGGTAGTGGTCGCATTCATAGCGCAGGTTTGAATCGCCATATAAATTTAGTACGCACCGGACCAATGACATCTGTGCCACTAACGGGTATAACCAATCCAGATACACGACAAAAACTGTTGAACAAACAGATTAAAATTATATCTGATATTATGGTCGAGAGTAGCAAGAATAGTGGCGGTGTTGCAAGTAAATCAAATGAGAATTCAAAATTAAACCATGATCAGTTAATCCAAAAAATCGGCACTCAAGGAGATGGCGCTGCTGCAATTAGAGATGGTGATGATGATGATGAAGTTGAAATTATATCAGTTTCATCTGGCTCTAGTGGCACACAGACAAACACTAATCAAACCTCTTTACCATCGTCATCGTGTGTACGTCCTAAATTAAATTATGATTTTCGTTCATATTCTACATGTGACTAGAAAAAAAACTGAGTACGTTCTATTTCTACTACATAAAATTCGATAAAAAAACGAACAAATAATTTTTAATAGTATCCATTAAAAATTTTACTGAACTAACGAAAATATGTGTATTATAAACATATATAATTTATAAACGTTGGTTTTTAAACACATTTAACGCAAAAAAAAATCAATTTAAATGTTTTGTGTTCTTAAACGAAATGATTACTTGGAAGGAGAACAAGGACGTAAACTTAAATTTTATCGGCCCTATGTATAAGCAAAAATTGGCATGAAGTTAGCATAAGTGACGAAATTGAATTAGTTGTTAACGAGTTCCTCCGTACAATTTGACATTAAAAATGGTCGCATTGTCTAATTTTAACCCACCTCTAATTCCTAGCATGATTTTTAATGTGAAGTTTCATGGCAAAACTCTTTAAGATTACGAAATTTATTATTCGACATATTGTCAAGTTTATTTTAATTTGAAATTTATTTGCTGGTGGTTCAGCGATGTCTATATGCATTTCATTGTTGCTGTAGCAAATCGTCAGTAGACTTCAACCACACATCTTGAACAGTCACAAACCTCTTATCTTATGTATAGACTTTCAAAAACTATTTGAGAATTCACAAATAATAATATTTTTGAAAATCACAAAAGAAAAATAAGCATACTAGGCTTAGAAACTTATACAAAACCCAGCAAATAATTTATATTCGATATGAATCTATTCTATTTTTCTACACCTTTATACAATTAGAAATCCTTTGGATAACAATAAAAGTAATTATAAGGCAAAATGAAAAATAAAATCTAAATTTAACATTTAAGAAATTTATTATTCGACATATTGTCAAGTTTCAAATTAAAATAAACTTGACAATATGTCGAATAATAAATTTCTTAAATGTTAAATTTAGATTTTATTTTTCATTTTGCCTTATAATTACTTTTATTGTTATCCAAAGGATTTCTAATTGTATAAAGGTGTAGAAAAATAGAATAGATTCATATCGAATATAAATTATTTGCTGGGTTTTGTATAAGTTTCTAAGCCTACTATGCTTATTTTTCTTTTGTGATTTTCAAAAATATTATTATTTGTGAATTCTCAAATAGTTTTTGAAAGTCTATACATAAGATAAGAGGTTTGTGACTGTTCAAGATGTGTGGTTGAAGTCTACTGACGATTTGCTACAGCAACAATGAAATGCATATAGACATCGCTGAACCACCGGCAAATAAATTTCATTCTTTAAGATTACGTTCAATTTTGCCACTTTTGCTAACTTCATGCCAGTTTTTGCTTATACATAAGGCCGTATATAATTTTTAGAAGTGTTACATTTACAATTTTGTGTATGGTGATTGCTTTTCATTCAGCATAAAATGTATGTATGTACATATATATTTTTAATTACATACATAAAGTATATAAGGTATGTTTTATTCGAAACGTATACCTACTTAATTTTTAAGCAGCTATAGCTATAGCTACTTAATAAGTTTATACACACTTAAATTTGTTCTGAATATTTATATAAAGTTCGAATAAAACATACCTATAGTTAAAAAAATTCAAAAAGCAACTATTCGCCAAAAAAAAAAAAAAATTATTTCCAAAGTCAATAAAAAGATTCTTGCTTTGGATATTCATTTTAATTTAGTTTCGTTACACCTATTCAGATGTATGTTTTTATTGTTGAAGAAAGATAATTGTTAAGCTTATTTTTTTTTATAGAAACGAGTAATTGTCAGTACGTTTGCAAAAGCAGGCGTTTTCGAAATTTTTTCTCTTTCGGATTAAAATTTGGTTATTTGTGTACACGGTTACATTCAACTAATATTTGCTTTCATTTAACCCGACTGTACGCAAACGTACAAAAGTACACCTGATCATTAGCAAAGTATGTATTTGTAGTCAAAAAGTATTAATGTGTGTAGATGTGTAGACTTATACATACATATATATAAATGTAATGTAAATTATCCCATGCCCTCTTTCTGGCATTGACTTTATTACAATGTTATCAGTAATTCTGCACAAATTCTTAAGAGTTTTCCAAGCTTATATCGTCCGGAAAATCAATGGCATTGTTTTTATAAATACATATTTCCAACAATTCTATGAAGATTCCGTCCGCATGTTTTAATTTCCGTGGAATACATAACATACCCTAGTATTTTTCTGGAATTGTTTATAACTTAACATTTGTTTTTTGTTATTTTTGAAAATTTCATCAAAACCAAAAATTTGTTTAAATTAAACATATGGTTTTTTTTACTGGATTTTACTGGCAAAAAATTCTCCAGTAAAAATTTGCATTTACTCAGTAAATGAACTGTCATTTGTCTCTCTCAATCCGCCCTCTCATTTACTGGATTTTGTGTACGCGAACGCAATCCAATAAAAAAATAGTCCCCCTTATTGTGAATAGCGTCGTCGACGTCATATCAAGACTAATGTAAAAATTGTCACTTGTCTACTATTTGTCGACAACAATTGACTACTATTAACATGCTCCATTAAAACACTGAGTTCTCGAACGCCTTATTATCAATATGAATTAATTTGGTAATAACAGAAATGTTAAGCTACACAACACGATTTTTTTTAAATAAGTGAATTTGAAAATTAATTTTACCAGCTGAGATCGCTTGATTACTTGTTTATTTCTCAGTATTGCAGTTTTTTTTATAAAATTAATTTTTTCCTTGCTCCTTTCAAAAATTAACATTTCTGAAATTTTCAACACATTTTTTTTTATCAATATGTACTCAATATTAATTAATATATACGAAGGATCTCAAATATCTTTTTAAATAAAGAAATGGTCATGCAACTATTTCATTGAATTTTGAAAATAAATTCAAACCAAAATTTTTTAATATTTTGTTACTGATACTATTTTTTTAGTACATGATCTGTGTTTTGGCTGTGAAACAGATTAAAATAACAACAACAAAAAAGTTAATCAAGAACGAATAAGTATTTTAAAAATACCTAACAAATATAAAAAACCGAAGTAAAACATTTAAATACATATTAATAAAATTTAAACAATCCCCTAACTAAAAAAACTATTTCATAAATGTACTTTGTGTATAATAATTATGGCTAATTGTACTTAATAATTATTAACAAACATATACGACCTAAAAACCAACTTACTACAATATTTTTTTATGTATTTCTTTAATTTTATGTATAATTACTATTATGTGATCAGCGGTTATCATGATTTATTTAATGTCTTCATATGTATGTATGTGAATCAACCTGTGAAAAGGGTGTTTAAAAACTCTTTAGAAAGAAATTTGGTATTAAAGCTAAAAATATATATAATAAAGTACTTTAAGTAATACATATACACATGTATATATGGGTCAGTTAAAGCCTGCAACTTGAATTAGTGTGTACGAGTATGAAAAGTATTTTCAAATATTAAATTGGAAATTCATATAATAAAACTCATTTAACTTAGAACGATTTTCCGCCATCTCACGTCAAATTTTATTGATAAACATACCGGTTTCTGCCAGCTTCATCTTCAGTATTCTCTTGTTTTATTGAATACAGTATTGAATTTATATATAATTTAATATTCATCAACCAAATTTAACGTGTGATAACGAAAAATCTTTCTAAATGAAAGGAAACCCTGTCGGAAGAAATATACATCATTCAACCAAACTTATGTTGATATTGATTTTTCATGGCATATGTTCTTAAGTTCAATTGGTGGTTTGTTCATTAATTTACTATTATGGTCAACTTGTTTCCACTAAGCATGCCCAATTATGGTAATATGTACAATGCGAAAAAACTTGGGATGAAGGCAAACACACAACTTCATTTATTTCCTTACTATTTATGGTCATTGCTTTATTTAATTTGTTTTAATTAATTGACATCAATCAAAACTTCATAACTGTTATTTATGTATGCGCCTTTAAATTAAATAATTAATCACATACACTTACTAAAAGGGAAGAGAATATCAGTAATACTCACATTGAATATGCTTATTAAACCAAAAAACAAAACGATGCTTAGCATAAATATATGTATATGTACGTACAATTTATGCATAACATATAATATTTTGTAAAAGGTAAGCTTAATATTTACATATGTATGTATGTGTGTACATAGATATAATATTATTCAGTGGAATGTATTTTAAAGTTAATATTTTGGCTATGGGATTTGGAGAAGCAACTAGCAGTTTCGTGAGACCTTCCAAGAAAGGTTACACTTAAAAAGTAACTAAATTTTTTTTAATAAAATTTTATTTCAAACTTAAATATAGCTACACAAAAAAAATTCAATTTATTTGAAAACTCCTTAATGTTTGCTTTAAAATGCATTCCTACATTCGCTTAAAAATCTTTATTAATTGTATAGATATAATGATTTTTGCTCACTTTCTTTTATGTACAGGATTTGCAAGATGAAAGCAATCGTTTTGATGGTGAAAAGTATTTGGAATTGGTTAAATCTTCAAGTAAACGCAATATTACATCCGCTGAAGAAAACTGTACTGAAGAAGATAATCAAGACAACGAATGAAAACATTTCTTTCTCTTCACATACATACATACATACATATGCAGTATCTTTTTTACGTAACTTAAAAAATTTCAAGAACATCAAAAGTTTGTTTAATGAAATCGTCTCAATAAGATTACGAGTACGTATGTCCTATGCAAGTCTTATTGCTAAGCTGATTAGTTTGTTAGTAGAGATAGACGAGGGGCAAAGAAACGTTTCTGTACCCCTCGTCTCTCTCTCTCTCTCTCTCAAACTAAGCAGCTTAACAATAAGACTTGCATAGTATCAACTACGACTATATGAGAAAAAAACAATTAATATTAAAAATTTTCGCGACTTTTAGAAACGCGAAAAAAATTTAATTTAAAAATACATACATAAATACCGGAATCAATTACAATAATAATCTGCAATATTCTTATGTTACTCAAGTATATGTACATACATACATATATACATATGTACATACACTGGTATTAAATAAAAAAAATATGTACACATGTGTGCAAGAATAATAAGCGAACTCTAGAACTTTGACAACAAAATTGTTTTGTAATAAAATTACTAATAACTGAAATGCTAAAGAAAACAGGTCAATAAATCTTTGAAATGATATTGATTTTTTTTTTTTGTAAAGTAAAAAAGACCATATAACGTAATTTTATATGAATACATTTACATACATATATGTATATTTTTTTTATTTATTTGTGTATATTGTTTATAATTTCGATTTTTTTAATTTTTGTAACAAATTGTATATCATTTTTTTATTAATAATTTATTTTGCATTTTTTTTAGTTAAAGTAAAGTCTTAAAATTTAAATGAACAAAAACACAGCATCAAATCTCCATTGAAATTATTTTATAAATGCATTATAGAGCTGTGCAAATTTATTTCGTTTAAAAAAATCAGTGTAATAATGTAACTAACTTAAAAAAAAAACTTTTTTAAAGTATTCTATTTTAAATAATTGATTTTCAACAATAAATTATTACTAGAAGCCCCCCGTTTGTTTTTCCTTTACAAATTTATTTTTATTACTTACGTATGCTGTATTTTCCTCGTACTCTATTCTACCTGGATGTAAACTTTGAACAAATGTTTTTCACTGCAAATTATTTTTTATTTTAAAGTAAATAAACATCTATTTACATATATGCGTATCTACCTACATATTGCACAGTTACTCAAACAACGTCATAACTCGAAAAAAACTTCTTTGCCAGAAAACGAGTTAAAAGTTTTCAATTTACACACAATGTAAAAAAAATTAATTTTTCACTCAAGAGCAGAGTAAAAAAAAAGATATTTGTATGAAATGTTTACACAATATGAAGAAAGATATGGGGATTAATTCTGCATCATTTACTAAAAAATTCCACTTTTCGAGTTATGACGTTGCAGGGATCGCAAATAACGATTATTTTCCAAATTTAAACTGAAAAAATCACAATAATAGAGAAGTGCTACGTGCACAAGGAATATACCACGATACTTCATGTTACATGGACTACCTTTAGATGCAATGATTTTTTTTTTATTATTTATTCCTCACAAAATAACAGTTACTTTGTGATTTTTATTTTTTTTTTGCTCAAAAAAATTTTAATTTTTAAAATGAATAAAATATAAAAAAAGCAATGTGAGTCCGATCACAGGGGAGGTGTGCAAACATCTAGTAATGAAAATTGTTTAATATTGGCTTATGGTAACTAAAATAAGATATATAAATTTTTGACTCTGCTGTATTTAAAAATCTATGGAAAATGCATCTACCTATAGTAGTGAAATTATTAGTTGTGGGGGTTTGTTGAGAATTGCTCATTTGAAGTGGAAAACGTCAAATAAAAATTTTGATAAAGCTTGCTACTGTAGGTTTGCAAAATTTGTATTAAAATCTCCATGGGATGGATATTGTTACCCAGTTGTGCACCAGCTTCAGTGTAAAGCAACAGTACGTAATGAAGATATGTTATAATAGAATACTATAAATTCTTTATAAAGACTGCTATATATCTTTTAAACAAATATTTGACATTTAAAACGATCTTTTTTTTAAGTTTATATTTATTTTATATTTTTCAACTTTTTAACAAAATTATCCCCACTGGCACCACTATTACGCTTCACAAACGATATCTATTAAAATTAACATTGCTCCTGAAGGTATGCTTTAAAATTCTATAGAGAATATACTCCATACTCCTCAGAAAATAACAGTTATTTCTTGATTTTATTTATCCCTCACAAAATAACAGTTAATTTGTGATTTTTATTTTTTGCTCATTTCTCAAAAAAAATGTCAGTTAGGTCGGTTAGTCGGATATATGAACAATATAGTTTTATTGTAAGCAATTATCACCTGTTGAAAAATCCACCCAAGGCACGTACTCAACCTCTTTTTGTGGTTTAAAAATAGACTCGGCGTTCGGGATGATGCATGTTACTTTCCCAGCTCGTACAATGCTTAATGGCAAAAAGTGGTCACTAAATAGTTGCACACTTCTCTTAAACTCTTTGCCATAGATCTCACCCCATTTCTTTCTTTTCTCCTCATCTCTTGGCACCGCAAACATACTGCCAGCTCCAGTACCAATCTTTCTATAACAAGCAGGACACTTACGCATTTTTTTTTTTTATTATAGTTTTTGTTTAAAATTTTTTATTGCTATTATTGTTTTTTATTAATCAGAAATAATTGCTTAATCAGACTTAAGTTCAATAATTTCAATTCTTATTGAAATTCACTTCAGTTCAATTAAATCTAAAAATTGTTTTTTATTGTTTTACAAAATGAATTCTTCACTTTTCACTGAGTATAGAACTTTATTTGTATTTATTTCTATTAAAAACTTTATTAATTCTTTTTATATCAAAACCAATGGTAGAGTTTTTTCTTTCAGCTTTCAAATTTGTCTCAGAAAATGCTCGTTATTTTCGGCGCAAACTTTGTAGTGTTACTAAAAGAAAATTCATTTTATACTAATATGTACATACATACATACATCGACTTGTACTAAAATTTAGTTTAGCGCGTTTTCTCATTCGCAGGAAAATAGCGTATTTTGGCTATACATAAATAGTCACGCGAAATATTGCCAAAGTACATATAAAAAAAATTGGCACGAATTGTGCATGAAAAAATGTTGCAGAAATAGTACTCTGTTTATCTTGTGTGAAACATTTGAAATGTATCTTCAACATTTTAATTTTTCATGTGAAATAAGTAGAGTGCCACTTGTTTCGTGTGAAATTTACAACAAACACACGGGGTGTTTCTACAAACATAAGAAATTGTAGCATAGTTTCAGGCCTAGTTAATATTGTTTACATGTCAAATTTTTCGTATGAAATAATCAATGTTGATAAACATTTTTCGCAAATTTGAACAGAGTACCAGGTATACCAAGGCACATTTACTACAGGTACACGCATTAGGGAAAACACTGTGGCAACTCTGTGCTTCTCACATAGTTTTACAAAGTAATTGTCAAAAAATTGTATGCATCAAACAAGGCACAAAAGTAATTGTCAAATGAATTCTTCGTTATAAACGTGTAAACAAAAAATCAGCGGATGAGCAATTTGCCTGATGCATGTACCTGTTTGATATGCCTTGAGGTATACCCTGTGGTACCAGGCTTAATGAATAAAAATTAATGAAAAGCTCATGTCGATTTTCTTGACGATTTTCGAAATTAAAATGCCGATGACTTCTTAAAAAGTGCAGATTTTTCAGCAGGATCTTCTGGCAGCACTGGTTGATGGCATTAATTTTTGTTAATTTTTATCTCCTTTCTAGTACTATTTGTGCTTATTACAGAGAAACAAGCCGCTTTAAAAAGTCGGCGGCGGCGGCGGCTTAGTAAAAAATAGTCGGCGGCGGCTCATAAGCCGGCTTGAGCCGGCTGACATTGCTGGTTTTGATTTGGATAAGATTTTTAAACATATAAAAAAAATTCATAATTTGTAAGATTTGGTAAAAATTTGCCACTACAAAAACAATTAGCCGGTTGCAATTCTGAGTCGAGGCTAGCTGCAAGCTTCGGCGGCGGCTTGAAGTTACGTTGAAAGTCGGCGGCGGCTCTTGAGCCGGCTGTGAGCCAAACGGCTTGTTTCTCTGTTTTATTATTCTATGATAAATAACACGGAATAATAGTCTGCGTTAAATAATTTTAGTATTTTTTTAAATATTTTAAAATAATTCTCCATAATTTCTCTGATTCAATTTATAATTTATTTATTTCAAAATAAAAAAAAAAATAATTCACCAGCAAATAAAAAAAATGTGTAAACACAACAATTGCAATCTTAATTCAGTTTGAAGCATTATTTATTTCGTTTTTTTTATTCATGATCTGGGTCCATCCAAATATGGAAACATCTATGTAAGTTTTGTTAATAAAAATTAAGTTCATATGTATTATATCTAAACTGCACAAAAATTTAGAAAATCATTTCAACCCAATATCTTAAAATTGGTTGCTTCCTTAATCGTTGTCTCATTCGTTAACGGATCGACGATACCAATAAGCACTCCTTTGACTCCAATGGCTTCAGTAAACACTATACACACAATTATACAAACAGAATTAGATCCTATAAATGGTACACAAAATTTTCGCATCTACGGGGGAAAGAAAGGCAAGGAAGAAAAACATTGGCTTGATGGACGTGGCTTGGGCATGCAACATATTCAATGCGTAAGAAAGGGCAATTGTGAACAATTGAGTTTCTCAACCTGCTTGGGAGCTAAATTACCTTATGAATACACAAGTTTGGATTTGACCATATCTCATAGTCAAGGAGATGTACAAGAACGACTAAACAAGTATATGGCTCTAAAGCATGTGCCGAAATGCTGGTCTGTAATACAGGTTAGTGAAAGTAAATTAGATTTCAAATGGACTTAATGTGGTCAAAACTTTTGTACATAACTTTGCAGCCCTTTTTATGTGCCGTATTTGTTCCCAAATGTGAAAATATAAATGGAAAAGATATGGTGCATTTACCTTCTTTAGAAATGTGTCGCATAACTTTGGAACCCTGTCGTATTTTATATAATACTTCATATTTTCCAGAGTTTCTAAAATGTAATGAAACACATTTTCCTTCGAATTGTTACAATGCTGTTAGAGAAATGAAATTTAATTTAACAGGACAATGTTTGGAGCCTTTAGTTCCAGCTGAGTCTAGTGCTAGCTATCACGTAGGTGTTGAAGGTTGTGGTATACGATGTAAGGATCCATTATATACTGATGATGAACATCGCCAAATACACAAATTAATTGGTTGGGGCGCTACATTATGTTTGCTGTCTAATCTCTTTGTTGTGGCTACTTTTATCATTGATTGGGAAAATGCTAGCAAATATCCGGCTCTGATTGTGTTCTATATAAATATGTGTTTTATGATTGCTTGTTTGGGGTAAGTGAATCTTGCATAGTCCTTTCCTATCTGTACTTAATTTTGACAAAAATTGATCTTGTGCAAAAGGTGGTTAGCTCAATTTACACCGGGCTCTCGAGAAGATATTGTTTGCCGCAAAGATGGAACGTTGAGGCAGTCTGAGCCCACTGCAGGAGAAAATCTCTCCTGTGTTGTAATTTTTGTTATAGTTTATTATTTTCTTATTGCTGCTATGGTTTGGTTTATTTTTCTTACATATGCATGGCATTTGCGAGCTGTTGGCAATGTACAAGAACGTATTAATAAAAAAGGATCATACTTCCATTTGATAGCATGGTCTCTTCCCTTAGTGCTGACCATCACCATTTTGGCCCTGAGCGAAGTAGATGGCAATAGTACGGTGGGCATTTGTTTTGTTGGTTACTTTAATCAATCGATACGTGCTGGTTTAGTTTTGGGGCCTTTATTTGGAGTGATATTGGTGGGAGGATATTTTATAATGCGTGGTATGATTATGTTATTCGGCCTAAAACATTTTGCTTATGATATAAAGTCAACTTTGGCTAGCAACAAAATACATTTGATAATAGTACGCATGGGCTTGTGCGCCCTTTTTTCATTGGTATTTATCCTGGTAGCAATGGTCTGTCATGCATACGAATTTCGCCGTTCCAATGAATGGACAGAAAGCTTAAAAGCTTATATAGTGTAGGTAACATAACAATGAGAAAATAATAAAATAATAAAAAATCGTATTAAATATTTTCAGATGTCGAATTTTCTCTCCATTTGAAGAGCATATTACATGTAAGATTGAAAATCGTCCTAGCGTTTCCATTTTACAGCTACATCTGCTGTGTCTATTTGGTGCTGGTATTGTCATGTCTACTTGGTGCTGGACACCGAGCTCAGTAGAAACTTGGAAACGTTATTTGAGAAAAAAGTGTGGCAAAGAAGTAAATGAGGAGGTAAAAATGCCTAAACACAAAGTTATAGCACAGACTTGGGCAAAGCGAAAAGAATTTGAAGATAAAGGGAGGCTCTCTATAACTCTTTACAATACTCACACTGATCCAGTAGGATTAAACTTCGATGTAAATGACCTAAATTCTTCGGAAACTAATGAAATTAGTTCAACTTGGGCTAATTATTTGCCTCAGTTTGTTAAAAGACGTATGGCTTTAACCGGAGCTACTGGGGCCACCAATAGTTCCAGTCAAGGTCCACGCAAAAATTCATTAGATTCCGAAATAAGTTTTAGTGTGCGTCATGTTTCTGTAGAATCGCGTAGAAATTCTGTCGATTCACAAGTTTCTGTAAAAATACAAGAAATGAAAACAAAAGTGGCGGCACGATCTAGGTCTGCTCATCACCATCATCATTCAAAACATTCAGCTACATCCGGCAAAAGATCGCAAAGAAGACGGGATTTCATTACTGCGACCGGTCGCAAATATAGTGGAAGACGAGAAAGCAGTACTTCTATCGAATCTCAAGTTATTGCCCTTAAGAAAACTACTTTCCCAAATGCTAGTCATAAAGTGGGTGTGTTTGCTCAAAGCACTAAAAACCACAATTCTTCGAAAAGAAGATCAGCTAATGCCGGATTGGATCCAGCCGATATTACAAAGTTCTTAGCTAAAAATGGTCAACTAATAATACCTTTTTTACAAAATCAAGGCATGACTACAACCTCAGACGAAGAAACTTCAAGAGCTTCTTTTAAAATACAAGATTCCCGTTTAGATGTGGTTTTAAAGCAAGATTTAAGTGACAATGACGATGATGAAGATTATGGATCTAGAATTGAAGATATCAATGATATAACAGATAATAAGGCTAAAAAACAGGCTGCATATGAAACTTTACTAAGGAATGTCCAAAAATCGAGTGACTCTGCAAAAAATCGAAATTCCCGAAATTCAACACGCAGCAAACAGTCAAGAAAATCACAAATTGGTTGCTCATCCAATCATAAAAAGACCCTAAGACGGCATAACAACTCAAATTTAAATTGTCAAAAACATAAAACTCTTTCCAACTCTAATTTTGATTTGGATATAATAAATACCTCCGATTTAAATCTGCACCTAAAACGGGAACTATCTATGGCTCCACATAATGACGATAGCTTATCAGAAGATTCCTGTTCATCGGTGGGATTAGATATACCTATTGATATCATATTAAATAGTTCATATTCCGGCATTTCGACAGGCAAACCAAATTCACGAAGCAGCAAAACCAGCTGTGACGTTGGCATACAAGCTAATGCGTTCGAAATAGCTACACAAACTTTACAGTCATCATATGGTAAAGGTGAATATGAAAAATGTATGCGCCAATTAAATATGAAAAGTGCTCTATATAACGAAGATGTTGATGATGACAAAGAACCTTCTGAATTGCATTCTCTACTAGGAGATAAGTCTAAAGAATCAGCTATTACACTAACTGAAGCAGAAAAATTAAAAATGCTCTTACTGCCCTCAAAATAGCAGAATATATTAAAAAAAATTTAGAAAGCAATTGGTTATGGGGGTATAACTGGTTGAAATGTTTCTATTTCTCATATTTATACATAAAACTTAAAACATACTTATTTAAGAAATAATATACACTCGATACTATATACATAATAGGCATAATTAAGAGTGGCGTCGAATTTCGACTTCCACGATTTTGTACTAGATTAAAGACAAAATGTATAATGATCTTTAGTCTATTACAAAATCGGCGACCCAATATTTTTATATTTTTTAGTGTCAAATGCAAATTCATATACTATTTATGTGTGACATTCTGCGTGAAAAGGGGTCTAGTGTGTCAAAAACAGATGTGTGTCAAATCGATAAAAATGAGAAAAACATTAAAATTTTATTTTTTAAATGCGTTTTTCTCAAAACTTCATTTTCACACACTAGGTCCCTTTTCTCGGAGAAGGTCACATATACCGCATTCTTACTCGAACAGAATCATTTATTTACCTCAATTATATTTTTTAACATCAACGATTTTATAAAAGTAATTAATTAACTGTTTTAATTAATTTACCTATTAAGTGTTAAATGCCAATTGATATACTACATATATACATATCGTCATGTGAGAACTTAAGTGTCCAATATCCAATAGTTTATAATGGCGTATTGGACACTTAAGTTCTCACATGACGATATGTATATAGTACATACTATTTATGTATCGCATTAATTTGCCTATTAAGTGTTAAATGCCAATTGATATACATAAATACATTCATACTATTTATGTACCGCATTCTTACACTCAATCATAATCATGCATTTCCCTAAATTGTATTTTTTAACATCAACTATTATTATAAAGTAAATTAAATTATTAAATTAATTTACTTATTAAGTATTATATATGATATATGTAATTTATCTGCACAATTTTTACTTAAAGAACAAAGCATTTGTATCAAAAAAGACTGTTAAATTTTTTATATTGTACATTTTACACGTAGATATTTTTTTAATATACGTAATTGCAATTACAATTATAAAAAAAATGATTTAACTGTGTACGTGCCTTCCAAATAGAAAACAACAATAAAATTTATAAAGAATTAAGTACATAATTGTTTAAAATTTATTAAAACAAATTATTACCATTTGTCTTATCTTATTAAGTATCGTCATTATTAAAGGAGCAAAAAATAATTATTTTCTCAAGAAAATTTGGAATTAACGTCGAATCACAATTTAATGGTAATTTTCGGACTGAGCGGGTGGAATTCATACGTACAGGGTCAAACGGCAATTTCGGCAGCGCGTTTCCGAGGTAAATGCAAAAAACTTGGAAATTAAAAAAAAAAATTGTTATACATTTTGTTGAGTAGCTGGTTGCAAAGACTTGAGAGACATGCCGGCCGCCAGTTGAAGAATTTTAATAAATATTTTTGCCAACTTGAAAACCTGAGAAAATAAAACCCTTAAAGTATGCACTCATATTTTCTATGTAATTAATAATAAAAATATGTTATTTTTAGTTTTCTGTAACACTTTCGGCCTGTCCCACGATGTCACCAGAATGTTTTTTATATGATTTTACCAAGGGCCTGTCCCACGATATCGACAACGTTCGAGTTGTCGCACACTTATGGTCTGTCCCACGATGCCACCAGGAATCGTTCGATCGACAACTTGTATTGCAATCAACAATAACATTAGAAAATTTATTTTCAATATAAGTGTTCGATCGAATGATTTCTGGTGACATCGTGGGACAGGCCGTTAGTTCAACACACGTTTGAGTTATCCAAGAAATAGAATCAAACGGGGTTTAGCTGCCCAATAATGGATTAAGAGTTGTTTTGTTAATTTAGCTAGAAGTGCTTACTTTGTTTTCAATGCAGTGCCTCGTTTCAGTAACTAAGTCTTCACCTGACATGAAATTTTGTTGTAACTTCAAGTTATAACTGAATTGTTAAAACAAATGCACTAACAATGTTATATCTAATTTAAAAAAAAGGATTAACTTGAGCAGTCTACACTTAACATTAACTTGAAGTTTATGTTAAAGTTATCCATTTTAAGTCAGGTGGAGACCGCAAGTAACGAATGTTAAAACTTTTCGAGTCGAAATAGAAATACATCTCAGTACTCTGTATAACAAAATAAAAGTATGCAGTCTTCCCAGTATGTACATACATATTTCAAAGTATGTAGTATAAAACAGATTTCTCACACGAAAATTTTACTTTACAAATTCGTGAGTTTGTAGGAGAGCAGGGAAACAGAAATGGAACTCTGTTGTACTCGCAAAGTTGGTTTGTCCTTTCGTTTTGTCCTTCGTTACGTATACATAGTTACTTCGCGAAGCGCACTTCAAAAAAATGCACGACACTTTTTAGTAACACATTGATGCCGTATTACTTAAATTCCCATCAACTTAATTTTATTATTTTTGGAATTAGGCTTACACCACTCAAGTATAACAGTTCATAAGTATATACACATGTACATATGTACATAGTATGTGTATGTATGTATGTATATAATAAGTTATCAGTAAAGTTATATATACATATGTATGTACATGCATATTTTAATATCCAAAACAGAAATAAATACATATATTTTGCTTGCTAGAGATAAGCTTTTTTAATAGCAGCAAGGACGGCAGACATTTTTTAAAGTTTATACATATTCGTTCCTTTATAAGTATGAGTATAACTTTATTTATAATTTGAACTAAGAGACTGGTACTTGATATAAAATTATTACATATGTATCAAAGTACATACATGTATTACTTACTTTAGCGATTTCCCTTTAATTAATATTAGTGATACACATATTCAAATAATTTTATCTTGTTTTAATTTCGGTTTTTTAGTTTAAGTGTCAAAAAACATAAATCCATTACAGATTTTTTGCAACGTGCATTTGATTGATATAAAGTTGATTTTAAAAATGAACATCGTTCTTTTAAATATTTACTAATTAAGTATGAAATAATTAAGATAATTATCACTGGAAACGATTAAAATAAAACTTTAACAACAACGTTGTATAAGCTTTAAGAGGTAAAGGCTATTAATTGTTTGGTTGATATTTTAACTTTTAGTACAATAGTACCTATCATATTTAGATATGATAATTACATACACATATATGTCACAAAGCTTTAGAATATAATTAAGAATATATCTTTGATTTTTTTGGTTTTGTCACTAATTGTATTTAATGATTAATATAATGGAAATTTCTATTAAATGAAGCTTTATTTTATTTATGTTTGCGCTGAATCATTTTAACTTCCTTTGACCACACAGTATTGTTCATTACTTCTCCAAACATATACAGGGCTAATGTAAAGACTAAAGAACCAGCAAAGAAAACAATACGTTGGGGTAATTGTAAGACTTCTAAAACTGGATATACCCAAACACCAGAGTAATGTTTGATAATATGCAACCATACCAAGTAGAATAACATGAAGACAGAGAGACCAGCAATACCTTTAGATCTTGGTGGGTAAGATCTAAAGGAAATAAACATTTCCAAAACGATGAACACCACAATGTTCGTATGCATGATATGATTTAACCAACTAATTAAAAAACTTTTTAGATAAGGTTCGCATTAAAAATGTAAATATGTATTTATCTAACCTGGGGAATACAGAATCCAAAACTTTAGGGAACACCAATTCTCTATCAATTGCATACAAGCCCCAGAATGTTAATCCCACATTTAAAGCGATCGGAAAGGCAAATGTAGCCATTAAATAATCCTTAACTTTTCGTACCACTGGTAACTTTTTTGGAGCCACTTCATTGCTTCCCACAAAGTCATTTATCAATGAAATTGTGTAGTATAGGGATTGAATAATCTGCAATTAAAAAAACATTTTTATTGGAACTTTTTATTAAATCAAAATTAATGGGTAAATATTAACAGCTTTTTGTATAACGAAAAATTGGCATGACATTAGCATAAGTTGCAAAATTGAAAATGTCTTAATGATTTTTGCCATACAATTTTACACTAAAAATCACGGTGTGTTGTAATAGTGGGTTAAAACTGCATTATGCGCCGATTTTTCAGGTCAAATTGTAACTCGTTAACCCCTAGTTCAATTTCGCCACTTATGCCAACTTCATTCCAGTTTTTTGTTACATGAATTTTTCCAATTTATTGAAAGTTTTTCTAGGTACCTGGAAAACAGTTCAAATGATTGAGATTCAAATTAGCGAGTTTCATATTATCAAGAGTGGACTGTATATACATTATGTTACATGTAAATTACAGAGTTACAAATTTAAATTTTCTTCTTTTTGAGAAAAACTATTAATATTAAATCTTCAACGAGTTTAAGATTTTCAGTTCTTCCTATTTCCCCTAAATTTTTTATGGACTTGTTTAATGTTTTCTTTCCGCTATATACCGATGGTCTCAAGTAGAAACGAACTAACTCGAATTTTTACGAAATTGAGTTTTTCAGTGATTCCAATACATTTCACACAAATACACCTCGTCACAAAAATTTAATGCAATATTGTAAAAAATATAATAAAAATAAGCAGTTGTACAGTTTCCATTGTTTTTACCTTCTGTAAAGTTACAATTATTTGAGTTAGGGCCTTTCTACTTGAGACCAACGATATGTTGTATGTAAGTACTTCAGTATAATTTAAATATGGATTGAAGGCATTTTTATCATGCATCTTTTGTTTTATTTTGCTGATCGAACGGGCGTACTATTCTCGAGTTATGACGAGTAAAAATCTGGCATTTATTGTGTTGTCATTTTCAAAATGTGCGCAACGCCGTTCACATTGTTTTTTATATGGAAAGTAATGCCACAAAACGAAAAATATTTTAAATGACAAACGTCATTTTGCGATGCCACAAAATGCCAGTACTCGGCATTAGCTTGAAATATACTGAAAACCGGAAACAAAAGTGTAGAATATCGGGGGAAAAAATTGTGCCCACAATATTTTTCATTGCAATTTGCAATATCAATGGTTTTTCTCAAAACCCAATTTCACTTTCGTCCGTATTATCGTTTTATTGGTAAGAAAACGCTATTTTAGCAACATTTAATTTTTTTCATTATCGTTTGATTACTTTGAAAACTGCCCCATCAATAAAAGCATATGATCACAGATTAGTAATTTCATTCTGACACAGCAATATTTACTGGCCTTAATCTATGAGATTTTAATTGTTCATGTATACTTACCGCATCAAGAAATGTTAAATATTTAAATTTGCCTCCAAATGGGGAGTGCATATTCTTATCAGAAGCTGGAAAATGTACGTATGTATAATCATAATATATAGCATATGAAAATTGCACAGCTGCCGTCAAATGTACCAAAACTCGTAATGTATTGTAAACACCGCGATGTGCTACTTCCGCAGAATTCATTTTACTGCCCTTTGCCATATTTTCCAATACTTGCACTTTATAGATATGTATATTTTAATTTAAATTAGTGTTCTACAACATAAAATTTTTATAGATTTATCAACAAGACTAGACGCCGCAACTATACTATCTATCAACTGATATCAACACTATTTAAAATTATGTATTTACTTCCATACATACATATGTATGTATGGATGTGAATTTCTTATTGAGTGCTTTTGAGCAGTGCTCCCAGTTTAGATGATTTGTCCCCAAATCGGGGATTTGTTTCAGCGATTGGGGATGAAAATTTCGTATTGGGGATCTGGGGATTTGTTGCGGATGATAACCGATTTGACGGGTTTTTTTATAACTGATGGTCAAACAAGAATGATTTTTGAACTAAGAAATATGAGTCTGTTCATAGTATATGGTTTCTAATAAAGAAAATATCAAGGCAGATTAACCAATACCAAAACAAAAATACGCAACAAAATGCAATACGTGTTGTTGGAAGCACTTCTAGAATAAACACACTCTAAAAATAATTTGTTGTGAAAAATTTATGCCCTAATTCTGTTCGACGAATGTATCGTCTTGTCTATGGACGAAAAGAAGAAGCAGTTTTGATTCTTTAAAACCATTATTATTTATTGTCTATGCTGGAAGGTTCGTGTATTTGCTTTATGATTTTGTTATAAACATTATATCCAAACACATATTTTTTAATATATTTTTCAAACTATTGTATAATAATTTAATTGAATTTTTATGTTTTAAAAACATGGCAATAATATTCATATTTTTCATTGTCAAAGACAACAACCATTTTTGAAGAAAATAATTTAGAGACTTCAAAGACAAGAACTCAGAAGCATTTTCAAACAAAAAAGTGCTAAATCTTCTTACTGAATTAGGGCATTAATCCTTCTGCTGAAATGCTAAAACTTTTTAATACAAGTACTATGTACAACAAAGTTTCTGAGGCTGATAAACCAGAAGATTTCGATTCTGAAGTTTTTGAAATTTTAAGCTTTGGTTAAAATTTTTTTTATACTTGTGTATATTAAACTATGTGTAATTTTTTCTTTACAAGTTTTATAAGTACAAATTAAAATTATATGAATGTAAATATACTCGTAGCTATCGATATAAATGAATTTTATTGAATAAATATGGTATTTTTGTCATTATTTTTCAAATAAATAAAAAGAAAAAATTTTAATAAAAAAACTCAATTTGGGGATGAGAATTCAAAAATTGGCTATAAGCTCTAGAAAAAACTGGCAGCACTGCTTTTGAGAAACAGCCACCATGAAGTAATATAAAATTTATTATTAAGACAGCTGTTTTCTACGCTAATATGTAAATTTATTATTTTCGGTTCATTGTAAATAATTTTTGTATGTAATTTTTAGAAATTATGGCGCGTAGTCATAGTCAAGACAAAGTACACTTTAAGAAATTTAAAGGAATTTAAAGCAGTAATACTGGTTTTAACTTCTTAAATTGTACTTTGTTTTGAGTATGAGTACGCACCTACATACTTACTATATATTTTACATATTCGCCCAGGTTCTACATTCCACTACAAAATGAAAATGAAAACGTTTTTAATTCCTCACAGACGATATCTCTGTGTTCTAGAAAAGTAATGAAACTTTTTTCTATGACGATTTCATTCCCACTTTATTTCAAATAAATATTTCAAACAAAATGGAAAAATACCATATTATGCTATAAACACAATTGCGACGACCCGCGAACTTCGCATAGTTCGATGAATTTCTCTTCAAGAATTCGCTGCGTAAATTCGTCTTTTGAAACACAATTAAATTTGACGACTTATCTGTGTTGCTATGGATATTTTTTTACGACATTGAGAACACAAACCAAGAGAAAATTTCACTTTCATTTCATTTTACGAATGTAGAACCTAGGCGATTATTTGATTCTCTCAAAATAATATCAATTATAAAAAATAACATAAAAAAATTGATTCGCATTATTAATTGTAAGCAAAAGAAATATGTTTGTGACATACACCAACAAAAGGCACCTTAAATACAAAATGTTAACTTGTCAACGTATGGGCCAAAAATCAGCAGATGAAAAAAAAGATAGTCATATGCAAAAAATTGCATTGATGGGCTTGAAGGCCAACTTTGAGGGCAGGACGCACACCCTAAAACGCAACTTGTCGGTATGAAGTTTTTTTGTATTTTATTTTTTACATAAAACTGAACCGATTTGGTAGGTGAGAGTAGAAGCAATCGAAAAAAATATCCATACAACTAACGGTCACTCTAATGTACATATGTACATACATATGTACTTACATATATTCAGCTAAAATTAAAAAAGGCGTAACTAACAAAAAATTCAAAATTGATTTTTTGATTGACTATTATGAATGCCATTAAACTACATGTCTTGACAAATTATTACACTTGTGCCATCAGAAATGAGGCTTTTATTAACAAAAAAGAAGGAGATGTAACTACAAGTTTGTTTAGTTTTTGTTTCAGTATTTTGCTTCTCCTGTAAAATTATATTTTTGTTAGTTACGCCCTTTTGCATTTTAGCTAACGATATGTAAATGTACATATTTATTGCACCCATTTTGCTTCTGCTTACAATAACTTTGTTCTTAATACTAGTAACAGAGGTTTCATAATTTTTGCGACAGAAAGATTGATATACATATCGCACAATAAATCATAAACAATCACAACTCAAAAAATTTCAGATGCTGAGTAGTGGCAAATAACTATTGATACTGTACAAATGGCGAAAGTATGTAACTAAAAACAAGCATATCGGTACTTTATATTCTTCAAGAAGACTGTATTGCACAAGAAATTGTTGTGGGCGTTATAGATTTGTTCAATTAACTGGTTTATAAAATAACAAAACCAATTTCATAATTTTGAGTTGTGACTGTTTATGATTTAGTGTGCGATATGTATATACATATGTATGTACATACGTATGTAATAGGTATATAATAAATAATAAAAATTAGCATAATTTTGTGTTTAGTATGTGAACTATTCTTTAGTTTCTTGCTGTTCATCTTCGTCCGATGATGATTCCAATTTGATTTCCGTAAGTTCCTGTTCCTCTTCCTCCCCTTTCGTATTATGTACCATATCAACACTTTCTATTAGAACTTGTGACACTTCCTGATTGTAATCTTTTTTCCGGTCCTGATGTTCTTCCTGTGAGGTTGAGGCTACTTCACTATACATTGGGTTATCAAATCCTTGTTCCTTAACTTCACCACTGTCATGATCATAGCCCATAGAAAAGGCGTCCCTTGTATTGCCTCCCGTAGATATTGTTTGTACGCTAGCTCTTGTGTTATCAAAACGAGCGAAAACATTGTTCGATCTATTGATGAATATACGCCAAACTCTAGGATCATAAAACCAACGAGGTATATAGTGTAGATATCGGTTATCAGGTTGATAATGGGCAAACATAATTAATGCAACCATCATAACAAAAATCAGACATAGCAAAATCAACAAGAAAGAACCGAAAGAAACATTTGGATTATAGGGCCGTCCGGATATTTCAAGTCCATACATGTTGTTGACTTTCAATTTCAATTTTTTCACCCAACTTGTTGTCTTATTGAGATATTTCATAAACTCAACACTTTTTTCAGAATAGCTGTAACGATCAACTATAATAGCTTGCAGGTAATTGCCATAATCATTTGAATTTATATAGTTAACATAAAAATCTAACTCTTCTTCCAAGGACTTCTTCTTGAGCTCATTTTTAATAACGTTCTTGAGTAAATTTATTTTTTCATTCTCACAGTATTCAACGGAAAACCTTAAAACTGAACCACAAATGGCACAACAGCTGCCATAAGGAACAATGGGCGATAAGCAGTGGGGCCTTGGGCAGACGTAGTTAGTATTGTGACAAATAGGTTCGTTAAATGTGTTGAAATCCTTATGGCAACCACAAACATCGTTATGATAATATTCAACATTAACACCTTCTTGATTTTTGAAAATAAACTGGCCCAAGTCTGTATATAGTAGCTCTTTTAGATACTCCTTTGATAATAACGAACCAGCAAAACTCAATTGTCCCAGACGCAAATAGGGTGCAAACTCCAAATCAAACGCCAAAGGTCCATTACTTTGGATTACTACCGACTCATTGTTGCATGGTACTTTTTCCATATCAGGTATAGCTTTATTTGACTGCTGCTCTTTAGAGGATCGCCATGTATTCGGATCAAACCATTTGCGAATAATTGGCTCTTTCAAAAAAGCTTTTCCTCTATCACAATTTCGTTCGTCTGAATCACCGCCCAGTGTAATAACGGTTTCTTGTTGTAAAAGAATTGCTCCATCTCTCGGTAAAACAAAACCACTCACATCTACTTTTTTCGGTAACGGCAGCAGTGCCTGATATGTTTTGGGAAATATTACGTTCTCTTTTGCGCAAGGTAAGTATTCGTCTATCCAGGACGAAGGATCATTAAAACCAGGATCGTCAATAAGCCATTTGGTTGATTGTGTTAAATTGCTCAAAGACAGTAAAATCAATAAACTCTTTTGAAATGTGCAGAACATGTTTAATTGTGATGGTTTTAAGAATTGGACTAAACTTCGAAACCTAATTAAATAATAATTTGATTTGGAGGCGTATGTTCTTTATCTTTGAAACATTTAACCGAATATATATGTATGTATGTATGTACATATCACTCATTTACTAAGACAACGTCATAACTCCAAGAACAACCAGTTTGCCAGAAAACTAGTTTAAAATTTCCAATTTACACACAACTTAATGGAAAAAGAAATTTTATTTTGCTTTCAAGAGTTTAGTGAACGAGACATTTGAAATTTTTACCCTAATTCTGATCGACAATTCTGTCGTCTTTTCTATGGAGGGGAAAATAACAGTTGTGATTATTCAAAACAATTATTATGTATTGCGTATGTTAGCAGGCTTTGCTTTAGGCTATTGCTCCCAACCATTACTCTACGTGTCGGTCTGACATGAAATTTTGCTGTAACTTGAAGTTATAACTAAGTTGTTAAAACAAATGCTCTAACAATGTTATAATTTAAAAAAAAGCATTAACTTGAGCAGTCTACACTTAACATTAACTTGAATTTAATGTAACCCCCTGTTTCTCTAAATGCGAACGATAGATTCGATCGAATATTAATATTGGAAACAAAAACAAAATTCAGTTTTTGTGTTTTTTTTTTAATATAAATGTTTGGTCGAATCTATCGTTCGCATTTAGAGAAACAGGTCCTTAAAGTTAGTAATTTTATGTCAGGTGGAGACTGCAAATTGTATTCAACACATATTTTTTCGTATATTTTTCAAACTATCCTATATTTTAATTTTATTTTTGTTTTAAAACATCATTTTTTTTTACATATATATATCTATTTATTGTATCTTCAAAAATGAACTAACAATAAGTAATCAAATCTTAAATCTAAATATAATTATTAGGCCCGTCCAGTATCGGACATAAACTTAGTGATACATAGTTATAAATAATACATAATCAGTGATAATCAAAAAGGAAAAAAAGAAGTATTTTCAAGCAAGTATTTTCACTCCATCTGGAGTGTTGAGTATAAGAGCCCTTGTGTCCTTCTTTTTTAGGTGGATGTGTCCAGTAAAGTTCAACATATTACGGGCAAGCGGATTAGGATGTGACTCGAGTTTAGTTAAATATTTGCCTGCGTATTTTGAATTCCATAGCACCATATTGGCCTCAAAAGCGACTTGTATATCCAAAGTTTGCAGTCTAGGCTGAGTGTTGAATTTCTGTCAATTAATCAATATATTTGAGTTAATTTAAGTTTCATTTGGGTTAACTTAGAGTCAATATATTTTCATATAAGCCTTCGATCAAGGTGTATACCAAGGTATTTTACTTGAGAATGTTGAGGAATATTTTGATTGTTGATTCGAATGGGAGAACAAGTATCTCTTCTTAACGTAAACGTTATATGAAAACACTTTTGTTCATTTACTTTAATTCTCCATAAGTTCAACCATATTTCAAGCTGGGTAATGTGTTCTTGGAGATTGCGGGATGCCTCATCAGGGTTTTTGTGCATACTCATAAAGGCTGTATCATCGGCAAATGTAGAAGTGTGGATGTTATTGCTCACAGGCATATCACAAGTATATATTAAATAGAAAACTGGCCCCAGAATACTACCCTGTGGAACACCGGAAGATATAAATTCGGGCACACTCGTGAACTCTCCTTCCACAACAGTGAACTTCCTATCAATAATATAACTTTCCAAAATCTTTTGTATGTTTATTGGTAGGTATGTCTTCAATTTTAAAACTAGGCCTTCGTGCCATACTTTATAAAATTCCTGAGAAACATCAATAAAGAGAGCAGATCAATACTTCTTTTCCTCAAATGTTCTTCTTACAACTTGGACCAATCTATGTAATATTTTTATTTTTCAGTATCAAAGACAATAACCATATGTGAAGAGAATAATTTAGGGAATTCAAGCAAAAATTAAAAAAAAATACCGTCCCAAATTTTTTCACTGAATTAGGACTAATTCAGCATCATTAATTAAAAAACTGAATTTTTTTGAGTTATGACGTTATTTGAGTAAATCAGCGATATGTACACAATCACTTGCTCATATGTACATATATATACATACATACATACATCCACACATACATACAGTCACTCACAAAAATATTTTGCGCATGTAGAACTCAACAAGTTTACAAAAGGAATGTTACATAAAAATATATTCTTTGAAAAATTTATGTTTATTTTTTACATATTAATTAAAAAAGAGAAGCCTTAAGGCTTACATACATACACAGCATGCATGCGCAATCCAGTGTTTGTACCAGCGGTTGGGTCGTGTATGGGCATTTTGTGTGATTGTACGTTTTGCTGTAGTGATGTCAAACAGAGTTTGATATTTTGCTTATGGTACCAGCTTGCTGGTATTGTGTATGGTGAAATTAGCTCAGTTGAGTAAAGTTATCAAGAAGTAAATATGCATTTAAAAATCGTAATTTGTTGAAAATAATTTGTTTCAATGGAAAATGGTATTTGAGCACTTCAGTTATGCATAGCTGCTAATATTAACAAAATATCAATAAAAATTGCAGCAAAAACTGTGTCACTATTTATAACCTCCCTTCGTGAATTTTTTTTAAAAAGTGAATATTGTACCAGCTTGCTGGTATGTTATGTGTTTCGAACATGATTGCTCAATAGCTTGATTGCGCGTGCATGCTGTTGTAGTGTATGGGCCGCTTTAACTGCAGTTATTTTAATAAAAATTTAAAAAGTATTTTATTTTATGAAATTTAAAAAGAAATAATGAAAAATCGCTTATTTATCAGGTCACAAAAGTATTTTGTGTTTTGAATTTACAGATTTTTATTATTAAAGCAGCAAACTGCGAGTATGTTTGCTTGTGTAATATCCATTATTAGAGATGACTACTGTTATGTCCTAACTTCTTTGTGAATTAAAACACAAGTCTTTAGTTGGCAAGTAATAATAATAGATTAGCTCGTGCTTTTTATATAAACGAAAAGTAAACGAATGACAATGATAAAATAGTGTTGTTGATTTTGTGAGATATACGAGTACCCAACGGGTACATAAGTAAGTATTTGGTTCGTTAAAACATATCATTCTTCCCCTCCTAGGGGAGCTGTTTATGGAGAAAACAGGGTTCGTCCTCTGCGTGGCCTTGCCGATCGGCGGAGGCCTAATTGTGGCTGTTCAGTCTCTTGATGTGCTCCCGCTTGTGTGATATCGCTTTCTTCTTGACTCACTACAGATGGTGGTGTTTCGAATCCCATTAAGGTTAATGTAGACACATCAGAATCATTTGGTGAAATTGTTCTTTCCACACTTCTTCTTCTGACCGGCTGAGTCATAATTGTTTTCTCTGGTTGCGTCGATGGCGTTAACTGCCCACTGATTGGTGACTCATAACATGCAGGCGAAACTGCTCCAGTATATATCTCTTTTCCATTCTGGTTACCAAAGTTGTGCGCGTTGGAATTGTCACCCACTGACCTGCTTACAATTGATACTTCATCGCGTCCTTTTCTTCCCTGCCGAATTTGATTTATGTGCCTTTTTACGACTCTGCCCTTATAACGAATTTCATAATGTACGTCACCAACTCGTCTTCATATTGTGCCTCTTATCCATGGTGCGTGTCTCTTATTATTAGGCTGAAAATATACCTTGTCGCCGATTTCAAGCACTCTGTAACTGGACGAACTTTTCAGAAATTGTCTATCGACTACTTTTTTGGATACATGTTCCGGCCGCATTAAATCCAGTCTCGTGCGTAGCTGTCGTCCCAAAAATAACTTTGCAGAAATTCATTTAAATTCGGCCTCAAGGTTTGTGCTGTAGATACCATAGCTTTCAGCGCCTTCTTAACAGTCTGTACGCTACGTTCAGCCTGCCCGTTTGTGGCCGGGTGGTATGGAGCGGAGTATTTATGGTATTTAACCCCTACTTTAGTTAGGTAGTCGTTGAACTCCTTGGACGAGAAATTAGTACCATTATCCGTTACCACCATTGTAGGCACCCCTAACGCTGCAAATACCTCATCAACCAACGCGATCGTTGCCGTAGCTGTTATTGATTTTGTGACCTTGACTTCAAGCCAGTTGCTAAACGCATCTGTGATTACAGAAGCATCATTCCATCGACCGGCCCAGGATGGTCCGCATACACTTTAGGGTTATTGGCTGTTCTTAAACAGTTGTCACAATCTTTTGCCATGCGTTCAATGTCAACGTCTATTCTTGGCCAGTATACAAATGAGCGTGCTATACCCTTCATCTTCACAATGCCCAAATGTGCCGCGTGCAAACTTTTTAATACCTCATCTTGACATCTCTTAGGTATTACCACTCTGTGTTCGAAGGTTATGCAGCCTCCTGATAACTTATAACTCGCCTCTGGTGATTTATATCCATACTTGAGTAAGCAACACCCCTTCTCTAGTAGTTGAAATATTTTTCCCAGTTCCATATCTTTTCTGGTTTCACGATGTATCTTATCTGCTGTAAGGGGCAACTGTTCTACTTGTCTTATAATAAAGCTGTCAAATTCGTCATAAGCAGCGTACGAAAAACTATTTACCTTTAACTCCGAAGCCTGTGTTCTACGTGGCGGCGTTACTCGTGATATATTCAGCATTTGTATTTTGTTTTGAGCTTTTGTATACTACATTAAAATTAAAATTGCTCAAGAAGTCGGCGTAGTTCGCCATGCGCGAAATACCTCTATGAGTTTGCGATCTACTGCCTTCAGTTTCCCTGCCCTGTCAATTTGGTTCAGCTGTTCCATTAGCTCATGGTCCTCTACATTTGATACGCGAGTGGCCTTATTACGACATGCCTTGGCTATGTGGCCCACTTTACTGCAAGTGAAGCATTTTGCATTTTTGAATTTGCAATCCGCTCTAGTGTGATTTCCCCCGCAACCATAACATTCGAATCCCAGTTTGCATGTCTGATCTGTATTAGGAATATCACTAGTATTCACTTCCTTCGTTGCGTTGTGTGTCAGCTCCCTTCTGTATGCAAGCTCATACGCCTCTGCGAATGTTGCCGGTTTTTTTTGCCATTAATTCGTCACAAATTGCCACCGACTCTAGTCCCAACAGCAGCTGCTCAATAAGCATGCGGTCTAAGAAAGCCCCATACTCGCAAAAACCAGCTCCCTGTTTTAATCGTAACGTAAAATTTGCAATTGTTTCACCCGGTTCCTGTCTTAATACTCTGAATTTCACGCTTTCTGCATATTTATTCTGCTTTCCATCAAAATGGTTAATAAGCGTGGTCTTCATTTCCGTATAGGTCAATTCCCCTGCTGTCTCGGACTAACCAATATTTTCAAAGCCGCATATGTACCCGCGCATAATTTGCATGGTCAGCTTCTACTACCTTTGACAGCTGCAACGCCCAGTCAAACCTCGTAAAATAATCTTCCACTGTCGAACCATCAGACTGTCTGTATTCACAAATCGAAAAGTGCGGTGATTTTGTTAAGGCCTCTGGAGGCGGTGATGGGGCAGATGACGCAGCGTTGGTCATCGCGGTTCGCATTGCATCCGCCAGCATACTTGTGATATCATTCATTTGTTCCGGTGAGATACTCATATTATACCAATTCTGACACCAGTGTTATGTCTTAACTTCTTTGTGAATTAAAACACCAGTCTTTAGTTTGCAAGTAATAATAATAGTTTTATTAGCTCGTGCTTTTTATATAAACGAATGACAATGATAAAATAGTGTTGTTGATTTTGTGAGATATGCGAGTACCCAACGGGTACATAAGTAAGTATTTGGTTCGTTAGAACATATCAACTACTTGCAGACGCCTTAGCACAGATTCCACTAAATTTCGATGTATTCTTTTATACGACTACATCTCTTCTTCCAATACTCGTCCTAAGTACACTTTTGATAAAATACTATTTTCTCGGATTTTTTTCTCCGAATAACCCCACGATTTTCAATAGGACTCATGTCGAGACTTTGTGGTTTTATTGGCAGATGTTTGGTATTATATAGGAACCATAACTTAATGTCAAAGGCTATATGTTTTGGGTCGTTGTCATGTTGGAAGTAATACCCATTTGATATACAGACCCATTTTTTCAGCACTGACATGTAGTTTTTCTCTAACTTGGGGCCACACGTTAAATTTTTGCCTTTCAATTACATTCAATTTTCAATACACTCACCTTTTTTTTACTTACACACTCAAACTTTTTAAATTGAAAACTAGATTGGTTTCAAATTCACGTATCCATTTATGTATATGGCAATTTAATTTTCAATTTTTGTGCAACCATATTCTACAAATTTACTTTGTAGAGTATGTCCCAATAAATAAATAAATAAATAAAATATTGTTCATAAAATACATATCGCTCACTAAATCATAAATAGTCACAACTCAAAATTTATAAATGGGTTTTTTTATAAGCTCTTTAACTGAGCAAATCGATAACGTCAGCGAAAATTTCTTTTGCAGTAGTCTTCTTGAACAATGTAAAATACCTTTGCACCTGCTTTTATGTTACTTACTTGCATCATTTGTTCAGTATGAAAAGTTTTATGCCACTTCTGAACTTCTGCAATTTTTTTTATTTGTGACTCTTTATGATTTAGTGTGCGATATGTACCGACATACATACATGCATAGCTCGAATTAAACCGTGAAATTTTTAATACATATGTATTTATAGGCAAAATGTAATCCATTATTTTTTGGTTATTTGTAGGCAAAAAATAATCGGCCCTATTTGTAAACCGAATCCGAGCAAATTACTCGTTTTCAAAACGAAAAAAAAAAATGTTGGTGTTCTCTAAACCGAATTCACATAGTTTTACTCGCTTTTAAATCGAGTAAACATACCTGGACGAAAGTAAATCGAATATGGCATTATTCCAATAAATCACTGAAGAAACATAAAAAAATCAATTTGCATTAACAATTTGAGGTCTTTAATCCAAAATTATAACCAAATTACATGCAGTTTGATACATTTAAATATACAAAATTTATTTTAAAAAAACGTCTGTTTCACACTTTTCTTGTCAAAGATTTAGAGCCGGGCATTTTAAATGCTTATTTTTTATTTAAAATGTGATCTATTTTATTAACAACACACATATTTTATTCAACTTAATTTCGAATGTCACCAAGTCGAGTAATTTGTAGAACACATGTGGTTTACATGGTTATGGCTGTGACGTTGTGACGAGTCAACAAGGTTTTGGACTTAATCAATCAAATATCTTTCATAGGGTAATTTGGTGGGCTGAATTCGAATCTGTAAGTGGTTTTTCTCTATCACGTCAGGTTTTCGAGACACAAAAAAAAATGTTTTTATTAATTTTTTACATAAAAAATCTTTAGTTTATTTAAAACTCAATGCATTTTCAAAACTGAAACGTCGTTTGTATTTTGTTGATTCGGTTTCACGTATTAGAGTCCATCAATAGTCTCCCAGCATGCTTTTGTTCCAAAATAGGTGATAATTTCTTTAAATGTTTACTAAATATTGGTGAACACATTCTCCTTGTTCGTCGAACTGGAAATGACTGGTAATGGATCATTTGGTGGACGTTGAACTGGTTTGGAAATCGATGGGACATTCGCGTAAGTAATATTTTTTCGATTTTTCATGTTGAATCCAGCAATTTTTGTTAAACAGAAATAACAATCGGTTTGGCGGTTACTTGACACTCTCCAAAGTATTCGAATTGAATAGATCTTCTTGCCATTTGACCACTTGTATAAAACAATTCTGCAACTATTCCAAAATATTGTCGGTGTCCACGGTTTTTTCAAGTCTCTGGCAGCAAACTTAAATAATGTAAATATGCATATTTTAATGATTCTGATATTGCATATCCTTTTTTCCAACCAAATATTTACCACATACAAAGCAAAAATAGCCAGATACAGTAACACGTTCTCCCTGACATGCTTAAACGCTACTATTATGAAGATTTAGAATGAATGTGGTCTTCAGTCAAATTAACAATTGTGAAATTGGAGTATCAGTATTGACTGTTTTACAGTATTGGGTGCATGAGATAAAAAATTAACAAGACGTGATAGCCAAATTTTTATGCCCAGAGCACCCAGTTTAGTTAAAAAACATGTTTCGTTTCTGCAGTCAATTTTTCCCCCAAATTTGTAGACCAGTGTAATCAAATGCAGTTTTACCCACTAGTTTGGTTAGAACAGCTGTTTTGTATAGTTATGCTTATGGCACGTCTAATTTAAGCTTAAGGTAGATTTTGAGCTCCTCAATCTTGTAATATAAAAACGTAGATCTTGGAGAAAGTGTTTGTACATAGTTAAAATTATAAGGTTTTATGTTATGGGAATTTACATTCCCACGTAAAATATCAACTGAATTTCCTTTTTATTGCCGATTAATTTTCCAAATGTTAAGATGTAGTTTTCACATTATAAATATTTAAATTGTCTAGAAAATGTATATGTTTCTTCATAGCAAACGAATTCAATTCGAGCGAGTTCTATTTTTTGTATTGAAAAGAGCTACTCTTGTCTGCTCTCGAGTTAAAAAAATTAAACTCCCGAGCGCATTTAATTTTTGACAATCGAAAATAGGACTCGCGAGAAGAATTCAAATTTTAAGAGTCAAAAATAAAACTCGACTCGCGAGTCGAGTTAAAAAGAATTATTCGCGAGTTTTATTAATTTTGTTTGCTCAAATTCTGTTTTCTATAGGTCGCAATGTTGAAATTATATTTTGTTACTGACGGGTAAGCATTGGCATAACTTTTCATGAATCAGAAGCCTTAAAACATTTGAAAAATACCTCATGACATGAAAGTTAGAACATATATTTTTATATATGTATATGCATTTGTAAGTACTATACTTTTTCGAATAAACAAACAAAAATTTTTTTTGTAATAACTACTCGTTTTGATTTTGTTTATGCTCGTTTTGCACTCTTTTAAAATTCGTGCTTACGAGTTTTAAAATAAAACTCGCGAGTACAAATTTTAAGGCGAGTCATTTAATGCTTACCAGTCGAGCACAAAAGGAGTACGAGTCTTATAAAATTTTGCTCGCGAGTTCAAAATTAAAAATTTTAAAACGATCGAGTTAATAAAAATTGTTCTCGCGAGCAGAATTTTTCCCTACCCTGCTTCATAGTATGTACATACATATATACATATTTTCTGTTTGTAATATGGAAACTACAATTTAAATTCAATATTTGAGTCATCAATAAAAAAATGTATCTATTTTAAAATTATATTTTAATTAAGCCTAAATCATTTATATTTTTTAAAGCACTTATCAATACTTACCAAACACCAATATGTCAAATATTGCATTTTCTTCTCCACTGTGTCCGGAACTATTTTCTTAACTTCGGCATTTTTATGTTTATAACTTCTTTGTGTATCGAACTCGTGGAAGTACAGTGCATGTACGAATTGACCAAGTGCCAATAAGTGTATAATCGTAACAAATATACGAGATTTATATAATTCGACTTTTGTCATTTTGTTATCTTTGTCTACAATATTATTGTACGCACGTTATTTTTTTTTTAATTTCAGAGCATATATTGTAATTTGCTTCAGTACTAGTTTGGGGATAGATGAGTGTGTCTGGACTCGGAAATAAACAAAAAAAGGGGGACAAATTAAGGACCATAAAAAATATATCGAGATTTCGAATGTGAATAGCTGAAAATGTTATATTTACTGAAGACAATGACTAGAACCACACTTCGGCGAACACCAAGATGATGGTTTTATACAATACCCCAAAAATGGATGGAAACTCCCCTCACCAGATATAAGTCCCATTGAGAATCTGTGGGATCACTTGGACAGAAAAGTTGGAGAAAGAAAAGTAACATGAAAAAGTGAATTGATATTTGCTCTACAGGGATAATTTTCCAAAATTCCATATGAAATATCCCAATATTTGGGGGGATTCCATTCCGGGAGGACTGCAAGTGATAATAAAGATCAAGGGATCACATGCTAATTACTAGATTGTAGTTCAAGAGATTTTTCAAAAATGTTACTAAGAAGTGAGCACTCACTTTTTGCACTACAAAAATTGAGTTAAATTAAAAAATTATATTTTATTTATTGGTAGGTATATGAAATATTTTTATTTGTATTGTGTATAATTTTAAAGTTTACTTAAAGTGAAGCAGAAATACATTTTTAAGTTTTATGAATTGAACTAAGTTTGTTTAAAATATTGACTTATATTTCGCTGTAGCAAAGCAATCGAAAAATCTTCATGTCTTGAAAGGTCTTATAAATGGTCTTGTGCAGGACTTTAGTACCTACGAGCATTCGTTACATATCGTCGGTTGGTTTGCTGCAGACATAATGTATTTTGTATATACTGTGCCGCAATCCAGGAACCAACCGACGATATGTACCCAGCAAAAAAAAGACATACAAAAGAAATAGTTAATGCATGGGTTCTACTGCAAATGAATTGGTTCGATTTAGGTGCAGAACGCATGATTTTAACACAGGCGTGTAATTGACGAGCATGGGTTCACATTTGGCAAAACTGCTCATCATTCGAATGAGTGCTTATGGGCCACTCAGACTATAATACAAGTATTAATACTTTTGACGAAAATGCCTCCCTGATCTGATCTCTGTTTAAAAAATTTCAAAACACAATAACAACTCAACATGTCTGAGTTGCATTTTCTACAAAAGTATTAATACTTGTATTATAGTCTGAAATTGCCTTTAGAACCCATAATTCCATGGTGTAATCATGCATAATTCGATGGCGTTTTTTCACGTAAATACAAAACGAACAAAAAATTTTTTTTCTCATCCAGGATACGAACTGTGCTGTTCTAAATGTTAAGGCATACTCTCTACCATTGAGCTATTGCACTATTGTTATTTGTTGGAGATAAAACTTGTTTTATGCAAATGTGTCAATGTGATGATTTAATTCGTTTTTGCGTGCCTTTTTTGCTGGATATTGATTTCAATGTATTACCCAGTTCGTCGCATGCGTTCCAGAATGCATTCGAAGAAACAAATGCTCAAGAAATCATGAAACACTACTTCATTTTGAACGCGCTCATTTATATTTTGCTGGGTATATACGTTTGCATGTACATATCGTCAGCTTAAATGCAAACGGACGTAACTACACTTTTAATATTTTTTTTACAGGAAAAACAAAAAACGTTTCAAATTAAATAATAATAAAGTGTTCTTGAAAATTTTCTTCGAAATTTAAAGTAGTGTGTATATTTGTGTTTTTAAACATTTATTTCCTTTTTATATAGGTATGTATGTAGTAGGTACATATGTATGTATATTTAAGCTTTTATGTTAGTTACGTTCCTTGGAATAAAAAATAGATGCATTCGTAATTACGTCCGTTTTCTTTCGAATTTGTATTTTAATAACACGCAAATTCGAAAGAATTTTCCTTAGTTTCGAATTACAGAGGGTCTACTCTCTAATTATTCCCCATACAATACTTTGTGCTATAGACATTTAGCATGTGCTTGTCACTGAAAATCTACTAATAACACTAAAATAATTGACTAGGTAGTGACTACGTAGTTCTTTATTATTATCTTTGTCGACAGCCAGGCAGCACTACTATCCCTAAGATCACATATCAACTCGTATATTCTAGTCGGGCAGTGCAAGAGTTTGCTATCTAGACTGGGTGGTCAGACTGACCTCATCCTCATCTGGGTTCCAGCACATAGCAATTTTTTAGGTAACGAACGGGCGGACGAGCTGGCTAGAGCTGGCTCTGCTATGAATGTTTCAATGCCGAATCGGTACCCATGCCGTTTGGTGCCATTATAAGCGGTATTTTCAAGCACTATCTCTATAAGGCTGAAAGTAGATGGCGCAATATAGCCACGTGCAAGGTTGCTAAGAAAATGTAGCCTTGCTACAACGATAGGCGCTCAATTACAAATAGAAACTGCAGAGACATCTCCAGACTCGTTGCAGTCATGACGGGGCACTGGACGGTCGGCAGACATGCTAGTAGGATAGGTCTGTCCTATAATGAGTTCTGTCGAGAAGTAAGCAAAGAAGAAACAATCTTTCAATGCCCAGCTTTGCATCTCTCGAGGCACAAATTTTTAGGCAGTCATGTACTGATGATATTTCAGATCTATCTGAAATTGGGTTGAATGACCTTATCAGATATCTCAACGCGACGGGTTGGATCCAGTAACGATCACCGTATCAGAATACTTAAATACGGCATGAAATAGGGTAATACGTCTTGGAATTAGAATACGAACATTTCTTATGTATGGATGTACGTACGTATGTATGCATGTATGTAAATGTATATCCATATATTGTAAATATATACTTAAATATGTAAACAAACAGTTTTAACAATAAACATTATGTCATTTAAACACAGTACATACATACATACATATGTACATTGGACTCTAATGATTAGAGGGACTCAAGTTGTATGGAATAGAAAAAGTGATTTTGTTACCCCTCGGAAAATAAAGCTTCATGTTTTATGATGATTCCCAAAATATTTTGGTTCTAGCATTGACCATCCGTGAGCTGGACCATTTTTAAAGAAGGTATTTTTTCAGTTTTTCGAATTTTTTTTGTACTTTGCTCCAAGACGACATAAATAAAATTTGGTACCTCGAAAAGAGTTTTTGAAGCAGCATCCAATAGTATATAAAACTTGGCTACTTGCGATCTACTAAAGGTAGAGGTCCATAGCTCGTTTTTTGCGCGTTATGCTTTACACGCGTTTCATCCTCTTGTTTCCTTCTATACTTTGTTCACGTTGAGTTACATGCACTAGGTGTGTTCCACAAGATTTTGTTAAAGTTCGGACTAATGAGAGTAAAAAGAAAATTACTCTCTGAATGTGCAAAAGTTATCCGAAATTGCTGGAACACAAAAAACCATAATTGCCCATCTTGAAATTCTGGTGCTGCTTACTTTTTAAATTAAATTTTATTTTAGTGATTTTAGTCGCCTAATAATAATATTACAAAAACAAAAAAATTGCATCATTGGCAACAGCTGTAAAAAGTAAATGAAAAAAATTTCCAAAAAAGTAGAAGTTACGTGAACTATTTAAAAAATCATAAAAATATTTTTTTTTATATTAAAGAAATGGAAAAATAAGCACAAATGTACTTACAACTTAAGCTTTATTTCAAAAATCTTCCATTTTGCTTTTTAATAAATGTGTGTGTAAAAACTTTTTTTCTACATATATTTGCAAATTTTCTGATTAATATTTCAGTTTCATATGCAAACAAAAAACAGCTGATTATTCAATTCTTGTCCGAACTTACCCAGAAGAAAAAGTTCGTACTAGTTTGTACAGGAAATGAAAAAAATTACTCTCTCATTCGCTCTCAAAATTGCACAAAAATTGCTATCTGGAACGCTTTTGGATTACTTTGTACAAGTTCGGACTGTTTTGTTATGCATCTGGAATAGACCTACTGCTTTTCATGCGCCATTTTATTTTTGTTTTGATCAGCTGTGTGCGTTTGTTTATAAATACTTATAAAGAAAAAATGCAGTCGTAAAGCAGCTCTGGGCGAGTCAACATCACGCGTCGTTGGCAATTATTTCTTAAATGCAACCAGGCCACTGTTGTTTATTAGCCTTCGAGAGTTTTGCGTCTCACCGCATGTGATTAGTGGTTGGCGTCGGTTAACGGTATCCACCGCAATATCCCGTTGGTTTCCATTAACCACATGCAAAAACAATTATAAAGAAAAATATAAAAGAATACTGGTTGGAGAACCAAACAAAAACTCATTTTTGAAGAAATTAAAAAAGGAGAGGAATTTGGAGGTTCCAGCTTCGTATGCGACGGTGTATGTCGTTTGGAATTTTCTCGGAGGAGGCTCCTTAATGAGACTAACCTGGCATTTTGTGAATGTATAATATTCCGCCAACCTTTCTAGAGTTAAAAAAAAAAAAATAAAGAAAAATTGGAGAGTGAAATCAAGTTTTTAAAAGAATTTGTGGAGTTAGTCGAGTTTGTATATTTAATTTTATGTGCAAAAAATGCCTATGTACAATTTCAAAAAAAGAAAAGGAATTTAAGTGGGTTTTTTGAAACCACATTTAAAAAAATTAAAACTTCTGACCCTGAGCAATTTCGAACCGCGACAAGAATGTCTGCAGACGTCTTTGACTATTTATTCAGCATTTTAAATGATAGTCTTGAGAAGAACTCGGCCAGGGCTATTCCAGCAAATTGTCGGCTTGACTTTAATGTAATGCTGAGTTTACATCTGGCATTTCTTGTGTGCATTTGCCCAAAAAGCGTAACCAACTAATTATTAATGAAAAACTGTTTGATTCAGACATGTATTTATTGATTTAAACTGTTTACAAACATGTTGGATTCTATAAAATTGTCTATTAGCTATGTATGGAACTATTTAACTTAATAAATACATGAGTGAATAAAACAATTTTGCATTAGTAATTATTGGTTACGCAAAATTAATTACAATTAATTAATTTTAATCAAATAATATTTATCGATAACGTAAAGGTAGAATTAGTAAAATCGTATCGTTCTACTTTACAGCTTGCCGTATCGTTCAGCTTTGTATACAAGTTATAGAAAATGTACCAGCTTGCACAGCACATTTTTTTTGTCTGGTATTGAATGAGGCTTTTTTGACATTCGCTACAGAAAAATCTGTTTTCTGTAGATTTCTACGTCAGCAGTGCTACCACCACATATTTTATAACTAGTAACATGTATTGCATATGGTACGGCTTTTGTCAGCTGACACGCAACTTCACGATACGATTTTATGCTATGTTTAGACGACAAGTTGAATCACCTGCTTCGCTCTCTGAATCATGTTAATGAATCATGCTGTTTAGACTGCGCATTCGTGCTTCGTGTGCAGCGTGCCAATTCAGTGCTTTTAATACTAGATTTAGAGTTTTTTAATTCATAACAGTGTGGAATTTTTCAAATTGTTGCTTTAAAAAGAAATTAGTGCCTTTTTTTTGGTGCTTTTCCCCTTTGATTTTAGTGCGTTTTACAAATCTACTAAATATTAATTTGTTAAAGTGTGGTGGCTTTATTTTCACTTTCAAAAACTATCTGCTTTCACCCCTTTTAGACATGCAAAGTTTCCTTTGCAGAATGTTAATTCAGCTTGGTGAAATATGAAGGAAGAAAAACTTTATCTTTCATAGTGAGAAAAAATAATATATTTCTAGAAATTACAGAGGATACCATGCACGTTATAAAATAGTTTAATTACAATAATCTAATCATTAACCACTGAGGGAAGCAACGTACTGCTTTCTTGATAACGAAAGCTTCCAAAAATGCTTCTGAAAAGTACTAACGTAAGGCTCTCTAACAAAGTGGACAAAAGTAAAAAAAAATGTAAACCAGTAACTTTTGCATCTGAGTACATAAAAACTAAACATTATTACTTCTGTAAATGGAAACAGTAAGGCAAAAAATGAATATCTTTTTGGAAACTGAATACATTGCTTCTAGCTGGCTTACTAAAACTCTTCTGGGAATCAGTAATTTTTGCTGGGATGGTGAAATTGAAGAAATAGAACGAATTATTAGAAATTTAAGGATACATAAATGGAAAAATTTGCTCAAAACTGATCAATTTTGGATTGAAGTTTATAATTATAGAAATTCAACTTATCATAATCCATTTCTAATACTGTCAATATTTTCTCAAGACTATTAACATTACCATGTTCAAATGTTGTAGTAGAAATGACTTTTAGCGCTTATAAATATTTTAAAAGTAAGTTAGAAATACAATAATGATTTTATAAATCAAATTGTTTCATTCATATAAAATACGGTCTAAAAAGAAAAGGCTTATGTTGTTCAGAATGTAACATACTGAACCATGTTCATGTAAAAATTAATTCAGACGAAACACCTAAAAATCTAATTGTTTTATTAAAACAGTTTTATGGCCAGAGGAAAAAGATGAAACTGCATTTCTTGAAACGAGGAGTATAATTCTCGTTGATCATCTTTTGTTAAAATAGTACACCATAACTGGAGTGTCTTCCCAAATGAACTTCAATTATTTTCCTACTCATATTCTACTTATAAGCAAAATCGAAATATGGCTCGATATAATTGAAATTATTACAAAAACCTATGAAATGTAGTAAATTTAAAATTGTAGTTAACTTAAATTTTTAATTTTTACTAATTCAATACATTTATAGTTAGCCATATGGGCTTTCTCTGTATTGCAAATAAATAGATAAATACCTATAAAAAAATAAATAAAAATATATTTATGTACATACATACATATGTACATATATACGAGTACTTATTTCATTTACTGCTTTTTTATGAACACACAGTGGTTTTTGCTCTGAAAAAGTTGGCATCACCGTTCGCGTGGCATTTTTTTATGTATATTCACACATACGTATCATACGCACGTATATACATGCATACACATAAGCATACATACTTTACATAAATTCCACTCATGCGAAATCTTGTTTTTGAAGGCATCTCTATATTTTCTTCTTATTTTTCCTTTTTATATTATTCATAACTTAATTAAATTTATTTATATTAAACTCACATCTATGTTTTTTGGTTTGTTTTTATTTGTTTACAAACACACACATGCACATATACCTATTTTGTTTTGATAGCTAGTTCAGATAAAGTGGCGATTAACTGCGATAAAAGTTAGAGAAGATACCAATTTTACGTGCTTCGCAAGTAGATTCATATTGAATCTACTTGATTCGCTCTCATAATTTTGTATGGCGAAGCAAGTGGATTCGGTCATGATTGGGGCGTGAAGCATGAATAGAGAGCGAAGCACGTACCGTCTAAACATAGTATAACTAATTCTACCTTAAGAAACAAAGTATTATTTAACGTCTTTAGCTTTCAAGAACAGCTGACTTTCTTTCTTGGTGCTTGTAACGCTTTCAAAAGTAGAAAGTAGACCTACTTTTCGCTTTGAACGCGCCTACGCATTTTGCGTTTTTTGCAATGTAACTTGTCACATACTATTGCATTGATTCTACTTTTTGGAAAGAGGCATAGAAAGCGTAACGCGCATAAAGTGAGCTATGGACCTCTACCTTAATTGAGATATTTAACTAAATACATATTTTCGTTTCGGGTTTTCATACAAATTCTACGTATTTGGAAATAATGTTTTGAAATTGTATTTGTATTTGTGTGTAATGTATTGGAATCATTTAAAACTCAATTTCGGAAAAAAATACGATTTAGGGCCTTTCTACTTAATGCTATGTTTAGACGACGAGTTGAATCACCTGCTTCGCTCTCTGAATCATGTTTATGAATCATGCTGTTTAGACTACTCATTCGTGCTTCGTGTGCAGCGTGCCAATTTAGTGCTTTTCGTACTAGATTTAGAGTTTTTTAATTCATAACAGTGCGGAATTTTTCAAATTGTTGCTTAAAAAAAGGCACTAAATTGGCGCTTTTCACCTTTGATAGTGCGTTTTGCAAATCTACTAAATATTAATTTGTTAAAGTGTGGTGGCTTTATTTTCACTTTTCAAAAACTATCTGCTTTCACCCCTTTTAGACATGCAAAGTTTCCTTTGCAGAATGTTAATTCAGCTTGGTGAAATATGAAGGAAGAAAAACTTTATCTTTCATAGTGAGAAAAAATAATATATTTCTAGCAATTACAGAGGATACCATACACGTTATAAAATAACTTAATTACAATAATCTAATTACTAACCACTGAGGGAAGCAATGTATTGCTTTCTTGATAACGAAAGCTTTCAAAAATGCTTCTGAAAAGTACTAACGTAAGGCTCTCTAACAAAGTGGACAAAAGTAAAAAAATGTACACCAGTAACTTTTGCATCTGAATACACAAAAACTACATATTATTGCTTCTGTAAAACGAATTAGTAAAGCAAAAAATTAACGGCTTTTTGGAAACTTTGCTTCTAGCTGGCTTACAAAAACTCTTCTGGGAAGCGGTAATTTTTGCTGGGATGGTGAAATTGAAGAAATAGAACGAAGTATCAGAAATTTAAGGATACATAAATGGAAAAATTTGCTCAAAACTGATCAATTTTGGATTGAAATTTATAATTATAGAAATTCAACTAATCATAATCCATTTCTAATACTGTCAATATTTTCTCTAAGACTATTAACATTACCATGTTCAAATGTTGTAGTAGAAATGACTTTTAGCGCTTATAAATATTTTAAAAGTAAGTTAGAAATACAATAATGATTTTATAAATCAAATTGTTTCATTCATATAAAATACGGTCTAAAAAGAAAAGGCTTATGTTGTTCAGAATGTAACATACTGAACCATGTTCATGTAAAAATTAATTCAGACGAAACACCTAAAAATCTAATTGTTTTATTAAAACAGTTTTATGGCCAGAGGAAAAAGATTAAACTGCATTTCTTGAAACGAGGAATATAATTCTCGTTGATCATCTTTTGTTAAAATAGTACACCATAATTGGAGTGTCTTCCCAAATGAACTTCAATTATTTTCCTACTCATATTCTACTTATAAGCAAAATCGAAATATGGCTCGATATTATTGAAATTATTACAAAAACCTATGAAATGTAGTAAGTTTAAAATTGTAGTTAACTTAAATTTTTACTAATTCAATACATTTATAATTAGCCATATGGGCTTTCTCTGTATTGCAAATAAATAGATAAATATAAAAAAATTAATAAAAATATATTTATGTACATACATACATATGTACATATATACGAGTACTTATTTCATTTAGTGCTTTTTTATGAACACAGTGGTTTTTGCTCTGAAAAAGTTGGCATCACTGTTCGCGTGGCATTTTTTTATGTATATTCACACAAACATACGTATCATATGCACGTATATACATGCATACACATAAGCATATATACTTTACATAAATTCCACTCATGCGAAATCTTGTTCTTGAAGGCATCTCTATATTTTCTTCTTATTTTTCCTTTTTATATTATTCATAACTTAATTAAATTTATTTATATTAAACTCACATCTATGTTTTTTTTGGCTTGTTTTCATTTGTTTACAAACACATATACCTATTTTGTTTTGATAGCTAGTTCAGATAAAGTGGCGATTAACTGCGATAAAAGTTAGAGAAGATACCTATTTTACGTGCTTCGCAAGTAGATTCATATTGAATCTACTTGATTCGCTCTCATAATTTTGTATGGCGAAGCAAGTGGATTCGGTCATGATTGGGACGTGAAGCATGAATAGAGAGCGAAGCACGTACCGTCTAAACATAGTATAACACCATCGGTATGTACATGTCGCTCATTTACTCAAAGAACGTCATAACTCAAAAAATGGATTTTTTGAGTTAATGATGCAGAATTAATCCTCATATCGTTCTTCATATTGTGTAAAAATGTTATACCAATATCTTGTTTACTCAACTGTTGGGAGAAAAATAAAATTTTCTTTTTTCCATTTTCCGTTGTGCGTAAATTTAAAACTAAATATAAATATAATTTATATTCTTTGATACAACACAACTTCATGTTCTTAGATAAATTTATTTTCATGTGATTTTTTTAACGTATTGTAATATTTGCATTCGCTTTCGCATTCGCTTTCGCTAAACTGGTATTCGTTACTTCCCTATTTTGAATATACTATTCCGCATATGTATGTACATACATACATACATATATACGCTTGCACACAAGGAACATTCACCAGGTAGTAGTGGAAACGCAGCTGAGCTATTTTTTTTTTCAAATTAAAGTAAATCCGAAACTTCAAAAACTGTTTACGAGAGAAGTTAATAACAAAAATTAAAAATTTTAAAAACCCCCGATATATTTAGAAAATGTGTGATATCTTCTAAACGGCTGGACCGATTATCTTCAAACAAACACAGACACACACTACAAACTTATAACACCGCTTTTTTCGATCGAGGGTTAAAATTAGATGTTAAAAAAATTTCAATATGAAAAATGTTTTATTAAAAAGTTCTTTGAAAACAAATTATAAAAAAACTGTGTAGGTATTAAGAAATTGTGAAAAGTGCTGAACGTAACCTTGCAAATTTTGTTAGTGGTAGCTGCCGTGGAGAAATTTTTTCAACTTTGTGAATAATTTTTATTTTTATTATGTTAAACAAATTCTATTTTTGGCATTTTGGATAAACTAAAAGCCATGTTGTTCTTTTCATTGTTGTAGTTTTTCATTGTTTTTGTAACCCTGATAGGTATTATCTGGAAATAAATGTGCCTCAAAAAACTAGTTTGCCAGAAAACGAGTTTAAAGCTTTCAATTTACACACAACTTAAGAATGATATGAGGATTAATTCTGAATCACTAAATAAAATATTTAATTATTTGAGTTATGACTTTGTGTGAGTAAATGAACAATATAAATGTATGTATGTATGTATGTGTGTATGTATGTATGTATGTATGTATGTATGTATGTATGTATGTATGTATGTATGTATGTAGGTACTTATGTACATACATACATAAGTATGTACTTATGTATGTAACTAAAGATGAGAATTCTCAAATCACAATTAGAACAAAATTAAATCAATATTTGTCACACATAAGGGTAAACATGTGTGCATGCACAAACACATGTACATACATACATATGTGCATATGTACATATCGAACCTTATTTTCGATTTTATCGTAAGCGACATGTTATCGAAAATATATATTTTTTTATTGAAATTTTATGGACCTACCCATAGTTTAGAATTATCAAAATGCCAAAATTGTTGACAATTTTTAAGATACGAGCTGCCAAATTTTATCGTAAGCGAGAATTAACGTACAAAAATATATGTAGGTACCTCTTTGAAAATTTTAAAAAAACCTACCTACTCCTGAAAAATTTAATTTTTGTCGCTTACGATAAGATCTAAAATAAGGCTCGATATGTACATATGTACATATGTACTATATATTATTGTTGAAAAATTTATTTTAAGACAAAAAGCTGGGAGTATATAACACTTCTTTCTACTCTGTAGAACTTTTCCTTTTATATCCTTAAACAATTAATTATGACGTATTATCTGTATGTATTTGCCTCTTTGTACAGGAATACAAACGTAGCGATTTTTCAACTTGTTTGGCGACTAAATTTTGGATATGGCGGCATGGCGATTTTTCTGGCGATAAATAAATTTGTTGGCGGTTCAATGGCTGTTTTTTAACAAAATTGAATTTGAAAATTTTAGTTATTCAGGAAAATTAGTTTGTCAAAAATAAATCCTACCAAAACTCGTCTGTAAGATATTCGAATCAATTTGGCGAAATAGCTCGGAAAAAATCTTACAACCCTGACCATGAAGGAAAAGTCGACGCTGAAAATGTGCTGAGTCGCTTTTGAATTTGTCACCAGTACTACTCCCTAATTATTTCCCATACAATAGTTTGTACTATATACATTTAGCATGTGCTTGTCACTGAAAATCTACTTGTAACAGTAAAACAATTGACTATGTAGTGACTACGTAGTTCTTATGGGAAGATAGAGATATACCAACCAGACATTTACTGGTACATTTCTATACCTTAAGTAGGTACATACAATTATATGAATATCGACAAGTTGTTCCAAACCCACCAGAAATACACCACATCTGTTTTCTCTCTTTCTTTTATACTGACGAATGGAGGAGAAATTGTAGACAATGTACCTACTACTAGAATTTTAGTGTTGAGATAGAGATATTTGGCCCCAGTCTGATTGCAGTTTATGCACATAATTACATATCGCCCATTTACTTTAAAGGTAATAAAGACTACCCAGAATTTTAATGATCGTCATTAAATAATATTTAAAAAGGATACAAAGCACAAATTTTTATAAAAAAATTTAATGGATTTGTACAAACTAATATTTTTAGCCATTTATTTAAATTTCGTTTAGGATTTATGCATAAATAAATTTAATTTGTTTGGAAAAATATTCGTATTCGCCTGAATTTTGCGAATACGAATACGGATACGAATATCTAAAAATGGCCAATTACTCGACAATTCGAATACGAATATTATTCATGCATCACTAGTACATACATAAATAAGCATGTATGTATGTACATTAATTATTGTTTGTTTACATATACTAAATATGTACATGCGTATGCTTTTGAGTGTAAATATATATATCTATATATGTACATACATGCGTACAAACATGCATATTTATTATATATTGTATATGTATATAATATCTATTATATACATACATGTACATGTGTTTGCACATACATATGTATATATGTAGGTATTTTATTATTGTTATTTATTGAATGAATGTTTAATGTATTTTGCACTTGTTACGTTTTTTATTTATTAAATTTTATTCCGCAGCGACCGTACTATTTTAACTGTGAATTACAACTGCCTCAAGTGAGTATGGCTAAACAAAATGTTCATTATTTTTGTACTCACAAATTTTTTACGCAAAAGATTCTTTTGGCATTAAATAAGTAGTGAGTTATAAAAACAGGCCGCTAAAAGAATGACTTTTGCTGTGATAACATATACCTACATATACATACATATGTATGTACATACTAGGTACTGCATACAAAATGTTTATGTACATAGTACATACAAATATACATACATATGTATGTATATTTAGGTATGTATATTAAATTAATCAAACAAATGGGGTCAGGTAGGTTTAAGAAAATACATACATACATATGTACGTATGTACATATGTAGTATGTACATATGTATTCTAGGTATAATTTTTTGGTGAGCCCACTATTCATAAGATTTGATGATTGAAAAAACAAGCAAGAAGTTAGCATAAGTGACAACATTGAACTAGGTGCTAACGAGTTCTCCATACAATTTGACATTAAAAATCGGCGTATAATGTAGGTAGTTTTAACACATTTAAATCCTAGCGTTATTCTTAATCCAAAATTGTATGGCAAAACTCGTCAATATTAAATTTTGCCACTTATGCTAACTTCTTGCCAGTTTTTCCTTATCCATAAGCCTGTTAGTTTATGTTGTTAAGAAAAGTTGTGAAACTCTTTATAACTACATAAATATGTATGTACGTATGTATGTATGTACGTATGTATGTATGTATGTGTGTGCGTATGTATGTATACATATATGTATGTATTTTGTTAACCCACATACATACATACATACATACATAGGTATTTAAATAACTTTCATCATCTAAGCTTAGTTAATATTACCTTATATTTTTTTGTATATACTTAAGTAAGTATATACATATGTATGTACATATGTACATCTGTCGTATATAATCCATATGTATGTATTTATACATACATATATACATATGTACAGACATAGGTAGATACTATAGAAAATGTGAAAAAATATCATTCTTTGAATTTACTGAACAGCGAAGTAAGAGCTCTCGCAGGTTGGAGAAACAGGACAAACTTTAACTTTCGAGTAAATTGATTGCATAAATGCGCATGACCCCTCAACTCGGATTTGCAACCGTACCGTTGCTTCGTCAATTGTACGTGCATACATATGTATGTATGTATGTACGCAAATGTAATTTTGTTTTTATAATTTTACATACTAGTTTCAAATAAAATTATTATGGTAGAAATTTGTAACTCTATGCCCTGAATTAGCTAGGTTATTGGTAATAAATAAAAATGAATAAAATAAATGTGTAAATACTCATGTGCATATGAATGCCTGTGTGGTTTTCCGTACAAATTTCAACCAGACGTAAATACAACAAAGCGAAAGAATCTATATCTAACGATCTAAAGTATTTAAGAAGCTAAATGGAATTGTTTCGAAATATAGTATGATATCGAAAACCATATGTGGTACCCCGCTCTATAATGCTGTAAGCAAAAAATCTCCTTATTGTTGTTGGCGTTCCAGGTGGAAAACTTGACAGAAGTAATTTTCATCAACCACTAGGTAGGTAATTACAGTTCCTTTTAAGACAATCTAACAGAAACCGTGCACAAAGGTTTTGTAAAAGAAAAACTACTCAACTGGTCATGTGTCAAACAGTGGATATTGTCTGGAAGCTAGTCTTAAGTTAAAATCGAAATTTGTTGCCGGCACATATGTACATACATATTTATTTATCATACCGGTATCAAAAGAACCAAGATTTCTAATTTTTTTGTTAAATGAGTTTTTCGATAGCATGGATGTATGTATGCATATATATCAATATTTTTTTCATTCATCTTTTCTGTAGTAAAGATATCAAATTTCCATGTGCCTTGGAAATGAGGTGATATCTCAAAATTTATTCGGAGCATGATATTAAACAATTCCGACATGTTGAATTATAGTGGTTGTAGTCCACCAAACTATGTATGTATGTATGTATATACAATTTATGGCCCCATGGGCTCAATTGGTTTTTGTTATAAATAAGATGATCCTACTATAATTTATAAGATGATGTGAGAAGAATCTCATCACGATAACTTACCAAAGTACATTATTCTCTCAATTTTTTAAGTTTTACAAAAATCAAATAACTACGATATTATAAACTATTGTCATATTCCTCTGTGCTACACAAAACTATAAAACGGAAATAATAAAAGCTACAGGATAGAGCTAACATCTCAAGGTGAATAATCACCAATTGTACTCTTACAGCTGTTTTATATTTTCCTACATAACCCTCAATTGTATTTTTTTTAATCTCAACTTTTTTGTTGAAGGAATCAAAGCAATTCGGGAATGTCTTTGGCTTCCAAAATAACATTGTCTGCTTCTTTTGTGATATCTGGTGGTATTATTGCTTATGTTCACTTGAAGCAAACAAATGACAGGTACATAAATGTAAACAGTAAAAATTAGATGAAAACGTTTAATTTTTGTCTTTAGAGGAAAGTTACATGAGGGTGTCCTTAAAGATATGGAAAGACAACAAAGGCGCAAAACGGAAAATACATATGTATTGCAACAACAAATTGACTTGACAAAACAATTAAAAGAAATTCAATCAAATGACGAGGCAAAAGGAATGTAACAATAAAGTTGAGTTAATTTAAAAAAAAAAGTTGTTTTCATGTATGTAAAGCCTGGGATCTTTATTGTTATTTGAGATAAAAATCTTTTCGTTAGACATTTATAGGGTAAAACATAAAATTAGTTTTATTTTCGTATATCGCTGGAAATTACAACGGATGCTTTCAGGTCTAGTACCGACCCTTACGGTTATCGTTAACTGGACGTTCACGGCTGCGAGAACGGCGACGGTTCTCACGAGAGCGAGAACGTCTTCGTCTAGGTGAACGAGATCGAGAACGGGAACGACGCCTACGAGAATATAAATATCTGGAAAAACAAACAAAAATTTGATTACAATTAAAACAACAAATATACATATTTTAATTTACCTCCTCAACTCTCGTGAAATAGGCTTCAAGTGCATGAAATTGCAAAATCCCGAACGGGTACATTCGCCCATTTCATATTGTCGACAGCAAGCCTCACGGAAATCAGTAACCGGTGATAACTCTGAATAAACGGGACGCCCACCGAACCATCTATTGTTTAGATCGTTTGCTGCCTTTTCGGCATCCACCTCGTGACGAAATTTAATATAAACATTTCCAACTAAATGGTCACCCAAATTGTCACATACGTTCATTTCCTCTATTTCACCGTACTTGTCTTCACATTCTACGAAAACGTCTTCAAAGAAGTTATCATAATGCTCTTGCATCTCCTCATCAGAAACATTGGCAACTAAATGCGAGCCATCAGCTGATTTAGCGGAATTTTGAGGATTTACATACAAATTTTGTAGCAACACAGTTTGCGAAAAAGTCGGTTTATTGTGTATGCGGGAACAGCGATCGCCATGACGGCAAGCACCAATTTTAAAATAAAAAGAACAATTAACTCTGAAAAAGTAAAAATACTGAAAATCTTATAAAAAAAATAACATGTTTGCCTCTTACTTGTCTTTTTCTGTACCAAAAATGGACGCCAAATATTCAGCCATGTTGTCAAACCACTTCTAAAATTCTTTTTAACCTATGTATATAACCAAATAATTAAAAACGTATAACTTTTAAATCGCTTACTGAATTTCAAATAATCAATGTATTTTCTATTTTGCGATATATTACCACAAATTACAATATTCCTATAGTCCTTCTTCACATAATAAAAAAGAAACCCCGCTTGTTTTATGTTTTCCGTAAATGCTTGTTCTTTTTAATAAATGTCAATTGTTGTTGAAATATATCAAGGTTGGAAAGATAGTATTAACTTGTTTTGATAGCCATAATTGATATAATTATATTTACGCTCATAATTAGTGACATATTAGAATAAAAAATATTTATTTTTTGATATATTTAAAATTTGTTATTCAAAAGATCTATATTGTTTTAAATAAAGTTTTGATATCATATACCAATAAAACTACAACTCTGATAAAGTAGTACTATCGACATCAACTCTGTCTATGTTTCTCGTGCAGTGTGACCAGATTTTAAAATAATATTAAGCTAAATCACGTTTGAAAAAAAGCTAAAATAAGCTAAAAAGTTAAATTTTAGGCTAGAAAATAAAGCTAAACTTTTTTCCACTTCTTTGATCTCTTTTCAATAGTTTCTTATTGCTAAACTAACTTTAAATATTACACAAACATATTTTTTTATTATACATATAGAATATTTGTTTAATGAAATTATTTATTAATTATTATATTTTAGATTTAATGAAGAACAAAACAAAAACTTCCCCAAAATAATCTTAAAAAGTTTTTAAAAATGTAAAAACATTTATACTAAAATACGAAAGCTTTTTAAGTGAATCAATGCTATATAAGGTAAAGCATGGATCACACTATCTGCACAATGTACCGAGTTTCGTCAGATCACTGAAATAAAGTCATAAGTAAAGATTTTGCTCTAATTTATCGACTTATTGAAATACAAGGACATAATTGCGCCACACTGCATTGGTAATAAGCCCATATAGACTTATTCCAGAATTAATTAAGTAATAATGCCATTTTGGCTTATTACTTATGACTTTATTGAGGTGGCCCGACGAAAATCAGTACATAGTGTTATCCAGGCTTAAGGATATTTCAGGTTTTTGTTTTAAGTTAATTGATGCCGCTGAATGAACGTTCAACTCAAGTCAAATCATTTTATACCCAAAAAACTCAAAAAGTGTTTTGGCCACTAATATGAATTTAACTTTTTCCATTGGAATTCTAACCATTCTGCCATTATCTACTATTTTTCAACTTTCCATTTCTGTTATAAAATTGTCGTATAATTTACATTTTGTATTTCTTGTAAACTATTTTACAATGTTAAAAAATTATAATTTTTATAAGTTGTTTATGTTTTTAATATATTTTTAGAGAACACGCAATTTATACTAAAAAAAGGCTAACAAAGCTAAATGAGTTTTTAAAAAAAGCTAAAAAATAAGCTAAGAGCTAAATGAAAATTTTAAAGCTAAATCTGAAATAAATAAGCTAAATTTAGCTCAAAATAAGCTAATATGGTCACGCTGTTCTCGTGTGTTTGAACCAGCGGTGGCAAAGTTTGTACAGTTGTACCTTTTTTGGTACAATCAAGCTCGTAAATGACAATAGTTCACGAATGAGTCGTACATTTAAGGAATCTCCCCAATTTCACTCAGCATTTTGAAATTAAAACGCAACGAAAAAACCAAAATATGTGAACCCGTTCATTTAGAAATTATTTTCTTCTAAATTCGGATGCTAGAGCACATGCTATTAATTTGTACATATCGCTCATTTACTTCAATAGTGTCAAAACTCAAAAAACTAGTTTTGCAGAAAAGGCATTTAAAGTTTTCAATTTACATACCACTCAATGAACACATGAAAATATTCTCTTTATTTATTTATTTTTATTCTCTTTATATAAAATTTTTACACAACATAAAATTCGAAATGTCCAACTATTTTGCATTATTCAGCCCAATTATGAATATTCCAGGGGAGCTCTTTCTCTTCCCTATCATTTGCTACCGGGGAATTATCCTCCTATTCTAAATAACCGTGAATAAGCAAATGCGAAGGGCTAATGCCAATTCTCATCTTGGTGTTTCAAATACTACCACAAAACACAATATGGACAGCCCATTATGACACTTTTGAAGTAAATGAGCGATAGGTATGTACATATATGCTTAATTTCAGCTTTAACAGGTGAAGCCATATGCTTTAACATCCGAACTCACCAGCAAATTTGTGAAAACGATTCGGTAACCGGAACATAGACTATATTTTAATAGAAATACATAAAAATATATGATTTGAACTAAAAAAAAACTTTTAGTACAATTAAGGTCAAGAAGGTACAGTTTTTGAAAACAATTAGTACATTTTTAAAAATTCTCGATGCCATCCCTGGTTTGAACACCATTCTAGAAAAGTCTGTGCAAAAAATAAGAATAAAATAGAAGCAGCCCGTGTGAGATTGGACTTTAATTAAGAATAGAATTTAAAAAAATTTTGTTCCGCTATACGATAAGAAAATACATATTTAAGTAATTAAATTGCTATGGAGAAGGTAAAAATATTTTATTTAAATGGGGCGTTGAAACTGAATTAAGTTTATTCATTGTTTGAATGATTGCAGGTAAATGAACTTAAGGAAAAAGGTAACAAAGCCTTGAATACGGAAAATTACGAAGAGGCTATATCCGCATACTCGGAAGCCATAGACTTAGATGGCACAAATCATGTTTTATATAGCAATAGGTCTGCAGCATACGCAAAAGCTGGAAAGTTCGCGGAAGCTTTGGAAGACGCTGAGAAGACAATATCATTAAATCCATCTTGGTCGAAGGGATATTCGCGAAAAGGTGCAGCTGCTGCTGGCTTGGGAGATTTTATGAAGGCGTTTGAGGCTTACAACGAAGGTAAGTTAAAAATTAAATAATATATCACTATTCCCATTCAGATTTGTAAGTTTAATTGAATCATATACATATATGCAAAATTTTCAATTTGCATGAAAAACATAACCTTAAATTCAATGCAGTCAATTTAGTAATGCCAGATTAATTTCCGTCATGATTTTCACTAGTCCCAATTCACACTACACAAGTTTCTTTTCCCCTCGTCTTCAACTAATCAGGTGGTCTACTCTGTAATTCGAAACGAAAGAAAATGTTTTCGAATTAGTCTGCCTTATCGTGGTTGGCGTATTTCAAATACGACTACGACTGTTTGGTAATAGATTAAAGAAGACTTCAACAGTTTTTCTTTAATCTATTACCAAACAGTCGTAGTCGTATTTGAAATACGCCAACCACGATAAGGCAGAGTATGCTTATAACTTGTAAATTCCAAAGCATTTTCTTTCGTTTCGAATTACAGAGTAGACCCCCTTAGAAGTAGGACTTGCATAGTGCGAACGGGGGACCTAGTAAATTTTTTGAATTTTCATAGCATCGAAAATTTTGTTGAGCAAAACATTTTTTATCAGTCAGAATTTAGCTTTCGATGAAGTATTTTGGTATAAAAAATTATAAACGATTGTTTTTTATTTTTAGATAAGTTGTTTCACATTTTAAAAATTACTTTGAGTAATATTCACAATAAGGACATTCTTTGTTGAAGCCCGTCATAATACCAAATGAAAATTCGTTCGATCAGTAGTTTCGACTAAAGTCGAAGATCGAAAGTTGTTTATAATAAGGGCCAAAGTCTATATTTATTTAATTTGACAGTTTGGCTTGGTTTTTATGGTTAAGCAAATGTGTAGATGCATTTCTTTCCCGCTTTTGGAAATCATCAGTAGACTTCAACCCAAAAACAAATTTTATTTAGCTAACAAACTTCGTATGTTTATAGTAAGACTCTTAATGCTATATTGTGAATCACAATATAGAAACATAAGCAATTGTCTATATACATCTCGTTCCCGCTTTTGGAACTTATCAGTAGACAAAATAACTTGAATATTCCATCGTCAATCACATCTAAATTCTAGAAGCACTTCGTTTCTGCTTAGTCCCCGTCCAGACGCAATTTTTGTTGAAGCAAATTATTATTTTTTGGCGAGAGAGAAATACAAAATGTGTATGTATGTCGTTAACTTACCCGCAGTTTTTAACTTAAAAATTAAGTACGTAATTAGCTAATTATTATTTAAAATTAAGTTTTATTTAAATACGGTTTCATTTTACAGTGCTTAATTAAAGTTCTTATTAAATTACGTTTAAAGTACGGCATCCCTGCAAAATTTCCAAAGAATAGCTCTGTTAAGCATAAACAAAAAAGTTAGGTTATAAACATGTAGAAAAATAAAATTGCATAAAAATTAATTTTATGAAATCAAACGAACATCATAATACATTTTTCTATTACTTTATTCCATGATATGAAACTTTGTATTGTATATGTTATATATTTATGAAATTTAAACGAAATTATTTTTAACCCGACCACATGATGTTTTGAACCTGACCACTTGATGTCATGTGTATGTTTTCAATAAACACATACACGCATAAAAACATATTGTACGTTCATAAAACTTAAGTAGTATTTAATTACAAAAGGTTAGGTATTTAATTGCTATTTAAATATGCACTCAAAAACAATTTCGTATTTAAATAGAACTTAAAAACAATTACAATTTGATTTCAAAGTGAAAAATTAGACATCAGTCGGCAAATATGCTGTCCACTTTTTATGCAAAGTGAGTTTTAGTGTAGAATGCTAGTGTAATTCAAAACATCATTTCCAAAAATTAAAATTTCGATATGCTGTTTTTTCTTGTTGCTATGCAGTGGTAAGCAAATAAGCTAAGTCCAGAAAAAATAAAAAAATACCTGTTCAAGTCCAGCGGAAAACAATCTGAATTAGTGTACTTGCATTTAATTAACACAACTTTTTTGTAATAACAAAATTAATATTTTCGTTGTCCACACACATTTAATTTCATTAAATTTAGACAGTTTTTGTCCCTCCTGAAAAAAAGGATAAAGCATATTTGCCGACTAAGACAACGATATGTATTTCACACTCTCCCATATATTAAAGAACTGCTGCAATCTTTTAGGCCCTATGTTCCACCAGTCATAAACCAATACGTCCGCTGACTGGCACTCAACCAAGTCAAGTCAAAATTTGAGCAAAACTGGCACTCATGTTCTATAGTGTTTATTCTACTTAAAACAAGGATTTTGGGTTCTCGTTTTAAAAATGCTGTATTTTAAACAAATTAATAAGTCCTTATAAAGGAAATCAGTTTTTTTTAAATAATAATAATGTTTATTAGAGCTGTGCCAAATCGTTCATTCAAGTGACCGCTCATTTTCGTTCATTTTCTAAAAAAGAACGAGTTCGTTCATTTCGTTCATCCGCTCTTTTCAAGAAATAGAACGAAGTGAAAAAAACGAGCAGTTGATTCGGTACATAAAAAGGGAAACATGCACAATGCATTTTGTTTTGAATTGAAAGTAAAGAAATTAAAAAAAGATTCATATCGCCAAAATAGCCATATACTTGTACACAATAATGACAATGAAAATAAACTGTATATATCTAAACTAATTTTGTTAAAAAAACTATTAATAATAATAATTAATAGTTAATAATTAATAATTACATATGTTCTAAAAGCTTAATAAATATGAATGACAATTTAATTAATTTCATAATTGCCACAGTGTTAATAAAAGTATGTAAAAAGTCAAATGAAAACAAGAATATGACAACAAATCTCACATGAACAAAGAAAAAGCCAAACAAAACAAAAAAAGAGCCAAGTGTGCTCGGTCGTTCATTTCGTTCAATTGTACCACAGTTTTGTGATTGTACTTTTTATCAGTACTGCTGAGCCAAAACAGCTCAGTAAAGTGACCGGCTCACTTCGTTCATTTCACTGATTCGTTCAATTGTACTCGTTCGTTCATGAACGACACAGCTCTAATGTTTATATGCAATGTTATTTTTATAACAGCAGATTCAGATTCATTTTAAAATTTGTTTGGTGTGTTTGCAATTGCCACTCTATAGCAAGCTAATTAATTAGTCCCAGTTCACACCAGTCGAATCTTATGGCTTGTACCTGGTATGTGTAACTATTTTTCTGGTAGATATTGTCGAGTATAACAACAATCTGTTCTCGAAATTTTACAAACACCCCCCAAAAACTGTGCACTTAACAAAAAAAAGATAATTTTATTTTATATAGAGTTTATATTAAAAAAAAACTGTTTCATTTCCTATCTTATAAATCAATAATAAATTTTATGAATGAGGTCTTTAATATTTAATTACCTTTACTTTATACAAGCTTACTTCTCAAATGAATAAAAACTATTTGGAAAACATACATACATATCGTTACCTTAACATATATTTTTGTATATTTCTATCGAAATATACAAAAAACTCGAATTCAAAAGAATAATGAGTTAGGGCCTTTCTATATAATAAGGTAATGATATGTACATATACATGCATATAATAAATTTTTAGGCCTTAAATATGATCCTTCAAATGCGATACTGTTGCAAGGTCGCCATGATGTTACTGCTGCCGTATTGCAACATATGCAACAACAAGGGATGGGAACTCCCATGGACGTGGATCCACCTACAACAAAAACCACCAGCTCAAAAACGGGAAGCAAGAAGCCTGAAGTGCAGAAACCGGCTGAACCAAATTTGGACGAAATGACTGAAGACGAACGTAAGAAATATATGGCAAAAAAAGAGAAAGATGCTGGTAATGCTGCCTATAAGAAAAAAGACTTCGAAGTCGCTCTGAAACACTATAACAATGCATTGGAACTTGATCCTACAGACATAACTTTCTATAATAATATTGCCGCAGTATATTTTGAACGAAAACAGTACGAAGAGTGTATAAAAACCTGTGAAAAAGGTATTGAAGTAGGTCGAGAAAATCGTGCCGATTTCAAATTAATCGGTAAGGCCTTTGCTCGTATTGGTAATTCATATAGAAAGATGGAAGATTTCCACAAAGCTAAGATGTATTACGAGAAAGCAATGTCTGAGCATCGCACGCCTGAGGTGAAAACTTCGCTGAGCGAAGTAGAAAGCAAAATTAAAGAATTGGAACGAAAGGCATATATAGATCCAGTTAAAGCCGAAGAAGAAAAGGAGAAAGGTAATGAATTGTTTAAGAAGGGGGATTATAGCAGTGCCGTTAAACATTATACAGAAGCCATACAACGTAATCCTGATGATCCCAAATTGTACAGTAATCGAGCGGCCTGTTATACAAAGTTGGCCGCATTCGATTTAGGTTTAAAAGACTGCGAAATGTGCATAAAACTGGACGACACATTCATTAAGGGCTACGTACGTAAGGGCAAAATTTTGCAGGGCATGCAAAAGAACTCGAAAGCATCTGCGGCATTCCAAAAAGCCTTAGAATTGGATCCTAATAATGTGGAGGCCTTAGAAGGTTATCGTGCTTGTGCGCTAAATTTACAACGTAATCCGCAAGAAGTGTTGAAGAACGCCATGAATGATCCTGAAGTGCAACAAATTCTGAAGGATCCTGCAATGCGCTTAATATTGGAGCAAATGCAAAACGATCCAAATGCAGTGAAAGAGTAAGTTTTTCCTGTAATAATATTTGAAATGTGTGCTTAAACTATTAATTTATTTCAGACATTTACAAAATCCTGCGATAGCTGACAAGATAATGAAACTAATGGAGTCTGGTGTTATACAAATTCATTAAAAAGTTCATCAAACTTAACAAATAGAGAAATGGTATTTGAGAAAATTAAGAAATACAATAATAACTCCACTATCTTTATAACAAATATAATTTGTTTTTCATAACAATTTAAATATGTACGTTAATCTATAAAATTTCCAGACTTAAGATAATCATTAGGCAATTAGGATTTTTTAATTCCAAAACAATACAAAAGAGTGGTATAACTAGATTATTTTGGATAATTTTTCATTTAAACAATTATCATATACAGCTTTTAAAGGAAAACTACACATAAATGAAATTATGCTTTATTATGATAAAAAATATCGTTTCTTGATATTTATGACTGCTTTTTTATTGGAAATAAAAATGCTCAAGTTCACAAATGTTTTAAGTATTTCTATCCTATTTTAGTTTTTTCGCTACGTCTCTGTGTGACTCCTTCAGGAAAATATATATAATAATAAAACTATTTTAATAGCCTCCTATTTTCTCAATAAAATAAAATCGGAAAAGAAGTCCTCATCGTGGTTGACGTTTTTCGATTTTGGTGTTTATGTAATATGTACATTAAAGCACACTAAAACACACTAAAACATTTGATCTTTAATCTAGGACTAAATACGCCAACCGCGATAAGGACTAATGGGTCTTATCGTGGTTGGCGTACTTTGAATACCACAGTTTCGTCTTGGATTAAAGACAAAATGTTGCCGTGTTCTTTAATCTGTTACAAAAACGTAGTAAGAGTTGAAATACGCCAACCACGATATGGGGGAATATTTTGAGACCTTCAGCTTCGCTAAATGTGAATATGCACACAATAAAGAATCTACGATATGCCTAATTACTAGTGTCAAATTTTGACTACGACTACGATTTTGTACTAGACAACATTTTTTCTTTAATCTATTACAAAATCGTCGTAATTAGGCCCAATAAATAATCCCCCTTATTGACGACGTTTTAGTAACAGATTAAAGAACACCCCAATATTTGTCGAAGTTGAAATACGCCAATAATGATGAGCTCCAATTATGCAATGCATTTCTGACAATACAATCCATTCTCTGATATGTGATCTAGAATCTAGACTCAAAAACTAATTTGAAAAAATCAACGGCTAAGTGAATCTCATAATAGCGCGAAATACAGCTCTTCATATCATTTATGAAGTACGTATTTCTGTAACGCAAACAAACATCTGGCACCTCTATCTAACAGCTGTTTTTCGTATTGATTTTAACTTGCAATTTCAACAGAATTTAAAATTTGTTGTGTATTCTACTGATCTTAAGTTATTTTGTTGTGATTTTTATTTTGAGTTGTGAATACATAGAAGAAATTACCTTAATTGCAAAATGGATATGTACTTAGACATCAAATAAATAGAAACTAAACGTGAATAATTAAAACAACTCGAAAGAAGTCGGTTTTAGGGAAATTTATTAATTTGGGAATCGAAATAAGCCGTCTAATAACTTTAATAAAAATATTGATAAATAACCAGTGAATCTAGCAATTGCAGTAGGAACATGGCGGTTAATTGGCGTGAATTATTTCCTACCAAGCTAACATATTTCATATTTGTGCTTTACATATCCTTGTTTATTGCACAAGGTAAACTATACTCTTACTTTTTATCCTTACGCTCTCCATAATTGTTGTGCTATTGTAGGAATATTTGTAACTGCATCTCAAGAATCCAACAACTCGTACAGCTACAATACTGTCACAGTTGTGTTGTTGACAGAAGTTCTGAAACTGTTCATTTCCGTTGCTTTATACTCTCGAGAGTACGTACGTTCATAATATGAATACATATACATATTAGTTTTAAATGATTCATATCTTCTTTTATCAGAAATAACCTAAAGTCGTTGGTAAATGATGTTCGTAGTGACTCCAATGTAATGATGTTCTACTTCGTTCCAGCCTTTTTATATTGTTTGTACAACAATCTGGCATTTATTAATTTATCTACTTTTGATCCAACCACTTACTATTTGCTTCTTCAATTAAGAGTGGTTATTACTGGAATTCTCTTTCAGGTAAGATAAAACAAACATCCGTCTAGTAAAATTGATGAAGCAATTCAAGTTTGAAATATTTTTATAACGTGCTATAAAAATGTTCCTCTATTAATAAATCTTAGATAATTTTCAAGAAGTATCTTTCGAAACGACAATGGATATCTTTGGTATTGCTTACAACAGGATGCATGCTCAAACAACTAAATTTCAATGATATCTATAGCACGTCTTCTGACGGGGGAGCTCAACCTTTAACGGAAGATTCGACTCCTGATATGATTAAAGGTGAAAATGCTCATGCAGTTATAAGTGGAAAAAATATGAGTGGCTTCGACTTTAGTCTCTCAGCCGTATTAATTTTATTGCAAACAATTTTCTCTTGTTTGGCAGGTGTATATAATGAATATTTGCTGAAAGACAAAGGTTCTGGTGTGAATATATTTGTACAGAATGTTTTCATGTATCTGGATTCAATTGTATGCAATGTTGTGATATTACTGATTAAGGGTGAAATATTTTCTGCTTTTACGTTTGATAATTTAACGGCAATATTCCGCTTTAAAGTTATAGTTATCATTATTAACAATGCTGCAATTGGCATTGTTACAAGTTTCTTTTTAAAATATATGAATTCAATATTGAAAACATTTGCCAGTGCATTAGAGTTAATGTTTACAGCAGTATTGTGCTACTTCTTGTTTTCTATACCAATCTACATAAATACTGCACTGGCTATTGCTGTTGTATCGTTTGCCATATATCTGTATTCCCAGAATCCTGTTGTTAATTTGGGCAAAGTTCGATCATTAACTAGTATGAATGAGGCTAAGTCGTCAATGGAAAAACGTAAATTTTTGGACTCTGAAGGTGATACAGACTTAGAAATGGATATGGTGTAGCTTAATATTTATAAATTATAATTATATGTCCTATACTAGTTAAAAAATTTAATTATAGTTTGTATTGCTTTCCTAATTTTTAATATATTCTTTGTATAGATTTATTTATCGTAGTATGTTTATCCATATAGGTATGTGTATTGACTAAATAGCTTAACTTTAAGATAAAAGCATACAAATATACATATGTAGTTTTTTTTCATATGCATGATGATAAGGGTTTATTTCTTTTATTATTTCTTGATTATGTGTACATTAGTTATTAAAAACTACATTTTACAGCCAAAAAAGTAAGTATAAAAACAAAATTCCAAAAACAATTTAATGAGTGATAAACGTAAGAAACTATTTCGCTTTGTATTGAAATGGAAGACATGAATGTATATGCATCTATATATATATATATACATATATTCATAATATATACATATATATATATTCATAATAGGATTGTTTTCTTCATTTCCTGGTTTTAAAACTTAAAAGATAAGAATATTCATTGCAAGTATAAACTTGACTCAATTTTAAGTTGTTTAAACATTAACTTCAATATTTTTGACGAATTCGTAGTCAAATATTTTCTTCTAGAATGATTTCTCGAAAAGAATTAAAATTTTTATTTAAATTTCATACATATGTATGTATGTAAGCACAACGGAACCTATCTGGTCCCAAGTGAACCGGTTTCTCGTGGAAGTGGCACCCTATACAACCTAAACATACATACATATGTACGTAGAATATGTAAACAAGTACATATCTTACTTTTTTACTAATAAACATTAGAAAACAAAACTACAAATTAAAAGTAAACTAGCGTAATCCATTAAAATTCATTGTTTTTGTAAAATTATTAACTGAAAACTGAGAGAATTCACTTATATTTATTTCATACGAGTACACTTAAATTTATAAACTTTGTTGGTAATAAGGCATATTTATTCAACAAACATTCAAGCATCCTGTCTCAAGGGTCTGGAAGCGATTTCCGCATATTTGGGTTGATTGAAACGATAACAGTCTCTGCAATGCTGTAAATGGCTTTGCATGCTTCCCGCAGGTACGAAATGTGTAGCGTTATACATACACTGTTCCAACGGTGGACCGCAATAATTCTTACGACATTTAATAACATGGGCTGGCATACGGTACAGAACAATTCGGTGACTGCTATTGAAAGGGCACGTGCCAAATTCTTCGTCAGACATAATTTCTTAAACAAATAAACAACTTTTTAGAAATGTGGAGTAAACTAAAGTTCATCAGCATACAATTATGCAGGTAACCGGAAGCGCCAGCTGTTTTAATTGTTTCGTGGTGCCATCTGCCAAATGTTGCTTATGTTTTACAAACACACACACACGCTGTTTATCTTTAATTGCTCTATGACAGTTGGCACCAGAAACTAGCAACAAAAAGCCCTGTTGTTTTATTTGCTGTAAATTTGTTGTCGATTTGCGGTTACCTGTGTAATTGTATCATGGCACCAGAGAAACAAGCCGATCGGCTCACAGCCGGCTCAAGAGCCGCCGATGATTTTCAACGTAACTTCAAGCCACCGTCGATGCATGTGGCTTCCCTCGGATTAAATTGCAGCCGGCTAATTATTTTTTGAAGTTGCAAATTTTTACATCTTACCAATTATATGGAAGTCATCAGATTTTTGAAATTTTGTTATAGAAATATGCTTAAAAAACATATCAAAATCAAAACCAGCGGCTGTCAATCTCAGGCGGGTATCAACGCCGCCGCCAACTTTTTAAGGCAGCTTGTTTCTCTGCAAAGCACATGTACTAAAATAGCAAGCGAAGTTTTTAGTGCTGCCAAGTCCACATTTTTATTACGTATGTGCACCAGCGTTGCGTTTTGAAATTTTCGACGCGAAAAATTTTGGAGTTAATGTTCAGTGATTTTTTAAATTAACTTTCGGTGGCGATGGCGCTAAACAAATGGAGCATTTCAAGAAATTGTAATAAGGTGGTACAAGCCTTAGTTGAAAAAATATGTGCCATTTTAACCATGAAACTTTAATTTTTAATCATAATTAAAGTAAACAGTGTTTTGACAAACAACAAAGAAGACATAATACAAGTAGTTAGTTATATATGTATACATATGTACTTGCCCCAATTCAGTAAGATTAGGATGTTTTTGTTTGAAAATACGTTTGAGTTCTTGTTTTAGAATTCTCTAAGCTACTTTCTTCAAAAATGGTTGTTTTTTTAACATAAAAATTAAATTAAAGTATTATACAATACTACTGTTGCAGTTACCTTACATTACAGTCGGGTAACTGAGCCTTAACCCATTACCCGCTGTAATTCATAGATGCTAAAACTAGTAAACGGTTGAAGTGGCCAACTTCACCGTGAAGTTGACAACAATTTACAACTAACTGATTAAAACTTTAAACATTAACAAAGAGGATCACATATTTTCTTCTTATTTTAAGAAAAGTTTTTAAAAATATATAATGCGGTTATTGAGATAAACACTTTTTAAGACGTCCTAAAAATGGGACAATGGCGGGTATTGGGTTAAGGCTGTAATGTAAAGTAACAGCAACAGTTGTAACTGAGCCTTATACCCTGTTTCCACAATCCACGCGGGCAACTCAACTAGAAAATTTGTATGGAAATCACTCAAAGAAATTTGTTTTCATATAAATTTTTTACTCAAGTCGACCGTCCGTGTTGTCGAAACACCGGGTTAATAAATTTACATTGAGCTGAGGCCGGATGAATTTTGAAGTGTTCAAAAGTTTCACTGTCAAAAATGTTCATTGAAAAAAAGCGCGATGAATTGTGGAGACTGAAATTGGTGGTATGCTTACGCTTAAATCTAGTTTAGTGGAGCCACAGGTGGATCTCTTCCAAATGAAAAAATGTATACCTTAGGTGAATTCAAGATAAAAACTTTCATATAAAACTAGAATTGTGCTTAAGTTTCTAAACCTATCACGTCAATATTGGTATAATTTCACAGCTTTGGAAAATTTTACCACTTTTAGACATGCAAAGTTTAATTTGCAGTCTTAATGCAGTTGGGAAAAAGACAGAAAGAGAAACTATTTCTCCCTCTGTCTCTCACTCAGCTGAATTAAACTTTGCATGTCTTAAAGGAGTTTATCTTTCAGGAAGTGTTAAAATGTTTAACCCATTAAGACACGATGATATAAAGTACACATAATATTGGGTGTGTTCGTAAATGCTTCACTGCTCTGCATCATACGTGCAAACTCTTATTTAAAATGCAATACAAGTTTGCTGACAATCTGTTTTAATATTAATCATGTTTGTACACCATATTTGACATTTATTTGTGCGTTATCTGCTTCAGTGAACCAGTTTAAAGCATTTAAATTTCCATTTGCAGCGCAGTGACGGATTTACGAACAGACCCATTCTTTAATGAATATGCACAGAAACTTTAGTAATAAGCGCCGTGCTTGAAAGTACTAAAGAACAAAACATCAACCAAGGGTGTGCTAGATATAAAGTAATTTGAATGCGCCGTATTTCTACTAACAAATTAAACAAATTTTTTTTAACAACATACATTCTTTAATTTTCGTATGCATATTGAAAGGGTTTCAGCGATTATATTTCACTATTCAAAACAAAATAATAACTATGAAGAAATTATTTAGTTTCCTTCGCCTCTTTAGCGTTTTGCAAAGTTTGTGTAATAAAAAGTTTTGCCAAAGACTGAGAACAAAATTGTGAAATGTGCTGAGAGTATGTGTTGATTTGACCCGAGGAAATGGTGGCATTAAGTCTAGGAGGAACAGGGAAAGGTCTGAACTGTTTAAGAACTTCTTCCTCTGGTATAGGCGATTCTCCTTTAGCAATACGCAAAGCATTCTCTGCGGCTTGTTTGGCCAAAGCTCTATGTTTTTCCTGGGAAATTTAAATTACATGTTAGAATTACAATAGATATTGCTTAAAAATATCCATCAACGTCTTACCGTGTCTTGCTTAAATATAATGTGTTGATATTTATTATATCGCGTAGATTCTTGATATAGTTCGTCGACTCTTTCGATCAAACAACGCATGTGGTTCTCTAATACTGATGCTGTGCCCAAGTCCAGAAAATTATGACCTTGTTCTTCGGGCATCATCTCACACAATTCAGACATCATTATGTTAGTCAATGGAGAATTTTTAATGACAATTGGAATCTCAACAAATAGGCTTTCATAGCCAACTTTTAAGTTGCGCAAAGCTTCTGGAGTAAAATCTCCATCTTTGTACATCTGAATGGCCTGTGGAGTCAAACGGTATGCTTTTAGACACAAAAAGCCACGACCTGATTTTTGAGTATCGTATATAACAACAACCGATTCCTCTATGCTAGTCTGGTAGTGGTATTGAGACTCCAATAATGCCATTGACAAAAAATTGCCTACATTGGAACTTTGATACCAGCCCACATGAAAGTGGTCAACATTAACTCGGCGTAAGCGGCGCATCATAGTTAATTGATACATTTCCTCATCCATAGTCTCATCATCACTCTTAGGAAAAGGAAAGCAATTAGTAATTTCCAAACATTTATTGACCACCAATCCCAATAAAGCGCCTTGAGCTAAATCCATATTACTTGACTCCTCATGGCAATGTTTCACCATTTTCATAACAGCCTGTAAATGAATAGACAAATATGTACATATGTAAATAAAAATTCTAAGGAAAATAAATCTAAAAAACTATTGTTAATTTTGTTTCATACCATTACTAGGATCTTGGAAAAAATAACAGGGATCTAAAATTTTTCGATAAGATCTGAAAATTATCAAATATATGTATATAAGTGCAATGTCGTGTCTTAAATTCGTGACCACCACTGTAAATGCCTTTCTCACTGTAGATTATTTAATCAATCAAAAATTACGAGGTTCCAATTGCAAAATTGATGTTATATAAATAATTAAAATTAGATTATGTTTCGAAGTTCTTAGGGCAGGGGCACAATGAATCCGTCATACGTTAAACATGCACGTAATCAAATTGAATAGCAAAAAAGGATTTTTTATATTGAAATAAATACATATTTTTGTTTAATTTCAGAACTTTAAACTTAAGAGACCCCTACACTATCAACAAATTTGCTTGTTTGCGTCTTTGACGATACAAAATTATAAAATTTTTTCTTTACTGGAAATTCACGCATACATATTTTACACCTAAAATCGTTTCTTGTTTTGTGTCAATTTTGCTGAACACGATACGAAACGAACACGCACGAAATCAGATTTTCTCACGAACACGCCGTGTTGAGACGTGCGTGTTAGTGTCACGAAAAAAAAACACGACACGCGCCCATCTCTAGTATGATCTACACAGCAGACAACAGATATGAGTAGTGAAAAAGTGAGTAGAGTTGACTTATAGTTTCTTGTACTTATGCGCACTCATACTTATTGTAATGTTGTCTATGAATCGTATTCACTCGAAAGTTTGAAGTGTGCATCGAACTCATACTTAGCAACATTTACGACGTTGTTGATTTCGACTCTCCTTAACTCATTAACTTATGATTCACAATGCAAACTTCGCATACGTTCTCATTATGAGGTTAGGTGTTTTTCTATTGTTTTTATTTGTTCTTTTGCACGAATTGAAAAAGAGGTTTTTAAATAATATACGTGAAATACTAAGAAAGAAGTAATATCTCACTTTCTTATCTACCCTGGACGCAAAGTCTCTACTATGGCATCTGATGAAGCAGGGGAGATACGCCAGGGGAGAGACGTTTTGATTAAAAAAACTAACATAATCAGAAAAATATCCATTGTAATGAAAAAACAAACTAACACGGTAAACTATGCTGAAATTAGAATAAATTAATATTACAAACAAACTTAAACGACAAATAACAAGTAAATAAAACTAACCAGGGGAGATACAGCAATCACTGAGACGTTCGAGCGAAACGAGTAGCGTGGTCGAATTATCGACCCAATGAGAGCTCGCTAGTGGCTCGAGCGATGTTTATTATTAAATTCAGTTCAAAACATATGCCCTGCTAGTAAATTTTGCATAATTATGGAATCAAGATCGCGTGATAAGTATTGAAGTGAAATAAAACAAATAAAATAAAAGACGCAGTGCAAAATTTTTGTAATAAACGATCCGCATAGCACAAAACAAACGTAAATACTGACGCGATAAATATTGAACACGTAGTATTCGCTCGTGAGCCATCAATCCATTAAAATGGATCGCGATCCAATAATCGCAATATATATTGAAGGTGTAGCAGTGCCCTATAATTACACCATGGTCTGTACCTAGCATTAGGTATTTTTACGAGACACAAATTGTTTTCTCAATCGCTCATCTGGCATCTCATATTTTACACACACATTTCTCAATTAACACCGTGCACATGGGGACGTCTACAAGACGCACTAACACTAACGCACTAACATTTCAAATGTGATTTTCGCAATTAAACTCAATATAACTGAGGAAAAACTCACGATATATGGTAGAATTTATTAAAAACTGAGCAAATATCTTACCAAACCATCACATTGCACGTAATTGATGGTATTATCCACATCTTCAGTGTGACGAGCACGATTTCCACGACTTGACATTTTTACCGAAAATACAGAAAGAAAACTAATGGTGATCAGGGCTGCCAGAAGACTTTGCTGCAAAATCAACACTTTTTGAAAAATCGTCGGCTTTTTCAGCATACTAATTTCGAAAATCGTCAAGAAAATCGGCATAAGTTTTTCATTAATTTGTATATATTTTTTTACCTAAAATCGGCATTTCGCCGGTTGGTTTCTGGTTTGCTGCAGACATAATGTATTTTGAATATACTATGCCACAAACCAGAAACCAACCGACGATTTGTTTGTTTTTAATGAATAAAATCGTTACATTTTACTTGAATAAAACACTACAATTTATATAAAATCGGCATTTTTTTTACCTAAATTCGCGCAATTTTTTCCATTTATAAACAAACAAATCATCTGTTGGTTACTGGTTTGGTGTATGGAACATTTAAAAAAAAAATTGAGTTATTTATTCATTATATATGAATAATGTGTCCTCTTTCCAAATTCGTTATCAGTTTTCCGATATCTTAAATATTTCAGGAGATATAGAGCTGCAATATTGCGTGTTTGCAAAATTCGTCGGTTGGTTTCTGCTTTGCTGCAGACGTAGTGTATTTTTAATATACTGTGCCGCAAACCAGAAACCAATCAACGATGTGTTGACAAAGATGTTTCTCATGTTTTCCTTAACATAGCGTCTATACCTGATATTAACTCTGATAGAATATGAGAGAGAACGTCGGCAGAATAAGGAGAAAAATATATTTACATTAATATTAATATCTATGCAGGGGAAAACGTACTATTGAAAATATCATAATATTTCATAATTATCATGCAGCCGTACAGTAAACATCTCCGTTTATTGTAATAATAATATGTGTGTCATAAAAATTTTGGCATTTCCTTAATACATCGTGTATAATTAAAACATTTCAGCATTATTTGTATCAAAAAATATTAATTTTCACTTTAATACACAAAACTCTCTTCACGTATATATGTATGTGTGCGTTTTTTGACACTTGATATCATAATATTGTTTTTTAAAAATATATGTTATGAAAACAATATTATAATATCTGATATAATAGTAATATAATACTAATATTGCAGTCCACACGTAATATGATTCTCTCAGCTATGAAATTTATATTTGCTGATAGAAATATATTTGATATTATATCAGGTATAGACGCTATGTAAATACTAATAGCTTTTCATGTTGGATGTAAAAAGTTTATCAACTTTAAGTTTGAATAAAAAACATATGTATCTACTACTTTTATTATTAGACAAAAATTCTATCGTGTACTTTTATATAACTTATTAATTAAACATTCTACATCGATTTTTTCGAAAACACAATTTTGCTCCATACATCAAACCAGTAACCAACATACGATATGTTTGTTTATATATGAAAAAATCGGCAAAATGCCGAAAAATCGGCATTATTGGCAGCTTTGTTAAAAATTCTATATTTTTAGTGAATCCAAGTTTGTTTTTAGGCACTAGTGCTGCCACATCTTTCTTTAAACAAAAAGTTACGGATATATATTTTGTTGAAATTCTTCAATACTTTTATACCCATGTAGAACAAAACGCATATTTTAAAGATAACGAAGAAATTTTTCTTTAATTTAAAACATCTCAGAAAGATGAAAGGAAAGGAATATTATATACATTGAGTCCTGAATTTGGGGACAAATTTTCTCATCTGGCTATGTTGATCATCATCCAATTTCAAATCATTGGATTGTCAAAAATCTATATAAATTGTAAGCAAATGCAGAGTTGCAATAAACTACTGTAAACTGAGTTCCGGTTTACTATGCAAAAGCAGTTCTACTTGTTTAATATGTAGTTTTCTTTCTTTGGGATGCTGTTTGGGGGTACATTAATATATACGCGTTGTTGGCTGACATCAAATACAAGCGAATAAATCGCATAATTTCTTAACGTTGATGTTTCTTAAGTTTGCTAATAAAATATTTTACGCTTCTTATAAATCGTAACAAACCAATAGAAACCAGGGAGGTAAACATAACAATTATCAAAAGATTAAAACATACTTTCATATATACTGTATACATAAACAAGCAGTTTTGGACAATTATGCACTCTGTTTGTGGCTGTTCAGATATTAATGACCGTCTACTGACTGCTGTTCACAATGGAAATTATGACGATACGTTATCCTGCCTAATGCAAGGTGCTAGAGCCACAGCTGTGTCATATTCCTGTGGTCGTACAGCTGTCGGCTCTGCGGCCCTGATGGGGGACTCAGAAATATTACAGTTGCTTATACAATCCTGCGAAGAACCGGATTCAGATATATTTCATCAAGGTATTTGCTATAAAATTAAGGACCATTTAAATTTAATTAGATCGCGTACATAAAAAATCAATAATTAAATATTTCCTTATGAAATAACATGAGCTTTTGCAATAATAAAATGTATCCTGCTTAAGTTTGTTTTAATAATTTTATATATGTATATACATCGTACGTACGTATTTGAAAAGTCAAAACATTTTCATATGTATGGCAAATAAGAATAAGTGGTTAATTCCACTTGAGATAATATTTTGAGTTTAACAATCGAAAGGACCACTGAACGAACTAAATTATAAAGGCTTTTTTTATTTATGCAACATAAAAATTTCATTTGGAATCTAATTTTTGTTCTTTCAATGGAAGATTTTTCTCCCAAACTTGCTACGGTGCATAGAGGCTTTATTTATAAAAATTATCAAGCCTTAATAATAAAAATTTTTTTATGAAAATCTGTTTTGTAACAAATTTTTTATTAAGCCTTAATAGTTTTTATAATGCCGTAAATATTTAGTTAAATAAATAAACTAATATAGTTTTTTTTGCAATAAAAAAAGTTAATTTTAAGATCTTACATAAATATGTATGTGCTAATAATTATGAAAGTGGTCTAAGTCATATACATATTTACTGTGTCGGGATATTTAGTAGATTACATTTGAAAAAATCGAAAAATATTTTTATATTATGCAACATTTTAGTTAATAATTGTTTTAGTTTCGATTAATATACATATATTTATTTAATATTTATTAAATATTTATTGAAGTTTTTTTAAGATTTATTTAATATTTTGAAGCAAAAATTTACATGACTTAGACCACTTTCATAATTAGGGGCACATATTTATAGTTACATTCTTGAAGTGATGTTCAATAAATAATATAAAATAATAATAATGATCTAGGTGCTTCTATTACTAACGAGAGCGAAGTTGAGACAACACCTGATGGTATGGATTGTTTAGAATGGGAGGACGAATTCACTGCTGAGTCAGATCAAATGAACAATTTGTCTAACAATGATGAAACTATAGAAGAGTTTACCTCACTCTACTATTATTATGCGAAAACATTTGAACGAACAGGCGATATAGTTAGTAGCTTAGAAAACTACTCCTATGATCATAAAAATTGCAGTAAATTTATACACCAAGATCCTCATATGGTCGATCACATGACAATGGCTCCCTTACATTATGCCGCATTCAGAGGAGATGTTGAATGTGCCCGCATTCTACTGCAACACGGCGCTAAAGTGAATGTAACGACAAGCGCAGGATATACACCGTTGCATATAGGTACCGATAATTGTGATATTGCATTGCTGCTGCTAAAATATGGAGCTAATCCAAATGCTAAGATTTTTAATACAGGAGAAACGCCGTTTAATTCAGCTATTAAATATCGCAATGCTGGAGTGAGCCAAATATTGTTGCAAACGAATAAAGTCAATATTAATGATATTGATGAAGACGAAAAGACTCCTTTAATGTATGCCATAGTGAACGACCAAATAGAAACTGCTCTTGAATTAATACGTAGAGGTGCTAAAATCAATCTACAGGATAAAGATGGTAGAACTGCTTTATTTTATGCTGTAGAAAAAAACAATGTAGTGTTAGCTTCCCGTTTATTGGAGCGTGGCGCTAGACATATCACTTCCCACTATCTCTTACATCAGTGTGTAGTTTGCAATATGAGTGATATGTTAAAGCTGTTGTTGAATTATGATGATCACAAGAATAGTCTGAAAGTACGTAATTCCGGTGGCTCTACGCCCATACATATGGCCATCGTCTATAAAAGAATAGAACTGCTAGAGTATATGTTACAATTGGATGCGAGATCTTTGCAGTTAGAAATGGATAATGATGTCCTGTTGGCACTGCAATATGTAGATAATTTAATTGAAATCAAGAGTATATTAAGAACATTATTTGCTTATGGAAATTATTCCATTTGGAATAACAAATCCTCGTACATAATGTCGACTTCCAGTTTGCACTGTTATACACCTTTTTGTCATACACCACTCTCGCGAGCAATAATGTTAAATAAACTTCATATTGCCGAGTTTTTAATTAAAGAAGGCATAGATTTGCAACAACAAATTTGTCATGATCATGTCATTAACCACTTAAGGACATTAAAAGCACCTGGCTGTAAAGAATTTTCAAAATTATTAGGTAAGTAGATTACAATTCTGGTTTTATACATAAAATCGGAAATAAAAAGCGAACACAAAATTGTCACGTGAAATTTACTTTTTAAGAATCGATTCAGTGTGCTTACAGATAAACCTAATAAAAGCGCATTTAAAACAAACTTTTCTTCAGCCGGATGTCTGAAATATAAATTTTAGCAATTCTTGCGTCTCTCTCTCTATTTACAGTTTTAAATGGTTTTAAATTTCCCCAACCAAAAACTTCCAAACATAAATTTTCAATACAAAGACAAGATTTTGAAGATTACATGGAACAATTAACAAATCAACCTCTGGAACTGAAATCATTAACACGTATTCAAATACGCAAGCATTTAATACAAATATTTTGTGATTCCACCGCAGAATTTAAAAATTATTATCGAGCAACAAATGAGAAATCAACAATACAAAATATGATAGAGCAATTAGAAATACCTAAGATGTTGCAGGAATATTTAATAGACTTTTATGATTGTGAATCTGTGATGCCGTTATATGCAACGAACGGAAATTAAAATTAATCGCTATCTTTTTGTTTCACACTCGCAAAAAAAAATATCCATATGTATATACATACATACATACACAGTACTTGTAACAATTGAAATTTGTAATAATTCAATTATTTCTAGAAACAACTCAGAAAGAAGGCATTACTTTACACAAATATTTATTTTTGCAATATAAAGGAAAACAAACATTTTGTACAATTTTTAAATATTTAAAATGTTATGTTTATTTTTATATTTTAAACAAAACCTATTTTTAAATGATATACATATTTTTATAATTAATAATTTGTTATGTACGTATAGATATATGATTTTATTATAATATGATGTTGTTTTTAAGTATTGAATTTGGTTATTTAAAGTAATGAAAGGAAAAAAACAAAACAAAAAATAATAAATATACTTATATGTATATGTATTTAATAAAATAATTAAATCATAGTAAAAAAGGAGTACATACATACATACATATGTATTTATATAGAAATTTTAAGAAAACATAAAATATACAATTACAATAGTACACGTTTTAGAATCTTATATACGTAATTTAGAAAGGGTTATTTCTAGACTTTCTTAAAAAGAATAGAAAAACAATTTTATCATTAAATTGCAACTCTTGAAGTTGCAACAACTACAAGACAATGAAATAAAGAAAAGAACAATAATCTAAAAAATTATTAAGCAAAAACATAATTTTGTAACCTATTGATAAATAGTCTTTATTTAACTGTGGCTCGTTTCTGCTACGAATTATTAACTTGTGAAACACAGGATAAGTAAGAATATAGCTCTACTTCAGTTTTTATATTAATTAATAACTCTGTCTGAAATAGGACAAGCAATATACATACATACATATGTAATTACATATTTCATTTTTCTCGAAGCGAAAATTTATCGCAAGATACAGCAACGAGGCACTGCGAATACTCATCATAAAAATAGTTTCTTAAAATTTATAAAAATGAAATTATTTGTTTTTTATTTTTGTTGTTTTCAAATGCACTTGCTCAGTTATGTAGGAGTATTCATACATACATATGTATATGAATATTTAAAAAGGGGTTAATATTGTTATATTAAATTTTTATGCAAGTATTTATGTTTCTTTATTGATTTTATTTGTGCCAATTCAATATTTTTTTTTTTGCTTAAAACTTACTCTACGGTTTAAGCAATATTTTAAAATCGTCATTTGCATTTTTTGCCAAATATTCAAATGGTATTTTATCTTTATTATCGCGGAATTCTTTGAGATTTGGTTGGTTTTCTATTAACAGTTTACTAACATCTAAATGCCCGCGAGCAGCAGAACGATGTAAAGCAGTTTGTCCATCTTCATCCTTCAGCTCGAGATTTGCTTTCAAATCAATTAATAGTTTAACAACATTCAGATGCCCTTAAAGAAATATAAATAGAATTTATATTAGTAAAAACTTTAAGCAGTCGGTGAAAATAATGCGACTTTAAAGTAAACTATACAAAGTCGATTTAATAAACGTAAGTAGTTAGAAAGTTAAACCTCCAAGCAATATCATTAGCACATATTGATGTTAAAAAACAAAACAAAAGCACTGCAAATGTGAGTGGGGAGGAAAAGTGAATCAACTCATGCAGTTCTCTTTTAGGTTTGTCATTCCTTGCGCAATTTTCATAATACATACATATCTTCGTTCGCAAGTTATTGTGTTCTAAACCGCAAAATATAAAAAAATTGAGATAAGATTGATTTTTAGGAAAACTTTTAGAGATCTGTCGGTCTGTGTTATCATTTATAGTTTCCAAAATATGAGACATTGACTTTGTGCTATACAACTCTTTAGGGACAAGCTTCGTAACCTATTGTGTATTGTGTGTCCAAAAACTCGTGCTCGTACTTCAGTTCTCGTTGTACTTTCATAGTGAACAGACGTAATAGCGGAATTTTTCTTACATACAAACTAAACAAAAAAAAATCATACAAAAAATATTCGTAGTACATATTAACTTTGATAAATAAGCCTTTTTTTGCTTTGCTAATATTTTTACATATAGAAATAACAAAAACAAAAAAAAACCGTAAACAAAAAAACATACAAAGTACCCTTGGGGAATACTCTATATGAGTACCCCAAAGGAAAAAAATAGTGAAGTGAGTTCTAACGGCAAAAATGCCTATTTTACTGTGAGTTTTGATGCTCATAATGATAACAATAAAAATAAAAAATCTGATAATAGACTTGCTGTGAGCTCTGAAGCTCTTAACAAAAATCAAATATCTGATAATACGACTTTCTCTAACGGCAAAACCACAGTTTCGTCAGCGATCAACTTCGCTTTGTCCAATGCCAACTAGTGAATCGTTGACATTATTGCCTAGTACTTCTACATTTAACTCAGCGATATCATCCGCTTCGGGCTCGTGGTCATCACTTAAACAAGTTGTCACTGAAGATAAGAGCAGCCCAAAACCCAAGGTCCAAGTCGGAATGGACAGATACATTACAATTTTAAAGCGCGGGCGAATCCCAAATTCTACTAAAATTGCATCTGCTCCAAAGATGTCTAGGGATAACAGCGCATCCTCTACTAATCGGCAAAACCGTTTTAAAATATTGCAAGATGACAATGACAAACCCGCTGAATCTGCGAATAAAACCTCCAAGCCGCCACCAATCTATTTAAGAGAAAAAAACTCAAACGCTCTCATTAAAAAATTAATTTCGGTCATTGGTGAGAATAAATTTCACATTGTTCCAATAAAACGTGGTAATATTGATGAAACGAAAATTCAAACTTATGAAGAAAAAGATTTTCGCAAAATGGTTTCTGAATTTGAAAAAAGTAAAACAAATTTCTACACATATCAGCTCAAGAGTGCTAAAGGTATGCAGATTGTGTTGAAGGGCATAGATTCCTATGTTGCTCCCGAAGAAGTAAAAGATGCTCTCGTCCTCCAGGGTTTTAAAGTAAAAAATGTATCGAACATAATAAATAGGGAAAAGATCCCTCAACCTCTATTTCGCGTTGAACTTGAGCCAAATGATATAAAATTGAAAAAAAAAATGAGACCCATCCAATATATAATTTAAAATATCTCTTATATCGAAAAATAACCGTTGAAGAACCACACAAGCGTTAAGGACCCGTACAGTGCCATAATTGTCAAGAATATGGCCATACTAAAACTTACTGCAAATTACCTACTGTTTGTGTTGTGTGCGGCGAGTTACACGGCACTGCTAGTTGCCAATAAACCAAAAGATCAAAGTGACAAAAAATGCAGTAATTGTGGAGGTAATCACACCGCTAACTACAGAGGTTGTCCTGTGTACTCTTTCGTCAAACAGACTATGAGGCAAACACCTAAATTGGCCCCAGCTCAATCAGCAAACGCTTTATCAGCCACTTATGCGCAAGTGAGCCAACCAGTTAGTTCCCGTGTATCGTATGCCGATGCTGCTAAGACAAATTCTATTCATACACAAAATGTTTCACCACCAAATAATTCAACAAATACAAATTCGAATTTTAATTTCAATCGCCTTGAAGCTACTATTGATAATCTGGTGCAAACTATAAATAATTTTACAACAAATATGACTAGCATGATGCAAGAAATGCTGCGAATGCAGAATACTCTGCTTCAAGCTTTAGTTAACAAACCATGAACACGTTAAAAATATGTTTCTGGAACGCAAACGGCATTCGCCAACATAAAAATGAACTTGAGCACTTCCTCACGGAAAAAAATATTGATATAATGTTGGTCTCTGAGACTCATTTGACTTCGAGAAGCCTTTTTAAAATTTATGGCTACACCTTATATGATTCAAAGGACCCGAGAGGAAGAGCATGCGGTGGATCAGCAATTTTAATAAAGTCAAGACTCAAGCATTATATTATTGATAACTGTTCAAACACGGACAGTGTTAACACGAAAAACCTTGACAATAATCACACGACAAATTTACTAATACAACACACTTTGATATTTATTTAATAAAAAGTTTGATACAATAAAAGAGAAGTATGTTTTTGGCCTAGGGCACGTTTTACTTGCTGTTGCTTCGGCGAGTCGTTGATACAAGCTGACGTTCGTTTTAAAAATTTTAAAAATGGAGGTTTCGCGTCTACCACATTGTTGTATTCCGACACATTGTTGTATTCCGACACATTGTTGCATTCAGACATGTTGCCACACTCAGTGATGCCAATCGATGATCATTAACGTAACAGGATGTTTAGTCGGCATAATAATTGGGTTGCGAAACGAATCAGGTAGGTAATAAGCACTGTCAATTCTTCCATTAACTCTAAATTTATGTCCGACAGTGGTCGGGCCTAATAATTATATTTTAGATTTTAGATTTGAATACTTATTGTTAGTTCATATTTGAAGATACAATAAATAATAAATATGTATAAAAAAAAAAAAAAACTCGTGCATATAAGTTGAACAAAAACGGACCAAAAATACTAAGAGCCTAATTTTGTAAAACGCAACGATAAGTGTTCAAAAACTTAATATAAATGAAAAAATGTAAATTACAAAAACAAAACACTTACAAAATTTGTCAACACTTAGCGTTGCGTTTTACACAATTTTGTAAATTTCTGCCTTACTCTCTCGTTGCTAGTTTCTGCTGGGAAAGTAAATGAACCGAACTATTAATTTGTAGGAATTTTTTTGTGTCTCAATTTTTTTTTTCTCTTTATAGTAGAAATGCTTGTGCTTTGTTGGAAAGTTCTATTTCCAGGAATTATTTGGTTTCGAATATTTTGAATGTCTTGGAGGACTCGCATATTATGGAAGTGCATATCATATGGGTTCCTGGTCATATGAGTGTTAGTTTCAATGAACGTGTTGATTATTTGGCTAAGCAGTCCGTTTCTCTTGGTGCCCCTTTGGAGATAAGCATACCTTATGGTGATGCTCTCAAAAAATTATTAATAGGCTTTTATGTGGTCATTGTTACAGTGGGGCTTATCTTCACATGATTCGGAGGAAGGATTCAGACTTGTGTGATTTTTGTAATATGATTGATAATGTAGAACACTTAATTTTTCATTGCTCTGAGTTTAGAGATATCAGAGTAAAGCACCAGGGGCCCGTTTCTCAAAACTACAAATTACAAATCTACAAATAAAATACACACAAAACAACAATAAAATTTGTAAAAGTGTTGTTGTTTTGTGTGTATTTTACTTGTAGATTTGTAATTTGTATTTTTGAGAAACGGGTCCCAGTTATTTCATAAATTTACCAATCTTTTTGACTTATTAAATTCTCATGATATTGGTATATATCATCAGTTGATTGCTTTTATCAAGGAAACTGGAATTCATAAACGTTTATAATTACTTTTAATGCACAACCGTTAGTCACTTTTCAGCGATATCATATAGAGGAAGTAGGCATTTATAAATGCCCAACATTCCCTATTTTTTCTTTACCTGTGTGCGATACCCTGGCAATTTGCGTACTTGCTTCTGCCAACCAAAACCAAAACAAAAAAAAATTTTTTTTTTCTCTTTTGACGCTCTCTCCTTGCAAACTTTTTGAAATAATTTATTTGTTAATTTTTTATTAACAAACACAAACCGCGAAGAGACTAGCTTGTCTGCAGAAAACACCCAAGGTCTATGGCGGGAATCGAACCCACGACCTCTGGACTGAGAGGCTAACATCGCTACCACTCAGCCACAGGGGCACCCTAATGAACAATTGTTACAACTTCCTACCAATTTTTAGTAAATGAACAAACCTAATATAAAAAAAAATTATAAGTTTTCATTGTTACAGTTAAGTGTCAGAATTCATTTCTAAATAATTTATATTATTCCACACCGATTAGGTCCCCATGAGACAGTTCAGTGACAAGTCACAAGGTGCATACATAGTATCAATTAACCCCATCCTATGCCATGCCCATGTAAAAGTGACTGGTCCGCTTCATAGCAAGTGGTAGATCTTGGACTGGTCCCTATCACTTGGGGACCGATCACGTGAATAGTCTTATGTTACGAGTAGTTCCATTTCCTTCAAGGAAATAATCAGGATATACTTAAAGTATTTAAGTATATATCAGAACTCGCCTCTCAGGACAAACCAATGGAAGCCTTTGGCTTCAATGGCTTGTAAAGAGAACGCGGGTAAAGATCTTCGGTTTGCCGTGGATCAGGAGTCTCTAAAGAGACTACAGTTGTTGGGGGGTGTTGTGAGGTTCGGCTTGGGGACTGTCAGATTTAGATTTACTAAATCAGATGGTCTCAAGAAGGCTGCGGGTGGTGCAGATAAACCTGCACCACAGTGAGGCAGCCTCGGCCGAGCTAGTAGTGCACCTCAACAAGTCGCGAGTAGACGTGGCTCTTATCCAAGAACCCTGGATTAATAAAAATAGGGTTTGCGGCTTAGGAGTAACAGGCTACACATTATATGTCCCTGTCACAGAGGATAAGGTAAGAACTTGCATTTTAGCAAGGGATGGGCAAGGATTAACTTTACTTAATTCTTTCAGTAAAGGAGACCTTACGGTCGTTAATGGAGGAGCCAGGGGTAATCAGGGGATTGTGCTTGCATCGGTCTATATGCCCTATGATGCTGTTGATCCACCGGGGGCAGGTGTGCGGGAGCTGACCGAGTATGCAAGATCGAGAAGGCTTGCATTGGTACTCGGCTGTGACGCTAATGCGCACCATAGTCAGTGGGGGAGCCGCAACATTAACAAAAGAGGTGAGTTGGTGTTTGATTTTATAACTTCTAGCAATATGTTTATTTGCAACAGGGGTAACGTACCCACGTTCAGGAATAGGGATAGGGCAGAGGTTATAGACATAACACTAACTAATAGAGATAGGAACCTGGTAGAGGACTGGATGGTAGATAAGGACTGTACGTTTTCGGACCACAGTAGGATATCATTCAGTCTAAATTTTTCAGGGGAAAGGCGTGAGCCATATAGGAATCCAAGAAGAACTGACTGGGATACCTATAGGGCCACTGTTGATATTAGGGCAAGGGAAGCTCCGCAGGGTGTGGATACACAAAGAGGAGTGGAAGAGGAGGTGGAATATTTCACTAATACTTGTAGGGATTGCTTTGAACAGTCATGTCCAGTGGTTTTCCCGGGTAAAAGAAAGCAGCCTTCGTGGTGGACCAAGGATCTAAAAGATCTGAGGTCCTCGGTTAGAAGATTGTTTAATAGGGCGAAGCTCACAGGAAGGAGTGAGGACTGGGACAATCATAAGGTATTGTATAATAAGTACAAGGGTGATCTCAAAAGGGCGAAGAGGGCCTCATGGAGGAAATACTGTGAGGAGATTGATTCCGTTAATGAGTTATCGAGGTTTCGGCGAGTATTGTCAAAGGACCCTAGGCCTCCTGGGAATATTCAAAGATTGGATGGCACATGGACGGAATCCAGCTCTGAGACACTTTCTGTTTTGATGGACACTCACTTTCCTGGCTGTAGGGAAGTAGGAGAAGAGACAATGACGGAGGTTAACTTTAACTACTGGTCGGAACCGGGATTAGAAGGAGCAGTGGACGAAATAGTGACGTTGGAAAAAGCAATATGGGCAATAAATACATTTGAACCGTATAAATCACCGGGCCTAGATGGTATTTTTCCGGCCATGTTGCAGAACGTCCCAGAGCGCGTACAACTGTTTCTGGTGCATATCTTTAAGATCTGCTTAAGCAGGAGGTTTATACCGAAAGGCTGGAGAGAGGTTAGGGTCATCTTCATACCCAAAGCGGGTAAGGCAAGCCACTCAAAGCCGAAGGATTTCAGGCCAATCAGTCTTTCGTCGTTTCTTTTGAAAACATTAGAAAGACTGATTGATCTGCATCTAAGGAACACAATTGACACCCACGTTATAAGTGGCGCTCAACATGCCTATCGTAAAGGCAGATCTGTTGAAAGTGCGCTTCATGACGTGGTTGGTGTTATAGAGAAAGGACTGCAGCACAAGGAATACACACTGGCTGCATTCTTAGATATTGAGGGAGCCTTTAACAACATAAGTATACAGGCTATTAGGGAGTCACTGGAAACTCTTAGGGTTCACGGATTTCTAGTGGAGTGGATAATTATCATGCTTAAAAGCAGAATTATCAACTCAGGTATGGGAAGAGAACGCCTGAGGAGATTAGTGACAAGAGGTACACCACAGGGAGGAGTTTTGTCACCTCTATTGTGGTTGTTGGCGATGAACGCAATTCTTATACGTTTTGATAGGAGCGGACGGACATGCGGATGACGTGGTTTTACTGGTAACGGGAAAGTTTCTGCCCGTTATCAGTGAAATCATGCAGTCGGCGTTGGGCGATCTGTCCTCCTGGGCTAGCAGTAAAGGACTAGGGGTCAACCCAGAGAAAACTGAGCTAGTCCTCTTTACCAGGAGATACAAAATAGAAAGTTTTGTATTACCCAGGATGGGAGGGGTGGAGCTGAGACTAGCAGAGGGGGCTAAATACCTGGGTGTTTACCTAGATAGCAAGCTTTCTTGGAAAATGAACACGCAGGAAAGGCTAAGGAAAGGACTCAATGCCTACTATGCATGCAGGAACTCCATAGGAAGGAACTGGGGTCTGCAACCGAAGGTGGTAAATTGGATTTACACATCGGTTGTCAGGCCGGTTATCTCTTATGGTTGTTTGGTATGGTGGGAGGCATTGAAGAAGGAAAGTCACAGGAGATTGTTAGCTAAGGTTCAGAGATGTGCCTCGATGGGCATCACAGGTGCTCAGAGGAGAACACCTCAGGCTGCCTTGGACGTCATTCTTCATCTACTTCCTATAGAGGACTTTGTGGTGGGGACGGCGACTAGAAGTCTCCTTAGACTTGTAGAAACAGGTTTGGTGAGGACAGGAATATCAGGTCACACATCGATCTTAAATAGGATAGGTTTTGGTGATCAGGAATCCGTAACCCCAGGGTTTACGGACTATAAGGTCGCTGAGATCGATTTTGGTAAGACACCCTTAATGGTAATTCCGGATAGGGACCATTGGGTCAATTCCGATAGGCTGTATGAGGGTAGGGCAGTCTTTACAGACGGGTCAAAAATGGGGGAAGGCACAGGCGCTGGTGTCTATATCCTGGGAACGAACATTCGTAGTTCTTTTAGACTGCCGAATGAATGCAGTGTTTTCCAGGCTGAGATCTTGGCGATCCTCAGGGCCACGGAGCTGGTGGCCGGAAATGTGGCTGAAGGTGAAAAGGTAACCTTCTACGTCGACAGCCAGGCAGCGCTAAAAGCTTTGAAAGGACACAATGTCAAATCGAAGCTTGTTAGTGACTGTAGGAAAGCACTAAACTTGCTTATGGATAACTATAGTGTCAGACTATGTTGGGTTCCTGGTCACAGCAGTGTTGAGGGAAATGAAATTGCCGATGAGCTGGCAAGAATAGGATCAGCGTTAGACGAGGGAATGTCTGACAGATCGGTGAAATTACCGATAGGTCATTACTATAAGGAACTCAGTAATTGGGTGGAAAGCAGGACCAACAGTTCATGGCGTAGTAGGGAGGATTGTAGGGTCTCGAGGGGTTTTTGGCCAAAACTAGACTCAGGAAGATCTAAACTACTACTGGACATGGATAGGAAGGCGATGCGAACTATGATAGGCGCGTTGACAGGTAACTGCTCGGTTAGAGCAAGAACCAGCATGTGGGAAATTGGTACTCCGGATTTTTGTAGGATGTGCGGGGATGAAGAGGAACCAGAAACCATTGAACATATTATCTGTCACTGCCCGAAGCTGCAACGTCATAGGCTTAGATGGCTGAGCAGACGTTTCCATGAAAGCATCACTGATGTCGGGAAGTGTAAACTAGAGGACATCAGGGGCTTCATCATGGGGATTCGGTGGCTTAATGACGGATAATAGGGTTTCTTCTGGCTAAAAATGGGAGGGGTAAATATTACCAGTAATGGGCAATAGAAGGGAATCACAATGGACCCAGTTGGGTCTCCGAGTGGAGGTGCGGTAGGCACCACCCTTCCTAACCTAACCTAACCTAAAGTATTTAAAACACAACACTTTTTTACATTTTGTTCTATATGCTATAAAACAATAAGAGTTTCGTAAATAAGTGCATATAGAACAAAGCGTTTTTTTAAACCCTTCATACTCTTAGAATCTTTTCCAAGAACGAAAATTTATTTTACAGAAAACCCCAGAAATTATAGAAGTTTTCTTCGTAAAACGGTTGCGACAACTTTTTCGCTTCAGTTTTTTGTAACTACCAACTAAACTTTAACAGCAATTTAAAAAAAAAATATTTTTGTCATATATAGAACATAATAACTTACGAACGACTATATATAGTATTCAAATGCGGCTCTTTAAAGTATATAGGCCTTATTTGTAAAAATTGTTAAGGCTTTTTTTATTATCCCTTTATTAAGCCTTAATAATTTGTATATATAAGATTTTATATTTATAGTATATTTTAGATACTTTAGAATAAATTAGTCGAATAAGCGGTGACAGTTTGTCCGCCTGTCTGTAAGTGTAATCGATTTTCACAAGCTCCCGAAACGCCAAATACTTCATTACACTGTACAACAGCCAAAATAGCCTTTAGATAAAAGTATGCGGACTATATGGATTTCGATGCGTTAAATTCAAATCTGCTGTCAGTTTTGCTCTATCACGTAGAGATTTTTTTTTATGGGCGTGGCTAATTTTTGCCCCTAAATTAGTCGGCCATACTAATATATTTTACTATAACTCGAAAACCGCTATTTCGATTTTAATAAATAATAAACCAAAAGACGCGCCACAAAATTTTGTTAAAAAATATTAATAATCATTTTTTACCTATCTTTTATGGTTTCGGAGTTATTCAGAATTTAAAAAAGAAAAAAGTTTTTTTTATGCAAAAATCGCGTAATTTTATTAAATGAAAATTACAATAAAAAAATCAGAAACTCACAAGTTTCATATTTTTTACATTTTTCTTAAAACTACATATCAACGAAAACCATATTTCATTCAATGATATTTTATGTGGGACAGAAGGTTATCTATTGAAACAACTGTTTTAAATCAGTTTAAAGAAAATTTTAAAAAGTTTATATTAAGTACGGAATTTTATCCATGCCTCACTCCTCTGTAAATGTCGAAAGGATTTTCTCTTACCAAAATTTCATGAAAACAAAAACAAATCAACAGCCATCGTATTCTGTAACTCGCTAAAGCTAAATCTAATTTTCGGCTACGAATGCAATTTTCAAACGGGTATTGATAAATCAGGTAATGGCTTAAAATGTAATTCGCCGAAATTTTATTGCTTTATGTCATCGCCAAAAATTTTAAATTTTCTATTTGTTCAACATTTTAGCGGTCGAATTTAGCTTTAGCTTTAGCGAGCTATGGAATACGGAGGCAAGCTTTATGTTCCAACAGTATTAAGTATAATCCAGGCTACACCTATTTGTATATTTGTACCTATGTGTTCCTTTTTTTTTTTTTGTAAATGAATTTCTTATAATTTTTTGTTAATAAAATTTAAATAAGAAAAATTATAATTTTTGGTACTCTCGGGATCAAAAAAGTACTAAAAAAATTTGTTTTTGATACCGAAATGCAAATCTTATTTGCCATCACTGACATCTGGTAATGCTATTGAAAGGGCATTGCGGGCTGGTAACAGAACTTTAAATTGTGAATAAAATCAAGATTTATTGCTGGATTTTCACGTTTTATAGCTTGTTTTATTCCTAGGATATGTAGTTTTAAGACAAATGTAAAAAATATGAAACTTGTGAGTTTCTGATTTTTTTATTGTAATTTTAATTTGAAAAAATTACGCGATTTTTGCATAAAAAAACTTTTTTCTTTTTTAAATTCTGAATAACTCCGAAACCATAAAAGATAGGTAAAAAATGATTATTAATATTTTTTAACAAAATTTTGTGGCGCGTCTTTTGGTTTATTATTTATTAAAATCGAAATAGCGGTTTTCGAGTTATAGTAAAATATATTAGTATGGCCGACTAATTTAGGGGCCAAAATTAGCCACGCCCATAAAAAAAATCTCTACGTGATAGAGCAAAACTGACAGCAGATTTGAATTTAACGCATCGAAATCCATATAGTCCGCGTAATTTTATCTAAAGGACAGCCAAAAAATGTTATTTTGTTATACGGTGTTATTGGACAGTTGTGTCAGAGCTTGTCTTAAATAGATTGCTAAATAAAAGAAAATTCAATTCCATAAAAAATTCAGTAATTTACATACGACGATATAATGCAGTATGTACGGCAAAAAATTACTTCACGTAACTTCATTAAACCATATCGAGAAATGCATATTTCTTATATGTATGTGTTCTTGAAAGCACAAACTATATAATCCGCAATAAAACAGTAACAAAACTTACCCATCATAGCAGCACGATGTAGAGCAGTAGCACCACCTTTGGTCACAGCATCAATATCAGCTTTCCCCTCATTTAAAAGTAATTTACAAATTTCAACATTGCCGTTGCGCGATGCATAATGCAAAGCGGTATAATCACAATTATCTCGGTCCATTGTTTTACCTTTGGCTATAAAGTCCTTAACGCGATCAACTTCGTTGTAAATTACTAGAAAAATCAAATAATATAACATATACACGTCATATTATGTATTGGGTGTATGTATGTATGTACCTGCATTCCAAATTCCACGATCAAAATCCATATCGCTTAACGTCTGCTGCGCTGCTTGCACATACTTGTGGCATTTGCAACAGTCTGCTTTATGACGATCCATTTTATATAATTATTTATTTATTTTTGTTATTGTTGTTCTTTTTTGTTTTTGTCCTTTACTAAATTTTGAAGAAAAAATAAACTCTCTATTTGTGATGATTTTCAATTTAGGAATTACTTTCAAATTTCACGTTGCATAGTCCAACAGATTTCAGCTTCACCGCAACTGCATACAACCTTATAGCTCAACTGTGCTAAGGTATTAAGCATTACCAGTGGAGGAGTTGAAACCATTACACCATTAACCACGGGCTTAACACTGCTCTCGAAACGCTTAGATAACGCCTGTATTTCGGTATCGTTTAAGCCAAACACTGAACAGGAACGATCATGTAAAGAGCCTTTAACTGTTATATAAGCATAAGTTCCGTCGTTATTTACTATAGGTACAGGAATTGTGACAACATTAGCTGGAGCTGTTGGTGCAACACATTGATTATTTACCGAACTGAGATTTGTAGCGGTTATATTATTAGCGTTGTTAGTCTGATCAGATTCCATATCCATTTGAAGATAAACAAGAACTCTAACTCGTTGAGTTTGAGAATATAGATGTATGTAATAGAAATAAATTGGTTTTTTTCTTAAGGGGAAAGAAACTAGTTTTACAATATAGTTTTTATATAAAATTTAAAACTTTTATCTTTGATTTGATTTTGCTAGTATATCTGGGTATTGCTTTCTTTGTAACAAACTTGGCTTTGGAGTTTAAGGACAATGATTATAGGGTGGAGTGTTGAAAAAGGCTTATTAAAATATACAGATGAAGTAATTTTCAAATTATTCGGGTGAGTGAACTTTATGATAGCTGCCTAAATTTGCAGCTTCTCTTCCAATATTTGAAAGGTTTTCTCTGACAACGGCTGATTCTGTTTCTAATGGTTCAGGTTCGGTAAACTCTTTACGCATTGTCCACATATACTCATTATAATCCTGCTTAACCGCTGTGGAGGAGGATGCTACAACGCGGAAGCCTAAGATCTGAAAGAAAAATAATAGTTTAAAGACAGATTTATCAAAGAGTTAGGCCGAGTTTACATCTGTGTGGCATGTGCAAAAAAAAAAAAACCCGTAACCGCTAATTCCTAATGAAAAACTGTTTAGATGCAGACACTTATTTATTAAGTTAAACAGTTTCATACATAACTAATTGACATAAATAAATACATGTCTGAATCAAACAGTTTTTCATTAGTAATTACGCTTTCTTTTTGGCACCTGCCACACAGATGGAAACCCGGCCTTAAGGCGAAGTTTAACGTATGACGGATTAATTGTTCCCCGGCTTTAACGTCCCTTTTCACAATGTATGATTAAGAGTTAACGTAAACTTTAAAAGACAGTTCTTCATACAAAATTTGCCGTTAAAGTCCATGTTAGCTTTTAATTGTACATTGTGGAAAGGGCCGTTAGTCTTGTAAAATCCATGTCAGTTTGTGTAGTGATGTCTTTAGTGGTAACAAAAAAAAAAGTGCAATATGATGTCAATGCTGGCTTAATATAAGAAAGGCGGAACTCCAATTTTCGATATTTTATAGGAGAAGCAAAAAGCTGAAGAAAGCTAAAGCATTTCCATGCAGAAATAATTTCTTAAGTTGCCATAAATCCTTGATTTTGATAAGATCTACAAGGAGGATGCAATTATACGTTGTCTCCCAGAAAACGCTAAGAACGCGATTTCGAAAAAAAATTAAGTTACGTCCTTTTTATATTAAGCCACCGATATATACTTAGATAAACATTTCTATTATATTTGTCAAGGTAAACAGTTTAATGGTGGAAGCAAATTACATATAAGTTTGTAAGGACTTCAGCACAGACATATAAAATCCTTTGCATTTATTTATATGTATGTATGTATGTATGTATATACAAAGAAAATCAGACCCATTGGTGATAATTCAAAACATCAAAAATTTATTGATTTTCATAAAAAAAAATTTTATTGCAAATTTTTTTCGCTATGTCAAATTGCAACTCGACTCAGAAGTTAAGTAGGGTAATGGAATGTCTTTTAGTTTTTTGTACACAGTAAAGGACTTAAGACAAATTGATATGTAAATAAATTAAAAGTTTATTAGATATCCTATAACTTACCTCTAATGCCGATAGTATATGACAGGGATGTACTAAATAAACAATTGTCGTTTCATCACTGTAACCGCCACAAGAAAATTTATTCAATTGTTCTATATCAGATGCTGAAAGTTAAGACGATAAAATGCACACACGAAATTAATAAATTAAATTTGTCACTTAATTTTTTTTGATAATATATTTTTATAAAACAAGCAAAAATGAAAAACTTTAGATAATTTGCAAAAAAAAAAATCTTCAATTAAATATCATTAATATACGTAATTAACTAAAATTGGTATGTAAGTAAATACATATTTGTGCAAATTGGTATTAATTTGTGGAAAAAAATAATTCGTTGTATAATTTTCTATTTGGTCTCTACTAAGCAACGTTACTACAGAAAGTGACAAAACAAAAAAAAAAACGTGAAAAATTCATAATATTGAGTCATCATACTCTCTACTGTTCAACTACATATTTGTATCAGGGAAACCAGAAATAAATACATACATACATATCGTCGCTGTTTTATCTAACTGACCTATCTCACATTTTTAAAAATTTACAGGAGAGCAGTTTTATGATTGTTTTCTACATGTACTCTTATGGGAACGTCGACAGTAATGTTTACAGGCATAAAAATTGTAGAGAAGGTCTATTATGACTCATAAAGTCTAGTAGTGGACTTGACTCATTTTTCAAAAAAATGTCAGTTAGGTCGGTTAGTTAAAACAGCAACGATATGTACTTAGATACATTTTCTAAAAAAAAAAACAAATTTAATTATGCGCATTATATACATACATACATATGTACATATGTATGTATATATGAGCTGAAAATACAAGATACATATGTATGTATGTATATAAAATATCAGCTTTATGTATAACGAAAAACTGACATGAAGTTAGCATAAGTAGCAGAATTGAACATGGTCTTAACGAGTTTTGCCATTTTGTGTGTGTGTGAACGAGAAGGAACCAACAAAAGAGAATTCAAGATATTTTCCTTCCAAATGTTCGCCCGTCTAAACTCGGACTTAGAAGAAAGAAATCACACAATTGCACATTTTTATGGCTTCCCTGAACATTATTACGTATGTACATATGTATGTATGTTTTTAAAATAAAAATTATGTTGTAACATTGTATCGAGACAATATAAATAATGGAATTGTGAGTGTGAAATTAGTAATACCGAAAACTTTCGCCCCAAGGACATAATTTTTTTTTATTTGTCGCAATTTTAGTATTGCCAACGCTTCTATATAATTCTTTTATGTTTTACTCGATGGACCAGGGTATCTACTCTGTATTTCGAAACAAAAGAAAATGCTTTCGAGTTTGTATGTTATTAGCATTACAATTCCAAAGCATTTGCTTTCCATTCAAATTAGAGAGTAGACCCCCAGATGTACAAATATTAAGAAAAATCTCGTTTTTATAATTCTCACTACTGTTTACACAACTTAAAAACTTATTTCACCTAGTAACTACATTCACAAGAATGATAAACTAGAAGATTACGCCAATGCAAAAAAAAAAAATAGTAGACGTGTGACGTAACGCACACTGCGTTTCTAAAGGCTGATAATTTGGTTTATTATTTTTTATAGAACTCTAAAGTTATTTTGAATTCAGGATTGCCAACCGCTATGCAAGTACTGGGTTTGCTAAGTTCGGTGAAAAAAAGTGGACACATAATAATCCCACTTTTTTGCAGGTACTTACGAACACAAAGACAAAACAATATTGATTATCTTTGTCCTGATTTACACACGTCAGGTCTGAGTCGCCCAGTCTTGAGTTTTTAGGAGAGAGAGGAAAAGAGCATGAAAAGGGGTACAGACTTGACCGTACCAGTCAAGTTTGCTTTTTCGTTTTGTTTTGTCATTCGTAATACTCTATTTGATGAGACTTGATGACTTGATTTGACGGTGTGTATGAACGTAAATGCAGGTTCAAAAGAAAATTGAACAAAAACTGATCAGCTAAACCTGATGTGTGTGAATCAGGACTTTTTTTAATATTAGCGATAATTGATTTTTAACCGATATGCAAATTAAGACCTGTGAACTTTTAAGCAGTTCAGTTTTTAATGAGTTTTTTCTTTTAATAATGCGTGTGTGTTGTTAGCAGGCAACAAAAAGTATTTGTAACAACTTTTTTCCATCAACAATTTTAAAATATTTTTTTAATAACACTAGTTTACACCGAAAATGTACATTTGATGAGTGGTGACTTTTCTTATGTATTTTCTTCCGTGCGCAATATTCATCGATATATTTTGAACCGCTTTACCAATTAAAGATCCGATTATACATACATATTTATTCGTTATCTCAATACCTTGAATACCAAGAACGACCCAATCGCACATTTCTAGCTCGAGATATGATTGGTCAAGTGAAAAAAGGTCGAAAAATTACAATATCACAAAAATAATAGAAAGGTAACCTTGATTTTCGAATTCAGCAGAAAAAATACATAAGGAAATCTATATCTCATCAAATGTACATGAAAAAAAATTTAATTTTGTAAACTAGTGTAATTAACTGACCAATGACAAATGGTGCATGAAACTGTACGACTAATAATAGATAATAGCAATGCGTTATTATATAAAAACTAAGATTTTTTAAGCGTTTGTATAGCAGAGACTATATAGAGTATATTCTCACAAAACTACAACTACTTCATAATATACACTTATGTACATACACACATACTTTTAATGAATGTATGTATGTATATAAATTTGTCATTCCTTTTGTAATTTGTATAATGTACCTGCTAGAAGGGGTGTTATGCCAACAAAATATTAGTGCCGTTCAAACCTGAATTTGTTAGTTGGTTACTTGGTAAAATGATTTTTGATGTTTTAAAATGTAACCATTTTACTTTCTAAAATTTTACACAAAAAATTATTAAAAATGCTGCCATTTTACTAAATACACGAATAACAAATTCAGTCTGAACTGCGCCATATTAGCTATTAATAGCTAATTGAAAATACATATGTATATAATGGTTAAAATATTAAATAACTAATAAAACTAAAAATTAAACTCTTTGTTAAAATTAATAAAAAACAAGTTGAATTTCAAAAATTAGAACAAACTCTCAATAACAAACAAGAAACATTTTTGTAGAGAAAATAAAATAAAGTCGAATAGAATTTGATTGTTACCATTTCTTTGTTTGAAATTCTTAGTTTCCTATACTTATGCGTTAAGTCTTTCATTCGATTTTTCCCAGCCGTTATGGCAACTTTTACAATAGACGTGTGACGTCACGTATAACGGTAAAGTCTTCGATTTCGTAATCTTGTAGTTTATCATTCTTGCTACATACATATGTATATTACGATCGGGCTAACGTAGCACTAATTTATTCTTAATTACTTTTTAATTGATCGGCCGAAACACACACAGGATTACTTTTTAGTGATCTTCTTTGTGACAGTCTCATCTCGAAATTCGCTACTATTTCACGAAGATTCACTAATTGCTTTTTAATTACGCTCTGGATTTCTTGTATTTATTTCTCATTGAAATACAATTAGTATGTACCAAATGATTATTTTTATTATTATTATTTTTTACTTTTCTCACTCTCTCTCATAAACTCAGACTTAATTCAAGAAAACGGTGATCTCCACACAAATAACATCCACCCAGTGGTAAAAATATACATTACGTAATCGATGATATCAGTAATATTTAGTAGCAGTCAGTGGTGATTTTATTTTATTTTGCTATTTAGTTTTAACATAAAAGTGCCATAGGACGGGTAAGTGGTGCGCTCTCGCTTACAAAGTAAGCAACGATGTCAGTACGTTCTACTAGCATTGCACTTAAATCGACATCGGAGTTATAAGCGGGCATGATAATAGATTTACCCTAAAAGTTGGCCAGTATTTTAATTTTGTTTTAGAACAAACTATTTGTTTTAAACAATAACTGAATCCCTGCTTACATCGTAATCGAAAGTATAAATAACACATGATACATCAGATTACACGTACATTACAATCCAAGTAATTAGATTGCTCGCTTACAATGTCATACTGACGTCGATTATTTTCGAAGTACTTCGCTTAATTTCCCGCTGGGCATTTCTTAAGTTTGGCCTTTGAGAGTTTTTAGTCTCGCTCGCACTGGTTGATTGATCTGCCACGGATAACCATCTCATCTTGCTATTCTTTTGTAGAGTTCCATTGACATAGGTCGTGTATAGTCAGTCACAAAAACTTTTTTAAAATACTGCTAATAACATCTTGGGCATATGGTCTAGTTACTCCGCCCATATTTGTGCAACAATACTTTGCAAATTAATAAATCAATATTTTATTGCTCTCATCATTATTGTAAGAGCGACTATTCGCACATGTGCGGTGTTTTCATGGCCAACGATTAATGCCAAAAAGAAAGAAAAACTTTTCTCATCAACAACATCAGCAGCAGAAGCTTAACAAGCAGCAGCAGCTGTGCGTTTTCATTTCTCTTCCTGTCGCCGTCTTGTTAACAACAAACGCACACTTTAGACATGGCGAAATTTTTAAAAATTTTGTCAATTCTTTTGCTCGTGGTTGTTTTGAATCCGATAGCTTGTCGCAGTAGTAAAATATTTCGCGAAAAACGTGATCGATCTCCATACATAGAGTCAGCCGAAAATAGTTCACAACATTTGGGTGACAAGGTTGCAAGGCTTTCAAGGAAACAGTCAACGCTCCAAGCACAACATTCACCAAAAACTTATGAACAGGAAGTGAAAGATTCCGTTGTGGACAAAAATATACGAAATGTGTTTTCAACAAATTTTGGCCCAGGTTTATATTTATTCAACAATACAGCTCCATTTGTCAATCAAACACTATTTAACTCCTACAACGATCAAATGGTTGGCGATCAACCATCTTCATCATCTTCTAATGATAAGGATTTCTTTAAAGTTCAAAGAAATCCCGATGCAAAACTGAGTCTTTTCTATAATGAACACAATGTATCAAAAGCGGAAAAGGATAAAACAAATCATTCCACTGCTAAACAGAATAGCGACTCATACAAAGAAAATTCCGAAAGTAGATTTCAAACTAAGTTTTACCCCGGACTTCCTTTGCCAAAAGATAAACTTGCGACATCATTGCCCACTGCTGATAGTGCCAACCACTCTACCAATGAACCAAATACGGGAACGCAAAGCACTGAGCCCGAGTCCAATGACTGCTTGGAAGAGGAAGTGGTCAGAAATAACAAGTCGTTCTGCAGTCATCTGCGCAATTATCCTGAAAATAATCATTTGGAAAACCTGATTAAAAAAAAGTTTCCAAATTTAGAGTCCTTCTTCGGCGAGGATTTGGTATTGCCACCAAATATAAGTCAACGCATGAACAACGCTCCCAATGAAGAATATTTGTGCCGAAGTCGGGTCAGAGTTATTTATCCCCAATCTGGTCAAAATAAGGACTGGGATTGGATTTATATTGTGAATTCGCCACAATTTAAGCAAGGCATACGCATTGAGGAATGTCTCGAACCTTACAAGACATGCGGGGAAAATACTGGATTAAGTTTTCCAAGTCGATTTACGGCAACGTGCGAACAAAGCTACATCTATCGCTCGTTAATTGCCTACAACAACGATACAATTTTCAAGGATAGTTTTAGAGTACCATCATGTTGCAAATGTGTACTGAGGTCGTATTGATTAAGTGAAACATCAGAAACAGAATAAATGGCTAAGCAAAAGTTTAGATTATATTCTCAACTTTAATTCAAAAGTGATTCTCAAAAAACTAATGCCATACTTAAGCAATTTTGTTCGAATACTATTTAAAGAAATGAAAAATTACATTGTATCTAACTTAAAAATAATGCGTTTAAATTTAAACAAATTACACAAATTTTTTTAATCAGAAGTTTTATGTAAATTAGTTTAGAGATAACAAAATGAAAATTGTTTATAATAAAAATTATGATAATTCTTTTATAACTCTTGGTTATGCTTTATACGATAAAATATATGTATGAGGAGAACTATTTTTAAATTTGCAAAATATTAAAAATATATATAAGTAAAAATGCAATAAAAATATATAATTTTATAAAGCAAAATATTTAATAGAAAACTAAGGGCCGTATTTTGTAAGATGCAAGCGCTGATGAATTTTGTACGTGTTTTGTTTTTGTGATTTAAATTTTTTAGATAAAAAATTTGTCACGCGTAACTATGCGTTTCACAAAATTTGGGGCTCAATATGTATGCTATTTATAATTATACAGAATTACTTTAAAACACTATAATTAATTTAAGAAAATAAACAATAAACTTGACTGGAAAGCGTTTGTTCTATGGAATAACGCATTGTTGATGGTACGAATGATAGTTTAATATTCCATTGGACGCGGTTCGAAAATATTTTTAAAATTGTGATTTTTTTTAATATGTTGTCTTGGGAGAAAATTCGAAAATATGTATGCAAAAAAAAAAAACTACAAAAATAGACCTTTTTTGGCAACTTCTGTCCAGCTCGCGAATGGTCACCTCTAGACCACTGCTGGCCACCTAGGTGCATTCATTTCTATAAGAATCTGATTGAAGTTTGTCACTCTGGTGCCACTTTGGTCGACTATACCCTTTAAATGTTTTGGAAATCAGCATTCGATCTTTAATTTGAGAGGTGTTGAAAATCAAATTTTTAAATTTTCTAACGTATATACATACATACATACATATGTATTTTTTGTTTTCGAAAAAAGAAACAATTTAAATACATACATACATATATACCTATGTCGATACTGTGATGTGTTAAGAGTATTTTTATATATAAAAAAAGTACAAAAGCTTTGCATTATATAATAAAAATATAAAATATATAAGAGGGAAACAAAAGTTTTTTTTTTACAAATCAAATACACAAAAATATTCAAAGCAAAAAAAAGTGAGTGCTACAACACTGTTTTATTACCTTTCAGTCCTGACACTAAAACACGCCATGGATACTTATGACTATATGAAGCTAAATTACCACGTATAATAATGTAGGGCATTTGTATCGCTTAAGTTTAATCTGTTGCTGTTGCTGAAACTAAAGTTGCTTTATGTAGATTTTGATATGTTAGTTAGAGAAATTGAAACTCCAAATTGAACTAATACAAGTGTTATTATTGGTCTGTTGCGGATAATTATGTTGCGTTTTTTTATATTTTTATTTAATTGTTTATAAAAGCAAACATTATTTCTTATAGTTTTGTATTTAAAAAGTTTATATTTTTATTTAATATGTATACTTCTTTCTGTTAGTTGTGCTTAGTAAATGGCTTTGAGTAAAAGACTGAAATATGAGATAGTTGTTGGCTTATTGTTTGGTTTAGTTTTGTTGTAAAGACGTTTATATATTTGTGTGAAATTTTTATACAGCTGTTCGGCACGCGCTAATTATTTTGTTACATTTGTATTGATAAGGTTGGTCGGCTGCAGATCTCTTAAAAAATTTAAACATTTACGTAATACAAATTTGAAATAGTTCATAAGCTATTATTTAGGAAATATAAAAAGAATTTAATCGTAAAACGATTGTATACTCAAAGCAAACATTCCATAGTACAGCTTTTTTTATTAAAAAAGGTAAAATAGATATAAAACTAATACGTATTAATAAAGTGAGATATAAGTATTTTCCTGTGTACTTTAATTGCCAATAGTTTGTAATCGTTTATCTTTCTGGGTAGTTTTCTATAAACAGACTGATTTTTCCCAACTTTAGTATTTAAATTGTTCAGTAAAATGTAAATTGTTTTTTAAAAATTACTCAACTCTTCTCCTCATTCTTCCATGCGTTCCAAAGTTTCTCAACTAAAATTACTGTGTGTAAGACTAATATTACTCTTTCTTTGTTAGTTTCTGCTATTAAAGTAAATGAACAGACCTACAGTTACAATTGTAAATATGTAAATACATATTTTTCCCTTTTTCTTGGATCATAAATTTCAATGACTTTCGTCAGAACATGTTGTTTTAAGTTCTGACTTGATTGATTTAATTTTTCTAATAGAAATAGCACATAAATATAATTTAAAATGTTGGAAACAATGTTTTAAACTTATAGTTTTGTTGTTTATACGTATCAAAAACGTTTTATAGGACAATAATTCACTAAAAAGTAGTTCATAATGAATCAAATATCTCTAACGTAGGGCTACCGACTTTAAATAAATTTTCATTACTTGGTTAAATATATTGTTTGTTCATAAAATAAAGATTTTGAACTCTCACTTAAAGCTCTGAACTATATTATTTTAGCACTTTATGCGAAACTCCAACGATATTTTAAATCATTTAACAACTTTACGCCTTAAAATAACATACCACAACCCTTATGGACAGTGCAATTTATAAGATAACCTGGATATCCGATCCATTTTTATCTTGGTTTTTAATAAATACCATTTCTCAATCAATGTAATAAATGCAAAAAAATGTCCTTAAAAAGTAGGACTTTCCCGGACGCTAATTTTTTTAAAGGACAGAAATCCCAGAGAGGACAGTGTCCGAGAAAAATACGACGGATAACAATCCTACTTCAACCCCTTACAAAACATATTTGGTGAAAATCAACAGACAGTTGTTATTCATACCTGTCTACATTGTAATATGTAGTAGAAATTTCTTAACTAGTTTACAAGGCAAGGACTAAACGAAATAGCCAACTTTCACACCAATGTGACCAATGTTGTAAATATATACAATATACATACATACAAATTTATAAGACACTAAAGTACTAAGTTGGCTAGCATTCACCCACTCTTCTGAAGATATTGTATGCCTAAGTATAATAATACAATTATTTGTTTGTAATGCCCGTTTATATTAACTGAAAGCTGAAGCTGCACTTTTTATATAGACAACGCCCTGAACTTATTTTGCAAATAAAAAGTAGCAACTTTTACTACAATCTGTATGTATGAATGTTGCTATTCAGTTAATTTTTTCACAATTATCTCTTGATGCGTAAATTTCCAAAACGTAAACTTACTTTGTCTTTATTTAATCACCTTTTTACATGAACTCTTTTATAATTTAATTGTTTTTATTTTTCTGTTATTGAATTTTTTACTTGAATTTTAATTTTTGTTATAAAATGAATAATAAGCCAAGAGCAAGTTATTTCCTTTCCAGATAGATTTGCAAAAATATTTTTTATTTGAGTGCCTTCCGAGAAAAGTACATAAAATTTAAGTAATATGTCATTATGTATAAATGTCACAAACTGTACTGTATAAAGTAAATTATCATTTCAGCAGTTGCTCTAAAACCATATATATAGAATATTTATAGCAAGGCCTATTTATCAGCAGGTCAACGCAATCGTCCTGATGATATTCTGTGCTTTCGTGTTTAAGCTGTCAAAAGTTATTTGCACCATATATGTACTTTAGTTCATGTTTGTGTGTGTTTCTGACAACTTAAACATAAAGTTGTTTTTTGTATTGCTGTGTTTTTGTAGAGTTGCGTTGACCTGATAAATAGGCCTTGATTTATAGCAAGGCGAATTGACACAAGGTGGTCTTAATTTGCAACTCTGCGTATTCGCCTTGTATATTTGTTAGTGTAAAATTTCCTGTTGTCAAAATATTTCCTAATGTTTTGGTTGATTTGACAACAGAGAAGCTATGTCAGCTGGTGAATTAAGACCACCTTATGTGAATTCGCCTTGATTTATAGCTTACTGCTCACACTTTTTGTCCCCCAAATAGGGATTTTTTGTGAGTGGGGATATACATTTTTGGGAATTAAATGGAATTAAAAATATTGTTATGTATTTATAATAATGACGTATTGCTGGTGTAACATCAAAAAATCTCAAAAATAATAATAATAATGAAATAATTACACAATATGCAACACAAATTTGAATTAATTTGTAATGATAATTATTTTATTCTTGTGTATTTGCTTACGTAATTCTTTTTCCAATTAAAAATTGGGGATAAGGTGTAAAATAAAACTGGGAACCCTGAGTATGTTGTCAAAATAGCCGATAACAGTGGATAACAGTCCTGGTAATTACTGACACAGACAAAATAAGGAACTCGCGTGATAATGTTGTTTATTAAAGAAACTACCGAACTAATTAATAAGTGTTAAAAATATTTTATAAAAAAATGGTAAGCTAGGAAAACTTCTTATATATAGATATATCCTGAAAATCATGTAATGGTAAAAAAATTTGTAGTTGGCCATTCTTATATGAATACATAAGTATGTATGTAAATGCAAAGGTATGTACGTACATGTGTATGTATGTAGGTAGGCCCATTCATATGTGCATCATGTATTCCTTGCTAGAAAGTAGATCAATGAATGTTTTTCTATAAGATGTGTTGCACTTTCACGGCTAATACGAAAACTGTTTTTAAAATAAAGGCCATCTTTACAAATTGGCGTTAGTTAAAGTAGGGTTTTATATGACGTATTTACATATGTACATATGTATTATGTATGTAGGTGTAACATATTACAATTTTATTTGAATAACCTGAGCGGCAAGTTAAAGGCCAGCTCGGGAAACACCATGGTGGAGAATATCTTTATGCCCGGTCGAAGGTCGGCAGTGCAGGAAAACGTTACTAGGCAGGAAAACTCGGCAAGGCAGAAAATATTTATTATCCTGCGTCGTGCCTGGAAACACTATGGTGGAGAAAATCCTTAATCCCGGCTTTTCAGAGAAACTTTAGTAAGCAGCGCCGTTTCGTTTTCAATTTTCTATCACACTTCTTAATTTTCTATGAAAACTTCAGATGGCAATAACTCGAGAAATAAGGGTTGGGCCAATTTTTCTACTTAATTTTTTTCAATTTCAATTAAATTTTTTTTTTTCGAAATTTTTCGCAGTTTCCTATGGAAAGTTCAGAGCCCCATAACTCGGAAAACATCCATCGCCTCCAATTTCACAGATATAACTCCAATTTTTTTTAATTTAATTTGATTTTCTTATTTTTATGTTTCACTAAACTGATGCAAAAGTTTTGTCTTTGAAAAAAATTTATTCTGTGCATCATTGTTCTTGTTTTGTTTCTATTTATTAACCCCCCACAATAAAAAGGGGCGTTATAAGTTTGTAGTGTGTGTCTGTCCGTGTCCACATACAGACCAAACGGCTGAACCGATTTTGATTTAGTTTTTTTTTGTTTGAAAGGTGACTTGATCGGGAGTGTTCTTAGCTATGTTTGAAGAAAATCCGTCCAGACGGTTAAAACATATCACATTTTTTCTAGATATATCAGCGTTTTTAAAATGTTTAATTTTTGTTATCTTATAATCTTTATCTTCCTTGCAGAACTTGTAATGTACGTCAGGATATAAAACAGGGAAAACATATAATAAACAAAATTCATTAAATATAAATCAAGTAGAATTCACTACACTCGTACATTATCTTAATGAACGCTCCCAACATTGACTATAACCCTGATGAAATAAACACCTAATGTTTGAAAAAGGCTAAAAATCCACTTAAACAATTATAAGCAGTGTAATCTCAGTTACATTATTAAAAATTCATTGAAAGTGTTTTTTTTAATGAAAAAACTTTCAAAGCCCACACGCACTTAACGCACTTAACATAATGTCAAAATTAGTTTTATTATTACTTTGTGGTGCTTATTTACTGGTTGTAAACACAATGCCCGCAAGTGCTGGTATAACTCCACATAAGCACGAAAAGCATACCAGCAAGGAACGTGTCAAGGATGGCATGTACCAGGCCAGAGATGCTCATCATCATGAAAATGGTGAACATAATGTAGAATTCGACCATGAAGCCATAATTGGTAAGTAAATAAAGTTAATTTAAAAACTGAAACATTGGATAATATTACTCAAAAAAATACTCGTATAAACGTTTTTATTAAGATTATACTATTTTTATAAATAATTTTCGAGTACTTTGCTCAAATAATTCTGAAACTTTTCATCATGATACAATAATATAAAGGTATATTATTGTATCATGTTTTTCATTATAAAAAATTTTGTCATAAAACATTAATCTCAAATTTGTAAAATTTCTTACAGGTAGTGTAAAGGAAGCACAAGATTTTGACAGCCTTTCGCCCGAAGAATCAAAGAGACGTTTAACAATTTTAATACGTATGATGGATTTGAATAATGATCAATACATCAATCGTCATGAGCTGAAAGCCTGGATATTAAGGTCCTTTAAGTGAGTTGTTGTATTTATGTTATATTAACGCTTTATAAATTTTTTCTTTAATTATTATTTCAAGTTTGCACGTCTTTATCATGCTTAAACCGAATCACTTATTCATAGAGTTATAAAAGTTAAATTCTTAAAAGAAATATCGTCAGGTTCCTAAAAGTTTGATTTTTCAGGATGATATAAAAAATTCTTTGTATTTGACATCAATCTTAAAGTTAGGCTTGGATATTATGATAACATGTATAAAACTTTTTTCACATTTGATATGGAGTTTAACAATTTACAGCAAAGCTAAATTGTTGAATAATAAGTTTACCTTGTATTGTTTGCGAGTTAGGTACAAAAGTTTTGAATTTATTTTTTTGGTAGCCTCGCCAAAGTCATAACAGTAAAATTAAAATAAATTCAGTAAAGTGCGACTTTGACTCGCGCACTAAGGGTTCCGAACATTCGGTTTTGAGCATTTTTTAATGTGGCTTTTTTGAACTTTTTTTTAATTTAAACGGTTTTTTCACTTTTGTCGCTTTTTTTCTCGTTTTGGCGATTTCCTTTTCTGTTTTTGGGTTTTTTTTTATTTTGGTGATTTTTTTTCATTTTTGCGATTTTTTTTTCATTTTGGCAATTTTTTTCATTTTGGCGATTTTTTTTAGCGTTAGTTCATGATACTTTACCAAAAGCTAGATTTCGTCCCACCCCACGGGGTTTAAAAGGATGATTTTGAGCTGTGTGGAGTAGGTACTGGATTGTTTCGGAACAGGCCTACGTTTGGCTCTGATAAGTGGTGAGGAATTCTATTGGATACCTCGATGTGTCTGTAAAGGGGCCCATACACTACAACAGCATGCATGTGCAATCAAGTGTTTGTGCCAGTGTTTGGGTCGTGTATGGGCATTTTGTGTGATTGTACGTTTTGCTGTAGTGATATCAAACAGAGTTTGATATTTTGCTGATAGTACCAGCTTGCTGGTATTGTGTATGGTGAAATTAGCTCAGTTGAGTAAAAATATCAAGAAGTAAATATGTATTTAAAAATCGTAATTTGTTGAAAAATAATTTTTTTCAATGGAAAATGGAATTTGAGCACTTTAGTTATGCATTGCTGCTAATATTAACAAAATATCAATAAAAATTGCAGCAAAAACTATATCACTATTTATAACCTCCCTTCTTGAATTTTTTTAAAAAGTGAATATTGTACCAGCTTGCTGGTATGTTATGTGCTTCGAACATGATTGCTCAATAGCTTGATTGAGCGTGCGTGCATGCTGTTGTAGTGTATGGGCCGCTTAAGCAATTACAATCGCGGCGTGTGAACTTTGATAATCCTACGTGGTGGTTGTTTTTGCTACCCAAAACGCTGGGAGAATAGTCTTGGCTAACCAGTGATAAATCAATGCTAGTGATTGGTGTGACGCGGTCAGCCAGACATTTTTCTACAGAAACAACAGAAGTTGTTTTGACAAAGTTTTAACAGCAAGAGTTTAGATAGCTCCAAGTACCTCAGCAAAGTATTTGACCGTAGTATAGGGATAACTATGTTCAAAGATTGCAACCTGTGTGTTCTTGGTAAGTCACATGGTGCTTTATAAAGGTATATGGGGGCCAACTTTTTAGATTCAAAACGCGTAAAAATTTTTGAAAAAAGGGCTAAACTGGAAAAATATACGTTTAATGCAACATAAAGTAAAATTTTTGGAAAAAGCGCGAAAAGGGCTAGTTTTAAATATTTCTGTTGAAAATCAAAGTAAAGTAATTTGTTAGAAAATAAATAACTACCATGAGATGAACACATAGCTTGATATATAACATTTCAATAAGGTACATACATACATACATACGTAGATTAAATAGTGTATATGTATGTATATATACAGTAGTAGTATACATACATATGGCTACGTAAGTAAATTTTAAATTTATTAAATAAGAATCTGTTTTTAGGCTATACTGAAAATCTTTGAAAGCACAAAAAACTTTCAGGAAATAGAACATTTTCCATATTGTTTCTTCTTTTTTAAATTGGTAAAGCACAATAAGAGAAGAAAATTAGTAAAACAATGCTGTCACGTTATTTCATAAGTCGATATTGCTAGATTAAAGGAAGAAAAAAGTTCGTAAAAATTTAAATGTAAACATATCGAGCAAAAAGTTAAAAGGGGCTAAAAGGGCTAAAAGATAATTGTAAAAAGTGCTAGATAAGCGCGTTTTATAGTTTCGGGCCAAAAATGTTTTTTCGCGTTTTGAGTGACTGAAAACGTGCTAAATCTAGCCCGAAAAGGGCTAAGTTGGCATCACTGTTCAAAAAGATCTATTGGACACAAGTCTAACGGGGGCGGTGGTTGGACGCTTACCTTCACCCAGTGTTCGGACCACCGTGAGATTAGGCCGTAACGGCAGGTAAATCATGTTTTATCAGATAAATCTACATATAAAATTGATCTTTTTTTCTTTATCACGATCCTATTAACACATTCTATTTATGTTTTGTCTGTTATTGTCTAGAGAAGAATAATCTGCAAGAACATTACACTGTGTAACAAAAAACAAATAGTTGCAATTGCTGTTGTAAGTTTGAGTTTGTTCCAAAGTAAAGCGAAAACGGCTTAATGGATTTAAATAAAATTCGGTAGATTAAAAAATACAGAATACTTTTACGAGTTAAAACGGGTGCAAATTTGTACATTTGGTACTTTTTCTGTTTTTCTTAACTTGATATAAGAACAATTTCAGTTTTATTCGTAATAAAAATTTTAATTTCTAAAAAATAGAATAGAAAAATTCCAAACTTGAGTCAGATTAAGAAATTATTCCTCGATTATAATTTTTCATAAATTTCTACGGGCTTTATTGTATCATAGCCATATTGCGTAAAATGGGCTTTTTGGAGTTAATAATGCATAATAAAAGTATTTTATCTTGTGTAAAATTGTCATAAAAATAACATTCACGTATGTATAAATAACATTCATTCAAATCACAATCACCTCTTAAGAGACAAAAAATAATTAATCGGCCCTGGGGGTCTACTCAGTAATTCGAAACGAAAGAAAATGCTTTCGAATTTACATGTTATAAGCATGCAAATTCGAAAGCATTTTCTATCGTTTCAAATTACAGAGTAGACCCCCTGTTCTGTAAACCGAATCCGAGTAAATTTCTCGTTTTTAAAAAGAGAAAAAAGTTTTGCTGTTCTCTAAACCGAATTCACATAGTTTTACTCGTTTTTAAATCGAGTAAATATACCTGATCGACAGTAAAAAGAATATGGTATGATTCCAATAAATCACTGATGAAACATCAAAAAATAATTAGCATTAAAAAAAATAGATGTGTTCGTTTACTTTTTGCAGTAATTACTGCGAAAATTTTAAAATTTACTCTCAAAAAGAGCTGTTGACGAAAAAAGGACGCGAACAGAAAAATAGTAAAAATTAGTAAGATTAAAGAAACAGCTGACTCCAACTCCTCCTAGTGTTGAAAAATATATAAACTTGACCATTCAACTGTTTTAATTATAGGTACGCGATACAATACTTTTATAACACGAACAATCTAAGAAGTTTTGTAATTTATTTCATGTAATATTTGTTTGTTGTTGGTTAAATTAATAATAATTATTATCATCTATATATATAAAAATGAAACGGTCGATGTATGAAATCGCATAACATGAGAACTGAGAACTGGCTGATTTTTTTTTTATTAGATTAGAAATTTTCAGGACATGGTTTGTAAAGAAAAAAAAAATTAAAAAAATGCCTACTATTCACTTCTCATTTTTTCTAAGCACAAACTAAGAAAGGGGAGCAATCATTAGTAAAAAATATCCGATCAAAGCCGGGGCGGTCAGCTAGTACTTTATAAAATAGTTATTTTTAAAGACTTTCACACTTTTTTTTTTTAACCTTTTTTAAAATTTTTACACTTTTCGTTTGCTTACTTTTCATTTGTTTACATTTTGAATCATATGTTTTTATCTTACTAAACTTTACTACGACAAATTTCTGCAGTAAAAATTTGCAAAATACTCAGACAAGAACTGTCACTTTACTCCTTCAATTTGTGTTCTCATTTATTGTATTTTGGGTAAACGAACGCAATTTAGTAAAATGCAGCAAAGTTTACTAAAAATGTTTAAAACCTTTTGGATACGCGAACGCAATTGATATGAGGTCTTTAATAACAAATTATAACCAAATCACATGCAGTTTGATACATTTAAATGTACAAAATTTGTTGTAAAAACACTCCAACGTTTGTTTCCAGTTTTATTGCAAGAATGAAGAAAAATTATTTGTATGCAGAAAACCACTTTTTCTGTCAAATATTTAGTGGCGGGCATTTTAAAGGCTTATTTTTGATTTAAAATGTGATTTCTTTTATTAACAACTGACTTTGACGTTCAAATATTTTATTCAACTTAATTTCGAATGTCACCAAATCGAGTCATTTGTACAACACCAAATAAACATTTACTCGTTTTAAAAAGTTTTTCGTTTTGAAAAACGATTCGTTTTACAGAACAGACCCGAATATTCCCATTGGCAAACTTTAAGCTCAGCAAAACTAGTTTTATTTTTAAGTTTACATATTTACATTTGCATGTACAATACATACATCCATACATAGATTTGTATGCATATTCTGTTCTTAAGTTTTAATTTGTTTTATTACTGCCTCCAATGCTTGTGTTTTCTTCAAATGTCCTCATAAAATCGTAATCATAAATTGTACTAACAAAAAAAAAAAAAAAAAAAATTAAAACAATACCAAAATTAGAAAAAAAAATTTCTCCAAAAAATTTCTTTAGAAAACTTGCCGAAGAGGAAGCCGCTGATCGTTTTGAAGAAATGGATCAAGACAATAACGATGTAGTGACTTGGAAGGAATATCTTCTAGATGTTTACGCCATGGAAGATGAAAATGATAAAAAGGAAGTTATCGATTTCGATAGTTATGATGAAGAACAAAAAATGATCAAAGACGACAAGGAAATGTTCCAAGCAGCTGATTCCAATAACGATGGCATGTTAAGTCCTGAAGAATTTGTTTTATTCCAAAATCCTGAAGAACATCCACAAATGCTACCGGTAGTTTTAGAGCAAACTATGCGTGATAAGGATATAAACCGTGACCATAATATCGATTTTAAAGAATTTGTTGGCGAAACAGCTGAACATCAGGATAAGGAATGGCTGATCACTGAAAAGGAACGTTTTGATAAAGACTACGATCTAAACAGTGATGGAGTATTGACTGACAATGAAGTGCTTGGTTGGATTGTGCCAAGCAATGATGTGGTGGCCACCGATGAAGTCGATCATTTATTTGTATCTACAGATGAGGATCATGATGACCGTTTATCGTATTTTGAAATACTGAATAATTATGAAATATTTGTTGGCAGTGAGGCCACCGACTATGGTGATCATTTGCAAAATATAAACCATTTAGCTGATGAACTGTAGAGTGCGTTACATTTATGTACACTTTTTTTACATAAGCCATTGATGGTACATATTTACATATTTATTTAATTTTTCCTTATTTTAACTTAACTCTTTATTACCTCCAAATGCAGCTTCTAAGTTAAAATTACATGTGGAAATGTCTATACATATTATTTTTTAATTTAATATTTTATTTTTCTAATGTATGTACTGCCAAATAATATTATGTCCAAAATACCAAACAGCGAACAAAAGTTAATAAAAAAACTGAAATTTAATTGAACAAAAATATATTTATTAAGTTTACCTACTATTCAAATTTTTAATTTGCCCCGGAGGAAGTTTTTTTGTGAATGTTAAAATATTTTGGTGAAATTTCGACAAAAATTTTGTGGAGAATATTTTTTTTTGAAATTTAAGTTTCTCGGTGAAATTTATGAAATCGATGTATATACACACATATACATACGTATGTATGTGCATATCGTTACCTTAATATAGAAATGCCTTAAATGATAATTTTTTGGAAATCGAGTTTTTTTTGCATTTTTCGATACATTAGATGATCTTCTTTCGAAATATTCGAAATAAAAAACTCGATTAAAAAAATAATGACTTAATGCCTTTGTATATTAAGGTAACAACATGTGTATATGTAATTATTAGCTATATATATTTTAATCCGAAATTTATTTGCTGGTGGTTCAGCGATGTCTATATGCATTTCATTGTTGCTGTAACAAATCGTCAGTAGACTTCAACCACACATTTTGAACAGTCACAAACCTCTTATCTTATGTACAGACTTTCAAAAACTATTTGAGAATTCACAAATAATAATATTTTTGAAAATCACAAAAGAAAAATAAGCATAGTAGGCTTAGTAACTTATACAAAACCCAGCAAATAATTTATATTCGATATGAATCCATTCTATTTTTCTACACCTTTATACAATTAGAAATCCTTTGGATAACAATAAAAGTAATTATAAGGCAAAATGAAAAATAAAATCTAAATTTAACATTTAAGAAATTTATTATTCGACATATTGTCAAGTTTATTCCAATCCGAAATTTATTTGCTGAATAAATAAAAATAAATAGAATGGATTCATATCGAATATAAATTATTTGCTGGGTTTGGTATAAGTTACTAAGCCTACTATGCTTATTTTTCTTTTGTGATTTTCAAAAATATTATTATTTGTGAATTCTCAAATAGTTTTTGAAAGTCTGTACATAAGATAAGAGGTTTGCGACTGTTCAAAATGTGTGGTTGAAGTCTACTGACGATTTGTTACAGCAACAATGAAATGCATATAGACATCGCTGAACCACCAGCAAATAAATTTCGGATTGGAATAAACTTGACAATATGTCGAATAATAAATTTCTTATATATATATTTTATTTACATATTTCGCTGAAAATTAATTTGTATGTAAAATTTTTAATTTATTTTGTGTCAAATTTCGATTTTGCAAAATTTAGACTCGCCTCAATACTCTTTGAAAAATTTATACTTTGGATGTGAAAAAATGTACTGAAAAATAGGTGATGACATCTGAGGGATATTCAAATTAGATACAAGCGGCAAAAATAGTCATCTGGGCCATGGAGACAGCTTGATATGGATTCGCCTTGCATAGATCTTCAGACCATTCTGAATAACAATTCCCCGGTAATTTTTCCTCCTACTCCGTGTTCTCCTATTTTAAAAGAATAATATGCGAACTGTCAACTAAAATAAAACAACTGAAAACAAAATCGCCGACCTCGAAAATACGAAATTTTCTCTAATTTTTTTTCTCACGGAAATAACTAGGCTGTTTCTTAAATAGACCAGTGAAATACCTAGAATTCGGCTGCTTACTAAATAGACTTTGATATGTATTTTGTATGCCAATTTTTCGAGTTTTCTTTTAAGAAATTTCTCCATTCTACTCAGTAATTCAAAACGAAAGAAAATGCTTTCGAATTTATATGTTTTAAGCATACAAATTCGAACGCACTTTTTTCATTTCGAATTACACAGTAGACCCTCACCACTCAATCCTTCATATTTGGAATATAAATAATGCCCAAACAAATACAACATGTATTAAATTAAATAAAAAAGAAATAGTTAACAGCAGTCATTTAGGCATGTACTGAAAATCACATTTTTCAAATCACTAGTGATTTTAAAAGTAATAATGGTCATGCAGACATTTGTTCGCTATTTTTTTTTTAATTTTTCTATTGTATAGAGCATCAAATATCGTTTCTGAAAGAAATTTATCGTATATGATTTTAAAAACGTCTACAGGACCATTATTATTTTTAAAATCACAAGTGATTTTAAAAGTGCTTATCAGAACATGCCTGATTATTTAATTTTTTAAGCGGAAATAACCCTATAGACATTATCCCTATTTTCTGGCCTTTCCGTGGCTTAAAAAAGTTCTTTTGTTGTATTAAATTCGACTTGCATCTTCTCGATTAACATACCTTGCTTGTGGGTGACATCGTAAGACATTTGAAGTTCTTGCGAAAGCTTTTTTATGAAGAGAAGATATGATTGCAACTGAAGAAGTAAAACAAAAACTTTATAAATATGCAAAGTATTTCAACTTCGTACAAATTTGGGGACAGACCTAATTGTTTTTTCTTCATTACTTTATAAACTTTTATAATTGAAATGACTAAATAACACACATCTTTCACATTAGTTATTATAGTTTTATTTAAAAATTTAACATTTACACGAAATTCTAAAACAAATAATACTTTTCTTACATTTTTAATTACACCAAATAAAGTACAAAATATTTTGTCATGTAAAAGAACTTTGATCGGTTATACTTTAATGCCTTCTTTATAAAAAATAGTTTTGTTTCATAAAAGGTTTATAAACCTGATTTATAAATCAAATATATTTTTTTTATGAATAAGACCTTTAATATTTTGTTTAAAATTTTTTTAGAGAGAAAAGCGAATTTTAAATCAAACAAAAACAATTTTGCTAAGTTAACACAAAAATATCTAGCATTATTATCAAATGAAACAAAATATGAAATAAAATTAACAAAATGATAAAAATTATATCACAATATTGCACCAGATTGGCCTGTTTGTATTAAATATAAGTTAAATATAAAAATAAAAGGGCATTTGACTATTTACCATATATGTATGTATATATGTATGTATGTATGTATGTATGTATGTATATTTTTTAGTTTAAAAATGACTAGATTTTTAAAATTGTTCAATATTTAAGCAATTTTTTTATATACATACATAAGTATAATTTTCACAAGTTTTATTTATTTTATAAAAACAATATATTCTGTAATTGATTAGAATCAACTAAATATATATACTAGCCTAAATAAGTATGTAGTGGACGTAAGAGAACTTCAACATTAAAACGGAGACAAATTATTTATTGAATAAAAAACTATAAATAATTGGGGTATTCAAACGGTCATATACATACATACTACGTTTATACGCGCACTATTTTTAAATAAAAATATATATTTGGAAATAAATTAAGTCGCTGTTTATACGGCATTGCAAACGTACAAAAATTTGGCAGCACTTCTATAGAAAGCTTACTAATGTTGACAAAAACAAATTGTCATTATCAATGTTTTTCGTATAATATTTATGTATTTACTGTTTTTTTTTTGTTATCAAATATTTGTAAGCGCAGCAATCTCAAGCATTTTATTTGCGAATAGTGCGTTAATCAGAAATTGTTTTTGTGAGTTAGCTATTTGCAAATAAAAAATTAATTCTCCGCCGCTTATGCTGCAAAATTCTCTATTTGCTAATAAGTCGGCCGTATAAACGTAGTAATAGTGTCATAGTGTTTTTCTTTCAAACAAAACTTTTAAAATATTCGGGTATGTTCTGTGTATTCTACGTGAAATTAAAACGTGCAGAATTGCCATAGAATTGTTCTTGGAAATATGTATTTATAACAACAATGTTATGGCTATTCCGCACGTTTTAATTTCACGTGGAATGCAGAAGATACCCGATTAGGACACTATGGTCCTTACGACTACTGTTTGAGTCCCCTAAATACATATGCACTCCCAAATTTAATTTGAAGTCTAACGTCCATTTTGAGTTTATGTTAAGTACGCTACCTTTTTGAAAGTCTTCCAGTAATATTATCTAATACGCTTTATATTTATCAAAAGGGAATTTCGTGATTCTATATACTTGCATGCTTGCAAGTAAGCCAACCAAACTATAGCCAACTAAACCATTGTTTGCCAAGTACTAGTTGTTTTCAATGCTAGTTTAAACTTTATGGCGCGTAGTCATAGTCAAAACAAAGTATATTTTAAAGAGTTTAAAACCAGTATTTTGTATGGTAATACTGGTTTTAAACTCTTTAAAATATACTTTGTTTTGACTATGACTACGCGCCTATGATTTTAAATTTTTTATCAATCAGATGTGTTCTGGGAATGATACAATATTTCAAAACTGCGCGATTCCTAAATCGAAAGCAGTGTCCTATTCTGCATTTAAAGTTATAATTAAATAAACTATATAAGTGAAATTTTTTTTCGTGCGATTTCAAAAACATTTTTCTAATTGTTAGCTTTTACTTTAACAACTGAAAAAATACTTTTATATTTACATTTAAAGTAGAGAATTTTTCTAAGATGAAACTACCCGACCACGTATACTAAAATGTCAAACACGTACGAAATACTTTCGTTTAAATCGTTCGAGAAATATCCAAACTTAGAAAAAATGATATTTCAGCAATTTATTGTTGGGAGGCAATCTGTCATATTTTGAAAAATTTAATATTAGCGTTTATCTGTGTTTTCTGGTCCTGAAGGAGGAGATGCAATCTATGGGGAGATCCTTGAATAAAAGAAAAAAGTCAAAAAGTCATCAAAAGAGTTCAACCTTCAAATACAAATTACTACTTACCTGTTCTCTTCCGTTCCCTTTGACTCTTGTTGTAAATTTATTGGCGGTTTATTAGGTGTTTGATCTAAATCGGTTAAATGTTAAAAGAGACAACCATGTTGTCGAAAATTGGAAAAAAACTATTTATTTTTTGTATTTAAAACTTCTTAGCAGAAAAATCAAGAGATGTCTTGCAAGATCTACCGTTTTGGCATATTTTTTTTTTAAATTTGAAAACCGTATATTTTTACAAGAACTATTTTTGTATAATACAACTGACAGCAAACGGGGAAAATCGGTTGGTTGATCAAGACTGAAACCATTGAGAGAAAAAAGTGATATTTGCAAGTACGTGGGCAGCGAGATCGCTGGTAAAATACACGAGCTGCAGTTGTTCGATTCATGTTATTCTCCAGATATGATACTCGATAGATTTTCCTGCAGATAAAAGTGCCCAGGATACGATCAAATAAAACAATCAATCGGTGAATATGTATTAGTGTCGTTCAATTGACGATTTTTCGGACATGTTCAAAATTAAATCTTCGATGCAAGTATGTCCTCGTCGTATGATGATATTTAGTTATTAGCAGCAAGTGCCGTTTTGTTAATAAAAAAAAAACTCTTTATGAAATCTATTACATTAAATAAATACTATGCAGAGTTAAATAATCAGGTATGTGATGGAAAACTATTTCAAAACAATAATTTTGTAAAGGTGAAAACAAGGCAGATTCATTTCCAGGTAGTATCAGGATTACAAAAACAATGATAAAATACAACAATGAAAAAAACAACATGGGTTGTAGTTCATCAAAAACTTCAAAAATAGAATTTGTTTAACATAACAATAATAAAAATTATTCACATAACTTTGAAAATATTTCTCCGCGGCAGCTACCACTAACAACATTTGCAACGTTTAGCACTTCTCACAATTTTTTAATAGTTTTTTCATATTTATAAATTTGTTTTCACAGAATTTTTTTAAATAAAATATTTTTCATATTGAATTTTTTTAACATTTTCTTTTAATTTCTCTTTCGTAAAAAATTTTTGAAGTTTCCGATGAACTTTAATTTGAAAAAAAAAATAGCTCAGCTGAATTTCCGCTACTACCTTGTGAATGTGCCTTGGGTGAAAAGAAATTTATCAAAAATGTCTGGAAAAGCTATTGAAAGCAAGTTTTAACATTATTGAAAAAACGACTATAGGAAACATATCACATTTTTTATCGTTTTCAAATTGGTTTTGTGTCTAAATCATTTTTCATCACATACCTGAATAATTTTTCCATCACCCACTCGAATTTTTCTTCTATTATTATTTATAATAATAATACAAATGTTTGTAAACTTTCGGTTGTTTGGGTTTTTACAAGGAACAATTGCTAATTTTTATAAAATTAAAAATAAACTATTTTTTCATCCGCGTATTTCTCACGTCATCACAAAACAAATGCAATTTTTTCGTCAATTAGATTTGGAGACGAGCAAATAAATTCAATCAATCAGCCGTCAAATAAAAATATCAAAATGTTTTAATTCTCATCAATCACTGATGACAACGCGTACGTACGTGTAACCGAAAAAGACGACTGATTGATGCTTTTATTTGATCGTCTCCTGGGCACTTAAGATTCAGGTTAAGGCTTGTTTTGAAGAGGCTCCGAAACTTTACTGCAGCGATGTTGGGTAATTGTTCTATCTCGAGTGTTCACAGCTAAAAGGAGACTATGATAAAAATTAACCAAACCAGAATTATAGGCCAACAATTTTCGTCTAGTAATTTTCAACTAAAGATAAATATTTTGGTTTTCGGTTTTTTTTGTCACTTCCTAAAATTCATAAAGCATATCATAGTTGTCAACCTGCGGCAGCCGAACGTTATCATTAAAAGCTTCGCTTAAATAATTAATTATAACGGAAGGCAATTTAAGCTTAAGCAGATCCTGTCGAGATTTAATGTGTTTCATTATTTCGGCCCGACAACGATCTTGTAAGTGGCCAATTTCACTGCGCGTATTTTTCAAAGTCATTTCAGATTTTGCGGCCGTTGAACAAACGATAGGATATAAGGGTTCCTTAATCTGTAAAATCGCGAAATATGTAAATTTAAACAAATTTTAATGTTTTAGAAGTTGATCACAAAATAAACTACATACTCACCTTTTCTAAGCCACGAAAAGCCACTCCCAAGCATTTACCATCCTTATAATAGGTTAAGGTACCCTCGAAGCCATCGAATAAAATACCCACCACTGTGGCTTGATTTTCTTTAAAACGATCTGTATATAATAGAGCCAAGCCTTTGTGCCACAACACACCTTTGTGGGAGAGACCCCAGCCGTGCTCATTCTCACCCAACATATTGCGAAAGGAATTGGCATGCAAACGTGATTTACGTGTTCCTATGCCAAACATTATACTGGTGCCAAAAACTCTTTGCGATACGTGAAGTTCCCAATAGAAGCGGCCATTGTTTAAGGGCCTTTTGCCCTGCACACCAGCTGTACCTTTGCTCCAGTTGGGATGGAAATGTACTGTGCGATCGTTCGGACCACTCAATACCACCTCTTTCGACCGATGCCGCCTGCTCCAAGTCCAATTCTCATCACAACCATGTTCGAGGGGTATAATCACTTTTTTATTACTCACACGTTTGTTTGCTGCTGTTAGGAAACTGTTACTCGTTCGTGTCGAACGTTTTCTTTGACCGGGTGATACATTTGGCGAGGTTGTGCTGCTACTGCTGCCACTTGAAGTCATCCTTTGTTTATTATAATTTGTAGTCTAATATTTTAAATGTTCAATATATTATTTAGTTCGTATTAGTTTCCTGTCTAAATTGTTTTTTTTTTTGTATTTATTTCAATGTTTTAAATGTTCTTATTTGCATTTTGTGTTTCTTAGTTGCTTTTCCTAGCTGATGCTTTTGTATAACTAGAGCACTTTTTCAAGAGTCCTTTTTGTTGATTAGACAGACACTTTTTGTTTTTGTTGGAAAAACAATTTCAAGTATTATTTGCTTGTTATCTATCGATTACTAAGTGCGGCAATTTTTATATTTATTGTTTTATAGTCTTTGATGGAAATGGATTCGATTTGGATTGATTGCCTGTAACAAACAGTTCTGCGTTATTTCGGCTTAACTTAAAAAAAAGGGTTTTAGAAAAATAAGATTAAATGTACATATTTTTTTGTTTAGTTAATTAAATATTGAAAAAACTAAAAGCGAAGATTCAATTAAGAAAAACGAAGATTCAATTAAAAAATTAATTAGTTCATTAATTAATCACGAAAATTGTAGCATTTACTCAACCGCAAAAAAATATTACATAAACTAAAAATTTAATTGATGGGTTTTGAAAGATTCAATTAAAATTGAATTGAAATGTTTTTAACAGTTCAATTAATCAAACAATTTAAACATCTTTTCAAGAATTTTTTTTTATTTGACAAATATTCATAACTCTATTATAAGCAAATAAATTTCACTTAAATATATTTTTTATTTTGAATTTTCTCATTTGCTAAAGTGTTTGTTTGACCCGGCCGGCCACTGTACTTTCGGAACCCACGCAAAACGTATGGCTCACCCGTATTTCGCATCCTCTGCTTCTGTCCCGCTTTGGAGGATCTCCGTCTGCGCTTAATTGGCAGAATATCCTTCAATAGCCTGTCCGAGTTATCGGAAATAGGACTCGGAAACATCAGGAGCAGCGGCTGGTATGGTCGTTAACCCTCTTCTATGGCATGTATATACACTAGACCCTTTTCTGACCCACTTCTCTTTTCTTTTATTCTCTCTTATCTGAAAGAAACTTGTCATCTAATCTTCCCCTTTATTCCCTATCCCCCCTTTCTTCTACTACTTTCCATTTACAGGTATGTAACACAAAGCGATCATCGTATTGGACCCAAGTGTTTGATTTTTAAGACACTATTAAAAATCAAATTAATTTTGTGCGATAAGATTTTTATTATGTACGTAATTTTGTTGCAAAAGCTTATAAAACGTCTACGATTACTTGTCTAAAATTTCGGTTAATAAATTTTCAGTTCCTTTTCAGTTTTTTTTTAGTTTTGTTTTTTCGAAGTTATCTTTTTATGATCATCACATTAATTATTTTTACTTATCGATGGTCTCAAGTAGAAAGGCCCTAACTCGTATTTTTTAGGAAATTGAATTTTTCAGTGATTCCAATACATTTCACACAAATACCCCTCGACACAAAAATTTATTGCAATAGTGTAAAAATAACTCTCTTACAAGCAGTTGTACACAAAAAGTTACATTGTGGATTGAATATTACAGTTTCTATTAACTATGTTTTTACCTTTCCCTATAAAGTTACAATGATTTGAGTCAGAGCCTTTTTACTTGAGACCAACGTTATACTCTCTGCCCTGATAGATAGACACAAAGTGCTTGGTGGCACCGAAAAATGCGGCCTTTCCCCCATCCAAAGTCTACTTTAACTTTTCTTGACTTCCTTAAGAAATCACATTATTTAATTAAATATTTCAATTTACTCGTATAATAAGAATTGAACTTGAGTCCGATTAAGAAATTATTTCTGATTTAAAGATATTTATAAAATTTTTACATTCCTACTCTTATCCTCCCTCCGCTTTATTTTATAAACACCCCTATCGTGGGCAATAACAAGAATAATTAATTTATAATAATAAATTCTTATTTCTATCGAAGGGAAAAATGCTACGGTGAATATCCGGGGAAATTTTTCAACCAGTGTCAGCCAGTTCTCAGTGAGTGTAAAAAACGTAAAGAAGATTTGTAAAGTCTAAAAATTAATTGAAAATCAAACAAATTTAATATTCGAGGTGCCGTGGAAAAAATTCTTTAGTACAACACCACCGTGGGTGGATATTATTTACTGATCTTGTCTTTAAAAATAAGTATTTATAACTTTTAATATTTAATTGGAAGGAAAATATTGAAATTACGCGATGTATTAATTCAGTTCTCCTGCAAAAATTAAGTAAACAAAACCAAGGGAAAGGTAAAACAATCCCAATGACAAAAATTACTCATAATAAGGGGGATCAAAAAAGGAGAAACAATTTTTAGGGAAAAATTATTCACGATTGCAGTTTGATGAAAAGGGGAAATGTTTCGAGGAATAGCTAATATGTTAAAAATGAACTTGTTATTTTTCTACTTGAGTATATTCAATTATATATGTATTGAATTATTAATAATTGTATTTTCTTTGTCAATGAAAATATTGTAACTACTTCTGTTTAAACTTTCAAAACGAATAAACGTATTTATTAATTACAAATTCAATATAATATCATGCTAATTTAGCAAAATATTCCTTCAAAATATTTTCTATTCCTAATAAATTCTAACATTATATATTTTTTTGCTAATATCCTAAAACGTATAAATAACACTGTACAACAAAATGATTTTTCTTTCAAAATAACAATATTGTGCCGACTGATTCTTATAGAAGGTATTAACACAACCCAGTAAAAAAAATTGGAAGTCATTCTAAAGGAAGTACATTTTCATTGCTTCCAAAAAATCGATATTTTTAATTTGCCGATAGTTAGCAGAAAACCAAGTAGAAGTTTATTTTAGTCATACAAAACCTTGTAATTCCTCTCTAGTTTTAGAAATTACTCACCAGAATTTTTAAAAAAATTATTTGAACTAATTTTGGTCTAAAATTTTAAAGTTATTTGCTTAAATTTACATTAAATTACTGTTTCGCGTTTAAATTCCTTTAAAAAGAAACTAATTGTTAAAATAGGTAACTATTAGCAATTTTTCCTAGATGAAAATATTATCATAGAACACAAAAAAGGACATTTTGCTTAAAATCGCTTCCAATTCGGTGACCAGGCAGCGAAAAAGAGAACTTGCAATGACAACCCTATGTAAAAATCATTAGATCGGATCGAAATTTGCACTACTTCCAGATCGCAAACTCTACATTTTCATTACTTTTTTGGAGTGTCTTTTTTTACTGGTAAGATAAACATGCGTGTATTGGCGTTTTAAAAGTTTATATCTGAAACTCATTTTACAGTCTATTTAAAGTTGCCCTCTTGTATAGTAAAAAATTTAAAAAATCGTGTGATACTTAGGTTTTTGGTTTATATGCTCTAGAGAATATTTATTTAGAACATTACAAGCGACATTTTGTTGGCATATATTAACCCTCTAACAGTTCTGGAAATGGGTTAATTTTGAAATTTTTTTTGAAAAAAATTTTGAAATATTCTGCGAAAATATTTGTCAAGAAATTCTGCTAACTATTGGTCTCAACTTTAATACCAGAAATAACCAAAAACTTAAAAGGAAGTTTAAGAGTCATTTTCACAACTTGCCTTTAGTTAAATGTAGGATTTTGTCTGCCCCATAAATCTCTTTGCATTATTAGAACATAAATGTTTTATTGCCATTATTATCAATAATAATAACACTGTGATACACAAAAAATATTCAGGGATTCTAATGTACCAATTCTATTTTGTTGGAGTCCATGGATGACGAAAATACCGTTGGTTTTTTTTGGTCACTTCATAAACTGATTTTATAACGGTAAATGTATTGAAAAACGGGGTTTCTTAGATTTTCAGTTGTAACTTCTTTGTTTCCCAACGGATTTCTTTTAACTTTTCGTTGGTGAAAAGAATCGAATATTATCTTTCAATAAAGATATATTTTTTGCAAATCGACTAAGAAATGGCTAACTTACAGTCGTTGAAGTATACAAAAAACCAATTAAAAAAGTATTCTTTTGTTTTCCTCAGGCTATAAGTTACAAAAGAATACTTTTTAATGGATTTTTTGTACACTTCAACGACTGTAACTTAGCCATTTCTTAGTCGATTTACAAAAAATATATCTTTATTTAAAGATAATATTCGATTCTTTTCACCAACGAAAAGTTAAAAGAAATCCGTTGGGAAACAAAGAAGTTACAACTGAAAATCTAAGAAACCCCGTTTTTCACTACATTTACCGTTATAAAATCAGTTTATGAAGTGACCAAAAAAAACCAACGGTATTTTCGTCATCCATGGACTCCAACAAAATAGAATTGGTACATTAGAATCCCTGAATATTTTTTTTCTCAACTTTTGTAGCACAGTGTAATATTTGATGGATATAAGAATAATAAATGAAGGTTTCTTAATGCAAAGCCATTTATCGGCCAGACAAAATCCTGCATTTAAGAAGAGTTACTGCCGTATACGGAAAAAATAGTTTTGGTTTACAAAATAAATTTTGTACGAAAATTTCTTTGTTAAACGTTTTCTAAACCTAAATTATTTTTTTCTCAATAATAATTACCTTTAATATTTAACTATACTAACTCTAAAACTTCCTTGACGGTAATATGTTAAAAAAAAACAATGCGAACAATTATATAAGAGTCCTTTTTTTATAAAGAGAAGTAACACTCAGGCAATGAATGCCTACTACTATTACTAGGTGTTACCTTCTTTAGGAAAGGGATAGTGATAGAGAAGGCAGGTGGTGAAGGAAGAGATAGAGGAAAGCTTCATTCCTTTACAACTAACTCTGTTTTTTGCACGGTTTTAATAATGCAGTGCTGCAGCGCCTCTGCTGTTAAATGAAGCGTATTAAATTTTGTCGAAACTGTGTTTAAGTAGCTACACAACGAAGGAGTATCTGCTGAAATCGGTATAGTTCAGTGATCAGTGACTATGCCTTCATCACTTGAACTTTCCTACAACAACTGATACAAAGGGACACTAATGCACATCAGAAAAATTCGTGGTGTTGTTATTTAATTACTGTTGGATACCGGGGTTGAACCCAGTACCTGCGGTTTTGTGGTCAACGTGCTAACTACTTCAGCCAACGCCACCTTAATTATGAAAGTGGTCTAAGTCAAGTGCATTTTTGCTTCGAAATATCAAATAAATCTTTAAAAAAATTCCATAAATATTTAAAAAATTTTAAATAAATTTATATAAATCAAGTCTAGCGCAACTCTGAATTAAAATGTTGCAAAATATAAAAATATTTTTTAAACTGTTTAAATGTAATCTAGTAAATGTCCCGGCCACAGAAATATATGACTTAGACCACTTTCATAATTAAGGGCACATATTTGGTTTGTTTGTAATAGTAAAAATCCATAAAGTTGGTTTATGTGACACCTGCAACCGACACTAATTCTGATTCGAACATAAAACCGATAATTTCTATTGGAATTCGTAACACCAAGGCCTATTTATCAGGTCAACGCAACTCTACAAAAACACAGCAATACAAAAAACAACTTTATGTTTAAGTTGTCAGAAACACACACAAACATGAACTAAAATATATGGTGCAAATAACTCTTGACAGCTCAAACAAGAAAACAAACCATAAAAACAAAAAGCATCGTGAGAGTTGCGTTGACCTGATAAATAGGCCTTGCGTAACACCAAGTTAATTTTTTGTCGTTGTTTTTTTGAAATAAATTATTAATCAAACTGTTCTGAAGCAAATTTTGAATACTTCTTTTTAAAAAAATACTTGTCGTCTGTTTTATAAATAAATTTATCCGTTATTAGTCGAAAAAAGTTTGAATACTTGTTGCCTTGAAAAACGATAGCTAAATAGTTTGTTTTAGCGGAATTTTGTGGAAAAAATATGATGTTTTAATTTCAAACAGTTAGAGTGCATTAACTTACTGAACTTCGTTGGTTGCGTTTGTAGCTTCTTTCACAGATAAGATGTTGACAAAGTAGAATAATCACATGATACGAAAGTGTTAAATAATTTTGTTGTGCTTGGAACTGGTGATGAGGGTGAACGATCAGCAGCTTCACAGCATGTTTCAAAACTATATGTGGTTTCCGCAAAAGAAATCGACGAAGGAGAAGGCAATTCTATATCCATATAATCGTAGGAGGAGTTAGACGTGACTACTGATGCTAAGTCTGATTGCAGTTGCTGCTCTATATGATGACCACTATTCTCTTTATTTTCTAAGGTAGACGATGTGTTTATAGAAATTGTTTGATAACCTGAATCATTGATGAAATATGATGAATTTTCGCTATGAGGCTGGTAGGTGGTAGAAGGCGATGACGGCGGGTAGTTTTTTGTGTGGGTGGTGTGCTCATATAAAATAGTTGAGGCTTTTGCCGTTTTGAGCTGTTGTTGCTGTTGGATATTGCGTTTCAGTTCTCGTTTTATTTGACGTAATTGTCGATATTCCTTGGAGCGATTCGCACCGGCCACTATACCGGATAAGGGACACCAGAATTTCTGTTGTCTCTGCTGTTTTTGCACATGCAATTCCTGCAAATGAAAATGATGACGACAATAGCCTTGTGGTGTATTGGCACAAAAACGGCAGGTATCACTTTCTGGCAAAGAGTTTGACAGTGGCGATGTTGAGGAGTTTGTCACGTAACGTCTTTGTCTTTTCTTTGATTTCTTTACTTGGCGATACTCTTCGATTTGGAATTTGGATCCTTTAGCCTCAGCAGCTTCCTTTAGTAGACGTACATTTTTCGGATTGATCCATCGGTCGTGTATGTGCAAAACTAAACGTTGACAATAAAGACAGATTGATTTGAAAAATAATAACAGCACGATAATCATTCAGATGTTATTATTAATCTTTTGTTTTGATGTAGATGGTGTCAGCAAGTTTGTAATTGTAAGTTTTTTCTTCAGGTTTTTCTTTCTTGTTTTTTTTTTGTAGAGTGTGCAATTAGTTGTATTTTCTAAGGGTTGCTTTCTTTCTAACTGCTGCTACTTCGTCTTTAGGCTTTTTTCCTTTAGTTCTTATTTTATATATATGTGTGTGTGTATGTTTTCGTGCTTTCACATTCCAATCAGATTTTTAATTCCAATTTGAAATTTTGTAATTCGTTTAATTACAGCTTTATAAAAATAATTAAAGTTCAAAATTGTTTTAACTACAATTTTATTGAAGAAAACACAAAAAAAAAATTCTTAATTATTCCGCAATATTTTTTTTCAAACGCCTTAAAAACACGTCTGCTTTTCTCTATTCCAATTTGATTTCTACCGAGACGAAAGGCAAACACCTAATTTACCCATTTACTGTTTGTTGTATGTGTTTTATATTTGAGCAGGCCATATCAATCCACCCTTATTATTATCGTTGTCTACTGAAACAACAACTACAATAACAATTGATGTGTAATCGTTATCGTACTAAGTTTTCACCCCCCATTTATTTATTTCTTTCGCTATTTCTGTATATTCCTTCTTTCATATTTTCATGCTTTATCTCATTTTACTGTTATTATCATTTACAACCGGCTTTTGCTTTTTCTTTTCTACTCAACTCCCCATTGAAATTGTAAATATGTAAAAAATATAACGGTTTTTACAGGGATACCATATTTTTTGGAAATGAGAGAAAACTTTGAAAAATTCAATACTTGTGCAACATATGCATCTACTTAACAGCGAATTTTTAGTACATACCAGAGAACTGGATGAGTTGAGGTCACTTTTGCTGTCCACTCACATTTACAATGCATTTGTTTTGTTTTTTAACATGATTATATTACTAATGATGTTGCTTGCATTGTTAACTATCTAACAACTGACACTGTCATTAACTAACTCTTGTTTTTTTAAGTAGTGTTCTGCAAAAGTAAATAAAAACTTCTTACTGTTGTTTGATTGTTTTATATAACAATCAAATTACTCACAAAAGCACGATGGACAGATGAAGTCTTAAGTTAATGAAACAGTGCGTATATGTTTTCATACATTTTGAAAATAAATTTGAAGAACTTGAAAAGGATATTAAGAAAATGTAACACAATGAATTCAGAAAAAATAAAAGTAAGGTGTTTTAAGAAGTATTCAAATCATTCATACTGATTCACTGCTTTATTGAATCATATGAAAAAACAGAACTTGCAAGCAATGGCATGCTTTTATTAACAAAAGTATTGTGAATATGAATCATGCAAGCAACTTTAATTTTTTTAATGTTAAGTGCTAGATAAATATTAATTTTTCAAAAAGGCAAATCTATGCCGTTTGACTCGTAATCATGCAGATCTCTGCTACATACACACAAAAAAATTATGTGCGTAAATGTAACCAATCTCAAGTTGTTGTTTTATAGTTAATGCTGTTGCGATTTAGATGAACAAATTACGAGTCCAACCAGGAATTCTTATTTTAGTATTACTGTAAACAGTAGTTGCGATATGGAAAATGAAAAAAACAAATTTTGTTGGCTAATCCAACCAATTTTTATAAAAGATGCATTTTAAAATCAATGAACATAAACCTCCATCGTTCTGTTATACAAGTATGTATGTAAAAGTAAATATCGTTACAGTAAATACAAACCGGCCTAAAGGGAAAAGCTCGTTTAATAAATAATCATCTAGGACACTAGTGGATAGGGAATTCTCATTATGATAATGAAATCGTTATTTATTGCCGGAACAAAATATATTTTAAATTACGACAGAATTTTTAATTTTATTTCTAATAAATTAATTTCCAGAAATTTTTTTAATGCTCTCCAAAGATGTAATGTAATGTAATTAACTTTACCATTATTTTAAAATTGGCTATTTTTGGTTAACGATTAAGAACCAATTTTCCAATTTTTGTGTTAGAGATTAAACTTGCTTTCTTTCTATAATTACATAGTTAATCCGAAATTGTATTTAATCTAACAATGTATTGAATTTTATGTTTTGGATTGGTCTTCGTAAGCTTAAACTTCATAGTATAAATATAAATAGATATTGTAGAAGAGAAAGAATAAACAACTGCCCCAGTTCTATATTTAAATATAAAATATTTTATTATAAACTTTATTTGTTTGTTTCTTAATTCTTTTATTGTAATTCGAAACGAAAGAAAATTCCTTCGAACTTGTATGTTAATTACATATAAATTCGAAAGCATTTTCTTTCGTTTCGAATTGCAGAGTAGAGCGCCAGATATGTACATATATGTTATCCAACGTTTCTGTTACTAGCTCTTAATGTTGATTTTTTAAAGCAATTGTTGTATGGTTGGACAATGAGCAAATGAGAACAACACATATGTTTGTTTTTGTTTTTCTAAAACAAAAAAGATACATAAAACTGTTTTTATGATAAGTACCTTACCCTACGTCTCGACTAGCAATAAATATGTTGACATATATGTATATTGCAGTACTTGTAATATATGTGGCAATAATTGTCAACGCATTTTCTTTAACAATTATTGCAAACATGAAACGTCAAACTCGATGTTAATTTAGGTTCAATTTTTCTGTATTGAATTTGACATTTACATAATATTAGTGAAATTGGAAAAATAAGTTGGAAAAAAAAAGAAAATAGTTTCTTAAAAACGTGTGTACTGAAATAATTTGTATAGTTATAAGTTTATACAAATAAAAATTCGTTCGATTAACCAGATATTTACAAGCGAATTATATTTTTTCTATACACCTTTGACTTTTCCCATATTGTGAGCTACGATTTCCCATAGCCTTAACATAAGTAAATCATTCAGCAATATTGTTCTGTTCTAGCGTTATTGCTATATTGCCAACATATTTATTGCTAGTCGAGAAAGGGGGTTATAATGCGTTAAAAAAAATATATACATACATATGAATGAATAAAAGCAAAATTTCTCATACATACATATGTAAGTAAATCTGAACTGCCCAAAGAAGCACCAGAGTGCCACGAACACCAATCGGCTTCTTATACAAATACGGGAATACATTTCCCTCGTGTTTCTCTCGGTGGGCAGCTCTGAAGTAACCTATACATGAAACAAATAACCGGCAAATGCAAATATGAATGTGTAATTACACTCGAGCAAAATTCTATATATATATATATATCTCTCTCTCTTTCTATCCTTGTCTGCGCCACAACAAACATAAGGCCAGGCCTACATCTGTGTGGCATGTGCCCAATAAAGCGTAACCACTAATTAATAATGAAAAACTTTGATTCAGACATCGATATTGATTTAAACAGTTTTCAATCATGTTGGATTCTATAAAATTGTCTATTAGTTATGTATGGAACTATTTAACTTAATAAATACGTGTCTAAATCAAACAGTTTTTCATTAGTAATTAGGGGTTACGCTTTTTTGGGCATATGGCACACATCAAATGCCAGATGTAAACTCAGCCTAACAAATACATGATGAGCATGAAAATCTTCTCATCATGTATTTGTTTCAACAGTGTTTTTTTCATATTTGTATTAAAACATATATTTGTGAGCAAACACAGAGATTCCCCTTAGGAGATTCCCAAAAACTAAGCTAAAAATTTCTTTGTTTCTTACGAACAAGAAGGGTTCGCGAAATCACTTGTAAACACTCATATACACGAACATCACTACATCCATCGTGCTGCGCATATTATACTCCAGCATTTAAAGTTGGCTTACTATATATAATACATGCCATGGCAATAAATTTAAAAGCAAGACGTACTTACATTTCAAAAATGCTTACGCAGGGCTCTAACTCGTATATGCAAGTACATAATGATTTCCGCTTTATTTGCCATTCGTCTAAGGAGTTCTACAAGACGAAGACGTTGATAAACCGTTGGCAATGAATGCTTCTCCACTGCATTATTTTATTTTTGTGTAAAATATACTCTCAATTCAGAGTCTGCGGAACTCTCAATGCAACCAAGGAAAATTATTGTATTTGCCCCTCTTGTCAATTCCAACTAAATATCCAACTTCTCTATTTTTCGTTCAACATTCTTTTACCCATTTCCAACAGTTCAGTTTTTGTGTAAATATTCACCGTGTGGGCACTGCACTGAGGGGAAAAGGACGTTGCAAAAACAACAACGTCTGTTGTAAATATAACACCCTACGTTGCCATCTTTTTTAACAACACTAGTTGTCAACTTGTTCGTTGTCAAATGTAGGTTATTGACAACAGTTGGTTGACAACTTGTGCACGGACGTGTCCGAACGGACGTTATTGATACACTTTTGATAACGAATGTGTTTAAAAAGAAAAAAAAAAAATTCCAATTTAAGTAAAAATTACTCCAACTACAGTTGTATTATACATAATTACATCAAATTTGATTTATTTTATATACTTATTAATTATCATGTTTAACTTGATAAAAAAGAGCGTTATAAAATTGTTCCGGTATTTTTAAATCCTATAATAGGTTGCTTTGATATACATACATATTTTTTCTCTATTGTTTGTTTCCTCGATAGCAACATTTAATAAGTTTTATTATATTATATTTTTGTATTATATACAATAATTCCGGGCAGTGTGTAAGCGAATTATAATAACATTAACAAATCCGGAGAAATTGTCGTATATTATACATATTAAGTTGAGAAATTAATAAGACATACATACATACTTATAGGTAAGCACGTTTGAAAATTATTTGTCTCATTAAAAATAAAATTTTTACTAGTATTTCTTGTTTTTTTTTTTAAAGTTAGTTTAGTTTATGTATATGATTAAAAAAGATGGCACTGTCAAAAAATAATGGCATAATTGTTTCGTTAAAATTACAAGGAAAGAAATATTTGTTTTAGTTTTCTTTGATTAGTTAATAGCTACTTAGATTAAAGATGTGGAGCAAAATAATAAGAAACTTCGCGCGGTGGAATATTGTTTAAAATCTAGGGAGCTAAAGTATCTGATCTTTGATGGCGGTAACGATTGACACGGCTATAGCCATGACTACCGGGAGCTGGTCGTCTGTTGTGATATGTGCTTGTACGACGTAGCGGTGGTGGTGGAGCAACTCGAGGAGCGGGTGCAACTCGATCGTAACCACGTCTGAATTCACGAGCCGATGAGTCTAGACTAGCTTGACGTGTAATATAAGAATCATTACGGCGACGACAAACCGTACATCTGAAAAAAAATTTATAATATTTTCAATTAAATGGAATATCTTTCGATGAATTATTTTCATTTATCTAATAAGGCCTATGAGGATTTATGTTAATAAAAATGCAATTATTTTTATTTCATGTTTTCCCGACGTTTCATGAATTTTATGTTAACTTTTTCAAGGGATTGATCTATTTAAATAAAAATATTTTAAATGGAGTATTCTTATCACTTACCTGCTAATTTTGCTTGTTTGGTCCTTTTTCAAAGTTAATTGCCTAGGCATTGACCACATTTCGCTTTCTTCAATTACTGCTAACCAGAATGAGAACACTGGGTCATAATAATTACAACGCCCTTGTCCATGGCATTCAATAACAGGCTGAGCACGGAATTCTTCTAAGCAGGAACCAGGGGAAACCAAATTTTGTCCAAAGCCTCCCGTATTATCAGTAGTTGTCTGAACACAAATTAAAGAAAGAATATTTTATTGACTTTTAAAATAAAATGCCAACAGTTTTTTGCTACCATGTAATAACTGTAACCCGTCCACATTTCTTCCCATCCTCCTGGACATTCAGGTATGCTCATACTTTGACTATGCAACGCGATAATGCGAGTAGTGGTCTCACACACAACGCAACTGTAAAAAAATTTCATTGAAACAAGATTGGTGAACATAAAAATAAACAAAAAAAATACATACCGTGATATGTATTTTTGAATTTCGGTAGGTTGTATCGGTGTCATGGCAACATTCATGGGTTCGGCTGTGCCGAGCCATAAACTGTCGTCATTGGTTTGGCCGTAGTTGCAAACATTGTTTATGTCACACATCATGTAAGGCATCATGCTGAATCGTATCATACAAGAGCCAGCTCTTCCTAAATCTTGGCCAACAGCTCGACCATTTCCGATATTTCCAGACAGGGAATAACCATCCCAAAGCTTTTGAGTGTTTGCAGGACATTGAGGTACATAAACAGATTGTGAATGACGGGCAAATACGAAGCCACGACTTTTGGGACGTGGTGGTGGTGGGGCTGGTTCACCAGTGTAACCTTTGAGACCATGAATACCAGGCAAACCTGTCAAACCAGGATTTCCTAGCATACCTCGTTCACCCTTGGTACCATCAGCACCTGCCAAACCCATAAGACCTTGATCACCTTGATAGCCCTTCAAGCCTCGGGCTCCTTGGAAGCCCATTTCACCTTCAGCGCCCATGTCACCAATAGCACCTTTGAAACCATCCATACCATGTTCTCCCCTGTCACCTTTTCTAGCCATATTGAAAGGGAATGTTACACCAGGTTCACCTGTAGGACCTTTAAGGCCATCTAAGCCATCGCCTCCATTCCATCCACCATCGCCCATTGGGCCACGAGGACCACGAAGACCTACAGGTCCCGTACGACCTGGATTACCTTGCATACCACGTTCGCCCTTACGGCCATCGAAACCAGTCGCGCCTTGAGGGCCTGTATCACCTTTGTCTCCTCGCAAGCCGGGAATAATCATACCATCATCACCACGTAATCCTCTTGGACCAGCTTCGCCAATCATACCTTTTAAGCCAGCCATGCCATGCAATCCATTACGTCCCATTGGCCCAGGATAACCGGTGTCACCAGTAACACCTTTGATGCCCATAACACTCATGCCCATTTCACCGGGTTGTCCGTTTAAACCATACTCGCCCATATCACCTGGTGCACCTTTAGGTCCCACACGACCCGGACGACCGGAAAGGCCATCGTAACCGGTATCACCTTCATCACCAGGCTCAGCAAAGTCCGGCGTTAAACCTGGTGCACCGGGATAACCCTTATCACCAAGGTCTCCTTTGATTCCAGGAAAACCATCAACACCTGGAATACCAGCTAATCCAATATCACCTTGTTCTCCTTTTCGACCAGGGTAACCTGTGGCACCTTCGACACCTTGTTCTCCCATAGGACCCATTTCGCCTCTAAGACCTGCATTACCCTTTTGTCCTCTTTCAGCGTAGGCAACCAACAAAACTCCGGGACGACCAGGAAAACCTTCATCACCTTGTTCACCTGGAGCGCCAAATGGTCCGGGAATACCAATTTCGCCGTGATCACCACGAGCTCCATCGTAACCAGCAAAGCCTATTTCTCCCCTCTCACCAATTTCGCCTGTTTCACCCATGCGACCGATAACACCAACAACTCCTTTTATACCTGGTGCACCCGGTCTGCCTGGATATCCTGGTACGCCTTCGTCGCCCACATCACCGGTTTCACCCATTACTCCCATTAAACCGTAGTCGCCGCGCTGGCCTACAACACCTATCAAACCATCGAGACCCGGAATACCTGGTGCACCAGTTTCACCCTTTCTACCAGGCAAACCGTCGTTGCCAAAAGCTTGATCACCAGGAAGACCCTTGTCACCAGGTAATCCATCTAAACCGTCATAACCGCGAGGACCTCTGTATCCCATATCACCAGCCTCTCCTTTAATACCACTTCGCGAAGCAAAACCTTTGGGACCAAAAGGACCCATAAAACCTTTGTCACCAAGTTGACCCTTACTTCCAGAAACTCCATTGTAGCCAGGACGACCGAAACCGCCAATGTCACCACTCAAACCTAGGAGAGGCATTTATAGATTTCGTAAATTAAAATAATTATACATATACATATATATACATATATATATATATATATATATATATATATATATACATACATATATATATATATATGAAACTGTTAACAATAAGTGGTGACCTTACCCTTAGCACCCATGCTACCGATGGCACCTCTTGGACCCATGTCTCCATGACGACCATCTTCCCCAAGCTCACCACGGTCACCTTGTTCACCAGGAATGCCTACAAAACCTTGCATACCCATTAAACCAGGAGCACCAGTGAAACCTTTATCGCCAACGGCACCACGACGGCCGGTATAGCCAATATTACCCTTGGAACCTTGAACTCCTTCTGGGCCAGGGAAGCCAGTTTCACCTTTTTGACCCTTACGACCATATGGTGCAACACGGCCGTCTCGACCAGGTTCGCCAGCCATACCAGGATAACCAATTAATGTATCACCTCGAATACCCTTGTTGCCAGGTAGACCTTGAAGACCTAATGGGCCGTCATCACCCTTGAAACCTTTAACTCCTTTGACGCCAGGTTTGCCCGAAGGACCAGGGAATCCATTAAATCCAACATCTCCCGATATACCAGCTAAACCTGGAATACCATCGGAACCAATTTCACCGGCCAAAACATTTGGACCAGGATCACCACGAAGACCCTTAACGCCACCAATACCATCGATGCCAGGAGCACCACTTCGGCCTGGTAGACCGGAGGAGCCGTGAAGACCGATATCACCAATAACACCAGGCCAACCTTTGAATCCGGGGGGACCAGCAATGGTATCACCAGAGAAACCAATGTCACCACGCTCGCCCGGATATCCATTTACACCTCCTTCTCCTTTAGGACCTGGGGAACCTGGTTCACCTGGATAACCTTTGTCACCACGTTGACCTTTGTTGTCATAGATTTCACCGGGTTTGGGTGTACCTTTTTCACCCTTGGGACCAATGTCACCAGGTTCGCCCATTTGACCTCTTTTGAATAGTAAAAAATTTAATAATGTTTGTAAATTAAATTGTGCTTTCGAGTATATTTACTTGTATCCGTCATATCCTGGTTCACCAATGAGATATATTTTAGGAGTAGTAGCATTCCTACCGGGTCTACCATCTTTACCATACCTTCCAGGAGCTCCATCTCTTCCAGGGTACCCAGCATCACCATAGTCACCACGTAAGCCTGTTTCTCCCTTAAAACCACGAAGGCCATCATAACCTCTTTCACCGCGGTCACCTATTTCACCCTGCATACCACGTTCGCCATCATCGCCTGCATCTCCAGTTTCAGCTAAACGTTTGTTGCCACTTCTTAAAACTTTACCAGGTAAACCAGGAAGACCAGGCTGACCTGATTCACCTGGAATACCATCAGTTCCGCGAATACCTTTGAAACCTACTAAACCAGGTCGACCTGAAAGGCCCTTGAAGCCACGTTCTCCTGTAATGCCTGAAAGACCTCTAGCTCCATGAATTCCTGGATATCCTGCATCACCACGAATACCAGGAATGCCTTTAGGACCAGCGGGGCAAATACCGCAATCATCACCACGGAAACCTTTGTCACCAGGAAGGCCACGATAGCCAGGAAAACCATCAACACCAGGTTGGCCGCGAGGACCTGGCATACCATCGGGACCGGGAGGACCAACTTTATCTACACCTAGACCTGCTACACCTTTCTCTCCAGGTAAACCCATGTCACCTCTGTCGCCACGATAGCCATCGAGACCAGGTATGCCGGGTTGACCAGAAAAACCTTTAGGACCAAGAACATTTCTACCAGGATTTCCTGTTTCACCTACTCTTCCAGTAGGACCGGGATTGCCAGGTGATCCCATAGGACCAGGCGGCCCCATTAAACCAAAGTCACCATCATCTCCTTTAATACTGGCTCCTCGACGTCCAGGAAAACCATCCAAACCCGGATCACCAGGTGATCCAGTTGGACCACGTGTACCACGACGACCGGCACGACCTGGTATACCTGACAGACCAGGCGAACCGGGCTCACCAATGTCACCTTGGGGCCCGATTGGACCGGGGAATGAAATATCCAAATTCGGATCGTAAATTCCAGGAGGTCCGGCAGGACCTTGAACGCCAGGAATACCATTATAACCATCATCACCCACTTCCCCAGGTAATCCATCTTCACCATCGTGGCCATTATAACCAGGAGCACCTTTTACACCTTTAGCACCAGGAAACCCGGGCTCACCAGGTTTACCAGGCTTACCACGTTCACCAGACTCACCAGTATCACCACGTACACCAGGCAGGCCGGGTCTACCAAATTCACCAGTTTCACCCTGAGGACCGCGAATACCAATTTCACCTGTTAGGCCATTATCACCCTTGTCTCCCTTGATAACAGGAGTTTGATTCCATTCACCTTCTTCGGCATCGCCAGGTTCACCTTTTTCACCCTGTTCACCTTGCTCTTGCAAATGTAAGTCGACAGCTTCGGCCATTTCACCTTTGTAACCCTTAGAACCTAGTTCACCCTTAGCACCCTCTAAACCCGGAAATCCTGTGTCACCTTTGTAGCCTTTCATACCAGGATAGCCCTGTTGACCATCATAACCATCAATACCGCGATCACCACGACTACCTTTTGTTCCCTTAGAGTTGATACCACCTTCACCAGCATCACCAGTTGGACCTGCAGGGCCAGGTTTACCCATTTCACCACGACCACCATGCCTGCCAGGTAAACCGGGAACACCTTGTTGTCCAGTCTTGCCATCACAACCATCGATACCTCGAGGTCCTTGAGGGCCATCTTCTCCATAGCGACCCTAAAAACAACAGACTTGAACTATTATGCCACCACGTTTAGTATTCCTTAATACTTACACGAGGACCTGGAGCTCCAGGTAGACCAGCTAAACCGGGATCACCCTTAATTAATAAATAAAATGTTTAAGAATATGACTTTATTCAGCTTCAGCATAACAGTACTTACACGATGACCTTTTTCACCTGGCCCACCATATTCCCCAGGATCACCCCACTCACCAGAGCGACCTGACGGACCGAATGGACCGAAATCACCAGCTGGACCTTCATAACCCTGAAAACCAGGCACTCCAATATCTCCCGGCCGACCCTTTAAACCTTTGCAATCGCACACAACACCATTACATTTTTGATCAGGTTGCTGAAGCAGAAATAAACAAAACAAAAACGAATTAATATTTTAAAATACATGTGTACTTTCAAAAGAAGCCTAAAACCAAACAATGCTTAAGATCTAGATATGTATGTACGCATATAAATACATACATACATACATATATTGATAAATTGTTGAGGAACATTTTAATTAATTTCAATAAAAAGCAATATCGCAGCATTATGCGAGTATGTACATCTAGCTGCAGTAAAATCAACTTGTGCAACTTTTGCGTTGACTTTGAGAGTTTTCTTTTTCTGCCGTTCAGATAGAAATGTTTGTATACAAACGAATTTATAAATGTTTTGCTTTCCTCCAAAGGCAAACATATGTAGATAGTGATTAGGGTTTGGGATTTCCCGGACTTTTGCACTTCCCGGGAAACGGGAATTAAAAAATCAAATTCCCGGGATTCCCGGGAAAAGCTAATTTTCTAAATTGAATACATTTATTAAATGAAAGTTGGTGAAATTTTGATTGTTTTATTAATGTAAGCATTCTTTTGAAATAAAAGTTAATAAAAAAGCAGTTCTAAGACAAATTTTTAAGAATTTTTAATTGAATTTAAGCAAATGGAATAAAGTTATTACACAGCAAAAGATCATATAAAAACCAATTGACGACTGTAACCACAATTAGTAGACAATTTTCTAATAAGAGATACCTTCATTTTAATAAGAATTTACCTTGCTTTTTTCTCATTCTTTTTGAAAAAGTTCCAGGCGGTTTCTTATCGTTAAGTTCAAGCAGGTTACAGTACCATACTGCGCTGCGCCGAATTTTGAATACCCTGAGCCACAGCATCTCTAAGTGCCTTTCATTGTATTTCTCCTAAAATATTTTCTGCAGGGTTTTCATAATAGCGTCTACTTGTAATCAATTTAAGTTTCGTCAACTCAGAGTTCTTACAGCTTAAAATTTTCACTACACTTTTCAAAATTTGTTCACTAATTCGGTGAAAAATCATCGCTTAGCATCGAATTATTTACTTTAGGGAACGATTACATCATTGCAATCATTGATACTTATACAATTTATTCCATTTTTTTTAGGAGATATGGTATGACCTCAATTTAATGGAATTTTTATGAAATTTCAGACTAGACTTGAATAGCTCACATTTTTATTTTATATTAAAAAAACATGGACATTTTACTTCTTGTTTATCGGAGTCGAAAGAATTCTTTCTTTCTTACAGTTACATTTAAAACAAAAACTCAATTTAAATTTTAAGATTAAAAATTTCCTTCGAACAAGGTGTATGTAAGTTTTTAAACAGACGATGAAAAACGTGTCAACGTTCGTGTAAATTTAGTCATACAGTCATTCAAACGAACTTTTGCGATATAAAAAAATAATAAGTTTTTATATTAAAGTAAAATTGGATTATAAATTCTATATATTTATGAAATAACATGCACTTTTAATTTCCCGTTTTCCCGGGAAAATCTCAAAAATTTCCCGGGAATATCAGACAGACATTTCCCGGGATTTCCCGCCCGGGAATTCCCGTTTCCCAAACCCTAATAGTGATGGAAAAAATACTGTTTATGTGAGTACGACCATAACTTTATTATTATATATTGTATCATCTGAATCTGACAACGTCGTGTGAATGGCGTCATTGTGGTTGAAATTCTTTTTGAAATGTTTCCTTGCTAGAAAAAAATTTTATATTTTATTTTTTATTTTTGGATTAACATTCACCTTGACAAACTTGGAAGCTGTGTATAAAATATATGTATGTACATGCATAATGTCTGATGAGTTCCTCGAATTGAACCAAGTTTTTCATTTGCTCAAGGCAAGATTTCTAGCGCGAGTCTTGAGCTTAAGGGAGAATAATAATAAGGGAATCCCTGTATAGAACAAGTGTATTTATGTCTACATGAATTAATAAACTGCAATTAAGGTCCACGAGAAAACAAATTCATCGCAAACCTAACGAAAACTGCTAAATTTGTTAGCATGTATGTTATGCTTTTCACATTTTATTCGCCAGATGGAGATATAAGGATTGCTTATTAATTCGCATGGCATGGTACTGGTATCCGCTCACCACTTTCTCTTATGATAAAGACCTAAGTTTAAACGTTCCTGATGACTATAGTTGGTGTAAAAGTAGCAAAGGTGCTTACTAAAATGGTAGAAAAACTAAAATTTTCCAAAAAAAAAAAGAAAAAAATTATACAGAAAAAAATTACAGAGTAGACCCCCCAGGGGGATTATTATGTAATTCGATTCGAAACGAAAACTGTTCTTACTGGTGTAGTTTTAGAATTATTTTATTATTATCGCACATGCAATTGGGTTTTTATTAACCCCCGACAAAAAAAGGGTGTAATAAGTTTGTAGTGTGTGTCTGTGTATCTGTGTGTCTGTCCGTGTCCACGTACAGCCCAAACGGCTAGACCGATTTTGATTTAGTTTTTTTTTTGTTTGAAAGGTGACTTGATCGAGAAGGTTCTTAACTATGTTTGAAGAAAATCGGTCCAGAGGTTTAGAAGATATCATATCTTTTCTGGATATATCGGGGGTTTTTAACATTTTTAATTTTTGTTATTATTGTTATACATCTTGTGTGTAGGTTAAAATTAAAAAAAAAATCAATAATAACAAAAATTAAAAATTTAAAAAACCCCCGATATATCTAGAAAAGATGTATCTTCTAACCGGCTGGACCGATTTTCTTCAAACATAGTTAAGAACCTTCTCGATAAGTCACATTTCAAACAGAAAAAACTAAATCAAAATCGGTCCAGCCGTTTGGGCTGTATGTGGACACGGACAGACACACAGATCCACAGATACTCGTACACAGACACACACTACAAACTACAAACCCCTTTAATCAGAAATAATTTCTTAATCAGGCTTGAGTTCTACCCCAGTAGAGATAGACATGGGTGCTGATGAAGTGCGTGGCTGCACAAAAAAATATCGGTATTTCCCCCAGCTAATAAAGTCTAGTTTAATTTTTCTTCTCTTCTTTAGATACTCACATTAATTAATAAAAATATTTCATTCAATAAGAATTGAAATTACTGAACTCAAGCCTGATTAAAAAATTATTTCTGATTAAAATTCACTACAGTTCAATTAAAACCCCTTTTTTTGGTCGGGGGTTAAAAATAGAACCACAAGTAAAATTATTCACATATTACACATGAAACTAAGGCCCAATTTATACGAGGATTTAAAAATCTTGTTTTATTTTCCATTCTCTTTAAAAGTTGCTTCCGAAAACATTTTAGATTCGTAGGATGATTTTTTCATGGGGTCTACTACGTATTTTGAAACGAAAAAAAGAATGCTTTCGAATTTGTATTGGCGATGCCAATTGTTAGAGAATAAAATAAACAATTGTTGCGAGTCGAACATGCTATTGTGAATTGAAGTAGTTGTACTTTTTAGGGTTCCGTACACCAAAGGTGAAAAGGAACCCTATTGTTTTCGCTACGCTGCCCGTCTGTCCGTCCGTCTGTCACAGAGTGTTTTCTCGAGAACCGTAAGAGCTACGGACTTGAAATTAGGACACACTACGTAGACCTTTGGCCGCTACAACAACAAATGCATGAGCGTTAAAAATTAAAGGGTGTTCCAAAACGAGCAACGAAAAATTTTAAAATCCCATACAATTGTATGCATATACACTTGAAATTTGTAAGGTTAGTGTATTTTTATACAGACTACAACAATTAACACTAAAATTTAAAAAATTTTAATTAAAGGGTGTTCCATTAGTTAATGCAATTTTGACAATGTAATTTTGACAACTTGCTGTATCTTGGAAACCGTAAGAGAAACACTCTTTAAAATTTACAAAAACGGTAAAACTAAAAAATTAAAAAATGATAAAATCACCAAACCGAAAAAAATCGCCAAAAACAAAAAAAAATCGCTAAAACAAAAAAAAAAGCATCAAATTAAAAAAAAATTCTAAGGATAAAATAAATCGCGAATAACCGGAAAAATCGCCAAAACCAAAAAAAAATCGCCAAAATGAAAAAACCCCAAAAACAGAAAAAATCGCCAAAATAAAAAAACCCTAAAACAGAAAAAAAATCTCCAAAATGTAAAAAACCCCAAAAACAGAAAAGTCGCCAAAATGGAAAAAAATCGCCAAAAATAAAAAAAAACCCAAAAACAGAAAAAAATCGCCAAAATGAAAAAAACCCCCCAAAAACAGAAAAAAATTTCAAAAACGAGAACAAATCGACAAAATTAAAGAAATCCGTTTAAACTGAAAAAAAAACTTCAAAAAAGCCAAAAAGACACATTAAAAAAAATGCTTAAAAGCGAATGTACGGAACCCTTCGTGCCCGACTCAAAGTCGCACTTTACTGAATTTATGTTTATTACTTACTTTTACGTGTATTTGTATAATTTCCTTAATAAATTGTTATTTAAGATTCGCGATAAGGTTGAATATCTCTAGTTGTTCCAAGAAATTTTTGGGAAATTGCAATAGCAACAGTGAAATGCGCCTAGAATCCAGCTAACTCCTCACTAATAAATTTCAATGTATTTTTAATAAAAAAAAAATATACTTTACTGAATAAATAAAATAATAATTTGGGATTATTAGTGCGTTAACAAATGTTAAACTTAATAAATTTTATGAAATGCCATTGTAGGTCAAATGATATTAAATTATTGCAAAAATAATTTCTCGTTATATGTACTCGTAGTTTGGCGCCATTTTAAACAATATTAACGCCAAATAAGTTTTATATTTTCCATTTGCAAAAAAAAAAAAAAAACAAACTTAAGTTTACATGAATAAATCTTTTTTTTTTGTGTAATGCAAAAGATACAAGCTGCATAAACAAATGTAAATAATATTTATGATCACTTAAAGAACAATCTAATACAATTCTGTTTTCTCCATACTTGCCCAAATGTAAGTATGTAAGCACTTCTTTACTAACTACACATAGTATCTCTCATGTATGCAGTCGCACTCGTCGAATATCTGGTTGCAAACGGAAATAGTGCAATTAAAGCAGAAATTTTAGTAGATATGAGTTAAATTTTTTATTTTTTTTTTTGCATTTGCATTTGGATTGAATGAAAATATCTAAATATGTGTTTTATGTTACATTTCAATTCATTTCAGAGGATTTTTATACAAGTACGAAGTATGTTCTTTCTTTCTTGTTGTTGTTGTTGAAATTTGTGTTATAAATAAATTTTATTTCCAACGATTATCAAAAGAGAAACAATTAGTTTGTACCGATTTAAACAATGCATAATGAAATTCTCCTCTGTTTCACATACATACATACATACTCGTACCATAATCGTGTTATAAGTGTAACAAATAGTATATAATTTTTATTAATGCACAAGTATAAATATCAGTACACTAATTCTCAACATGTGCACTAGTGTAATTTGAAGATGTTGTGAGTTTTAATTTATTAGGACGCAGGTTTTTTTTTCTTCTTCTTTTTTTAAATTGCTAAAAGTTAATTAATGGGGAATATGCAATTTGATTTGCCAAATACTTTGTTAAATTTTAGTAAAATTTAACTTCTAAAAAATGTTGTACTCGTATGTACATATGTGAAAAAATGCCTATTAATCACATAAATAATATGTGTTAAAACTAATAGTGAATTTGTACGGAAAATACAAAAACACTTTTAAATTCAACAGAAAATCTGAAGTGTCAAATTTTAGCAAAAACAAAGTTAAATATTAATTTGTGGGATCCATTTGTTAGCACAAGTATATTACTTAAGAATTAAATTGAAGATCTGAACCTAAGCAGAAATAGCAGGGATTTAATCGTCGCTTTAGATAACGAGCTCATTAGATGATGTTTTTCAGTTTGAGATTATGGCATAAGCTATCGGACAATGTAATAATATGGTTCGATATCGAATGCAATACTCTCAAACTGAAAAAAACATGATCGGATCAGCTCAGGCCAAGGCTTAATATCGAGCCCTATTTTCTATTACGATTAGTAAGCGAAAAATTAAAGTTTTCAGGAGAAGTTTTTTTTTTATAATACTGAAATGTGTTTTACATATGTGACCTTCTCGGAGAAAAGGGGCCTAGTGTGTCAAAAGAAACGGGTTCTGGTACATAAAAGGGTGTAGAATAAGATGAAATGACTAACCATACCAAATCGCATCTCCCAACTGAAGGTGTGTTCAAAGTGATAATGCGTTATGAAACTTTAAATGCGTTTTTCTCAAAACTTAATTTTTACACACTAGGTCCTTTTCTCGTAGAAGGTCACATACATATAACTACATACATAAACATAAATTGTCGCTTACGATAAAATTTTACAGCCTGGGGTCTAATCATCACTTTCGATAATGAGCTAACTCTCATCACGTTTTTTCAGTTTGAGATTATTGCATTCGATATCGAACCATACTATTTCATTGTTCGATAGCTAATAGCATAGTCTCAAATTAAAAAAAAAAAACCTGTGGTCTAATCATCACTTTCGATAACGAGCTGATTCGATCACGTTTTTTCGGTTTGAGATTATTGCATTCGATATCGAACCATATTATTACATTGTCCGATAGCTTATGCCATAAGCTTAGACTGAAAAAAAAAGAAATCGTATCAGTTCGTTATCGAAAGCGACGATTTATTTAATAGAGTTTTACATATTCTTTTAACTCATTTTAATTAAAGTCAATTGCTTGAATTTTACTATATTTTTTTTACAAAAAATCCGTTATTGGTTTTGTAGAAAATTTGTTTATTTTAATAAATTTTCTTTAGATTATAATAAAAAATCAGTTTATTTAACGATTTCTTTTCGTTAAATGTACCCACTTATTCGCAATATTATTGTGAAATAATTGATATTGTACAATAAAATTGCTTATGTGGATATTAAATTGGTATATGGCACAATATACTAGATACAATAAAAAATATTTTGATTTATATTGCGCAACAAGAAATATTTTGTAATATGTTGACAATATTGTACAATAACATTGTGCTCGAACTTAGGTGGGTAAACCTAATGCGTTGAATCCAATAATGCTAACCATTTTTTTTTTTGGTTATTTCTTGTTTAAAAAATAATTAAGATCGAAAACTTGGTTAAAAGTACCTAAAAATCGCAATTTTTCTCAGCCTTCTACCATTTAGTAACCTTTATATCGATATATATAGCCTTATAACTACATATATATATAAAACAGGGTGTGTGTATGTATGTAATGTATGGACTCCAAAACGGCTGGGCCGATTTTGATGAAATTTTAGGGAATCTTCAAAATATTCAGCCGGGTGACACTGTGAAGTCAGATTTTTTATTTTGGGTCTGCGGGCGGAGGAGCGTGGCAAAATCTAATTTTCATATTGCACCACCAATGCCATATATATATATTTTTTTTTGTGCGGGGGTAGGGGTAGCGAAGCATACCGGGTTAAGCTAGTATATATATATATATATATATATCGAATGAAAAAACCTGTATTAATAAGCATGAGTCCTGGGAAAACTTTTTAAGGTACACATAGACTACGAAATTTCAACAATTATTTCAACAAAAAATGCATTAGTAGAGGGAACAAGAGCTTGTATTTAAGAACAGTCTAGACTTTAACAATCGTACTCTTTCAGTGAGTTAGCTACAAGATGTCAATATAGAAACCTCATTAATCGGCCTCGGTGTGATGCATTACAAATATATACAAACATACATACATTATTGCGTATGCATTTCTTTAGTATTGCTAATAAAAAAATGTAGAACATAAAAATTTTAATAGCAACTATTGCAAAAATATTACAAGCTTCCAAATGCTATCATTCTTCTAATATATTCTCGTACAGTCAAATCAACAAAAATAAAAAAATTACTTTCCACACTTAACATCTGTGTTATGTTTAACTTGTTAAAAAAACATTTCGATTTTTATTACACAATTTTTGTTTTTAATATACGCAGGCATTACATATTAAAGGTGAAAAAAAAAATATTTTAAATAATATTAAAACAGTAATTTGTGAATTCTCAAATAGTTTTTGCAAGTCTGTGCATAAGATAAAAGGTTTGTGACTGTTCAAAATGTGTGGTTGAAGTCTACTGAAGATTTGTTACAGCAACAATGAAATGCTTAGAGACAACGCTGAACCACCAGCAGAAAAATTTCCAAATTAGAATAAACTTATGACAATATGTCGAATAAAAACTTTCTTAAATCTTTAATATCAATTTCTTTCTTTCTGAAATATAAAATATGTTTAATTAACCAAGAAACAAAAATTAGTTTTTAATTATTATTTTTCGAATTTTTCAATTCATAAGAATATAGTAAAAAATTAGTTTTATTTAGTTACTTTTATATATCAAAAAAATTAAAAATTTTCCAGCTCTGGAGTTGTGTTTCTTATTTTTCTATTTTTTGTAATTTATCAAGAAAAAAACAATTATTTGACCTAAGTAATTTTATATAGCAAAAAGTGTAAACTTTCCAACCCCGAAATTATCCTTTGAGATTTTTCTATTTTGTAATACCAATTTATTGATTTTAAAAGTATAAGGAACATTTTGATAACCTACCTTTAGTTAAAGGTAGGACTTTGTCTACCCGATAAATAGCTTTGCATTATTACAACTTTAATTTTTTTATTGTTATTATTAGCAATAATCATAATCAGGGCTATCATGAATAAAATTCCACGTGAAATTTTTCCCAGGAAAAAATTCCAACTAATAGCAAATAATAGGGAAAACAAAATATTCTAATTGGAAAAGGGAGAAATTTCACGCGGAATTTTATTCATGATAGCCCTGAATATTTAATATATAAAAAAATAATAAATGAAGGTTTTATAATGCAAAGCCATTTATCGGGCAGACAAAATCCTACTTAACTAATGGAAGGGTGTGCAAATGGCCGTTATACATATATGTATGTTTAATTTATAGAGATAAAGAAAAAATTTGTTTTAGTTGGTTACTTTTATATACTAAAAAAGGTTAAACTTTTGCAACCCTGGAATCGTCTTTTTATTTATTTTTATTTATTTTGAATACCCATTTAATTCTTACTGATGTTCATATAAAATAGGTTTATTTAACAAAAAAATAAAACTTTTATAAGTTTATAAGTTTAAGTTTTCCAGCTCTGAAACCGTCTTTTTGATTTTGCTGATTTTCAATACCACAATTTCGAACAAACCAGTCCAAGACCGAAGTCTCTAGCTTTTCTGGGAGCTTCGTAAAACCGATTTCACGTACAGACAGACGGACAGACGAACGAATGGACATCGCTTATTCGTCCTCTTTATTCATAAGGACCCACAATATAACTATGTATATTAGGGCGGGTCGATTTAAAAATCGCAAAAATTACAAGGAAAATCGTCTTCTAGGGATCAAAATAAGAAACTTTGCCGAAGGAACCATACCTCTAAAATGTATTTTGATGTTTCGACTTTTGATCCGAAGGGTCAAATTTTCTTGAAGGGTCAAATTTTGAAAAATCTCACTTTGACACATTTATAGTTTCTCAATCGATTCAAAATGTATGACCGATCCCCACTAATTTTGGAGGGCCGACCCACCTATGCCAGTGGCATACCCCCTGGGTGGTTCCCCATACAAATATTTCAAACAATCTCAAATGTTTGTATGGGGAACCCCCCAGGGGTGGTTCCAGGGAGTGTGCCACTGGCATAGGTGGGTCGGCCCTCCAAAATTAATGGGGGCCGGTCATACATTTTGACTTGATTGAGGAACTATAAATGTGTCAAAGTGAGATTTGTCAAAATTTTACCCTTCAAGAAAATTTTACCTTTCGGATCAAAAGTCAGGACATCAAAATACATTTTAGAGGTATGGTTCTTTCGGCAAAGTTTGTTATTTTAATCCCTAGAATACGATTTTCCTTATAATTTGAGCGATTTTTTTGCCTAAATACAAATCGACCCGCCCTAATGTATGTATATACATACTTAATTGGTCGCATATGATTATTTTGGAAATGAAACACGGAATGACTAACCTATATGTATACACCCATGGCCATTTTTGGTGAAGGATATAAAATGAAAATAAAATGTTGCACTTTTTATAAAAGAAAACGGCATAAAATTTAAAGTTTAAATTTTAAACTTTAAAAAATGTGAACTCGTCACTTTGGACTCGGATTTTTAATGCTACAAACAATATAAGCAGCATCTCGAATCTCAATAAAATAAAAGTTATTGAAATTTATTAATACAATACAAATGTTTGATGATCTGAACTACAATTGAAATTTTGCAAAATACTTAATTAATTTGTATGTCTATTTATAAATAAATTCTTATGCAAACACTTTAATTGAGGTTGCAAACAATTTTATTGACTTTTATTTCTTCTTATGACTTTCACGTTATGTATTTCTAAAAGTTTTTAAGAAACTAATTGCCTCCATAGTTTATAAATTACTTAAAGCGTTTTTCTTTCATACACACGAATTTTTTTGTCTTATTAAAATTAAAACAAATTTAACATACAAATTATTAAAACAATTATTTATTTGTATTCCTTTATATTTATATATATTTTTTTAAATTTATTTTCAGAATAAACATTCAAAAAGTTAAGGTAAGTGCTCAATTGAATATACATACTAAAGAACAAAAAAAAGTCCTTTATTTAAACTCGAAAAAATAATGCTTAAAAAAATTTTATGATCCACCAACGTTGTTAGTCTGTAACTCCAATCTACATAAAATAATTAAAAAAAATTTCCTTTCGAATCGAAATGCAGAGTAACTTCAAAGATCTTGTTATCAGGATATAACTAGTGTAGGAAGTTTTATTGTTTAGGAAGCTCAAAATGAAGACTTAAAAAAAACTTCTTATAATGATGCAATATGAACCAACTTTAAGGTTTCAGTTAAACATGTAACAATTAGACCGAGGGCGAAGTATTTTTTGTAAAAATATGTAAAAATCTAATTGATAGAAACCGCTAACTAATTGTTAGCAAATCTGTAACATTGACTTGTTTTAATTGTGCAAAAATCTTTGTTTAAATAATCACAAATTACACAAATTAAAACAAAAAAAACTGTTTTAAATTATGAATGAAAGAATATACTGTATATACAACTTATGTATGTACTTATGTCTGTATATAATACAATATATTGATAAACTGCAAACAAAGGATTACGATTGTAATAATCTCAAATAATATTTTCCACAAGTGAGAAAAAATATATTTATATTTAGTATAAATTTTTTTTTCAAATTTAAACCTGGTGATTTCCCTTAATGAATGAAATTTTAATATACATCAATTTAAACTTACAATATTTCAAAAGAAACGAAAGATTTTGATAAATACCCTGCAGGAAATGGAACTGACAGAAGACTAGTCACGTGATCGATCTTTAAGTGATAGGGACCAGGATGGGGTTAATTGATACTTTGTATACGCATTTTGACTTGTCACTGAACTATACCACACTGACCTATTCGGTTTAGAATAATACAATTATTGAAAAATGACATTCCGAAACTTAACTGTAACAATGAAAACTTTTTGTTTTTATTGTTACAAATTCAATTATAATTTATTTTTGAGCAGATATTTTTTGGGACTCGAACTGACAACCTCGTGCATAACAGGCTTGCACACTACCCACTCGACCACAGAGGCACTCATATTTCAAAAGTATAAACACCACTTAAGCTTAGGTTAAAATCCAAGTATAGTTACGGGACTTGTTCCAGAGTGACGTGACGGTCCATTTATATCGATTCATTGTCTTTGCCAGCCAAGTCTTTCTTAATATATGTATGTACTCAACCAAAAAAAAAAAATATTCGTAATACATAATACATGCCCTAGCGGAGTCTTTCTTATATAGACATACTAAACAAAAAAAAAATATTCGTAGTACATATAATCTATAATATTCGTAATAGTTAGTGCCCTATTGAACTATGGATGAACTAATGGAGAATAAAAGTAAACGAACAAAAATGTGTTCAGGTAACATTTACCCTATGAAGAAAGAGATACTTGTTCCCAAATTGTTCCTCAACATACACCTTGATCGACGGCTTACATGGAAACACCACATTGACTCTAACGTGACCACACATCCCGCTACTGAAATTCTCAATCTCTTATTAGATTTTTATTAAAATGTAATTGATACAAATTCAATCAAAATATCTTTTAAGTGCAGTTATTGCTTAACTATTCAAATCCCTGTGTGCTTCGTAGTTCAGCTAATTTGTAGAATACAATTCTCATTATTAACATGTCATGAAGAGCTCTAAAACTATCACTGCGTTATTTTCTGTCGGAATCGGCGTAATTTCAAGTTTATGCTTGTATAGATTTATAAGCGTTGACACGAATCTTGTGCTTTCACAGAGCTTTATTAGTGCTTTAACAGAGCTCTGTTAAGCTATAATGCATTTCTAAAGGACTTTTGCAGTAAATGAGGCAACCCAGACGGAAAAAAGTAATGCTTCACAGAGAAAAAAACTCTATGAAACGTTTTTAGGCTAAGGGGTATCCCAGCAGAAAGAAGCGAAGATTTTTTTCATAGAGATTCCTTATTGTTTCTATGTGGTAAATCTTATTAATTTTATCAAGAAGAAAACCACATAAAATCAAGAAGAAATCTTATTATTCACAACTTTTTTTACTCAATTTCCGTTATTTTTGGCACCAAAAAACAATCCATAGAGAAAAACTTCTTGATTTTATTAGGTTTTCTTATAAATTGTAAACTATAGGGATTTCTTATTGATTTTATTAGGTTGCCTTATTAATTTTTTTAAAAAGGTTTTCTTCTTGATTTGATTAGGCTATCTTATTGATTTTTTCAATAAGGTTTTCTTCTTGATTTTAGTAGGTTCGTATATGATTATGTGCAAAGCATCTTATTGAGTTTTTTAATAAGGAAATCTTCTTGATTTTATGAGGTGTCTTGTTATTTCGTTTCTATAAATAGACATACAGACAATTTTTTTTATGATATTTTGTTCATTTTTGTATAAGAATGTTTGCACAATAATTTCAATGGTTATTCAGGCTTATTGCTAGCATATTGGTTAGTGTGCTTGTCTATCAGGTAGTAGTTTGCTGGTTCAATACTTGGTGAGTAAGTTAGTTAAGAAAATAACATAATGTGTATGTATATATGTATGTATAAATAAATAACATCTACAATATACTACATACACAAATACATATGTATATGGTATAGAATTTAAATGAAAATACATAAGTACAGAGAATAAAGACGCAATTTTTTTTTATTTTTTATTATCAATCAATCAATAAGATAACCTCATAAAAACTACAAGATTTCTTCTTGATTTTTTCAAAAAGGTTTTTTCTATGAAATTAATAAGATTTCCTTATTGAAAAAAAACCATAGAGATTTCTTATTAATTTTGTTCTATTTTATGAGGTATTTAGTAGGCACTGTTTTCTCTGTGTATAATATTTTTTTAATATACATTTTTATAAAATAATCGTATAAAAAATTTTAGCATAAATTCGCCAAGAGTGGACATAAAATCGCCAAAAATTATTTCTTGTAAATTCATCCACATTCAAAACGCATTAATTACTATAATTAATATAAGAAAAATGGTCAAAATCAAATTATTTTAATTTCTTGTCACTAGGATCTATTTTTTAAACTAATCCTTCAACAAACTAATTTTTCTGAATTACATACAATTTGAAGTTCAATTTTATTAAAAAAATAGCCACAAAAATTGCCAACAAATGTATTTATCGCCAGAAAAATCGCCAAACAAGTTGAAAATTTGCCATGTTTGGCAAGAAATCGTCATATCTGACAACTCTGTCTGTCATTGCACTATTGTTTTTCTCCTCTCAGATAACAATTTACTCTCTCTTCTGAGGCACTTGTCAAACCTAACGTAGTCTAACCTTACCTAACTACAAGTCCTGGCGTAGACCACAGGTCTATCTGATGTTTGAGATATTTTTTATTGGCCAAAATACAAATTTAGGTCTATGTTTTGTAGGAAAGTGAGCTTAGATAAGAATATTTTTTTTTATTTTAATTCGAAATTCGCTCCTTGAAATCTTGGCAATTTTCTAGAAGCTTATCTAATGTAAAAATGTAAAAATAGTAATGATACTATCATATAAAAAAAACACGTGTTTGTAATTTACACATTTTAACAAATATTTAAAGAAAACCTTTATGTAAACCGAAATAGCAATAACAGTATACGAGGGCTGAGCCGAAATTAGCGAAATTAGAACGAAAATATCTTTTTTCAGATGTTTGAATTAATGCTACTTTTGATTACAACGCTGATCTAGGAAATTTTTATTGTCATTTGAAAATGTTCAATTTGTTATTATTATTGTATTCTGGATCCAATTTATAAAATTCTAACTGATGCCAAATTTTTATTTTTTATTCCGATTTAAAAAATTTTTATTACCGAAGGATATTCCACTTGAAAATAAAAAACTTATCGAATTCACTGTTTTGCTGTTATCAAAACAAATACTTTTCGATTTAGAAATATTTTTTAATTAACTAACAAAAAAAATTCTAATAGTGTGTTTATACAGGGTGTTTTTTTAGAGGTATAGAACTTCGAATTGAAATAAAACACAAGAAAATCGTTTTAATGTCCATCAATTTGGCTTTATTGGAAGGATAATTTTATGCCATTAATGTTTAAATATGATTTCGGGCATGTGGCCGCCGCGGCTGGCTCGAATAAAGCCAATTCTACAGGTCCAATTTTCAACCACTTTTTCGAGCATATGGGGCCGTATGTTGGCAATAACGCCACGAATGTTGGCTCCCAAGTCCCCTAACGTTTCTGATTTGTTGGCGTAGACGAGCGACTTCACATATCCCCAAAGAAAATAATCCAATGGTGTCAAATCACACGATCTTGGTGGCCAATTGACAGGTCCATTCCGCGAAATTATGCGCTCATCGAATGTTTCCTTCAATAAATCGATTGTGACGTGCGCTGTGTGGCATGTAGCGGCGTCTTGTTGGAACCATAACTCATCCACATTCATGCCATCCAATTCGGGAACAAAATAGTCGGTTATCAGCTCCAATTGCTGTGCACGGTGGCGAATCGATTCATTCGGGTCCTCTTCAACACTTTGCTCTACAGCGGCAATTGTTTCTTCGGTGCGCACTGTTCGACGTCTCTGCGGATGCGTATTATCACATAGAGTAAACGTAGTGCGAAAACGATCCATGGTTAACCGAATTAATTGCTCTGATGGACGATTATGTCGACCATAAAATGGACGGAGCTTGCGGTAAACTTCGCGAACTGAACCATTATTTTCGAAATAAATTTGCACGATTTGCAAGCGTTGTTCTTTTGTCAACCTGTTCATGATGAAATGGCAAACCAAACTAAATATTAATCACTTGACAGCTGACAAAATGGCCGCCAGTTAAAAAAGTGATGCCAACTTAAAGTTCTATACCTCAATAAAAAACACCCATTATTTGATCAAAATCTAGTACTTACAAGATTTCGGGTAAAATCTGGTAGATTTCCCATACAAAACAAAATCTACTTCATCACTAGATTATGTCAAAATCTATTTAATATCTAGTATAACTTAGGGATGAAATTATCAGTTTTTCAAATTTGTACTAAAAAGTCAGCCTGTATACATAAAAAGGTGTGTGAATTGGCTACATTGCATTTGTTTGATTGTAGCTTGGAAAAGCTTTCAGTTAATGGGTTTTGTTTTGGATAAGAAATCGTGATAACTGTAAAAAAACTTGGTGTAAACGGTATAGATTTCCATAAAGATTTTAGCTGAAATCTGCTAGATTTAGTGGAATTGTAAATGCCATGTAAGCATATATTAAAAAAAAGTCAGAAGTTACAAATATGTTGTGAAATTAAAAAAAATGTGCCGTAATTTTTTGAAGTCATCAGAAAATGTTGCTAAGAAAAACTGTTTCTACATTTTTGTTATTGCGGGAACCAGAGCCTATCTATTTAGACCTATTTTTAGGCAGTTAAAATCATATCACAATACAGCCCTCGTACATAGATGAAATAGTAAATAATAGTGGAAAAGCTGTAGTAAAATATCACAGTGACAACTCAGTAATCTTTATACAAAATTTATTTGCATTTTTTGTTGCTTTCGGAATTAATGTCAATATCAACTATGACAGTATAATAATAAGACTAATGCACATACATACATATGTATGTGTATATAAAAATATAAAAGTTCATGTTTTTCTTATAGAACAGATTGCATCCACCGTCACAAGCGCAACATATCATACATTCACTATAAATTTAAATTAGAAAATTACTATTGTTTTATAGTATACTAGCAAATCCATAGGTTTAGTAACAATAGTGCTATAATCGGTCATGTTGTTTATAGCAGATGTCATTTAAAGAATTTCTTTTCTATAATTTAAGCTGGAATACCTTCCAAGAATCTATGGTCAAATTAACAGGGATAAAATTGTTTTGAAGTTTCTAGGCGTTGTACGATCTCTATAAATATTTAAAAAAAAGTAGTGAAGCTCTTATTTGTAATCTAAAAATATCTTGCAGTCTCTGTTACTTTGTCAACGCAATCTTACATGTAAAGGTAATTTTCTGAGAACTTTTTTAGCATCCTTGAATCATCCTGCCAACTTTGGATATTTGGTTAAATGAAATAATTAGTAACGAAACATAAGGATGGTCACAAAGCTAGACGACCCGATGCATAAGCCTCATGTAAATAAAAAGATTAAATAACTGCCAATAAAATAAGTTCAAAATGCAGAAATGCTTTAGAAAGCGAAGCCTGTTTTCTTGGATGTATCACCGAGTGAAATTGATTTCGGACATACCTTGAAGCTAGTACTGACTATCCTACATAATCGTTCGACTTTTGAGAAAATGCAACCCTGTTTATGGAAATTTCTAAAAGACAATAACAACTCATTAGATCAGGGTTGCATTTTCTCAAACGTTGAACGATTATGTAGGACAATAAGTACCAGTCTTTAGAAGAGAAAGTTGCTTTAGCCCTACTAAAGTCAGCAAGGCAAAAATTCAGTAAAAATCTAACCAAAGTCCCATTTTTTTGGATAGATTGGGGGAAAATCTGGTCCAAAGACCGGCACTGCGACACCTGATGGATCTTTTGTGCCATATTTTTTTTTTTTTTTTGATGAGAAATTATTACACTTTACACACATCAGATTTAGTTGTTCAACTTTTGATTTGTTGCGAGAGAGATGAGAAAGTAATACTTCCATTTTGTATACTTATCTTTTTCTTTCTCATTATAAAATTAAAAAATAATGTATGTAAAATCCGACTTGCTTCCTTTATTTCATTTTAAGTGTTTGCCTAATTATTATGTAATAGTGTTTTCACACTGCAAGTTAAAACCTGGTTTTAACGTTAAAACCATAAACAGCTGATTTTGCATTCACACTGCAAGTTTGTTAAATTCAGGTTTTAACTCACAGACTGTCTAATAACTTTGCTCAAAATAAAATAAATCTCCTGCAGAAATGCGTGTATTTGTTGCTGTATTTTTTGTCTGCTTTTTATAACACTTATTTGACAAACTGTACAATTGTTTTTATTTGTATGAAAAACTAAGAAACTTTACAATGCGCTCTAAAATGGAAATTATTGTATATTTTGTAAGTTAATATTTTAAAATCATGGCACTAGTAATACAAAGTAAGGAAGTGCTAGGAAATCAAGTTATTGTACATAAAAAATTCACAAATAAATCACAAAATAAAACTTTTTTATCGGTGGATCGATATGCCATATCGTTTATTTTCACTTTCCAGAGGTCAATGAAAATATTTTTGTTGTTGTCCTTTCAAAAAACTCTTATTTTTCCTTAATTTTTTACTTATTGTTGCTGCTGCATCCATTTTTAAGTTGAAAATCTTGCCAGCGACATCTCTTGTTATTCACTGGCATAAACATTATCAGCTGCTTCCGGTCATTTTAACTTGGCAGCACTGAATTTACCACAGCGAAAACAGGGTTGCATTTCATAAAACCAAAATAAAACCAATTCAGAAATGGTTTTAAGTTGGATTAAACAAAAACAATTTGTATGGTAAAACCAGGTTTTAACAGTTGGTTTTAACATTAAAACCAACTTTTATTAAAACCAATTCAGTGTGAAAACACTATAATGCAATAACTTCCAAAATTAATTAACATATTTGCGAATTATATATTTTTTCGAGGTTTTCGCGTTCATTATTTTATATAGCCAGATATGTTAGTGTTTGTCATGTGGACAAACTATGGTCAACACATGAATCCTAAATCTTCTGTATTCATGAATATATCGAAAGCTTATCAGATGGAAGTAATTAAAGTCGGATGCATTAAACACATTCACGACAACAGGCTACCGACTACAAAATGTCAAAAATAGAATATACATACATATGTGTGTATATTAGAGTGGCCGTTAATTGTATGGAGATTTTTTTTGTTGATTTCTTTTACTCTCACCCCCCAGATCGGTTCAGTTTTATGTAAAAAAAAATACAAAAACATTTCATAGCGATAAGTTGTTTTTTGGGGGTGCGTCCGGCCCTCAAAGTTAGCCCTCAAGCCCATATATTTGGGGGGTGAGAGTAAAAGAAATAAAAAAAATAAATAACGGCCACTCTAGTGTACATATACGAAAATGATTATTTTCACGACAACACGGTTATATCACTACACAACTACGGTTGTAGCTGGCGCGAAATCAGATTTATTTCTATTTTTGCTCGCTATAAAACAAATAAAAAAATTTATTAGTTTTTATATATTTAATGGGGCGTTTACACCTGCTCAAAATCTAGCAGATTTTAATTAAATTCTTTATGAAAATCTTTACCGCTTACACCAATTTTTTTTGACATTTATCAACCGAAAATTGTCCAAAACTACAACCAAACAACTGCAATGTAGCCAATTCACACACCTTTTTAAATACACAGGCTGATTTTTTAGTACAAATATGAAAAAAAAACATATGCAATACAACTGCTAAGTGCGACTAGATTTTAAGTAGATTTTGATAAAATCTACTGACGAAGAAATTAACTAACATGTGCATAATTAGCAAAGAACAAGCGACAATGGCAAGACTGTTGTAAATTTGGAGATGACAAAATTAAGCTTTCATTACAAAAAAGCTTTCAGCAAAATTGAATACGATGAATCAAAACAATTCACAATTTAAGCTTTTATTAAAAAAAAAAGCTTTCAGTAAAATTAAATACGATGAATCAAAACAATTCACATATTCCATTAGCAATAATGGCTGAGTATATAAAGCAGAAATCTGCATCAACTGACACCACACACAGTGGACCAAACACAAAGAACCCTGATGATGAAAGTGTAGTGGATTTCGAAAACAGCTAGTTGTTCCGTTCAACTATGTGGTTGTCAGAATATTTACAACTAAGTCATAATTTACACCAAGCAAATCTTATTGCTAAGCTGATTAGTTTGTAGGAGACGAGGGGAACATAAACGTTTCTTTTCCTCTCGTCTCGCTCTCCTAAAAAACTAATCAGCTTAGCAATAATACTTGCTTTGTGTAAATTAGGACTAACTTTGGTGTTATTTGTTCATTAATAATTATCACATGTAATTTGGCTTACAAAGCGATACAAACTTTAGCCTGATAAAATTATAAATATAGAACGAAATGAAGTTCGAACAATAATAATTGAAATAATTGATTTTGTTTTGTACGGGAAATCTACTAGATTTCGCCAGAAAATTCGTAATTACTAGATTTTACTAAATGTAAACGTACTACTACGTGATATAAATACAAATAAGTAATTTTATTTTTTTAAATGTGAAATATTAGAAAGGGGCAAAACTTAAATATAAATTTGTACGTGAATATCAGCAACATAATTAAGTAACTGGTGGCATTTGAAGTTGTGTAGTCGTATAGCGGCTGTGGTCAATGTGCTTAACGCATTAGTCGAACAGCTTTGAAACCACATCTTTCATAAGTTTGTTTTACCTTAGTTTGATTCTTTTTAATACAAACAAGGTATCCATTTCTCAGATACCCTTGCCATAGTAGTCTTTCCTTAATTATCTGCGACGACTAGAGACTGAGAATCGATTCGTTAAAAATAACATTAACAAAATTTATTGTAATTACAAAATACACACGTTTATCATTTCCGAAATTTTTCGTTGTGTGGCAATGCTTTCCATATAAAAAACATAATGGCAACGTCATTGCACACATTTGGAGAATGACACCACAAAATGAAAACACAAGAAATGCTAGATGTGTACTCGGCATATCGTTGAAATGGTTAAAATGTGATTGTTTTATACGAGTCTTAAAAAAGACTCGCCAGTAAGTAGGGTATTAATTTCTCATTTAGAGAGAAAACGTTAAATGTTTTGGGGATTCAATGACTGGAAATTCACAATTTATAAATGCCCTTTGTAGGGTGCAGGTTTCTTATTTGCCAAGAATAAATAAAAAACAGCTGTTTATTTCTTTTTTTTTTTTGCATAAATTGCATATTGTAACTAGAAATTGTTAATAATAATAATAATGAAAAAAGCTTTATTTTTAATCTGGAGCCGTAATGAAAGTGGGCGTGTGTGACATCATGCCTAGGATAGATCATATTTTAGTGATGTTGACATATGTACATACGTACATACACACGCTATTTCAATTGTAAACATCAGATCGCAAATGATATGTAGTATCTCACAACATACTACATACATACATACGAGTATATGTATATGTATGTATATATGCATGTAGGTATGTAGTTGCATATTGAGGGATTTTTATGCATCGTTGTATTTTTTGCTCTCTTTAATTTTTTTTTTCTGTTGCATTACTTTTAATGAAGGCAAAACATTTTGACCTTAAACTATTAAAGACAATAATATCAAATGTCATCAAACAAAAACATTAGAAAATAAGTCCATTTTTTTTTTCTAAATATTATTTATTATATTTTGTTAGGATGCATAGCAAACGTATAATGTAACTTCCATAAATAAATATCACGTTAAATAAAAAGAGAACAACATGAAAAAGTGTGCAGATACTTACACTACACAAAAAAAAAAAACAAGAAAAGACGGGGAAATAGAAAAAAATAATTAAGAAAGTGTGTGAGTGAAGTACGACGGATCATGTGCAAATGCACTTAAAATTGTAACACTGACATACATTTTGTGGGCCGACTTTTAATGCTCCAACATTGTTATGTTGAGATGTATTTTTTTGTCGTTTTTGAGGGACATAAAAATGTTTGCATTTTTCATTTCATTAGCTTTGTGCACAAGATAAATCTTAAATATGGTTAAAAACCTTGAGGCAAATGTAAAAAATGCGATCGATATCACTTCAAAAGAATTTGTAAAGTATGTAGAAAATGTAGCTCTTAATGGATCGAAGTATAATGAAAATATTGTGTTGATTTTGGTATGTTTGAATAACTGAAGCAACTTGTACACAACAAGCTTGTTTGCCAACTCCCTTAAAAATTTCTTCAAATTTTTCCTTTTTTTAGGAACAATTCAAAGGCTTTAATCAGACTTTTGGGGAGTTACTAAAGAAGAGTTTTATTGCACTTGCTATTTTTCAGTCATCTGCCGTTATTGATGTAAGAAAAATCTTCGACAAACTTATGTTTTCTTGCAAAACATGAACATTTTAAGAGAACGTGATAAACATAGAGAAAGCATACATATCCCCTTACCTTAATATAGAAAGGCCCTAACTGATTATATTTTTGAAATCGAGATTTTTGCATTTTTCGATACATTAGATGTTCTTCTATCGAAATATATAAAAAACACGATTTCAAAAAAAGAAAAATGTGCCAGGGCCTTTCTATATTAAGGTAACGATATGTGCATATTCACCGAGTTGTCTGTCTACTGAGTTTTAGATAAGCACCCTTATTCCAGTTGTCAACTTTGACGACAGGTCAATACCATACCAACAAATTGTGGCCTATCTCGCTCTACACAGAAAAAAAATAGACACAATTTAGATTCGATAGGGAGATGCATTTTGACAACTTTATTCTTTAATTCAATAATAATATTTATCAATACAGCGAGTTTTCACAGGGCAACTAAAAAAACTATTTGATAAATAAATTATCAAATATAGTCCTACATTAAAAATTAAAAAAAAAAAATAAAAAAATATCTTTGTTTCAATAACTTATTTTTTTAACTAAATATTCAATAACTTATTTGTAATTGTACTCATGATACAATAATATAAAGGTACAACCGTTCTCTCTTTTCGTCGCCATATTAACCTTCTGACGTTTGTGCCGACAATTTTTTACTCTCAAAATTAATGCTACCTTATTAATTTATGAAATCCGAGTTTTTGATTAATTTTTTGACGTTCTTTTTTATTTATTGAAAAATATTGAAGAATATGTATTTAAATTATAATTATAAAAAAAATTTACATCAGCATAAACAATTCAAAGGAAATTACTAACGGAAAAGCCTCTGAATCAAGGGTGGGACTTTCCCTTCGTACTACTCTGGCTTATTGCTTTACATCAGGTGCGTCCAAGTCATATACACAATGTGCAAACTTTTTTAAAAGAGCTATTGAGCTTTCACACCGACGAGAGAACAATTGCCAATCAGATCTCGGCGAGAACAATGCTTCCTCTTAATTTGCAAGGAAACAACAGCACACTTAACAGCTTTCAAAGCTGTTTGCCTCAAATACAATCATCAGAGTATGCCTGCTTAGAGCCTAAAATTATAAGCAAAAGGCCACCCGCGGGCACTTCGTTATGCTCTGTTTTAAACATACATATGTATGTATATATAAACGAATAAACGTATCATGGGTTCTAAGCACTCATTGGAATGATGAGCAGTTTTGCTAAATGTTAGCCCATGCTCGTCAATGACACGCCTGTGTTAAAATCATGCGTTCTGCACCTAAATTGAACCAATTCATTAGCAATAGAACCCTTGCATTAACTATTTCTTTGCATGTCTTTTTTTGTTCAGATTATTCGGATGTAGCCCATCAAAAAAGCATTAATTCTTACTGTAAGCTGCAATAAATTTGCACACGAAGTGTATGTAAATGTGTATTATATGCATGAAACACGCTCATCCATTCTACATCATATTATACACATGCATATTTCGTTATCCACGTATCCAATTAATACAACATTTAAAAAAATGTGTATTAAACAATAATTTCTAAACTTAAAATTACACATTTCCAAAAACATTCCTAAAAAAAAGTTCCCCGTAATTTCGTGTGGCAACGTTTTCCTCTCTCTTTACAAAAAACAGCAATCAAACAATTTTGGTAAAAGTCAAAATTAATTTTATACGTCAAATGTGGTTGTACCTTTATATTATTGTATCATGATTGTACTTATCAATTATGGAAATATTTTTTTCACAGGAAATTTAAAAAAAGTTGTTGAATACCGGCATTTTTGTTATTAAAACTGAAAAGTATTTTTTGTGCTATTGACAGTCTATTTCTATTCCCCAAGGTCTAAAACATAGCATGAGTCAGTCTGTCAGTCAGTTCTTTATTGTATGCTATGGACGTGACGACGATGTTTACAGCTGGAAATTATATTTTTAACAGGCTTCAAAAAGGAAAGGCTTCTCAATTGGGTAGTAACTTGTTATTCTTTTACGGCCTAGAACACGATGTCGCTAGAAAACGTTCGATTGAGACAACTTGTATTAAAAACAACAATAAAATAAGAAAATTTGTTTTTATTTTCACTATAACTGCGGCCAAAAGGAAAAAGTGCTCAAGTCGATATAAGATAATTTTGAGTTAATGGCAACGCTATAATCTTCATATTTAAAAGTACCCCTGGGCGAGATCTGAATAATTTTAAGCGATTTTTCAGGAAGTTATAGCGCAATAACTTGCTGCTTATATATTTTGGATTTATAATCTTATATGAAATAAAAGGTTAATTTAGGTTATTCTTTTAATATATTTCAAATTGAATGTATTATTTATAGTATGTAGAACGATGTTTTTCTAAAAAAATTTAAGTGGATACCGAATTTTCCAATTTAACTGTAAGAGAAATAAATTTCTGAAAATCGACTTTAAAACTTCAAAGTGCTCTACTGCAAAACACTAAAATATGACTTAAGCACTTTTTCCTTATTGCCACAGATATTTAAGTATGTAATCTATGGAACATTTTCTGTCGACATCATGGGACAGGCTTTTAGAATTTCTTTTTTTAATTTTTTAATAATAACATAAATAACTTTACAATACATACATATAAGTTCCCAGCAAAAAACTTTGCCTACTAGAATGCAAAAAAGTGTATGTACTCCTCAGTCGTAAGTACTTACAATTTGACTGAATAACCCATTATTTTTGTTTGAGAAGTTCAAAAAGTATGCGGTACCCTATACTTTTTGCCTACAAACATACAAAAGTTAATATATTACTGATTGCCTAAAAGTACTCAAAATTTAATGGGTTATTTTTTGCGTACAAATATGCAAAATAATATAGATTAATTTTTGCTTAAACTTATTCAAAATTAGTTTGCTATATTTTCTAATTTTTTTATTTTAAATGAATAAAATTTTGTAACAAATTTCTCTAGATATACATATTTCCTTATTAACTGGAAAGTACTACAATAAGTACTTTCACGTAGTGATATAAATAAGTTCTTATTTTATCCATTACATGACAGTCATTATTATGCAAATAAAATAATTAGATATATATATGTACCATTCGTTACTTTGTAAGCCATTAAAAGAGTACTACCCATTACAAAATTTCGAAAATTTTTTGCTGGGTTATAACAAAAATTTATCTTTCTAAGAAAAGCTTATTCCAGCCTTTTAATTGGTCTAACCAACAGTTTTCTCATGCACGTGTAGTTTGGGGCGCCTAATTTTATTTTTCCCCACTGGCAACACTGTTATGCTCTATTTACTGTTGTAAACAAGTTCTGCTAAAGTATCCGACCACAACATACAACCACACACCAAAGAACAGTGAAATGTCTGGCCATCTCTTTTTCAAAATAAAAGTATCCCTTTCAAAATATCATTGCAGTTTATTTTGCAGTAATTTTTTTGCTGCATTGACAAAATTAAAGCATGTAGAGATAGTCTGGTGCATGTTGTAAAAAAAATGTGTATATAATACGTAAACTTTTACTAGGGGCAATCACAAATTGGTTAGACCTTTTTATGCTTACAAAATCAGAAAAATATTGAATTATTTTAAGTGTCAAGTTCAAGGAAACTTAGTATGTAAAGCATGAATATGTATGTATGTAGTATGTATGTATGTATATAAAAAATTCAAACACAAATAAATATGTGCATATGTACAAAAATTTGTTAAGCTAAGCTTTATTTTTTAAATTCCCATATAACAGCAATCAAATTTGTTAACAAAAATACTATGTACATATGTATGTACATACATATGTATGTATGTATATGGGTCAGTAGTTTTGTGGCAATAAAGCAAAAATTTTTTGATTTATTAATGCGAGTTTACGTACATATTGCCACCTAAAATCCAAAAGGCCATAACTACAAAAATTCGAAATATATTTTTTCACGTCAAAAAGAAAATTATGTCGTTACGTTAATGTCAGTTAAAAAAGGCGACGTATAACGTATGACCGATTCTATGTAAAGTCTCAGTTACCCGACTGTAATGTAAAGTAACTGCAACAGTAGGAAACAGCTGAAAAGTAATACAAATGGTTATAGAGATGTAATGTAACGTAACTTACTTTTCATATAAAAATATCGATCAGCTGTTTCCTACGTTGCAGTTATATTACATTACAGTCGGGTAACAGAGAAGCAAGCCGAGCAAAAAATTTCGGCGGCGGCTGAAAGACAAATATTTTCGGCGGCGGCGGCTGAACGGCTTAACGCCGATTACTTTAAGCATTTATACAATTCTTTTAACCCAGTCTGTTTCTGCAAAAGTAGTATAATTATTGAATTACCACGTTTTAGCATTATTTATTTTGTAATAATTTGAATATTGCAGCAATTGATGTCCTAAATGCCAAGAAAAGTAACTTCGTAAATTATTTGTTTTACCATAGAAACATATTCTAGGCTATATATAAATTTCATTTAAGCTTTCCGTTTGAATTAAAAATTAGTTACTTTATTGCAACACTGCTACGGATCAACGAAACAAAAGCTTTGATCAAATAGTTATCAAAAAGTCGCCAGACTGCTGCGATAAAAAATCTATGTAAACGTGCATGGATTTAACGGTGCAAAAAGAGGTGCATAACCGTAGCCATAGAAAACAGCCGTACGATAAGCCGAGTGGTTCGGCGGTGGCTCAGCTTGTTGGAAAAAATCGGCTGAGCGGCTAGCCGCGCTGTTACGGCTTGCTACTCTGTCGAGTAACTGAGCCTTTACTCGGCCTTTACATGTGATTCACAAGCCTGACAAGTCAGTTATAAAACACATGTCGTGTATGATCATCTTTACACTGTTAATGTTTTTTTTGTCCGCTGTAAAAAGTTTAAAAAGTTTACCTATGGCCTTTTGGATTTCAGGTGACGATATGTACACTAAATTTAATAAATAAATAGAAATTTCCTTGTTCATGCAAATATTTTTGATTTATAAAAAAAATTGTAAAGGCATTCGTTGTATTTTTTCTTAAGAATGAAAAATTATAAAATTTGTTAATTGCCAAAACTTCAGAGTGCTATAAATGAAGCGTAGAGAAATTTTGAATGAAAGATTATGCAAACTTCTTTTGCGTCTGTTTGTTTAGAAAACTTAATTGTTGACTCCATTAGCCATGAATTTTATATTAATATCATTTCAAAAATCGCAGATACCTAATGTAGACCGCTCATGTCCATGTTTTGTCCATGCTCCGACATCGATGCCAGAAACATATGGCTGAGCAACAATGTTCGCCATGAAATTCGCTGTCCGCAACCATTTGCAATAGAATGACAAGAGACAGTACACAATTTGTAAATATTCCATCTCTATTGTAGGCGGAAATTGGTTAGCATAATAACGGGACATACAGAGTTAAAAAGTCACCTGGTTCTAGGCTTGACAGGCCCAAACATTGAAAAATCTTGGCATTCAAGGAAAAAACTCTTGATTTGCAAAAAACGCTTGACAATAATTTAAAATATTTTTTTAAAACAATAATAATAACTCAATGGTTTTTAACAAAAATTGTATTTAATTAAAAAAACAATTGCAAAGTCAATATATATATTTTTTATAAGTATGTGTGGAAATACAATATAATTTCATCAGCTGGTCGCTTATAATGTCAAGTTGCCCCAGCGTTACCATCTGTTAAGTTTTCCCTTTTTTTTGGAAGTTTTTTGAGATGCCAAAAAGTTTTTTTAAAATATAAAGTTTTTTCAAGTTTTTTATAAATATGTCCATAATTGAACTTTTGCAGTATATTGAATGAAAATATTAAGTAATGTTTGTATGCAATCAAACGATCTTATATTTTCTAACTCCCTTATTACTGCAACAGTGTCTAAAGGCTCAGTTAGCCTAACCATTTCCATTACTTTTCACATAACAATATCGATCAGCTGTTTTCTTTCAAAATTTTGGAACTTTTGTAGAAAAAATGTTTTTGTTTTGGAAAAAAAAGTTTTTTTTTGCAGATTTAGGAAGTTTTTAAAAAAATATATATGGTAACGCTGTGTGAAGGTAAAAAATACTTCTCGACACTTATTAGTGTTGCAGCTATTGCAACATTATTTATAGTTATACAATCAGCATATCGAAATAAGCCTAAGATATATTTAAATTAATTTTTCGCTTGACAAATAGCTTTTTAAACTTGAATCTTGACAAGCCTTGAAAAAGCTTGAAAATACAGCCAATCAAGCTCGTCTGGCAAGCCTACCTGGTTCGCATGGGTTTTGTTGACGATACGACATTTAGAGCTTGCTAGGAGGATGATGATGAAACTCTCGAACGCTACTTGTGTCACTGTACAGCATTCAGTAAAATTAGAAAATACATCTTCCATCTCGAAAATATACTAGATATGGAATATCTTAGGCATTCAGACTGGAAAATCCTAAGAAAATAAATTGAGGAGACTAAGTTCCTAATCTGACTAAGTTTGATAGGGTTCCATGGTTTTTATTGGATATCTACCCAATATTTCTTATATATCTTATCATTATGATATAAAATCATAAGTGTAATCCTTAACGGAATGGGTCGATATTTATTGCCCTCTTTTCATCCTAACATAACCTCACCTAGGGCACTGCTTTATAAAACGCTAAGCAACGAAAAGCTAGGAATTTGTTTTTCCTTTCCACACAAATTCTATACGTTGCGTTTTATGTTGCATAATAAAATAAATTCTTTAGTTAGCAAATTTTTTAATAAATAAAAAATAATTTTAATGCAATTGCGATTAAGCTTTAGAAGTTTTGTTCACACAGAAGTCAGAGCTAAATGTAATAGGTAAACTTACTTATGAATTAAATACACATCTTTATCTGTTCCGACTCAAAGCTAAAAATTATGCAAAATTACATATGTATAATCCATACCAATGGCGGCTTCAAAATATGGCTACAAGAAACACAAATTTCAAACAGATAACCTCTTTGTCACCCCGAAATAAAATATGAAATTAAATGTGAAAATGTCAAGCAATCCACCAACTACAAAACAGATTTATTTATTCTTCATAGACATACAAGTTCAAGTACTAAATACATTGAAAAATTGCCGCCACAAATAGGAAAGGCAAAAAAAAAAAATATATCAAATAGCGCTCATTCACGACATAATAAAAACCATTTTATACTAAATTTCTTAAGAAGAAAATAATCAAAGACTTTTGATTTTAAAATACACACAAATTTAAGAATACATATTGCTATTGGAAGAGAAAGCAAAAAAGACCTGGTTCCCTCGTGTATACCAACATACTCGTACATCCGGGATTTTCGTTTAAATATTTAAATAATATTTATGAAAAAAAAATAGATTATCAGTTAAAAATATATTTTTGTAGTAAATCATACAACTAAAAACAAAAATTTTTTATTCATACTAATAAATTCTTACATATAAGTATATTTTAATAAATAATATTTTTTCAAGTACAAGCATTTTAAAACTTAACTAGAATTACATCATGCGAAGAGACAACTAATTAAAATAAAAGTGTTTAATTATTTAGTTTAAAACAGACTTTTGATTAGTTTATGTATATGCGTGTATTTATGAATGCTAACTGATAACCTCAATTTTTCAAGATTTTTTTCTTTAATTTACTCAAGCTCAAAATATGCTATATATGTATGTATGTATGTATGTATGTATGTCTGTACATAGCGAGCCTTCGGTGCAAGAGAGTCATAACTTAAAGAATTTGTTTATTTATCAGATCATTATTTTTATTGTGTACAAATTTCATAAGCATATCTTGTATACTCATCTCTTGATGGGACAATTATACGATTATACTACTTTACCATTAAGTTGTCAGTAAATTTAAAACCTTAAACTGGTTTTGTGTAAAACAAATTTTTATTGCCTTATGACTCTATTGCGACAAAGGCTCGACATTTGTATAAGATGTATGTACGTAGTACATTAGCGTGGCCGTTAATATTTTTTTTTTTATACCCTTTACCAACAAAAATGGTAAAAGGGTATATATAGGTTTGTCATTCCGTTTGTAATTTCTATAATATCAATAAGCGACACATAAAATATATATATTCTGGATCCTTATGCATAGGGAAGACGAATAAGCGATGTCCGTCTGTCCGTCTGTCCGTCTGTCCGTCTGTCCGTCTGTCTGTACGTGAAATCGGTTTTCCGAAGCTCCCAGAAAAGCTAGAGACTTCGTTCTTGGACTGGGTGTCAGAAATTTTCCAAAATAGATTGGTATTGAAATTCAGCAAAATCGGACAGACGATTGCAGAGCTGGAAAACGTAAACTTCATTTTGCCATATAAAAGTAACTACCGAAAACAAATTTTTATTTTTTTAATAAATAAACTTATTTTACACATCAGTACGATTACAACTGGTATTTTAAATTAAAAAAATATAAAAAAATTAAAAAAACGTTTCCAGGGTTGGAAAACTGTAACTTTTTGTGTTATGTAAAATTAACTATGTCTAAAACTATATTAGTATTTTCTCGAGAACCGTACGAGCTACAGACCTGAAATTTGGACACAGTGTGTAGACCTTTGGCCGCTACAACAACAAATACATGAGAATTGGAAATTAAAGGGTGTTCCAAAACGAGCAACGAAAAATGTTAAAATCCCATGTAATATACATACAATTATATGTATATACACTTTTTATACAGACTACAAAAATTAACACTAAAATTTCCAAAAATTTAAATTAAAGGGTGTTCCATCAGTTAATGCACTTTTGACTATGCAATTTTGACAACTGCTGTATCTTGGAAACCATAAGAGCAAAACTCTTGAAATTTTCAAAAACGGTAAAACAAAAAAATCTAAAAATTAAAAAATCGCCAAACTGAAAAAAATCGCCAAAAACAAAAAAAAAATCGCCAAATCAAAAAAAAGCACAAAATTAAAAAAATTTCTAAGACTAAAATAAATCGCATAAAACGAAAAAATTGCTAAAATGAAAAAAAAATCGCCAAAATGAAAAAAAAATCGCCAAAATGAAAAAAAATCGCCAAAATTAAAAAAAATCGCCAAAATAAAAAAATAATGCCAAAACGAAAAAAAACCTAAAAAACAGAAAAAATCGCCAAACTGAAAAAAAATCGCCAAAATGAAAAAAAAACCAAAAAAAATCGCCAAACTGAAAAAAAAAATCTCCAAACTGAAAAAAAATCTCCAAAATGAAGAAAAGCCCAAAAACAGAAAAAAATCGCCAAAAAGAAAAAAACCTCCAAAAACAGAAAAAAATCGCCGAAACGAGAAAAAAGCGACAACACTGAAAAAATCGTTTAAACTGAAAAAATCTTCGAAAAAGCAAAATAGCCTGCCTTTCGTGCGCGATTCAAAGTCGCACTTTACTGAATTTTTTAATATTAAAGGAATTAAATGAAACTAAGTTTTTCCTTATTTCGTTTTTGCTTTGTTCACTTAACATATTTTATGTATTTTTTAAAGAACTAGATTGGTATCAATAATCAGAAAAATCCAAAATTATGACTCCAGGGTTGGAAAACTCACACTTTTTGTGTTATGTAAAATTAAATAGGTCTAAAAATTTTTTTCGTTTTCTTTATAAATTGAATATATTTTATGCTTCTGAAAGAAAAGTTTAGCGAATGAAATTTGAAAAATTAAAATTAAAGCTCCCAAGATGAAAACAAATATGTATGTATGTGTCTGTATACTATATATATGTATGTACGTACGTTGGTAAAGGGTATATAAGATTCGGCACAGCCGAATATAGCACTCTTACTTGTTGATTTCTTATATTCTCTCTCCCCAAATCGGTTCAGTTTTTTGTAAAAAAAATAAAAAAAAATTTCATAGCGATAAATTGTGTTTTAGGGGTGCGTTCGCCCCTCAAAGTTGGCCTTCAAGCCCATTTTTCAATGTAATTTATTTGTTTTAAAATATCATTTTACAAGAATATGATACATGGCAAAATTTTAGCTCTTCTATTCAGCAACATTAGTCTCACAGAAAGTTTTTTGCTAAAATTAATATTTTAAAAAATAATGAAGAAAATAATAAAATACCAAAAATTGTATATAACAAAATTATATTTATGTGGAAATTATTTATATTAAGCATGTACAATAAAAGCTTATATCGATTAAAATATTTCATACATATGTATACATATAGTCAAAAGAAAATTAAAAAAAAAATACATTGAATAAATGGTCTTGAGGGCCAACTTTGTGGGACGGACGCATCCCCTAAAACACAACTTATCGCTATAAAATTGTTTTGTATTTTTTTTTTACATAAAACTCACTGTGTAGTCACTGTGTTTTTTTTTACATTTCTCCTGATTTTCGTTAATAATACATACATATGCACTACTTGCAAGTAATTACTGCCATGTTAAAAAAGGGGGGTAAGGTAACGATATACTATAAACGTTCAGAAATGGTAATAATGAAAAAAGATATTTTTTTGTCGACTCGAAGATTTTTGAAATATAAATATGGCAACACGGGCTTTTTCTCCCATCGCTTATGTATTCGCATTTTGCTGAAGTATGTGTGGGATTATCTTATTTTCCCCTTGGGGGATATTCTAATATCGCAGATGTTCGCATTGGTTTTTTGAGTGTAGGCGGCTGGCTTTAGCAAAGTTGTTATTAACATCATAGTTCCTGTGTTTAATAGCCCAAGTAATGAAAACCTGTGAATGTGTCGTTATATCTTCGAAAACACCCCGCTTTCTGTGAGAGTTCCCTATAATTTGTAGGGATCACTTTGTTGTCAATAAAAATCTGAATGTCTGTTTAAGAATATTTAATTTTTTTTAGTAAATTAAACTAAAAAATATATGAAGACATAATTGATTACCGGTTTCGACTATGTTTCAACCATGTTAGTAGTTAGACTTCTCATTTATTTAAATGAAAGTTTAACATAACTCTAGTTGGTCTAGGGTTAAGGTTCCCAGATGAACATTATCCGAAAGCAGCAAAGCTTATGTATCTAGAATGAAATTGCGTAGTTTCTATATTAGTCAACTTTTTTTTAAAACATTTTAATGCAAACTCTTTCCACTCCATAACTATTTGATTATTTTTAGTTCACAAAATTAAAACATTGCTCCATTGAATTTTAAGGTATTTTTATTGTTTTTTTTTCTTCCAATATTTTGCTCTAAATACCACCCACATACAATTTGTAAAGTTTATTTATTTCATATTTTTGTTTGCTTTTTCATACGCGTTTATTTTTTCTTATTATGATTATACATATTTATGTATTTCATCACAATCATCATGACTATATTCTCCTTTTTTTCTTCTGATGTATTGCTTACCATTGGGGTTCATGAAGTAATTTCCGCATTTAAAGTTTTTCTTTCGCCTTACAAAAATAATCAATTTGTAATTGCTTGTAAAGCACATGATTATCTTTCTTTCATGCCATTATTCATCTGGAGTTCTTTAAATACTCAAGTCAAGACATTAAAAAAAAGATATAAAGTTGTGATAGCACTTTCATGCTTATTCATACATAAATATCTGCATATACACATATCGTTAGGGAAAATGTAAACCGCCATATTTAACACACAATTTGAACTTTTCTTTCTGGTAATTCAAAATATATTTGCTTGCGAAATTTCAAATTCTTTCGGCGATAAAAAATTTTAATTATTTACACTATACATATAGTGTAATTTTATAAAATTTATTTCGACATCAAATGCGCCAAGATTTTGTTTTATGGTAAAAGATTTTTAAAATGTTAGATAGAGCGGTTTGCAACGATATGTATGTTATATATCGCTACCTTAATATAGAAACGGCTCAACTCATTATTTTTTTGAAATCGAGATTTGTATATTTCTAATGTATCCGAAAGTACGAATATCTCGATATCAAAAAAATAATGAGTTACGGCCTTTCTATATGCAGGTAACGATATGTATGTATATACTTAGGGAGAATATGTTATAAGATCTTTCTAACCAATAACCTGAATCGCAATCCTAAGTTATTAGTAGTATAGTGTTTCATTTCAAATATGTGGATAGTTACATTTTTAATTTTTGTCCAGGATCCCCATAAATTTAAATTTTGTTTAATAATTTTCACTATTAGCTTTTTAATATTGCCAGATTTTTTTAAAGAAAGTAATGAGTTTTTTTTTGCAATAGCCAATGAACTAAGCTGAAAGTTTTTGAAACTTTCGCCGCTGCAACTTCGCTAAAACGATAAAACGAGAAGTGTAACAAGTTTTGCTGTGATCAGTGTTCCCAGTTTAGGGGATTTGTGCCCGAATTGGGGATTATTTTTTCGCGATTAGGGATGAAAATTTCGTATTGGGGATCTGGGGACATGTTGGGGATGATTACCAAATTTAAGGGGAATTTTTGGGGATTTTTTTATAACTGATGGTCTAAAAATGTGTGTTACTATTCATAGTGAATAATAAATAAAGAAGAAGTATCAAGGCATATTATCCAATAATGAACACTACCAAAACTAAAATACGCAACAAAATGCAATACGACTGGGAGCACTTCTTAGAATAAACACACACTTTAAATATAATTCAATTTGTTGTGACAAATTTAATCCTGCTGAAATGCTAAAGCTTTTTAATACAAGTACTATGGACAACAAAGTTTCTCAGGCTGATGAATCAAAAGATTTGGATTCTGAAGTTTTTGAAGTGGCGAACTTTGGTTAAAAAAATTTGAATACTTGTGAATACTAAACTATGTGTTATTTTTTCTTTACAAGATTTACTCGTAGAAGTACACTTATACCTCGATTTACACGATACTTTTTTTACACGATTTCACTTTTACACGATTATTTTGGGTTTCGTGTAAATTGAGAGATTTATGAAATACCTCGATTAACACGATCTTTATGTGTTTTATTGAATATTTTGCAATTTTTTATGAATTACATTAATTTTGTTTTTGTTTTTATGAATAGCATTTATTTTGTTTAATAAATAAAGGTTTATTTTTATGTATTTTGAGTAAACGCTTCTGATATATTAAAAACTAAGTTGAAATTCATATATAATTTCTTAATAAAATAAATTTTTTACACGATTCTGCCTTTATTTTCGATTTACACGATTTTTCATACACGACTTTCTCAGGAACGTATCTATCGTGTAAATCGAGGGATAGGTGTACAAATTCAATTTATATTAATGTAAATATAGCTATCGATATAAATGAATTTTATTTTAATTTTATTTTTTTCACTAAAGAAATAATTTGAATCAAAAACACTCAATTTGGGGATTTTTGGGGATGACAAATCAAAAATTGGGGATAAGCTCTAGAAAAAAACTGGCAACACTGGCTGGGATGACTGGCTTAATGTTTTATATACTTTTATTTATCCATAAAAATTTTTTCGTGTATGAAATACTCTTAAAAACCCCAAACCAAACATCCACACCATTAAAAAAAAAAAAGAATAACAGATAAAAAATACTTGCAATACTGCACTATTAACATCATCACCCCAAACATCAATCATGATTAATTGTTGCGGGTGCTGAGTTCCTTTCTGTTTTTCTTCAATGTAATTTCATTTTGTGTAAAACGAAACATATTTCTTTTTCTAAGAATCTGTTGTGTTCTTCAAAAAGAATTTGCAAAAGAAAATAACTAGAATAAAACAAATAATTTATATTCAAAAATTGGATCACAAATATTTTTTTCTCCTGTTCCAAACAAAAAAAGAAGCAAAAAAAATAACTAAAATGAAAACACAAAACTTTAGAACAGATCACAAACGTCGGGCTGGGCTGCTCTACGGCCACAATCGAAGTGATATTTTATTCCAAAAATATACATTAAGATGAAAAAGCAAAAAAAAAAAAAAAAAAACATTGCGACGGAGGGACAACCGATCTTGTTGCATGACATCATTTTTATGATTTTATTATTATTTTTTTTTTTTGCAAACAGATGTTGCTGAACATAAAATTTAAAAAAAAAATAAATAAAATAACAAAAAAAAAATCAAATGCATTTTGCTTAAAATGTTCTGTATATGATGCATATCGTCTTAACATTTTTAATAAGAAAATTAAAAAAATAATAAATTTCTTTTCGTATTTTGTATTTCTATTCGCTGCTCAGCAAAACTAACTTATGTACATATTTTTCACAGCCCACCAGCAATTGTAATAATTTATTTGATAATAATCGTGTGTTTAGCTTATCCACTTTTTTACTTAACTTATACAAATTGTTTTACTTTTTTTTTTTGCTAACTACATACAACTAATTTGTATAATTCACAAAATAAAAACAAAATACATTGTAGAACAAAATAAATATTTTTTAAGAATTAACTAAATTCTAACGGCCAAATAAATACAAAGGAATTTTCATTAAGCACTGCCAGTCTTTATATTCAAATAAAACAAAGTGTGTGTGAGAAAGACATCAAGGATTGTTTTTATTCGTTTGAAAGGCCTATGGATGCCATTTTGTATGGTATACAACAGTGCAAATGGCCTCTAAGTCAGATGATCAGGCATTCGAATCGCTCGTTCAGAATATCCCTTGTGGCATGAGCTGGTATGGTACGTAGCACCGTCTAAAAGAAGTTGGTAATCGCATCCATAACCCATTTTGATAAAATAATTTTATCATTTGCATGTGTTGTTGAACGCCATATCCGTCCACAGCCAACTTGACAGTTGTACTTCCAACAAAATGGCCGCTTTCTACTGCAAAGACGCTTTTAAAGTTTACGTCTGAACCAATTGTTTATTACTACGAGGGCGGTTCGGAAACTTCTTAGCCTAGCACAAAAAGCGCGGTATAAACAGAAAAAAGTTAAGTCTTTTGGAAACTTCCATCTCTGTTATGAATACATGTTAAATTTTGTTTCGATCTGGCAACTCCTTCATATAGAAACAGCTGTTCACAAAAGACGCATCCGCGATTTTTTAACAATGGAAAAATTAGAAATGCGTGGTGTCATTAAATATTTACATAAAAAATGTTTATCGGGACAAGAAATTCATAATGATATGGTGAATGTGTTAGGTGAAAGTGCTCCTTCATATGCAACAGTAAAAAATTGGGTTGCTGAATTTAAACGTGGTCGTACAAGCATTGAAGATGAACCACGTAGTGGACGTCCAAAAACAGCAACAACAACAGAAATTGTAGCCAAAGTGCATGATATGGTATTAAATGATCGACGAATAAAAGTGCGTGAAATAGCTAATATCATGGGAATCTCAAATGATCGATTCCATTTAATTTTGCATGAAGAACTACAGATAAAAAAGCTTTCTGCAAGATGGGTGCCGCATTTGTTAACAGTCGACCAAAAACACATAAGAATGAACATTTCTCAAGCTTGTTTGGATCGTTTTAAGCGAAATAAAATGGATTTTAAGCGTCGTTTCATAACTGTTGATGAGACATGGATCCACTATACTCCAGAGACAAAAGAACAATCCAAACAATGGACTGAAGCTGGAGGAAGTGCCCCAAAGAAGGCAAAAACAATTCAATTGGATGGTAAGGTTATGGCAACGGTTTTTTGGGACTTCAAAGGTATTTTATTGATTGACTATCTGCAAAAGGGTAAAACAATAAATTCAGAGTACAATTGCAACCTTTTGGATCAATTAAATGTACAAGTTCGAGAAAAACGTCCTGGCTTACAACACAAAAAAATAATTTTTCATCAAGACAACGCACCAGCGTACAAGAGTGTTTTAACAATGGCTAAAATCAACGAATTAAAGTACGAGTTGCTTGACCACCCACCTTATTTTCCTGATTTGGCTCCCAGTGACTTTTACCTGTTCCCAAATCTAAAAAAATCCTTGCTGGCAAGCGTTTTACCTCAAATGAAGATGCAATTACAGTTGTAAACCACTATTTTGAAGACCTTGAGGAAAACTATTTTAATCAAGGGATAGAATTGCTAGAAAAGCGTTGGACTAAGTGTATTGAAGTTTCAGGAGATTATATTGAAAAATAAAAATATTTTTGAAAAGCTAACTATTCTCTTTCCGAACCGCCCTCGTATTATTATATACTATTATTATTTTGTTTTAAGAAATAATAATACACAGAAAAAAATATTCCTACAATAAACAACTTTAATTGAAAATAAAATAAAAAATCTATTAAAAATGTAATTGAATCAATTAAACTTTGTAATTAATTATATTTTTAAACAAAAGTTTAATTGGTTTAAATACAGTTTTAAGTGATTTTTTGGTTTTTATTTCAATTAAAGTTGTTTACTGCAGGAATATTTTTTTCTGTGTACACATGTTCCCTGATGATTTGCATTAGCAACAGTAAAATTCGTATATGATCTAGCTAACCTAGCTAATAATCAATTTCAATGTATGTTTTATAAAAAATAATATTTTACTTAAGTTTGGGACTATTAGTACGTTAACAAATGTTAAACTTACAGCCATAGTCCAGCTGCAATTCAGATTCATTGATATTGAAAACATTGTTGAATTTGCTCTTATCTTTTTATTAATATCCACATCGATTCTGGTCAAAATATGAAGTTCCAAAATTATGTCGTTTATTTGTTCTTGTCGCTGAAATGTGTTAAACCCTGATTTCACTACTACTCTTCTTATTGGTATTTCTCAAAATAACAGAACTGCTACAAATAAAATGATCACAGTCGCAGTTTAAAAGAACAGTGATGTTAGAAATCACTTTCACTAGTAACAACATTATTAAAAAATTACGGTATCGCTCATCTCTAGTGAACAGTACCGACTTCAGGTGATACTACAGCTAATGTTACATGAGAGCGTCCTTCTTCGTCAGTAGTGAGTAGCAGACAAATCAACGAGTAAAATAATCAATCAAATGGCTACTAAACATAGATTCAGAAATTTAATGCTACTCCTTCCATCAGTGGCTGCTATAAAAAAAACATAAAAAACGTGCAAAGATAATGAAGCTTTCTTTTGCCTATACCTTCGCCACCTATATTCTCTATCACTAGCCCTTTACTAAAGAAGGTAACACCTAGCAGTAGTAGGAGACAATCTTGAAAATATATAGTACAAAATTAGTTAAGGTACTAGACCTTATAACGTCTCATTCGTGTTCAAGAGCTTAAACACGATGATTTTGAGATGTTTTACCATACATTGACTTGTTTTGCTAAAAATCTCAATTGAGATGTTTTAGATTTAAACACTTCATTAAACACGTACATGGAGTATGTTCAGTGGATTTTTTGATAACTCTGCCAACTTTGTTTTTTTATTGAATGGCGGCACATGGACAATTATTTGGTAAACAAGTAATTAGTTAAAAAATAATCAATTATTTACAAAAACATTTATTGTTTTAAAATAATAAACCATAAACGTCAACCTTAAACATCTTAAATGTAATGTGAACGGTTGTGTTTAGTATTTTAAAACACTTGCCTTAAACACGTTTAAGACCATTAGTGTGAATATAGTATTAAGTTTTGAATTGTATGTATGCGTATATGTATATACATATATGTATGTACGTATGTATATATGTATTAAAAAAAAATACATACATAGCCTTATACGTATGTACATACATATGTACATATTAAAGTCCTGCACAAGACTATTTATAAGACCTTTCAAGACATGCGACATTTTTTAAACGCTTTACTACAGCGAAATATTCTAAAACAAACGCTAAAAAACACTGTTGGCAAGACAAAGAACTCAAAAAAAATATTGCCAACAGTATTGCTTAGAGTTTATTTTAGAATATTTCGCTGTAGTAAAGCGTTTGAAAAATGTCTCTTGTCTTGAAAGGTCTTATAAATGGTCTTGTGCAGGTCAATAGTACATATATGTATGTTAATCATGCATTTCAAAAATAATTAACTCGCATCTTTTTGCCATTTAATATTTTAATTATGTCTTTGAAAATATCAAAGCGATAGTTTTGCAAATAAAAAACTTAACACATGTTATGATACGAAATTTTGTTTTAGTCACAAAAAACCCGAAAATGTGTGTTTATAATTTTTCAGAAGAAAAAACTCACATTATGCAGACATAAATATGTACGAGTATAAGAAAAAAGCTACAACCTCAAATATAAACAAACCACCAAGTAAAACCAAACAAATCGCGAACAAAAAAAAAAAAAAAAAGATCTCTTTTCAATAAGAGACTACGGGAAAAGGAAAATAAGTAATTTAAATGAAATAAGGCAGAACACTATTAAAACCACCGCACAGTAACATTCAATCTACAAACACATGCTCCATCAAAGACAAAAAAAAAGTCATCTACTTTATGAAAACATTCGATCAATGATATTCATGGGCAGATAAACAAGACAGAAGATTAAGAGAATGCATGCTTTCGTAATAAAAAGAAAATATTAACAACATTTTCCAAACTACGAGTAAAGCGGCCCACCCACTTGCAATATAATTGTGCAGTTTTTCGTATTGTACAATAATATCGCCAATGTGTATGTCATATTCGAAGGTGGCACAATATATTGGCAAATATCAAAAGACTTTTGATTTTTATTGTACAACCAAGACAATTGTGTAATATGGTGGCAAAATTGTTCAATATTGTTTACTTTTTCACTGTCAGGAAAATTGGGCAATATTTTCTTTGAAAATATTGTACCATTTATTGCATAGTATAGGTCAAAATGAGAATAATATGTACAACATCATATGCAATAATATTGCATAATAGATGGGCGGCTTAACAACAGATTTTGAAGTATTTATTTAGTAAAGGTAGAACTCCAAATCTAGAAAAAAATCTGAAATTTAATTTATTATAATTTGAACTTGTTTGCAGCTGGGCTGGAGGTCCAAATTTCATACATTCTCCACTGACCACAAAATACTTCTCGTCGTTGCTGCTATTTATTCAATTTTAAAAAAGTATCCACTAATTTCAAAAATATTTGGTTAATCGATTTATTATTCAACTGCTAAGAAAAAAGGAAAACAACAGCAAGAACAAGGAATCTAAAGTAGCTTCGTAAAACTGGGCTACAGGATACGCCTACAGTAATTGCAGTATAATGAGTAAGCCACAGTGTTGCCAGATTTTTTTCCCATGAATAAAAAAAAAGATTGCTCAATCAGCGGTAAAAAAGTGATCTACTGCGCATCTACATACGTCATCATAGAATACACACGTGTGTTTGTTGTAAAAAGTGTGTGTGTGAGAGAGAGAGAGCACATTCCACACACAAATGTATATACTTGCGCAATCTTGTTTTTTTTTTTATTCATAATTTTTTCCGTCTTATTTCGCCAAATTCATTTTAAAAATCTCCAAAAAATATTCTTAATATATATTTGATAATATATTTGTTTTTATATAACACTTTTTTTAATATAAATTTTTATAAAACAATCATATAAACATTTAACAGAAAATAAAATGGTAAAAGATTATTTTCTAAAAATTTTTCTCATCCAAATTTAAAACGTAAATTTCTTTAATTTCTTGCAGACGAGTTTTAGTAGGATTTATTTTTCACACTTCTCTCCTTCAACAAACAAATTTTTTCCTGAATTTTTAACATTTTGAAGTTCAATTTTGTTTAAAAATCGCCAACAAATTTATTTATCGCCAAAAAAAAATCGCCATTTCACCAAATCAAAAAATTTTAGACGCCAAAGAAATTCAAAAATCTCTACGTTTAGCGAGAAATCGCGATATCTGATTTTATTACGATAATCGTATCGCTATAATAAATATAACTAAAATTTATCGACTTTGTTATTCAGTAACATATTTTAACGATATTTGCTGTCGGTTGCAGTAAAAAAAGTAAAATATCATAACATCAAATTCTTTTAGTTTTTCTTAGTGCTTTTCGCTTATTTTGACACTTTGTATGCAGGGATGTGCCACGTGATATACAATTAAATGGGAAGTAAGGCATTGATGTACACTATCGAAAAAAATTAATTACAGGATCACATTATCGTTGCCGTATGTATATCGATAAATATTACGATTTTCAATCAGAAATAATTTCTTAATCAGGCTTAAGTTCACTAATTTCAATTCTTACCGAATAAAATATTTTTATTAATTAATGTGAGTTTCTAAAGAAGAGAAGAAAAATTAAACTAGACTTTATTAGCTGGGGGAAATACCGATATTTTTCTGTGCAGCCACGCACTTCACCAGCACCCATGTCTGTCTACTGGGGTAGAGATTATTATTAACATCAGCTATTTAACTTAAATTTTCTATGAAATGGAATATGAGAATTGATTGTGTATTTTCGTTTCGCAAAAAGTTACTGAATCCAGGTACTGGTGAGCCATCCTATTTTCCTCTCTCACTCATAAACTTAAAAGTTGATGAGCAAAAATTGCTTTGTGTGAACCCAGTCTAAAAATTGTCAACGCATACGGGTTTCTGACATTCATGCAATAATGTTGGCAATATTTTGCTGCAGTTATTTGAATGTGCATGAATACACCCAGAGAAAAAATGACACCACACATAATCAAACTGATCACTTTCGTTTTCAAGAGTGTATGAACAACGTTTGTGTTAAAATTGTAGACAACGTTGTCAACGAATGTGTACAAGTCGACAATCAGTGTTATCAATACCAAAAGTTGACAACGTACGGTTTTATACTGATCACAGGCGTTGTTGATTTTGCAACGTTGTTTTTACCTCATTGTATAGCGAAGAGAAAGACTGGCTATACATGCGTAGAATTTTCTTAGATTAGAAGAAATTACAACTTTTTTTTATTAAATTATTTATTATTGTTTTATTATTTTTAGAAAAATGTCATTCTTTAACAGCCTTGATTTCTAAAACCCATAAAACCAATTTTAATTAGCGCTTAAAACAAACAAAATACATTTGTATACCATCCATGTGTACCCAGCGGCAGACCTTCTTGGTGCAGGCCTTATTAAAGGGCTCTTTCGCATAAAAAGCCTGGTACTCTGTTCGAAGTTGTGAAATTTTTTCAGCAACATTGATTATTTCGCGTGAAAAATTTGACACGTAACAAGTGATGTCCATTTTACTTTTTCGGAAAAAATGTTCGTATTTATTGGTTTGAAGTAGGCAACACTGATCAACTTTTGTTAACAAAAACATCAGCTGTCAATATTTCGCACGAAATAAATGCCAGTCTCATTATTTCGCAGATAGAAAGAAAATGTTGCCAGATACATTTCATACATTTTTCACGAGTTGAACAGAGTACAAGTTTTGCAACATTATTTCATGAAAATTTCACGTAAATTTTTTTTGTATGAAATATGTCAACATTTCGCGTGAAATTTTGAACAGAGTACCAGGCTAAAGATACGATACACATTCCACACTCCCTTCTATGAGAAGGGAGAAGAGAAGGAGTAACATGTTTTGTTTTGTTTTTTTTTTATCGAAATAAAAGCAAAATCCATTGATTTGAAGACCTTCCAGAATCTCTGGCGAAAGAAGCAAGAACAGAAGGCCTGCTCCGCAATGACAACGCGTGTTAAAATATACATATGTATATGAGTATGGAATGGAGCGAGCAGGCCTTCTACATTCAAAAGAAGGCATGCAGAGGCCTTCTAGAAGGCATCCTTAGTCCTTTTAGTTCCCGCTGGGTACATATCGGTCGCATGTACATACATATGTAAAAAATACACAAACATATACATAAGCATACAAAGTAATTACTCGTAAAAAAACAAAATTGTAAATATGCAACACATCAATTTGATATTCAATATTAACACTTAAACTAACATGGAAGGTCTTTCGAAGATGAATCAACTTCTAATGCTCTAATTGAGGAAGAACAAATTTGCTGCTTATGCCAGCCACAAATACAAGCAACAACACCAAAGAATAAAACTTAAGTAATGGAAAGTATGTAAATATGTACTCGTATGTACATCTGTCAATGAATGAATATATAAAAGAAATGACTGATAAGAAATAATAAGAACATCAACAGCAACAGTGGCAGCGGCAGCGGCAGCAACTACATACAAACAATACTTGAGAATGCAATTTGTAAGATTAAGATAAAGTACACAAAACATTATGGATTTCATTTCGACTTGCATAAAAAGAATATGTATTAGTTTATACATACCCTGTCGGAAATTTGGCTAACTTTAAACTAACTTTAAACCAACTATTTCGCAACTAGTACTGACTGACACTTGGATTACTTTGCAGTGTAATCAACTGACTATTTTAACATTGTGATGTCCTAGGCGGTAGTCAATTGTCTCACTCTGCACTACTTTCAGCTAACTTAAAGTTGACTTTTTTAAATCACTTGGTGTAGTCAGTAAATTAAAATATTTTTTCTGGGGTTTGAACATGTAACATCACACGCTGTGTACTCAATGCTCTACCACTCGGCTAAGCTGCCATCTAAAATAGCAACAGCAAAATGTTAATATAAAACTGAAATGATTTTTAAAGTAGTTGAGAATAAGTTTGTTGGCTCTCATCAAATTCGATTGCGTACTCAACTGAAGAATTAATTTTGGGTTTGTTCTGGATGACTTTGCAGCTAGCTTTTAGTCAGTCTAAGAAAAGCTAACTATAAGTTAACTATTTTTGTAGCCAACCACACATTCTCCGACAGGGTACATATGTAAATACTCGTACAATTTATTCTTATGCACATTTAAATAAATATCTGCATAAAAAAGTGGAAAGACAACACTTGTTGCTTGCAATTGTAGCAGATACATGCATATGTATGTATTGTTAGCTTTTTGCGACAATTCATTTTCAAATAATAAATGAGCGCGCACTTTTCTTTTTGAAGTCAGTACGAATATGTACCAGTAAATAGAAAGTTGCTTGAAAAATTTACCAATCTTAATTTTTCAGCATCTTTTGGCACACAATTCTTATGGAAACGCTAAATTCAGGCAGCATTCAAGTACGAGCCTTAAAAATAAAAATTACACTGTAGAAAAAAATTAAAATTTCTTCAAATAACAAGATTCTAATCACTGGCATAGGTGACAAATAAATAATATCTGTATGGACGTTTTGAAAGCATATATCGTTCATTTAATTCAATAGACTAAATTCAAAAAACTAGTTTTGCCGAAAGCACGTTTAAAGTTTTCAATTTACATACAACTCAATATGAAGACATGAAAAAATCGTCTTTACTCAGAAAGAAAGATAATATACGAAATCCCAAATTATTATGCATTAGTAACTCAAAAAGTAAATGAAGTAAATGAGCGATGTTAAACTGATTCGTCCCATGTTATCTAGTATTTTGTAGGGATGCTAATCCCGAAATCCGTTGATTTTACATGATTACACTGAAAAAAAAAAGAAATGATTTTGATATTTGAATACAAAAATCACAGGGAATTTTTTTTTTAATTTGTTAAATATCTTTGCTTATTTTTTATAAATTCAAATCGAAAATAATAACGATTAATTTTTTTAAAACAAAAAATTCAACGCGTGTGTAATCAAAGCTTTACCAGCTTCATTCTTCTTTAATCTAACTCTACCACAAACTTAAGAACTGTAATACAAAAATTGCTTAGTGATTGACTTGGAAATCAGTGTTGCAACTTAAACTAACAGTCTTCAAATATTTTTTGCTATCTTGAAACCTCATTGAGATTTGGTTTATATAGTGAACTAGTATACTATTTTCTTTCAGTGCATTAATATTATTATTATTTTATAAAAATAGCTATGACATAAATACATAAGCTGATTAAGAGACACTTGCCGTCAGTTTTACATAAATTTAAAATTTGTGAATATATATTTTTTTCTTAGTAATGTATTGTTTCGAACTATTGTCAAAAGGCTATCACCGGTTTTTCTTATTTAATGGATTTATGAAGGCAAATTCTACGACTTCATAGAATAAAAATATTTACAAAAAGCAAAATAAATTATAAATATACATATTTATACCGTATATAGAAACACAATTTAATAGATTATAAGCAAAAGAATGTTTTCAAAGAACATGTGCTAGTTTTTTTCTTTTTTTTTTATAATTTTGGCAAACCGTTATCAGCTGCACTGAGAATTATTATTAAAATGCTGAAAAAATTAATTAAAAAAAATTAAAAGCAAAGCTCTTAACGCTTAATTGTTGTTTTAACTTTAGTTCAGTGTAGAGCCTTCTGTGCTTAAACTGTATTATTGATTCCAAGTTTCCACATTTATTACGGCCAAAGGTTCAATTAGAGGTGGCAGAACCGTAACGTATAATAAAGGTGGTGGAAGCAATTTTCATAAACACCATTATAGCACGGCTGAGTTTTCTTAAAAGTTCTTACTAATGTTGGTAGTATTTTCTCAATAGTCTTAAGATTATGTAGGATAGTGAATAGCAGCCTTTATGAGTAACATTGTATTTTAATTTGGTAACATAAAGCCATAGCCATAGCCATATTGATCTTGTGAACTTTCGTTTGCTGACATACATCATGTTATGTCATGCTGATCTTCAAAACAGCGTTGTCAGAAGATTTGTTCGCCACGTTATTCAAGTTGAAAGTTGTTCGAGTATTCGAACGAACATCGAATAAAGAATTGATTCGAATAATTTTTCCAAAATATAGTAAAAGAAAAATTTTAAGTCTTCGGAAAAATCAAGTTTTAGCCAAAAAAATTTTCGATTTTTATAAAATTATTAGAAAACATTAGTCAAATATTCTTATGAATCGAATAGGCTAATGTTCGTAACGCTTTTTAAGCCAAATTACATGTGATAATTATTAATGAACAAATAACATCAAAGTTAGTTGTAAATATTCTGACAACAACACATAGTTGAACGGAACAGCCAGCCGTTTTCGAAGGCCACTAAAACCTTCCTCATCAGCGTTCTTCTGTGTTTTGGTCCACTGTGTGTGGTGTCAGTTGATGTAGATGTCTGCCTTATATACGAAACTTTATTGCAAATGGAATATGTGAATTGGTTTGATTCATTGCATTTCAATTTGCTCATGTGTTTTGTAATGAAGGCTCAAAGTTACCATCTCTATATTTACAACAGTCTTACCATCGTCGTTTGTTCTTTACTAACTATGCACATGTTTGTTACGAACATTAGCCTATTCGATTCATAAGAATATAGAAACAAATACAGTTCGAAAAATAATAATTAAATTAACTTAGTCAAATATTGTTTTGTTATTGTATAAAAAAAAGCTAAAAAATAATAATTGTTCGAACACTCGAGTTGGTACATTTGTACGGGTGGCAACACCATTCGTCACACGGAAGAACATGAACAAAATTATTTGCTTATGTGCGAACATATCGATGTCTCGTCAAGACGCAGTGTTATGACCCAAAGGTAAATATAAACTATTAACCAATCGGCTTACAATAAAGATTTAACGGCTGCGAATAAAAAATTAATACAACATAGGAAAAATTGCTTTTTTGCATATTTCAAAATACATATGTATCTGTGAATGTTGTATATGCTATTGTTTTTTTCCAATTCTATTGCAAAAACACAAGGTAATTTAATCTCCTTTTAGTAATGAGTACTTTTAAGCTGAAGTGTAAGCTGCTGGATATTGTGGTCTTTTAAAAAGCAGTTAAAAAGTATTATAATTTATAAATACATAATAACAAAAGAAAAGATTTACCTAAAGGAAACGGTATGAGAATAACGTGTTTGAAGTAAATACAAGTAAATTAGTAAAACAAAAAAGAAAAAAAAACCGCAAAAAAGAAAAGTAGTGACATTGGCAAATAAAAGCAGTTGAAGCGTGTATAAAAAAGTTTCCATAACGGTATTAAATTTGAATGAAAAATAATTTCATCAACAAAAGATAACTTAATCTTTTAATATAAAATATATAAATATTTCGAAAGTTTTCATGAGAACCAGACCTGCCTCAATTTCGTTCAGCTTAGTTTAACAATATTGAAGTAAATATTTCATATTTTCCTACAGATATGCAAGAAGCCTTTAAATGTAATTTTTAACATATACATACATATGTATAATTAAATACTTTAATAATATACATACATATGTAAGCTCTCTTATATTATTTTGCGTTTTATTGGGAACTTTTTACATTATCGTTTAATATTTTTATCGCACCTTTTCCCAAAATATATATTTAACTTATTCAGCAAAATATTAATTTTTTAATAAAGTTGAATATTAATTTTTTTAGAAAAAGTGCGATAAAAAGCTCAAACCTTAATGTTTTCATTATTTATACTACATTTCGTTAGAATATCCCTAAGATGCTTTTTATTTTATCTGGTAGCATTGTAATGATAAATACTCAAAAAAAGAAAAAGAAAAGAAAGAAATCCTTAAAAATACCCCTTCTTACAACAGTAATCAGAGTTGCCGGATGCTTCATAAATTAATCCGTGTCGGGCCTTAGAAAAAGATGGAGAATACTATATGTAGTACAATTCGAGAGATATACAGCCCAATTATGAATATTCCGGGGAAGTGTTTTTTTCCCGGGAGAGAGCAAAATCTGCTTAACGCAAGAGTTCAGTAATAAGCCTAGTACTCTGTTCGAATATTGTTTATTTCGCGTGAAAAATTTTACATGTACTAAATGTAGCCCAAATCGCGTTTTTTTTATAAATTTCTCGCTTTTGTTGGTTGAAAGTATGCAATATTGTTAAAATTCAGTGCGAAAAAAGTACTGCTCATGTTATTTCGCAGCTGAAACTAAAATGATGCCAGAGCCATTTTGCATGGAAAAATATGCTGCCAAATAGATTTTACGTGTTTTTCGCCAAGGCCTATTTATTAGGTCTATGCAACTCTACAAAAACACAGCAATACAAAAAACAATTTTATGTTTAAGTTGTCAGAAACACACACAAACATGAACTAATGTATAGGTGGAAACAACTTTTGACAGCTTAAAAACGAAAACACAGAATATCATCAGGACGATTGCATTGACCTGATAAATATGCCTTGTTTTTCGCAATAAGAACAGAGTACTACTTTTGCAAGTTTATTTCGCAAATATTTCATAATAAATACTTTTACATGTAGGTTGATAGCATTTCGCACGAAATTGTGAACAGAGTACCAGGCTATAGAGATTAAATAAAAATTTTATGTTTTCATTGCCAATAAGAATATGTGATAATTTAAATAGTTTTTTTTTTGTCGCTTAAATAAAAAATAAAATAAACAGTTGCACCATTCACAAGCATGTCGAATAACTTTACGCTGAGAAAGTGGAGCTAAAACTGGGCAGGTGCAGATGCGAATAGATTAAATTCCCAATTCGGTATGTAAATTTTATAAAGTTTTTCTTATCGATATTGATATTATAGGGAATCAAATCTTGGAGGAGGCTTGCAAAAACTTAGTATTTTAGTATTTTTTCTCAAGGCAGAAGTAGATCATGTTTTTAAGGGTTTGCAGAAAAATGTCTAACCATGACGGAAATATAATATTCCGGTGCTTATTTAAACTTTTTGCTCTAACAACAATTATTAATTTGTTTTTTTTTTTTGAAAAAATTCTACCTTATATTTAGAATACCGGGAAATTTTCAATTCGCAATAGGAGGAATGGGAAAAAGGAAAAAAAACTCCCGGGGAATAGTTATTCATAATTAGGGTGATCGTTGAAATTTTAAAAAAGTGTTTTATTTTAATAAATAAAATGTTTTTGCCAAAAAAAAAACCCAACATCCCAGAAACTCCCCAAACAAACACGGCAGAAATGTTGAAAAGTGCTGCCGTGGTTGTGTTCGTGTAACTTCTGGGGTTTTTTAAGCAAAAAATATTTTGTGCATATCCAGAGATAAAAACTATTTAAACCATGTGTATTTCATCAATTATGAAGCAAATAATTGTGCTATTTATATGTAAAATGGTCTCGTTTAATTAACCATTTAAATTCAAAATTGCCTGTACTTAAACTTTTTGATATACATATTTTTTTATTGACTCCAAGCAATTTGATAATTAAAACTATTTTAATTTTTTCTATTAATCAGAAAGTTGCTTAAACAGTTTACCAACGTGAAATTCTTTATAAAAAAAACTTTTTATAAGCTACTGAAATTCATTCAGATCTTATTAGCAACCTTCCTCCTAGACATATAGCCTTGCCAGATTAATTTATGTTTAAATGAGTTGAAAGATAGTTAAAATAATTAATGTCATATTTACCAAAAATGCTAAATTCCTTAACAAATATTTCAAAAATTTCGCAATAAAAACAAAAAAGTTGGTCAAATTCAACATATGATGGTAAGTTAGGAACATAGGCGTAAAACCCATTTAAGGGAAGGGGGGGGGGCATTTCCCCGAAAAAAAAATTAACTATTTTTGTTACTTTATACCTTTACACAATTTTATTGTAAATTTTCTATAGAAGCGCTACCAAGTTTTATGCTATTACAATGCAAATAGGTGCGGCTATACCCGTAGTATATGTTTTGGAAAATTTTAGCAAGTCGTTCTTTATCTGGTTAAAATGCGCTGGATACTATTGAATAAAAAACCTGGTATACAATTTTTATAAGTTAAGGCGCTTTTCATTTTAGATAACGATATGCACTAAATAAAAACGAAATTATCGGGCTATTTTGAAAACTATTTGAACTCACTTCGAAATAAAATGCAACACTGCAAAATATACGTGTATATTTGTTAGTGTAAAATTTCGTGCTGTCAAACAAATTTCCTTCCTTTTTTGTTTTATAAAGAGAAGTAACGCTCAGGCAATGAATGCCTACTACTATTTTTTTACTTGATTTGACACCAGAGAAATTAACAGCTGATCATTAACTTATGAAACGCAATCATCTGGGGTATAATCGTCGCTTTCGATAACGAGCTGATTCGATCACGTTTTTTCAGTTTAATGCTATGTTTAGACGACGAGTTGAATCACCTGCTTCGCTCTCTGAATCATGTTTATCAATCTTGCTGTTTAGACTACGCATTCGTGCTTCGTGTGCATCGTGCCAATTTAGTGCTTTTCGTACTAGATTTAGAGTTTTTTAATGCATAACAGTGCGGAATTTTTCAAATTGTTGCTTTAAAAAGAAATTAGTGCCTTTTTTTGTGCTTTTCACCTTTGATTTTAGTGCGTTTTACAAATCTACTAAATATTAATTTGTTAAAGTGTGGTGGCTTTATTTTCACTTTCAAAAACTATCTGCTTTCACCCCTTTTAGACATGCAAAGTTTCCTTTGCAGAATGTTAATTCAGCTTGGTGAAATATGAAGGAAGATAAACTTTATCTTTCATAGTGAGAAAAAAGAATATATTTCTAGAAATTACAGAGGATACCATACACGTTACAAAATAACTTAATTACAATAATCTAATTACTAACCACTGAGGGAAGCAATGTATTGCTTTCTTGATAACGAAAGCTTCCAAAAATGCTTCTGAAAAATACTAACTTAAGGTTCTGTTACAAAGTGGACAAAAGTAAAAAAATTTACACCAGTAATTTTTGCATCTGAGTACACAAAAACTACACATTATTGCTTCTGTGAAACGAATTAGTAAAGCAAAAAATGAACGGCTTTTTGGAAACTGAATGCATTGCTTCTAGCTGGCTTACAAAAACTCTTCTGGGAAGCGGTAATTTTTGCTGGGATGGTGAAATTGAAGAAATAGAACGAAGTATCAGAAATTTAAGGATACATAAATGGAAAAATTTGCTCAAAACTGATCAATTATGGATTGAAGTTTATAATTATAGAAATTCAACTAATTATAATCCATTTCTATTACTGTCAATATTTTCTCTAAGACTATTAACATTACCATGTTCAAATGTTGTAGTAGAAATGACTTTTAGCGCTTATAAATATTTTAAAAGTAAGTTAGAATGATGATTAATGATTTTATAAATCAAATTGTTTCATTCATATAAAATACGGTCTAAATAGAAAAGGCTTATGTTGTTCAGAATGTAACATACTGAACCATGTTCATGTAAAAATTAATTCAGACGAAACACCTAAAAATCTAATTGTTTTATTAAAACAGTTTTCTGATTTATTGTATTTGCATATGCTCAGTTCCATACTGCAATATAAGACTTAAGTCTTGTGTATGGGACATCGAAAAGAAATAAATAAATAAATAAATAAAAATAAATAAATAGTACACCATAATTGGAGTGTCTTCCCAAATGAACTTCAATTATTTTCTTACTCATATTCTACTTATAAGCAAAATCGAAATATGGCTCGATATAATTGAAACTATTACAAAAACCTATGAAATGTAGTAAATTTAAAATTGTAGTTAACTTAAATTTTTAATTTTTACTAATTCAATACATTTATAATTAGCCATATGGGCTTTCTCTGTATTGCAAATAAATAGATAAGTATACAAAAATAAATAAAAATATATTTATGTACATACATACATATGTACATATATACGACTACTTATTTCATTTAGTGCTTTTTTATGAACACACAGTGGTTTTTGCTCTGAAAAAGTTGGCATCACTGTTCGCGTGGAATTTTTTTTTATGTATATTCACACAAACAAACGTATCATACGCACGTATATACATGCATACACATAAGCATACATACTTTACATAAATTCCACTCATGCGAAATCTTGTTTTTGAAGGCATCTCTATATTTTCTTCTTATTTTTCCTTTTTATATTATTCATAACTTAATTAAATTTATTTATATTAAACTCACATCTATGTTTTTTGGTTTGTTTTTATTTGTTTACAAACACACACATACACATATACCTATTTTGTTTTGATAGTTAGTTCAGATAAAGTGGCGATTAACTGCGATAAAAGTTAGAGAAGATACCAATTTTACGTGCTTCGCAAGTAGATTCATATTGAATCTAGTTGATTCGCTCTCATAATTTTGTATGGCGAAGCAAGTGGATTCGGTCATGATTAAGGCGTGAAGCATGAATATAGAGCGAAGCACGTACCGTCTAAACATAGTATAAGATTATGACATTCGATAACGAACCATATTATTACATTGTTTGATAGCGAATGCCATAATCTCAAACCCAAAAAGTGATCGAATCAGCTCGTTATCGAAAGCGACGATTAGACTCCTGGTATGAATTCGCCTTGCTTGAAGGTAAACTGACAAAAATAGTTCAAATGTGGCCTGGGAAAAAAATTCTAAACTGGCAATAGCAAATTTTTACTTAACCCATTTTTTTTACGAAATTTCCAATTCTGCATTTGCTAAATTATTAAAAAAAAGTATACTTTACATTAATTGTAAATAAAAATTAAGATAACACTTTTTTTAATGATGATTTCATTCATAAAGGAAATTGTGATTAAGATTAAGAAAAAAAAATTGCATGTTCTTTGTTTAATGTATTTGATAATTAAAATAAAAGGTTTGAAAATATTCTTAATGCTTGGCGTAAATTATTATTTAAAATAATTATAATTTTTATATCAATGGACGGAAACATGTGCCACTTTAAACTGTAATATTGAAGGCTAATCAATTGTTTAAATAAATATGACCTTCTTTTGCGCGCTAAAAACACTAAATCCTACAAATAATCTAATAAACAAAGGCTTAGACTAATAAGTTATCAAGAAAAATAAATTCTAAAATTAATTTTAAAAATAGCGCCTTTGATTACCGGAAATGAAATAAATTTGTTTTGAAAAATAAAATCGAATTTTGTTTAAAAAATTAAATATACATACACATGTATTATACATACATACAACAAAAATATTGTGCTATAATAAAATTTTGTCATCAAGGTTATCGTTTGGTACAAGCACTGACCTCTTTAAAAGACCCTAACAGTAACAAAAATTGATAAGACTATAATTTTTGGCGATTTTCTTTTAATTTTAATTATTGAACTTCAGTGTGCGTGTATGCAATTTGAAAATTTAAAACCACAAATAAATTTTGTAATTACCCTATAGGAACTCAAACCCATTTGTAAGTAACTTCAAACTGGTTTTTTAATAACCACAACTGGTTGATTAAGTGACTTTTTTCCTTGTCGCCGACTCACTATTTTAACATAGGCATGTCATAGGCGGTAGTCAATTGGCCATCTCTGCATGACTTTTAAATTGACTACTAACTAATTATTTTTCAACCAATTTGTAGTTAATTAATATTATAGCAAAAAAGGATATATGTATATTTATATTATATATATTATATATACATATATACATACATATATGCATATATTCATATATATCTTTGTAAATATATAAATACATATATGTTTGTCTATATAAATATTTATTATTGTTATATTCACTAAAAATAAAAAATTCGTACATGCATATGTATATACAAATGTACATAAATACATATATTCATACATGCGAAACGCACATAGAAAATATTATTGAAATTATTTAGTTTTTTTTCCAACACAAACATTTGGCATTTGTTTTCATGGCATGCTTCTTTTGATTTTTTTATTTTCTTTTCATTTACTTATTTTGCTTTTATTTATTTCTTACGTGTGCTTCTATTCAATATGTTTGGTTGATATCTGCATGTAATTTAAACCAATTTGTAGTCACTTGCAAAATAATTAATTTATAAGTTAGTGTTTTTTCTCAACTGACTATTTTATTTACTACAGGGTAGTTTGTGATATATATGTATGTATGTACGAGTATGTATGTTTTATCTCCAAAGAAAGAGCCACCTTATTTAAGCTTAAATTAGACGTGACATAGCCATAATGCCATAGCCATAACCAAATCAAACTTCAACTGGTTTCTATGGTGAGAGATGTGGCGTTATGGCGAGTCACGTATAATCAAATACAGTATAGCCCATTAGTTTGGTTGGAACGGCTGTTTTCTATGGCTATGGTTATATCACGTCTGATTGAACCTTAAGCGTTTTATTAAAGCTCATATCTATGTATGTGTGTGTGTGTGTGTATGTGTGTTTGTATGCTCATGCTTTCTAAGTATTCCGGAAATATGCATAATATATTCAACATGGATTCTTATACGAGTACTCATTTGAAGCTGGCTTTACATGACATGAAATATGCACTAAGTCCTAATTTACACTCAGCAAGTCTTATGCTAGGAACACAACTGGGACGAACGACGAATTTTTCGGTGCGAACTTTCGTCATAAAAAATAAAACACATGAGTGCATATGAAAATGAACACAACACCGCCGTACAACGAAATTCGTCGTGCGTGACGAATTCTGAGATAAATTTATTTCTAATTTGTACGCCGACGAACGACAAAAAAAAACAATTTTCTCTCTCTCACTCTCTGTCTTTGTACACACAACAACCGAATTTATCAAATATAAGAGAGGAATTCGCTGAGTAAATTCGTCGTTGTTGTGCTTCACACGACGAATTTACGCAGCGAACTCTTATCGACGAATTCGTCGACGTGGACGAAATTCGTCCTTCGTCCCAATTGTGTTCCTGGCATTATTGCTAAGCTGATTAGTTTTTTAGGAGAGAGAGAGACGAGGGGAAAAGAAACGTTTATGTTCCCTTCGTCTTTCTCCAACAAACTAATCAGCTTAGCAATAAGACTTGCTTAGTGTAAATTAGGACTAAGTAAGCATTTATTCATTCATGGCAATTTGTGTGCGCAAGTTTTTTAAGTTCCAACTCAGCTCGCCTGTTTATCAGTTTGTGTTTTTTTTTTGCCTTGTATTTAATTCTGTTAAACTTATGCTGATTTAAATTGACCCAATTTTAGGATTTTATTTTGTTTTTGTTTTTAATTTACAATAAAATTATGTTTATACATATTTTTTTATTTTATCAATTTTTTATACCATATTTCATTATTGTTTTGCTTTAATATCTTAAGTAAAAAGCAAAAATTTGAGATTAACTGCCGTAGGAAATTAAAGAAAACATACCCGAGGATAAATTGAAAAATTAGCAAAAGAGAATGGTGATTTTATTCAATAAATTTAAGAGAGTTTGATTTTAATGCTCAATATTAAAGAGTATACGTCCTCTCTTTCAGAATATATTCTCAGTTTTATATATTGATTCTCAAAATGTATGCATGTATAAATATTAGTTTTTCTTTTTTACTTTTACAAAAATTTGCAAGTATTTATGATATACTCACAAGCGCTGTTAAGACCTAAAAATTTATCTTTAAATTTTAAAATTTTAAACTTACAAAATGTAGCAGAATTGACAGCGAAATTTTTGCTTATAACTTCCTGTCAAGCAATAGCTTGCCTCATGATTAAGGAAGTTGTATCATGAATCCTCGTAGAGGGTAATTTTGATTTTTCTTAACATTTTTTAAGGTTCTTTCAGATATGTCATAGCATAATGCCATAGCCAAAACCATTGCCATAACCATAAATAGTGAGCCTCATTTTCGATTGTATCGTAAGCGACATTTAATCGAAAATATAATTTTTTATTGAAATTAGTTTAGAATTACCAAAATGCCAAAATATTTGATAACTTTTAAGATACAGGCTATATAATTTTATCATAAGCGACAATTTACGTACGTAAAACATATTTGAATATTTAAAAAAAAACCTTCGGAAAATTTTCATTTTTGTCGCTTACCATAAAATCGAAAATATGGATCGACGATATTTGCTTCACCTATGCATTAGTGCAGGCTTAACCATAACAACAGCTGTTTATGTTTTCATTTGATTATTCGTTTCAAAACTGTAACAACAACAAATATGTCTAACCAGTACCCCATTTCTGTAACTTGTGTTCTCGCATCGAGAAAAAGTAAATAATTATATTGGTTGTCCTATTTTACACAGGGTTACTCACATAAAAATTTATATAAACTTACAAAAATATCAACAAATACAGTTTTTTTCTTACTCACCCAGTTTTTCACAGGACGATAACAATTTTTTCGATTCGAAAAGTTCTCACATTCCTTACAGAAACGAGGAGACACAACAAACAGCTGCTTATGGTTACGGCGGAAAACTAAAATTCAGTTGGTTTCTGTGGTTATGGCATTATGGCGAGCCAAAAATAATCAAATGCAGTGTTGAACAGCTGTTTTCTATGGTTATGGTTATGGCACGTTAAATTGAACATTCAGAACATCATCGACAAGTATTAGCAAAGCCGCAAACACACAATCAAATTATCGCTTTCAAACTTGTTGCTTGCAACTTTATATACATATGTACACGACATAAATACCGTATCCGAAAAGTATAAAAATTTTGTATTGATACGTTTTGGAAGTTAGCCTATATATCGAGCAATAACCGCCAAAAAAATCTAAATCGACAAATTTTTTGGACCTCGTTTTTTCGACGAAAATCGATTATTTACGACCGCAAAAAATCGATTGTGGTAAAAAACTTAACCTCGAAAATATGGCACGATATGTCTTAAAAACCCTTAATTTAGGATATACATAATAGTTTAGAGATAAAACTAGAATTAGTTTAAACAAGTGAAGATTTGAATTCAGCGCGTAACATTACTTAACTCTTAATTACTTGCATTAAGAAAATTAAATAACTACTCTAGAAGGATCTCATGTGGTCCCAAAATTATTCTAATTGTTTTTAATTTGGGGGATTCAATCGATAGTCTTGACTATCATAATGTCTTAAATTATTTTAATATATTATTTTTGCTTTTATTTTTTTTTGAAACAAAAATTTTAAAACATTATGAAAAAAAATATGTTTTAATCTCTCAAAAATCAGACAGGAAATAGAATCTATTTTATTTTGACAGCGTTTTTTCTTATACTGTCATACATACGTACATACATTCATACATACATACCCTGCAGGAAATGCGAATAGTGAAATAGTAGTGATTTATTAGTGACATTGTCACTAGTACTACTGACCAGGTGTACCCCAGCCAATGTAATCATCTATTAACATTTAACATTAGCTTGTCATTGAAAATCCACCACTAGACTGTAGCAATACTAACTAAGTAATTCTTTTGGGACCACATGGAGACATTGGCACCAAAGATTCACTAGTAAATTTTAGGGGCTCTAGTCTACAATATCGACATTCCCTCGCTCGATGAAAATGGTATAATTGTAGTGATTTACTAGTGACATTGTCAATAGTATAACTGAATAGGTGTACCGCAGCCAATGTAATCGCCTATTGGCATATAACATAGGGTTGTCATTGAAAATCTACCAGTAGACTTAAGCACTATTCTTTTACGATCATATGGAGACATTTGAACTAAAAATTCACTAGTACATTTTAGTGACCCTCATATTCAATTTTATAAGGGTTAGGACAACAAACTTAAATACATACTTACATATGTGCGTAAGTTTTTACATTATTGCATAGCATAATAAAAAAGAATAACAAACTATTGACGCGTTCATTGACAATGTCACCAGAAATACACTAGAATTGTTGTCTCTAACGTATCTCTACTGGCGCATAAAAGGAAAGTTGTCGACATTTCAACTAGTGCAATTGTCGCTAGAAAAAAGAGTGTTGACATAGAGACATATGGTTCTAGGCTGACTAGAGGGTACATACATACATATATACATACATACATACATCCATACATAGATACTCATTCTTTCAACAATTATACCATCAGCGTTACCATATGTAAAGATTTATCTTATTTTTGACGTTTTTCGATATTAAATTAAAAAGCTTAAACGATTTCATACTTTTGATATAATAGTTGATATTTGAATTGAAATGAATTTGAGTTCAGTAAAATCAGGGTAAATGAATAAAAAAAATTTTTTGTGAAAAAAACAGATTTATTTTGTTTTTGTTTATTATTATTACTTAAAGGTTTTTGAAAAAAAAATACGGCAACACTGGATACCGTACTCTCATTAAAGGTTCAATCAGACGTGACATAACCATAGCCATAGAAAACAGGCGTTCGAACCAAACTAATGGGCAACACTGTATTTGATTATACGTGACTCGCCATAACGCCACATCTCTCACCATAGAAACCAGTTGAAGTTTGATTTGGTTATGGCTATGGCATTATGGCTATGTCACGTCTAATTTAAGCTTAAATATCATAGTTTTTGTGCGTAAATACCCAGTGGTAACACTATGCATTACGTAATCGATGATGTCAGCAATACTTAGTAGCAGTCAGTGGTGATTCGTTCGCTTATATTGCTATTTAGTTTTAACATAAAAGTGTCATAATAGGACGCGTAAGTGGTGAGCTCTCGCTTACAAAGTAAGCTACGATGTCAGTACGTACCGCTAGCATTGCGCTTACATCGACAACGGAGTTGTAAGCGGGCATGATAATAAATTTACCCTAAAAGTAGGCCAGTATTTTAATTGTGTTTTTAGAACAAACTATTTGTTTTAAACAATAACTGAAACCCTGCTTACATTGTAATCGAAGTTTTTAGTAGCACATGATACATCAGATTACACGTAGATTACAATCCAAGTACAACTTAGATTGCTCGCTTACGATGTCATACTGACCTGACGTCAGTGATTATTATCGAAGTACTTCGCTTAATTTACCGCTGGGTATCTGAATATCGAAAGATGCTGAGCTCACTTAAATGTCGCAAGATAGTGAATCGATTATGTTCGGTAGATTTCGAAAATTTTCGAAAATAAAATGTACACAAAACTGTTTTTCTTAAACAAATTTTAAACTACTAAGCTGATCAAGTTAAAAATGTAATCAGCTTTAAAGGCCAAGTAAAAGCTCAGTTACCCGAATGTAAAGTAAAGTAAGTCCAACGTAGGAAACAGCTGATCGATATTTTTATATGAAAAGTAGTTTACGTTACATTACATCTCTATAACCATTTTCATTACTTTTCACATAACAATATCAATCAGCTGTTTCCTACTGTTGCAGTTACTTTACATTACAGTCGGGTAACTGAGCCTTAACCCGAATGTAATGTAATGTAACTGCAACGTAAGAAACAGTTGATCGATATTTTTATATTAAAAGTAGGTTACGTTACATTACATCTCTATAACCATTTGCATTACTTTTCACACAATAATATCGATCAGCTGTTTCCTACAGTTGCAGTTACTTTACATTACAGACGGGTAACTGAGGCCCTTAACCTCAAAAAGAAACGTCAATTAATGGCAATTTAGTTATAATGGGGAAAATTTGTTTGATATATCGTTGAAGATAAATTTCGGAAAAGTAATTTTTTTTAACAACTTCTAATGACGTCTTTGTGAAATCGATTTTATACGAGTATATTCACTGATTTTTATAGTACTTAGTATTATTGGATGCCACAAAATTTAACCAAAAGCTGCAGCTTAGCGGGATGGACTGCAGGGTCAACGGATGCCCATATTTTTTGGTTTGTTTGCAATTAACCGAATATTTTTAAATATGTCGCACCTGTTGCTCCAAAGAGAATCAACTCAAAATTTACAAATTCTCAGTATAGGCAAAAAACTATTCTTTATTTTAATATACTCTTATGTCACAACGAAGAATACAACTAAATATATATTTTTTTGCGCAAGAGTAGAGAAAATAAAGTAAAATGTTTACAGTGGGTAGATATCGAGCCATAATCGCCAGAAAGCTTAACCGACACATTTTGTGGACCTGGTTTTTTTTTGGACGAAAATGGATTATTTGCTATCGTAATCAATTGCGAAAATTATGTCGTTGAAACTTTTAATATATCGTTTTTCTGCAAAAAAAAAATATTAATTACAAATTTTGTGTGATTCTCTTTAGAGGAATTTGATTTAGTTGTCAAGCGATCTTATTTGTATTTTTGAAATTTTTTTCGGCCATTAAATTCCAAGCAAATGAGAGCGATTAATATTAAATTTCCAAGAAACATATTTGGTTACAATAAAACTTTTTCCCATTATACCAGATATGATAGAAAACGTACATACATACATTTAAATAATAAATTGAGTAAACTTTGCACAAGCTTTTAAAAATAATATCGTTAGCTGAAATGCCAAATCACGTAACTATACTTTTTTAATTTTTTTCGGCTGACTTTTATAATAAAGGTTTGAAAGTTGCTAATAACATGCGTTTCGATACAATATCCAACAATTGATTAATGATGCGATATTGTATATTTTGTTAGCGCTACGCGCTTTGGTATTTCAGTTGACAATATGTACATATACATATGTATGTGTAGTTATTGTACAAAATAAAAGAAATTAATGCATAGATTTTTTTTAAATATATTTAATTTAATTTCAGTGCATTGAAGCGAATAAAGACTTCTCAAGTCCTTCTAGGCTTTCTCAACACAAATTCAGTATACTTTTAAACAATTTTCATATTATAAATACATATGTAATTTTTTTCTCAGTGTTTGCAAAAAAAAAAAATAACTTACCTTGTCAGCAATACAATTTCCAAATGTGGCAATTGCAACAGCAATAATTAACAGTAGATCATGCCTCCTGGGGGCACTCATACCCGAGAGGCCCAACAGGCCTCTGGGTAGTGGCAACATATTCCGATAAATATTTATTATTTGTTTTTGTAAAGCGATGGATAGCACTACACAGGAACTCACTCAACTTTTTTGATTTTTTTGCTAAAAATTTTTGCAGTTTATTATATTTTTATTTTACGCAGTGGTCTTTTTCCTTTTCTGATGGAAAAACATTGGAGAAGCGCACCACCTAACGTTTGACACTAAAAACAAATAGAAAAAAGGAATTGGAAATGGAAATGCAATTTTAAAAACCGTTAGTTGAAGAAAAAAAAAATGTTTAGACTTTTATTTAAATTATTTCTAATGGAAACGAAAAAAGTAAAAAAAAAAAACAAAACTAACACAACTCGACGTTAAGCACTCGTAACATACACTGATTACAGACTGATTTAATTTATGTGAAAGACTAGTGGATACGCAAAGCGATCGTCGTATACTCTCCCTACATGGAGATCGACAAACGTTCGAAGTGTTACTAAACATGGGGCCAGTAAAAGATTTTTCATTCTGCTCACATTTGCCAAACCAAACTTTGTTGCACTAACACTCTCGCATAGAATGAAACCGATTAAAAAAACGAGCACACCACTACACACACACACCTGTTTTAATTTCACTCACACCATGACACTAATGTGCGATATTGTTGTGCAAGTATTAGTGTGAGTGTGAGTGTGAGTGTGAGTTGTGTTGGTTCATGCCTTCCGTTCAAAATTTTATTTATAAAAATAAAAAAATAAAAAAAATTAATGAAAATGAAGTGATGGGATGTGAGGATCTAGATTTAAGCTTGAGAAAGAAAGATTTGTTTCAAAGAAGAAAAAAAGATGTGTACTCAAATTGATGAACATAAAGCTAACACAATTTTTATTTCATTATGTTATTTGTTGAACAGGCAAAGGAAAAAAAAATGAAATAAGAATTGGAACTTTGCGCCTTGATGTGAGGAAATGATTTGTCATTGTATTAATTTTAAAATTCTTCTTAAAGCTTCTTCTCACCCAGAAACAAAGAAGACTTGAAAATTTATAAAATGAAAGAAAAAAATTATTTGCCCAAAGCATCTAACGAGAGAAGTCGCCAAAGCAAATTCAAGAGTTATCAAACGTAAATTGTGAACGCATGAAAATTGATTTTAGCTTTTGGGAAAACAAGAAAAATGTTTTTATTTATCGGATCCGCAGAGCACTGGGATCCACATCATATTCTTCAAGAGGTTAAAAAGTGACGTATCTACATGTGTATGTAAGTTTTCGCACTAGAACAATTTAAAGTTACTGTTTAAGTAATTTTGTGTACAATCCGACACCTTGCTAGGATTCCGTAAACCAATGGTGAAAAGGAACCCTATTGTTTTCGCTACGATGTCTGTCTGGTCACAGGCTGTTTCCTCGAGAACTGTAAGAGCTACGAACAAAAAATTTTGGCATCCTCACTCGTACATACTATTATATACATATATAAACTTGAAACTTTCAAAGTTATGTATAGTTAGCACAATACAAGCAAGCGACTTGCCTAGAAATTTGTAAAGGAATCACTAAAAATTCGAGTGTTTTTCATATTATTTTTTAGAAAAGTCGCTTGCTTGCATTGCGGAAACTCCACGTTAGTGTATTTTTATTCAGACTATACCAAATAACACTAAAATTTAAAAAATCAAAATTAAAGGGTATTCAATCAGTTAATGGAATTTTTACTATGTAATGTTGGCAACTTGCTGTATATTAAAAACGAAACCGTAAGAGGCAAATCTTGAAATTTTCAAAAAAGCTAAAACTAAAAATCCCAAAATTAAAAAAATTTCGAAACGAAAAATCGCCAAAATGAAAAAAGCGCTTAAATAAAAAATATTTATCACGAAAAATTAAATAAATGCAAAGAAATAATCAACAAAAGGATAAAAGTCGCAAAAAAAAAAAACAAACAAAAATCTCCAAGACGGAAAAAAGCGCCAATCTAAAAAATTGCTAGAACTAACAATATTTACATATTGTAAAAAACAAAAAAATCGTCAAAATCGAAAAAATCGCCAAAACGAAAAAAGGACATAAGTAGTGCGAGTCAAAGTCGCACTTTACTGAATTAATTTTTTAATTGGTTTTAGTTCCACAGGTTGCCCCTCTGTGGCTGAGTGCTAGCAATGCTAGCCTCTCAGTTCAGAGGTCGTGGGTTCGATTCCCGCCGTTTTCCGCAGACAAGCTAATCGCTTCGCGGGCTGTGTTTGTTAAAAAAAACAACAAAGCGATTCGTATTTCATTAAAATTGCTGCAAATCCTTTGATGTTATTCACAATTAAATGAAGATGGAGATGAAGATTCTATTTAAAACTTTCGTTATTACATACATATCGCACTTAATCAACAAGAGGGTATTAATTCGAAATTTTTAAAATTTCACTTTTTGAAAGAAATGAACTAACAACATCAATATCTTATCTACTGTAAAAATTTCAACGTATTCCGATTACTCTTTTATTGATAAAATTTGTTTTACTTTATGATTTATTTAATTTAATGTGGCTGTTTTTATGATAAATTTGCTAAATTTATTTCTTTTGGAGTTGTGACTCTTTTCAAAACATAGATATTCTTTCCCAATAATTACAAGATTTTAAAATAAAAACTAACTACGTAAATATATTTTCAAATAGAATTTGCTACTCGTACTATGATGTATTCGGATTTTCAAATTCTCTTAAAATATAACCACAAACAGTTTATCGTCTCTACTGAAAATTTTAAGTTAATACCCTCTTGTTGATTAACTGCGATATGTATGCTACACAGTGACTCCAATTTTAATTAATTGGTAACTTGGAAATATATTTTACATTTTCAATATAGAGAAGACTTATGGTTATTTTTAACTTTCTAATTTTGGAAATAATTATGCAAACTAAAGTTACAAGGTGGTCGCATAAAAGTCAAATGGCTCCCTGATGGTGACAAAATAAAATTTCTAAGGAATTATATACAGTAAAATCCCGATAATCAGTACTCGTAACAAACTGTTGGCCCTTTGAACAAATCTCGTTAAGTCGCAATTACTCCATACATTCGTATTATTTTTAATTATTGGGAATCGAACCCACGGTCTCTGGACTGAGAGGCTGGCATCGCTACCGCTAAGCCACAGGGTCACCCTATATTTTTAATATCAATAAAACGGGCTTTATTGGTAAGAAAATTTTATGAAATTAATGTTTAAATATGATTTCTGTCATGTGGCCCCCACGGCTGGCGCAATCTAGAACAGCAATTTTAAACAACTTTTCGCAGCATTTGCTGCCATATTTCGCCAATAAATCTTCGAATGTTGATTTCCAGGTGTTCAATTGTTTGTGGTTTATCGACGTAGACAAGTGACTTAACATAACCCCAAAGAAAATAAATCAATGGGATTAAATCACACGATCGTGAAATTGTTTTTTGATCAAAAGTTTCTTTGAGTAAATCAATTGTAGCGCCCGGTGTGTGGCATGTGACTTCGTCCTGTTGGAACCACATATCAGCAAGATTAATGCCATTTAATTGAGGTACAAAAAAATTTCGAATCATATTCCTATACCGTTCACCACAGAAATATTCTGACCAGCATTGTTTTTGAAGACGTATGGGCCAATGGCTCCGCCAGCCCATAAAGCTTACCAAACAGTAATTTTCTGTGGATGTAATGGTGTTTCGAGAAAAGCTTGTGGATTCTCCTCACTCCAAATGCGATAATTCTGCTTATTTACATACCCATTCAACTAGGGTTTCATCGGAAAATAATTTTTTTTTAAATTTTTTTAAAATCTTCAAAATTTCAACAATTTGTATGCATTGCTCTGGTGTAAGTCGATTCATATGCAATTTCAAAGCAACTATCAGCTGTTTTATGGGTGCTCAAAAAAACACGTTTTACATATGAAAAACACATGAAGTATGGGCTTCTTTCGACACATCCTATATTCATTCAGCTGCTCATACCTGGAGAGCTACCGAGTGGGACAGCGAAGCAGGTCGGTAAGCGAGAGTTGTGCTCTCTCCTCCTTACCAACATGCTTACAGCTAGACGAATATTTTTGCTGGGATGTATGCATGTATGTATATATATATATATATATATAGATTTTTGATTAAATTTTTTTTGCGTTCACTTCGTTACTCGTATATGCGGTGAAGTAGTATTTTTCTTATATTAACCTCGCTGCACCGAAATCCGGCTAAATCGAAGAACACTACAATTCGCAAAAAAATAGCTGGTCCCTGCGATTATAAATCATCCGGACTCTAGTATATACATTAGGGATGTAACGAATGTTCGCATTCGCTTTCGCATTCGCAAATAATTCGCTTACTTTTGATATTTGCATTCGCTTTTGCATTCGCTTAAATGTATGCAAATATTTCAAGCGAATACCAAAAAAAAATGTTGTATTTCTTTTACGAAAATAGTATACGATTTTAAATTTAAAGACGAAAATTACTTTAAACCAGCATGAAAAAGATACATATACTTACATGTAAGGCATTAATCTTTTAGCGGAAAACTTTTCTATCAACAAGTTCTCATAAGTATCAAAATGAAACCGAAATCCAGCAGTGTTTGGAAATATTTTTAAGTTTTGAAAAAGAAAGACAGTGTTTGATTTGCGCGAAAATATTTTCTGCTTAAGACAAATTACAACAAATTTCAAATCCAAACAATATTAACTAGTCCTTTCTCTTTGTTATTTTGGCCAGTATTTAGGTTTAAGTTGATTTCCTTTTAAGCTAATTGGGCCTAATATTTCAATGCAAATAAAAATCCATTTATTTACAGTTTTTCCCGACGTTTCGTAGATTTTTTGTCTACTTTTTCAAGGGATCGTCTATTTAAATAATAAAAAACAATTATAAAAAACAATTTTGCTTTGAGTCATTTTAACTTTGATGTAAATTCCACGCGAAACAAGTGCCACTCATATTATTTCTCATGAAAACTTAAAATGTTGAAGATATATTTCATATGTTTTTCCCAAGATGAACAGAGTACTACTTCGGCAAGATTTTTTCAGGAAAAATTCATTCCAAGAGTACCAGGATTTAGGGCTAAAGTACGAATGGGTGGATTGCCTAACATTGTGTAAACTTATTTTTAATTATTATATATACTTACTCTTATATAAATTTATTTGCATGTGAGATTTTAACGAATTGTAATATTTGCATTCGCTTTCGCATTCGCTTTCGCAAAAATTAAAATGTATTATTCGCTTTCGCATTCGCTAAACTGGTATTCGTTACATCCCTAATATACATACATATATGTATGTGTGTGCTTTATTCATTTAGAATATGAACATGAATCATGAAAATATATTAAATAATAATATTTCAGTTTGGTGAATATAGTCCTTTTACAAATTGTCCTCATCTTGTGCTGTCATTTTCAAAGATTTTATTTGGCTTTATGATTTATTTAGTTGTAGGGTGTAGGTCTACCTTTTTTTTGATAATCAAAGAATATAATTTTATTTGTTTTAAGTACGTTAGTGACTTTTCTATAAAAAAAAAATCACATAAGATATCTGCTCTGTCTAGAACCTTAAAAGCACTTTCATTCATAACCTCGTATCAAGAGATTTTTTGTTGCTGTTTTTTTTTCTTCAAGTCTTTATCAATTTTTACTTAGTTTTAGTACGAATAAGTAATAGAATAAATTTTTATATTAAAAGTAAAAAAAATATTATTAGGTTTGTGAGATTAGTTGAAGGTTTCCTTGTTATATATTTTTGTTTAGTGAATATAATAAAGTTTTTATACTGATAAGGCGGATATTGCTGCGTATTTCCGTTTAATATACTTATTTTTAATATGTACATACATATTTTTGATTATGAAAATTCATTGAAAAATAAGTCCATTTAACTCGCTGAACTAAATTTATAATTCGTCATTTAGGTCAGTTTCGAAATTGTTTATTATTTTGAAATATGTAAGTAGGAACTATATTTTTTTGGCATAAATGAATTAAATGTATCAAGGAAATGACATTGATATGACAATTGTAGTTTTTAATTAAAACAAAATGAAAAAAATATAATTTTTTTTTAACATTACCTGCAATAATGTTTTATTCTTGTTAAGTCGGTTTATTTGTTTTTGAGAAAACTAAAAACTAAACAAAAATTTGGCAACACTTTGGAACGTGTTTACGCAACACGTTTATATAACATGTTGCATATTTTGACACAGACAGACATTGCAACCTACAATGCAAACATCAATGCAACCTATAAGCATCAAAACATTTTGATATTTTTGAAACCTCGAATGCAACTTTGGATGCAACCATAAACAAGACTACACACTATGCGACCGACAATGCAATCTGCCTGGTTGGATAAAGTCGCAAAGTCTGTACCAACCATAAGATTATGTAGTGATTTCTTTCTTATACTAAATTTGTAGAGACGGGTGGGATAAAAGTATGTACATGAAGTATATTGCTAAATTTTAAAAGGCCCAGTTCACCCTTTCGCTTAAGCTGTGCGCAAACTCGATATATTGTCGTTAAAAGATCTCCAAATAAATGCTCAATATTTCGTAAGAATCGTTCAAGTAGAAGTACGTGAAATGTTATGTCAAATAATAATGGTGAATTGCGGGATTCGGAAATAAAATAAAATATAAAATTTTAAGAGGCATGCTGACGCCCATTTTTTTCAACTGTAAATTTGTTCATTAAAACTGTCCAAATAGAGTGACACGTTGCGAAAGAATCGGTTGAGCAGAAGTATATGAAATATGATATTTAATTTTAATGGGTGTGGCATAGCCCACTAGTCCTAACGCTAAATCGTTTTTTACACGACCCCAAGATTTGTTAAAAATTTGGCAGGCATCGTTTGGGTAGAATATATGAAATTTTGAATTAAATTTAAGTAAGCGAAAGTTAAATGCTCTTAGACGAAAAAAAAACAGAATTTTTCAAATCAGCTGATTCCGTACGGACACTACATATCCCTCATTTACTCAAAGAACGTCATAACTCAAAAAATGGATTTTTTGAGTTAATGATGCAGAATTAATCCTCATATCGATCTTCATATTAGCCCCATTCACAGTATTGTGCAAACGGTCTTGCATCGTAGCATGTGCAAAGTGGTATGGTTTATTGATACTCACCACTAAGAATTGTTAAGTGGTGAGTATCAATATGCTACACCATTTTGCATATGCTACGATGTAAGACCATTTGCACAGGATTGTGAATTGGGCTATTGTGTAAACATTACATACAAATATCTTTTTTTACTCTGCTCTTGAGTGAAAAATAAAATTTTCTTTCTCCATTAAGTTGTGTGTAAATTGAAAACTGACTACTTTTTTGAGTTATGACGTTGAGTAAATGAGCGATATGTAATACTATACGAACTTTAGCCTATATCTTCCCTGATGTAAACATTAAAAAAAAAATTAAGTACCCGGTAAACTTTTTTGCGATATTTTAGCTTTCGGACTTTTTTTTACTTTTGGTGCTTTTTTTCGTTTATGGGAATTTTTCGGTTTTTGGCGTTGATTTTAGTTTTGGCATTTTTTTTTCGTTTTTGACGATTTTTTCGGTTTTTGGTAATTTATTTTTGTTTTAAGGATTTTTTTCAGTTTTGTAGTAGCTCTTACGGTTCTCGAAAAAACAGAATATAACGGGTTCCTTTCAACAAATAAAAATCGAATTCTGAAATTCCACCTTATTTAAATCGGCAAAAATTTTATTATGGATAAAAATACCGTTTTTTTTTTAAATCAAAAGTGCAAAAAAAATTCAAACTACAAAAAAGTTTATTTAAAAATCTTTAAAATTGGAGTTTTTTACAATTCTTGTAAAATCTCCATCGCACATGCACAAAAATTACAAAAACAAATTTAGCTAAATTATAACGATTTGAGACAATTTTGAAAAAATCATAATAGGCAAATTAAAATAATTTTGTCGTAAATTAAAGATTACTGTATTAACGAAATGCTTCCAAGATTTTATGAAAGTGTAGCTTTTAGTATTATTATCTGGCGCATATTAAACATTTTATTGGGTATTATTAAGAATTAGGTCAATATTGTTTTGTTTATATCTTTATAATAAAATTTTGCTAGAGACATGGAAATTTTACGTAAATATGAAGTTTCGTTTGTACAATTTTATAGCATGTATGTATAAGTCGATTTTGTCGTCTTAAGAAGACTTATACTGTTATCGCTTTTAATCACAGCAATATGTTTGTGCATAAAAACGTATTTTCCATTTTGCCAGCAACTTAAACATTTACTATAATTAAAAGATGATGGCATCTATAAATTTAAAAGGTTTTCTTGCACATACATATGTAACTTGTTGCGTTTTCGTTTGTGCACTAAAAATACTCGTATCTAAATAATTACTCATACGCTCAGGTAAACTCCGTATAAATACTGTTAAGACAGTAAATTAAAGAATATACATACATATGTATGTAATGTACATACATATGTACGTAACAAAAGTACATACATATGTATGTACATATGTATGTATATGTGTTTTATTGTATTAATTAATAAAAATAGCATATTACAAAATTATTTAACTTTTTTTTTATTTAAAAAAATTATACATTGTATGCAAAATTGCCTTGACTTATGCCTCGTTCATTATACGAGTAGTTAAGTGTTGTCTAATTCTTTTTTAAGCAGAGGTGAGATATCTTCGGCTCTTGATGCCCGTATGGGTTTATGTACACATAGTATGACAAAATATAACACAAAGCACAAAAAGTAAACAAACAAAAGAATAGGCAAAAATGTTTTCACTATCCCTCATACCTAAATAAGAGCGGCAAGCGTCGCGTTAGCAGCAGGGTACGTATTTTCAGTACAATCATGTAATATTTTCACATTTAAATGTACGAGGGCGGTTCGGAAAGTTCTTAGCCTATCAATGAAAGAGAATAGTTAGTTTTTCAAAAATATTTTTATTTTTCAATATAATCTCCTGAAACTTCAATACACTTAGTCCACGTTTAAATTCAGGAACCCAATTTTTTACTGTTGCATATGAAGGAGCACTTTCACCTAACACATTCACCATATCATTATGAATTTCTTGTCCCGATAAACCTTTTTTATGTAAATATTTAATGACACCACGCACTTCTAATTTTTCCATTGTTAAAAAATTGCGGATGCGTCTTTTGTGAACACCTGTTTCTATATGAAGGAGTTGCCAGATCGAAACAAAATTTAACATGTGTTCATAGCAGAGATGGAAGTTTCCAAAACACTTAACTTTTTTCTGTTTCTACCGCGCTTTTTGTGCTAGGCTAAGAAGTTTCCGAACCGCCCTCGTACTGAAAATACGTACCCTGCTGCTAACGCGACGCTTGCCGCTCTTATTTAGGTATGAGGGTATGTTTGATATTGAGCAAATAAGCAAAGGCAAGTCGTTGCCACTACGTATGTATTTTTAGCAATCAAAAGTAGTCGGTATCAGCTAAAATGCTGCCACAATACAAAAATTTTATCGTTTACCGGAGAGTTGTAATAAGGGAAATTTGTTAAATTAGGATTTAAACTTAGGACTAACTATTCGGTACTTTTATCGCCAAGTTACAATAATGACCCTTATTCTGAAATGTGGAATATTTTCTTTAAATTTTGTGTTTCTTGAAACTCGTTTCTGTACGAAATATTTTGTTTTATAATATTTCGATTTTAAGATAAACATTTTAAATTAAATATTTTTCTTTATTCTCAACTTTAAAGTCTTGTAGTGTTTTAGTTTTAGTTTGGACATTTGGGAGGAAAATCTACATTTACATGTGAAATATAGACTTGGATCAATTTCACACATGTGCATTTTTTATTTCTTACACAAATAATACACATATTCATTCGAATATTTCATATTATTATAAACGATTATATACATACATGTGTATATATGTATGTACATATATGTGTATGTACATATGTATGTATGTATGCTTTGATAACAATTCAAAATAATTATTACTGCTTAAGATTTTATAAAATTCACAAGTCTGAATTTATTAAACATTTACAGTAAGGTTCAAAACAAATATGCATTTTTAAAATAATCATTTGTGTGCATTTATTTCATAAGAAATTGGCGCTCTGAAACAAGGCCCAATGAAATAACCTACAAATAAGAAATAAAATAGGGCCTAAGACAAAATTTATGAAAAACACCCAATATAAATTAAATAAATCAAAGATGAAATAAAGCCCCCAAAAAATTAAATAAAGCCCAAGATAAATGAAGTAAAGACTAATTAAAAATTCTTTAATATTATTGGGCCTTATTTCATTTTCTTATTTGTGCGTTATTTCCTTGGGCCTTATTTCATAGCGTCTAAAATATTATTTGTATAATATCGGGGTCGATTCAATGTAATACACGGAAATTTAATACAGATCCAATTGATAAATTAATTTTTCACATCCGTTATCACTTACATATATTCTCCCATATAGTGAGCAAGGAATGTATTGTTCTTGTGTGTGATATTTGTTCGTTCTTAACCACAATTCCCGTATTCTATTTCAATTGAAAAATAAAGCTGAAATTTACATTAACTTATAATCACAGAAAATTAATTACGTGGACGCTGATAGTTCTCTTCTACTAGTGTTTGGCGAAACACTTACAATATTCCTGGATCATTCACTCCAAACAAATTATTACATATCTACAAAAAGTTGTTTTCTTAAGGTTAGACTAAATCAACAAAAAATCGACTAAATCAAATTTCAACCATAATTAAAAAAAGCTTACAAAAAACCAATGCTTATAAGCAAACTCTCAATAAATTATTGAGAATTACAAAACTGCAATCAGAGTAGCCTTAGCTTACACTTTTGTAAGCTTTTCTGAATTATGGTTGAAATCTACTGAAGAGTCGCTTGAGCAGCAACGATATTTATCTAGATGTGCGTAACCACAAAAAAAAAATTTTAAACTCGTATTCATTTTTACACTCGTAAAATATAAATAATATATTGAAAATTAGAGTTAATCAATTAAATAAAAAAGATGCGTAAAATATAATGCCGCCTTCATGTAACCTACAATTTTGTTTGTGCTTTCTTTAAGAACGCATTTTGTGCTGGAAGGCGCGTTACAGGCAAGATCAATAAACAAGCCACATATCGTTAGCATGATCAAAAAACGATATAAATAGATGATTTGATTAGGCTAAAGTCGTATCGCTATGTAATCCAAATTATATTTTATAATTATTAATGAAGAAATAACACCAAAGTTAATTGTAAATATTCTGACAAACACCAGCAGAACGGAACAACTAGCTGTTTTTTTTTTATTCATTAATTTAATTATACATCATATCGATTAGGCTTTTCTGCTAGCAAAGTGCTAAATTTCGTTTCATTTTAACAATTACTCCCTCTTCTGAATCGTATAGTATGGTAAATTAAGAATATATTAAGAATATTGAGGATATTCTTTCTGTTTCTGCGAATGTATCAACTGATTTGCCAATATTAATGCAATCACTCTCATGTGTCATATCAGCTCGCTACTGTTCACACTGTCTGTTCTGAATTTTAAAGCTCATGCAGATAATAAAATAATTAAAACAACTTAGACAATCAAAGCTAACCAACACTTTTGTGTAACAATAATAACAAGATGAAGAAAAAAAAGAGTCAAACATGGCCACAAGCAGGAGCGATTTTTTAAATTCATAAATATGTATATGTATGCACGAGTACTTAAATTAAAACATGGTCAAAAAATGTCAAAAAAGTTATCATATATTAAGAAAAATAATTATAAAAAAGACGATGATTTATTTTAAATTAAATACAAATACACGCACACGTCTACAAAATATGGAAAACTATAGAATAATCAATTGTAAACAATAAACTTTTGGGGTGTAAGTGTGTGCGTTCGTGTATGAAAACTTTTACGCTACTCGTACATGCAATTTTCATGTACTCAACACACAGTTACACACACACACACACATGCATAGAGTAAATTCAATGGGAGAATTCGTATATCAAGCAAATGCATAAGTATGTATGCATGTGTGTGCATGCAAATGAATTTGTATAATGTCTTTAACTGTAAATATGCATAAAGGAGTAGGCCAATGTATGTGTGCGAGAGTAGCTTCGTGTAACATCGGATTTTCTTCTTCTTGGTAATTTTCTTTATGTTGTTTTTGAGCAAATCGTTTTTAATGTTGTACATGATCATTGATACTCATACTACAAATTTGTTTGTTGTTCATTATTTATTAATCTGAGATGCTTTACTGTTGGCTGGAATTTATACTATAATTAGTCGTGTTGTGCCTTCGCAAGTAAGTAGTAGTTTTGCCTCTGTTCGTCCAGCAGTAAAAAAATGTAAAATCGCTAATTTTTTGCTTGCTTAATTCGAAAAAATTCTAAGCAAATCAGTTCGCTCTAGTCGATCCCCAAAGTCAGATCGGCACGCTTTATTATTAGTTTATAAAATCAAAAACAAGAAGCCATCGTTTTTGCCTCTTTTGTTCTTTTTTGTTTTTTTTTTTTTTTTGGTTTGCAAAAAGTCGAGGGTAGATGGGGCTTTCTTTAGAAAAAAATTTCAAGTTATTTTTTTAATCTTTTTTCGTTTATGCTAAAGTTTATTAAAAAAAAAATATTGTGCACTAAAAACTGGTTTCTAATGAAAAGATAATTTTAATACCAAGTAAATAAAGACAAGTTTTTTTTTTATTAAAATTAATATCTAAAAGTGTTTGTGAGCAAAAGTGCTTAAATTTATTTTCTTCCATGATATTTATTTTTGTTTCCTGTCTTTATTAGGAGGTTAACTGAAAAGTAAAATTTTATATTTCAATCCCTGTGGAATCTGTAAGGAAACAAATATATACATACACAAAACTGGGGTATAATGGAGCCCCTCTGGAAGCGGTAAGTTTCGAATGAAAACACATATGCAACAAACCTTTTAAATTTTGTATAAAAGTGTGCAAATTACAACAAAAAAAATAAAAGAATCTTTTAAAGAAAAGCTAATTTGAGTTTCAAAGAAAAATATTTTGTAAAAGTAATGAAATATATTTTAAAAAGGTAAAAAAAAAAAAGATGACTGGCTAAAAAATATTTATTATTATTATTATTATTAATTATTGTGCACTATCTCAAAATCTGTGAGACAAAACTTTCTTAACTCCCAACAAGCGTAAATAATCTTTTATATGTAACTAATTAATGAGCATGCTGTTATGCTAAATATTATAAATGTGAAATTTGCATTAATTAAAATATTTCGTGTATTTGTTTCATTCATTTTCATATTTCAAGGAAGTCAGTTTTAGAACAAAAAATTTCTATAAAAAAAAAACTAAAAAAATATTTGTAACGAAAAACTGACATGAAGTTAGCATAAGTGATAAAATTGATCTAATTGTTAACGAGTTCCTCCATATAATTTGATATTAAAAATCGGTGGATATTGTAGTTTTAACCCACTCTTAAATAAAAGCGTGATTTTTAAATATATTAAATATTGGCACTTATGCTAACTTCATACCAGTTTTTCTTTATGCATAAGGCTCTTAGAAATTTTGAAATTTGTCCGATTTTCCATTATGAAAAAATATGTACAATATATCTACATACATATGTACGAGTATGTACATATATAAATATATTCTACTAACTAATTCTTATTGTACTATAAATTATGACCCAACATTTGTTTGTATGTATATGCGAATTAAGAATTTATAGCTTAAATTGTGATTATGAAAATTATAACTTTGTCCGAAAACTACTTATGTATGTATGTATGTATGTATGTATGTTTGTATTAACAAAAATATCATCACCTTTGATTCAATTTCCTGTCTGTTAAAAATATATATTTCCATTAAGCATAGTTTTTATTGCAATCTCTTTTTTATTAGTTATATTCGCACTCTCTGCCTTATTCTCTCAATTTCTGTAAAGAAAAAAGCTCTTTGAATTGTTTAAATTTTAAGAGGAATAACTTCTTTTTAATTTAAGAGAAAAGTACTCTTAAAAATATACAACATATCGTCGGTTGGTTTCTGGTTTGCGGCACAGTATATTCAAAATACATTATGTCTGCAGCAAACCAGAAACCAACAGACTATATGTATTTAGCAATCGGAATACAATTGATCACTTTTTTTAAAATACTTTCTTGATAATAAAAAAAGTTTATCAAATCAAATGTTCGCAAATATATCGTTACAAAAGTCAAGAAATTTTTACGAAATTGTAAACATATTTGACATCCCTAATTGCAACAACTCTAAAATAAGTCGAAAGATTCGATATAATGTATTAATGGCAACCGAAATTTAGTTGCGTTGCCAGTTGCCAAAATGTTATTACTTATGGCAACTGACTAAATAACAGCTGTTAATTTCAGTTGCCAAACGGCAATAATATTGGCAACCACGAATTTTTAGTTGGCGCCTAGTTTTGAAGGCAAAATTGTGGTAAAATTAAAAAGAAAAAATTATAATTGAAGCACAGCCGCGAATAACGTTGTAAAAGACATTTTTTAAAAAACCAGTTTTTTCACAGATTACCATTAACATAACTCTCTTGCGTTGTTCAAACATGAAACCATCCAAAATTATGCACCCTATCGCCGTCAAAATACAATTACAATCAGTCAGTCGGTGGAAAATAATTGATAAATGTAGCAGAGATACAAAAAGAAAAGTTAATGCTAGTTATCATTATTTTCGATAAGCTAAAAAAATGTAAATGAAAAAACCAATCTTGCTTTAAAACACGTTTTTTGGCTCTCCTGAAAAGTTATTATTTTGTCACTTAAAACGTTATTCGCAGCTTACTTTCAATTATCTAAATAAACTTCTTGTTATTTTTCTTTGGGAAGGTGGAAGGCTTTACATGCAAAAGAAGGAATTGTTTGTTAAAAGTTATTTTAAGCAATAACATTTACTCATAATAGAGTCAGTAATTCTAAAGGATTTCAATTGTCCCTTAAAGGCTCAGTTAGCCGCTTGTAATGTAATGTAACTGCAACAGTAAGAAACAGCTGATCGATATTGTTATGTGAAAAGTAATGAAAATGGTTATAGAGATGGAATGTAACGTAAGCTACTTTTCATATAAAAATATCGGTCAGCTGTTTCCTACGTTGCAGTTACATTACATTACAGTCGGGTAACTGAGCCTTTCTTCATCGAAAAATTATTAAATCATCTTTATTACTCGTACTATTTATTGCTTTTACGCCGAATCGTGGGTGCATAGTGCAAAACAATCATCTTTATGATAAGTAATTATCAGGGAAACCAGAAATATACTCTAAAAATGTGTTCTATGCGCATTCAATATGCACTAAAAACTAAAAAAAAATATGCTCTTGAATATAACATAAATTTGTTTATTTATAAATGAAGATATATTTTTAATTCAACAATTACTAATTCATAAAAGTAAACAATAAGAAAATTAACAAAGAATAACTGCCTTGTGTACGTTTAAACGAAATTGCCATACATATTTTGACTAGGGGGAATGATACAAATAATTTTTTTGGGATACGCCCGTAATAATTATCTTCGACTTCAAAGGAGATCACGAAGTCAGGACTAAAACTTTGGATAAATAAGGCAAGCTTTTTATTTGTAATTTTTATTGCGTAAATAACAAAAAATTTACCTAGATTTTCAAATAAAAGTCGCTGCCTGACACGTCTAAATATACTTTAATACATTGACAATGTTCCTCCAATATCTACTGATGTAATCGGGGCAGAGTCCGTTAGAAATAGCAAAACCAAATTTTTCTTAAAACTAACGTCCGTCCATAGTAAGATTAAAATGGCGAAAAGTAAAAATTATAATAAAAATTTTTGGCTTGGAAGGATATTAAAATAAAAAAATTCTATAAAGTACCAAATATGCCCAAAACCCGTCAAATATGCTCTAAAAATTCGAAAAAATTCTAAAAATATGCGTGTAAGACAGAAATATACTAAAATATGCACTAACAAATAGATGCCAAAATTCATAAAAAGTTCTGAAACGGAAAAATATCCTATCTGCGCAATAATACGTCACATATGAAAAAACATGCAATTGCATACATACTTGCGGTTTACCTGGTAATTATTTAAGCAATTTCACTTAACAATTTTATTTTGAGCGTTTATGTATGTAAATATGTATAACTCATATTTTTTGCAGTCGCCAATCTGTCATAATCGTATTTTCGATAATTTTTGGACAATTGGAGAATGTTGCCACAGATAATACTAATTTTAATTTCGGTTGCGTTGCCAGTTGGCAAGGCAACTGAATTTGTCATACATAATCGAGCCATAATCTTCCTGATGATTTGTTGTATTTTCAGTCTTAAACTGTCAAAAGTTGCTTACATTTTAAGTTTAATAATGTTTTTATTAAAAATACATTCAAATTGATTATTGAGGGGTTCCTTTATCCAAAAATTTCTTAGAACAACTAGAGTTATTATGTTAAACTTTCATTTAAACAAATGAGAAGCTCAACAAATATCAAAGTTGAAACAAGAACTCACTAATCAACATATTTTTTATTTTCATATTTTACATTACATTTACATTGGCTGACTTTTTTCAGCTCAAATTGTAGTTGTAAGAAGTATGTAAAGAAAATAAATGTAAATAACAAACATGAATGAATCAAGATCAACATTGTTGATCAACAATGATAATGCAAACACTGCAATCACACACAGTGTTGCCGTTGTGACACTAAAGTATCACTTTTGACCATTTTTCGTGCCAATGACACTTTTTATGACCCCTTTTTTTAATTTATCTCTTTGTATCTTAACTAGATGTATGCCGTAAGGCAATCATATGCTCAAAAATTGGACGAAGCAGATCAGCTCGTCCAGTTGGCGATATTCGGTTCGATAGTGTCGATCATTTTACTGTTTTGGTCGATAGAAAAGCCAATAAATGGTGAAAATATTGCAAAAAATCTGACACCCAAATCCCTGATTCCACACGCAAATTATTTCTGGGAGTATCACAATTAAAAAAAATATATATTTTAACTTACTTTCATCTTTAATCTTAATAAAACTTTTTATAGATAAAATTTATATGTGATTTTTTATTATTTGCAAACCGGCAACACCGTATACATACGGTGATCGCTATTCTTTACCTTTAAAACTTACGGTTCTTTTGTCCATATAAATTAAAAAACATTATTATCTTCATCCGATCATTTTTACGATCTGTCCGGTTAGAGGGTTAACATTGATTTATAATTAAAGTATGTTAATTAATTTTATTTTAGTCTAATGTATTTAATTAATTGTAAAAATTCGTGTTTGTTTTTTTAAATTGAATTAAATGTTATTTTTTTGTTCACAAAAAACTTGACCCTATTTTAACTTAAAATACTCTTTTAGGGTTGCGTACACCAAAGGTGAAAAGGAACCCTATTGTTTTCGCTACGCTGTGCGTCTGTCCGTCTGTCCGACCGTCTGTCACAGGGTATTTTCTCGAGAACCGTAAGAGCTACGGAAATTTGGACAAAGTGCGTAGACCTTTGGCCGTTACAACAACAAAAACACGAGAATTAAAAATTAAAGGGTGTTCCACAACGAGCAACGAAAAATATTAAAATCCCATGTAACATACATACATACAGAGTAGGGATGGGCAAATGGAAAAAATGTATCGATATATATCGTATCGATATTTTTGAACAGCATCGATATATATTTTTTTAAAACATCGATATTTCGATATATCGATATTTTTTGCACACAAATGTTGCAAAAATCTTTTAAGTTTAAAATAAATACACATACTAAAATATCGCGCCATAACCGCCAAAAAAGTTTAAACGACATCATTTTGAGAACTGAATATTTTGTTAGCGATTTTAAATGTTAACATGCTTATTTATACAAATTATTGAGGCTTTGCAAAGCTTTTTAAAACAGATTTCCATAAAAAATTTTACTTTTTAAGCCTTTAGAAAGCTTTAATAATTTTTATAAATAAGGCTCTTAATAATTGTTTTATGAATGCTCAGTGTTGAACACTTCAAACTTCATCGTTGCAGAATACGAGAAATATGTACTGGGCATCCATTAAATAATGATTTAATATTTAGAGAAATCGCGAAAAACTATCTAACTTAAATTTTAATTAACTCTAATAGTGAAGAAAACCAAAGTTGATATTGAGCTCCTTAAGGCTTCATTAGTCTTTACTTTCTGTTGCCGTTCTGTGTCTAAGTTTTAATTGTTACTTTTTCTGTAATAAATTTGAAACTAAAGTGATGAGTTTTGCATCGTCCATTGATATGTTTCAATATAGTTTTATGTTTTTCTGGTAAAAATTTAATTTTTTCAAATTCCTAAACCTTTCGAAAGGTTTTTATTTTACTTATACTGACACCTACTACATACATTACACTACTTAATAGTTTTTTGATTTTCACAGGTTGAACCGAAACAGAATATAATGAAAGAGAAAAACTAACGGCTTGTATAAGATTTCTATAAACAAAAAAGAGTCATCTGATTAGTAACAGAACAGAAAGTAAAAACTAATTCTGCCTTGAGACTTATACCCACACCAAATTTGACATTTAGCTTAGTTAATAAATAAACGTCAGCTGGATTAGTGGGGTCACCTTATAGATGCGTCTTTTCTGTTATGAAGTTTCTCTATTTTTTGTTCGCATCACTAGCAGTCATGCCAACATCCTAGCGTTAAAATTTATAGAGCTCTTAAAAATATCGAAACCCGATACTCGTAAATTAGAATCGATGTATCGATATATCGGTTTTTCTAATATCGGCGATATATATCGATATTTATTTTTTCAAATATCGATATTTCGATATATCGATATTTTTTGCCCATCCCTAATACAGAGTACAACAATTAACACTAAAATTTCAAAAAATTTTAATTAAAGGGTGTTCCATCAGTTAATGCAATTTTGACTTGGAAACCGAAAGAGCTAAACTCTTGAAATTTTCAAAAACGGTAAAAAAATTCCCAAAATTATAAAATCGCCAAACCAAAAAAAAAAAAAAAATCGCCAAAAACAAAAAAAAAATCGCCACAACGAAAAAAGCGCCAAATTAAAAAAAATATCTAAAACGAAAATAAATCGCAAAAAACGGGAAAATCGCCAAAATAAAAAAATTGCCAAAATGAAGAAAAAATCGCCGAAATGAAAAAAAATCACCAAAATGAGAAAAATCGCCAAAATGAAAAAAAAACTCCAAAAGCTGAAAAAAAGCACCAAATTAAAAAAAAGTCTACAACTAAAATAAATCGCGAAAAACCGGTAAAATCGCCAAAATTAAAAAATCGCCCAAATTAAAAAACCCCAAAAACAAAAAAAAAATTGCCAGAATGAAGAAAAAATCACCAAAATGAAAAAAATTGCCAAAATGAAAAAATCTCCAAAGTGGAAAAACCCCAAAAACCAAAAAAATCGCATAAATGAAAAAAATCGCAAAAAAAAATATAAAAAGAAAAAAAGCCACATTAAAAAATGCTCAAAACCGAATGTACGGGACGCGGTATTCTTAAATACCCTGCTCACGTACAACAGTTATAGTTGAGCAACTTCTCATCGTATGCAAAAGAGAGAAGAAAATAATGGAGAGGGGAGCCTTTATATTTTCCTCTAACTAGACTAAAAAGTTGCTCCACTAGAATTCCTTTGTGTGAATCGAGCTATTGGTTTTTTACGTATATTTTTATGACATCTCTGTCCCCATTCGCAACTTTATACTCGTATATTTATTATCACCAATCGCGGGAATTCTGTACACTTCAGAACAATTTATACCACTTTCTGTTTATATCCATATGTATGTATGTATAAGAAATTTTCAATTTATTTTATTTTTTTTTTTAATATTTTGAGGAGTGTTGAGAAATAACAACGTATGTGCTAATGCTTACTACATACGACGTTAGTGATAAAAACTATTGAAATATATTTATAGACTTTACACGGAAATGGAATGGATCAATAGATCAATCAATTTTGCGAAAAATTTTAGACTCAAATAATAAAAATTTAAAATGAAGAATTTTGCCAACAAAACTCAAAACGAACAAAAAGTATATTTAGGCGGTTATACATGAAAACCACAGTTTTTTTTTATTGCCTGCATGTCCATAACATTTTCGCTGACTAAAAAATAGAAAATATACTTTGTTAGTTTTTATTTTTTATTATGTATTTTGCAATTTTACTTAAAAATTTTGTGATTATTTAATTCTCATTTACATATGTATGTATATTTTTTTTATTATTTTCCAGGCTACTTATTGCCGCTGTGTTCGCTGGAGCGTTAGTGGAAATTAATGCTGTAAGTAAATACCCTTTTGCAATTTAAATTTAATTTTATACATTTTTTTTTTTTGCTATGAAGCGCAAATCCTGCTTTCTAACATATTGAAAATTTTACAGGAGAAATAAGAAAATATTTTACCAAACTATTTGAGGATAGAGCATTCATTTTTGTAAATTAACAGACCAAAATGAATAAAACACACGCTACGTATTTGAATATTTTGAACTCCCGGGGGCACTTCATTATGCTCTTTTTTACACGTGCATACATACATTCGAACAAGCATGCACTTTACTCTCTTTTATATTATATGTATATGTATGTGTTTGCCTGACTTTGATATAGAACATACCCGAGTGATATGCATTTCAGCTAATGCAACCACCTGTATTAATGTGCTTGATGTGTAAAAATGTTACAAAACGAAAGCTTTGCGCTACTTCAAATTTTATTACATACTCGTACATACATACATATGTATTGTTAATTTCTCACTCAAATGCAGACGGTTAATTAATAATTACTTATATGTGCAATACAAGATCAAAATTCTCGTATTCCATTTGACAAAAAGTTTAGGATAAAATAACTGATCTTAATAATTGATCTCTGGCCAACATTTTAATTGCTAATAGCAAACTAGGAAGACAAGAAAGAATAAGAAAAGTTTATTCTTTGATTAAAAAAATTGGCTTTTGTTATGCAACACTTTAATTTAGAATCGTATTATTATCTTTATTAATGAAAATTATTTAATACCAGCATCTTCCCGCGACTTCGTTCGCTGTAAGCTGTCTCTATATGCTCAAATCCAGTCAAATCCGTTCAGTCGACTTTGAGTGATTAACTATTCAACGTCCAAACATTCTGTAGAAAATAATATATAAATATTTTTACCATTATGCTATTGGCCTATAATAAGTTAAGACATATGAAAAAAATTTCAGTGCATTAATGTGGCACCATAATGGGTTAAACCATGTAACGGATGGTCAAATTTAAGGTTAGGAAGTAATGCTAGGAGCATAATTGGGACGAACGACGAACTTAGTTCACGTTGACGAATTCGTCGATAAGAATTCGCTGAGTAAATTCGTCGTATGAAGCACAATAAAGACGAATTTACTCACCGAATTCTGCTGTCATAATTGACAAAGTTGGTTATTGTCAGTGTTGCCAGAATTTCTAAGGATAAAATCTGCAAAATTCAACAATTTTTCACGAAAAAATCTGCAAAATCTGCATTTTATTTTTAAAATCTTCAAAAAATCTTCAAAGCAATTTTTTAAACAACTTTTTTTTATATTTTATTAAAAACATTTTCATAAATATGGATGTATATGTGCAACATATATATTTTTATAGAATGACTATCAAAATATCCCCCCAAACAAAATGTTTCGACTTTTTCTGAAGTCAGACTTGTCGTACCGAATTCGTTAAGACATTTCGGTAGTTTGTCTGAACTCAGACTTTTCGTACCGAACTCGTTAAGAAATTTCGGTAGTTTTTCTGAACAATTTTTTTTAAACATTAACGGCCTTATTCATAAAAAATATTTCAGGTTTATTAACCCCTTATTTGACATATTTCTATGGGAAAATTGTCAAATAAACCTGTAATAAACCTAAAATATTTTTCATGAATTAGACCGTAAAACTTTGATTTTTGAGTACATAACTAAAAGTCTGTGAATTTTTTTTTAAATAAATACATACATATGTATGTGTATATGTTGATAAAAACAGGATTGTAGCAAATATTAAAAAGTGTGAGTATGTGCAAATTATTTCGACAATAGCAGCAACATAACGGTGAAGCGGTACTCTGCTATAAAAGCAAAAAGAAATCGTACCTACATGTCGTTACGAATTCGTACCGACTTATCGTAACAAATTCGTACCGACATATCGTTACGAAGTCGTTTCAACCACTGGATACAAAAATTGTTACGATTTCGGTAATATTTCGGTTCCGAAATCGGCAGATTTTGTCGACCAGTCGTTACGAATTCGGAGCATTTTGTTTGATGGGATGTTATTAAGAATTATGTACACAAGCGTAATAGCACAAAATAGGTAATATTCATAAATATTATTTTTTTGGGTTACAAAACGTTTAACCAAGAAAAATTTGTTTTGTAAAACTATTTTTTATGGATACGGCAGAATAAGCTTAAAGGCTTCAAGCAAAAATCTAACATCTTCGATTTTGAATAAATTTTTAATTTCTCATTACCTTTTTACAATTAGCTGCGGCACTGGTTGAAGTCTACTGATGAGGAAAAGCCGCCAATTTTTCACACGCAAAGTTTACTTTGCAAAGCCTTGAAGAGACAATAATATATTCTCTACGATGTTTCCTAAGTTCAAAATTTTAACTCTCTAAACTATGAGTCGTTCACACATAAAAGAAACAAGAAGTAGTAGCAGTATTAGGAAAAATTCAAAAAATTGCACTATAATTGGAGTTGAAAAATCTGCGTTTTTAGCCCAAAAATCTTCAAATCTGGATTTCGTGTTTTTGGAGGGTAAAAATCTGCAAAATCCAGATAAATCTGCATTTCTGGCAACCGTGGTTATTGTGTATGCAAAGAGAGAGAGAGAGAGAAAATTGTTTTTTCGTCGTTCGTCGGCGTACAAAATAGAAATAAACCTATCTCAGAGTTCGTCACACACGACGAATTTCGTTCTACGGTGGTGTTGTGTTCATTTTCATATGCGCAAATGTGTTTTATTTTTTATGACAGAAGTTCGCATCGAAATATTTGTCGTTCGTCCCAGTTGTGTTTCTAGCATAAATTGGCTCAAAAATACACTTTTTTGACAAAGTAATTTTTTTTTTGACACCAATGTAAAGTAGAAATATGGGAATTAATAATGGCATATGATGTCGGGCAAATGTTCACCTCTAGCACGTCAGCAGATGATCCACTCTTTTGATAAAATTGTCAATAAAATTTTGCAACAAAGCTTCGTTGTTTCCGGTTTGTTCACGTAAACCTGGGCTTTCAAATGGCCCCAGAGAAAATAATCCAGCGGCGTTAAATTACAAGAACGAGGTGGCCAATAGATAAATTACGCGACTGGGAAATTTCTCATGTAATAACTGAATTGTTTGGCCGGCAGTGTGGCTTGTGATAACCAATTGTGGACGAGGAAAGAGTTTATTTCCATTTAAAAGTTTTTATTACAAAACGTATCATAAAATAATTAAATACGAAACATGTACATATGTATGTATGAGTATGTTTTGCAAGATTTTAAAAATTCAAATTCGATATAAAAGTGACTCGATACATTTTTTTTATCCTTCTATATAATTTTCTGACCACAAACTGATCTAACAATCGTACGCTTTTCATTGTCACACAGCAAACAATATTGCTGAAACTGATGTAGGGAGTTATCAAAAATTTATAACCACACCCCTCTTTATAAATACTGTGCCTTGAGTTCCACATTTCAAACATATACATATGTATATTAACATTTAAATGGAATTCGGAAAATCTGACTTATGTTAGAATAATATAATTTAAAAGGTCAATCCAACAAACATATTGTTTTTCAGTGTTGGAGTTTCTACACTGTTTATTTTATTTTATATTTATTTAGTTTTTTATTGAAATTTTATAATAACACGTTATCTATTTATAAAATTAAAAAAAAAAAATATATATATAAACAGATGTACATATTTACACATTTAGGGGAAAATAAGGTAAAATTTTAATGAAATTCCAAAAATTTCACTTATGTTCAAATTTTTGAACATTCTTCAAGAATTAATGTTTTTGCAGGTTTTTGTAAAAAATAAATATTGTTAATTTGTAAAGTTTATTTTCCAAAAATTGTGGTTTATTTATTTAATTGACTAAACATATTCATTCGTGAAATGTCTCCCTTTCGCTCAGATTAAAATTAAACCAGTAAGATTGCTATATTCGGCTGTGCCGAATCTTATATACCCTTGTTATAGTGCAATTTTTAGTAAGTGACCTCTTGGTTATTTTTTATCCAATTTTTTTTTTCAATATCCAACCCTGGAACCATAATTTAAATTTTTCTGGTTTAAATACGAGTACTAAGTTATTTCTCTCTAAAATATACAATATATTTAATTACCAAAGAAATAACTAAATTTATTTAACTAGTTTTATATATCCAAAAAAGTGTACCTTTCCCAACCCTGGAATTATCCTTTTAGATTTTTTTGGTTCCTCATACCAATCTTATTCTTTAAATATGTTAGGTGAACAAAGAAAAAAAAGAAATAAGGAAAATACTAGTTTTATTTAGTTACTTTAATATCAAAAAAAAAGTTAAATTTTCCAGCTGTGGAGCAGTGGTTTTTATTTTTCTAATTTTCTATACCCAACTTTTCTTTCCAAAACGTAATATATATATATGTATATACATATAAATGAAAATATAAAAAAAAAAATATTAGACCTAGTTAATTTTATATATCACAAAAAGTGTAAGTTTCCCAACCCTGGAATCATAATTTAAAATTTTTCTGATTTGTTACACCAATCTTGTTTTTTTTAAGAATGTAAGATATTTTAAATTTATAGATAAAAAGGAAAAATTAGTTTTAGTAGGTTATTTTTATATAACCAACAAGTTAAAGTACCCAACCCTGGAAACGTGTTTTTGATTTTTTATGTTTTTAATACAAACTTTATTCGTACTGAAATATATTTTATATTTATTCAAGGTTGGAAACCGAAACAAATAACGGTATCGGTATTGATACCGGTACAATTATTTTTTAAATTTCGCTATCGGTAGCGGTATCGGTATTTTTTTTTTATTTCGGTATCGGTATTACCGGTACATATCGTTATTGAGTTTATAATACCGGTATACCGATATTACTGACAAATTTATTATTTCAGGCAGTGGACATATCAAAAAAAACTTTTTTTTATTAAATTACTTCAAAAAAGGGAGTATTTTAACATTAACATTGTATAAAAGCATATAAACTTATTTGTTTCTATACACGTTTTTATACTATTATTAAACAATAATTTATTAAAAAAGTGAAACAAGGAGACATATATAAAGTATACATTTTGGTTAATTAAACAAAATGTTAAAAATATAAATTTGGTCTATACTGATAAATTACACTGTGTGACAAATTTTAATGAAATCGAAGTACCTGCGAATTGTTAAAATTTTTCTGCTAGGTATTGTCGAGTATAAAAATATTCCAGACATCTCCAAAATCTTGAGTTACGGGTAAAAAACCGCTTTTTCGTACCCGTAAGCACTTATCAACCTCTAACTAAGTTAAATATCAACCGATTTTAAATTTATAAACAAATACATAAAGAAGAGACTAAGGCCTTTTGAACCATATACATATATCTTGTTTCAGTAAATTTCAAATATATGTGTACGGTATCGGTATTTTTACGATACCGTTTGCCAACCTTGTATTTATTTATTTTATTTAAAAAAAATTTAAAAATTAGTTTTATCTAGTTACTTTTATATGGCAAAATCAAGTTTAAGTTTGCCAGTTCTGAAACCGTCTGCTCGATTTCGCTGATTTTCAATACCAATCTATTTTGGACCATTTCTGATACACCAGTACAAGACTGAAGTCTCTAGCTTTTTTGGGAGCTTCGGAAAACCGATTTCACGTACACTATACGGACGGACGGACGGACGGATATCGCTTATTTGTCTTCCCTATTCATAAGGACCCAGAATATATATATTTTATGGGTCGCATATGAATACTATGAAAATTACACACGGAATGACAAACCTATATATATCCTTTTCCATTTTTGGTAAATGGTATAAAAAGAGGGAAGACCGCTTTCGTTTTATTAGAGACTATAAATAAATAAATAAATAAGCAATAAAACTTAGAACTTTTATATTTTTGAAGCAATTTTGGAAAACTGCCGATACTGGAGCTATTTATAACTCCGCAAAACATTATAGACCTGAAGCCGAAGTACCGAGAAGTCCGATTGATGATAGTTATGCAGTAATTGATAGTGTTACCACCACACGCACTGGTCAAGTGCCATCGAACTGTACAGGCAGTACACCTGGCTGTATACCCAAATGTTTCGCTGAAAAAGGTAATCGAGGTCTTCAAGGCGCCATTGGTGCTCCCGGTCCCAAAGGTATGCCAGGCTATCCCGGTCCTGAAGGTCCCCCAGGTGATAAAGGTCAGAAAGGTGATCCCGGTCCGGAAGGTCCTCGTGGTCTAAAAGGAGAACGTGGTACAGCGGGTATTCCTGGTATGGCGGGTGTTCCTGGCATACAGGGTATTGCTGGTAATCCTGGATCTCCAGGTATTCCTGGTAAAGATGGATGTGATGGTGAAAAAGGTTTAACCGGTGTAACTGGTCTTAGTGGTATGACTGGTCCTCGTGGTTACCCTGGACAACCCGGTTCTAAGGGAGAGAAAGGTGAACCCGCTAAAGAAAATGGAGATTATGCTAAGGGTGAAAAAGGTGAACCTGGTTTCGCTGGTCGTTCAGGAAATCCTGGTCCCGAGGGTCCCACTGGTCCTAAAGGTGATCGTGGTGATACCGGTCCTTACGGCCAGCCCGGCCAACGTGGTGATCGTGGTCAAAAAGGTGATAAAGGTGCACCATGTTTTGCTCGTCCACAACCTGGAAAGAAAGGTGAAAAGGGTCAAAAGGGTGAACCTGCTGGCAAACACCAATTTACTGGCAAAGAAACCGTTAGTGGTGAAAAAGGTGAACGTGGCGAAAGAGGCGATATTGGTCCTATTGGTAAAAAAGGCGAAGTTGGCTTGCAGGGTGAACCTGGTCGTGATGGTATGAAAGGTGAAAAGGGTCTTCCTGGTGGTTCCGGAGACAGAGTAAGAAAAAATCAATATTTTCTTACGTTTAAAATTACTTGAATCTGACTTTCATGTTTAAAATTTTAACAACAAAATATAGGGTCGTCAAGGTAGTTACGGACCCCCTGGACCTCCAGGCCAAAAAGGTGACCGTGGCGATACTGGTTTGAATGGCTTGGCTGGTAAACACGGTCAAAAAGGTGAACCTGGTCGTCCCGGTCAGGCTGGTGAACGTGGTCTCGTTGGTCCTCCTGGTCCCCCAGGTGGTGGTCGAGGGTCTCCTGGTGCACCTGGTCCGAAAGGTCCAAGAGGTTATACTGGTCCACCGGGTCCCAAAGGTTTAGATGGTTTTGATGGTCCCCCCGGTCCCCAAGGTCTGCCTGGTGCTAAAGGTGGTCCCGGTGTTCCTGGTCATAATGGTGTTGAAGGACCTCCTGGTGAAAAGGGGGATAAAGGTAATCCAGGTCGTGAAGGATCGATGGGACCGCAAGGCCCTATTGGTCATAATGGTCCTCCTGGTCCTGAGGGTCAGAAGGGTGAACCAGGTCTTCCTGGCTATGGAGAAAGAGGCATAAAGGGTGACGATGGAATTGCTGGGTAAATAAGAAAACTACTCTTATTTAAAAAACAATTCGCGAGCGTTCATTTTTTTAGAATTCCTGGGTCAAAGGGTCAAAAAGGTGAGCGTGGTTTTCCTGGTAACGTCGGTTCTCCTGGAGATTCGAAGTTAGGTCGTCCTGGTACTCCTGGTCGTATTGGTGCCCCTGGTCAAAAAGGTGATTCTGGTCGTCCTGGTATTCCTGGTCAAAAGGGCGACATAGGCCCTAAAGGTGATGCTGGTGGTAAATGTTCAAGCTGTCCTTACGGACAAAAAGGTGACAAAGGTGATCGTGGCGCAGACGGTACTCCTGGAATGCCAGGCCTCAGAGGTCCCCCTGGTGAACGTGGATATCCTGGAGAACGCGGTGCTGATGGCATTCCTGGGCCTCATGGTCCTCCTGGCGATAAGGGTAAAGATGGACTTCCTGGTGCCCCTGGTCCATACGGTGCCCCTGGCAAAGATGCTCTCGTTGATCTGAATCAAATCGTTCCTGAAAAAGGAGATAAAGGTGAACGTGGATATCCTGGTCCTGCGGGTCTTAAAGGCGAACGTGGAGAGAGAGGCGAAGCGGGAAGAAATGGTGAAAAAGGCGAAATGGGAAACAAAGGTGATAAAGGATTCAATGGTCCACCTGGTTCTGACGGTATTCCTGGAACTCCCGGCAGAGATGGTATTGATGGCATACCTGGGCAAAGTATTAAGGGTGACACCGGTCGTGCTGGTTTTGATGGTGCCAAAGGTGATAAGGGCTTTTCTGGACCTCAAGGTGACAAAGGCGATCCCGGCTCTTGCGATGTTGATATGCTGCAAGTTCCTGCTAAAGGCAACAAAGGTGACCGCGGTCTTCAAGGAAACCCTGGTCCACCAGGTGTTCAAGGAATTAAAGGTGATGCCGGCCGACCTGGAGATAAAGGTGAGCGTGGTCCTCAAGGTCCTATTGGTCCAACTGGTGCTCGTGGCTTAACTGGTCCCCGTGGTGAAAAGGGTAATCAAGGACCTATTGGCGCACCAGGTAATCCTGGTAAAGATGGTTTGAACGGTCCTCCTGGTAGAACAGGCGCACCTGGTATGAAAGGTGAAATGGGTATTGCTGGCATTGGTCCTCGCGGTCCTCAAGGTCGTCCAGGCTTTCCTGGTGAAAAGGGTGAACGAGGTCCAACTGGTCCTTACGGTCCTCCAGGTAAAGATGGTCCACCTGGTTATCCTGGCGACAAAGGTGATTCTGGATATCCAGGTGCCCCTGGCTTACCTGGTCTTGACGGCGCCAAGGGTGATTTAGGACCAATAGGACCTTCTGGTCCTCAAGGACCCCCTGGTATACCCGGTGTTGATGGTGTACAGGGTCGCGATGGTGCAAAAGGTGAGCCAGGTAATTCTGGTTTAGTTGGAATGCCAGGTTTGAAAGGTGATCGAGGTGCTCCTGGCAACGATGGTCCAAAAGGTTTCCCTGGAGTTACTGGTCATCCTGGTAAACGTGGTCCACCTGGTCCGGCTGGTATTCCCGGTGAGTTATGCGTGATCCTTGCTATAAGAAATTCAAATGTTTAATTAAAAAAATCTGCTCATATTATTGTATAACAGGTGCCAAAGGTGACAGAGGTGAACGTGGTTTAACTGGTAGGGATGGCTTGTCTGGTCCTAGAGGTCCTCCTGGCCCCCCGGGTTTGATGGGCATAAAGGGTGATATGGGTCCCGTTGGACCACCTGGTGCCGATGGAATTCCTGGTATCGATGGTGAAAAAGGCGATCGTGGTTTCACTGGTGAAGTGGGTCCTCGTGGTGAACCAGGTGATGCTGCGGAAAAAGGTCAAAAGGGTGAACCTGGTGCACCTGGTTTGCGTGGGGAAGATGGAATTCCCGGTGCTCCTGGTCCTCAAGGTGAAAAAGGTGTTGCTGGTATTGCTTTGCATGGTCGTCCTGGTATTTCTGGTGAAAAAGGTGATCGAGGTCGTGATGGTGTCAATGGACGTGATGGAGCCCCCGGACCGAAAGGCGAACAAGGGTTGCATGGTCTCATGGGACTTAAAGGTGCTAAGGGTGAAATGGGTATCGCTGGTGTTCCCGGAGCTCCTGGTATGGATGGTAAACCCGGTGAAGTGGGTGCTCCTGGTCCTGTTGGTTACATGGGTGCTAAGGGTGATAAAGGTGAGCGTGGTTATCCAGGAATTAACGGTGCTAAGGGAGAGAGAGGAGAACAAGGTTTACCCGGTTTCGCCGGTGCTCCCGGTCCAAAAGGAGAACGAGGTTTAACTGGTGCACCTGGCTTAGATGCTAAACCATTTACTATCAAAGGCGAAAAAGGTGAAATGGGTGAAGCGGGTTTAATTGGTTTGCCTGGTCCTATGGGCCTTAAAGGTAATCAAGGTTTGCAAGGCTACAACGGTCCTAAAGGAGATCGCGGTATGACTGGTCCTCCCGGATCCCCTGGCTTAAATGGTCATCCCGGAATGAAGGGTGATATTGGTCCGCGTGGTGATGTAGGTATGCCAGGCTTAACAATTAAAGGAGAAAAAGGTTTGCCTGGCCGTGCTGGTAAAAACGGACGTGAAGGTTAGAGATTTCACACTCGTCTATATAATATTCTCATAACACACATTATTTCAAGGTGCTACTGGTCCCGCTGGTCTGAAGGGCGACAAAGGTTTACCTGGTCTTGCTGGTACCTCTGGCGCAATGGGTCCTCCTGGTTTACCTGGACCTCAAGGCCCTAAAGGAGATCGCGGTCAAATGGGACAACCTGGTAGGGATGGACATGATGGTATGCCTGGTGTACAAGGTATCAAGGGAGATATGGGCTATCCCGGTCCTAAGGGTGAAATGGGTCCTCCTGGATTCCAAGGTCAAAAAGGTGAAAAGGGTGAATTAGGCTTTACAGGTGCCCCTGGTCTTCCCGGTCGACAAGGTCTTAAGGGCGATATGGGTATGAGTGGTATCGATGGCTTCCCAGGTCCAGTTGGTGCTCCTGGGGAGAAGGGTTATCCTGGTCCAGCTGGTATAAATGGTCGTGATGGTAAGCCCGGTACTAAGGGTGACAAGGGTGAACCTGGTATGGTACCACCACCTGGACCTAAGGGTGAGCCTGGCTATCCAGGTAGAGATGGTCAAAAGGGTGATAGGGGAGCTCCCGGTCCCCGTGGTTTGATTGGTTTGCAAGGTGAACGTGGTGAAAAAGGAGATCAAGGCTTAATTGGCTTAACAGGGCCTTTTGGACGACCTGGTCCCAAGGGTGACCAGGGCCTGCCAGGTCCTATGGGTCGCGAAGGTGTTCCTGGTTCCCTCGGTCCGAAGGGTGAACCTGGAGCTCCATGCTCTGCTGCCCAAGACTACCTTACTGGTATTTTATTGGTGAAACATAGTCAATCCGAAGAAATTCCACGTTGCGAGCCCGGTCACATCGAATTATGGTCTGGTTATTCTCTCATGTACATCGACGGTAACGATTTCGCACACAATCAAGACTTAGGTTCACCCGGTTCTTGCGTACGACGCTTCTCTACACTGCCTATGCTCTCCTGCGGAGCCAACAATATTTGCAATTATGCCTCCCGGAATGACAAGTCATTCTGGTTAACTACATCTGCCCCCTTACCAATGACTCCTGTTCCAGCGCAAGATGTCAGCAATTACATTTCACGCTGTACCGTATGCGAGGCTCCATCAAACGTCATTGCTATTCATAGTCAATCTTTAGACATTCCAATTTGTCCAAATGGCTGGGAAGGTCTCTGGATCGGTTACAGTTTCATAATGGTAAAAACATACACTTACCTGAACAAACCAATTTATACGAATTAATTGAAATTTCTTTTGTTTCAGCATACTGCCGCGGGTAACGGTGGTGGTGGTCAGGATATGTCCTCACCTGGTTCCTGTTTACAAGATTTCCGCACTACTCCTTTCATTGAATGCAATGGTGGCAAAGGACACTGCCATTTCTACGAGACAATGACTAGTTTCTGGATGGTGACAATGGAAGAATATCAACAATTCCAAAGACCCGCCATGGAGACTCTTAAGGCTGGCAATCTGCTACAAAAAGTCTCAAGATGTCAAGTTTGTATTAAGAACTCATCATAGAGCCACAACTAGCAACTAGCAGATTAAATAAAAACATCCGTAGTCTTATTCCCACCCATTCTGTCTTATCTTCCTACTTAACATACTATGTCCTCCTTTAGGTATTTTCTCTTATTTTCTCCCAGTGTTTTTAAGCCCCAGTTGATATAATTTTTGTATAATATTCTATTCTTACGATACATACAACAAACAGTCGAAAGTTCAATCAAAAATTATTTTCCCTAATATAAAAAAAGTAAATTAATATTTAAATAGAAGAAGAGATAATTAATTAATTGCAAAATGAAGAAATAATGAATGCTTTATAATAAAATACATTTAAACATAATAATAATTAATATTCATATAAATATTAAGTAAACGAATGCCAAAAATTATTAAAATTTGCTTAATAGAAAGCATTTTTTAATGAAACCAAAACTTTTTAATAAAAAAAAAAACATTCTCTTATCTGCCATTTAAACGAATTTATGAAATTCTTTTTTAATACACGTTTTTTAATAAATGTTATATATAGTGTTTAAACTTAAGAAAGAAAGAAAAATAAATAATTAACAAAAAAAAAACTAACAAATTAAATTTTAATACTACGATTTGTATATTTTTCTCTGTGTGCTAATTAGAAAGCGTCATAATCACCCTTATTCCATTTGTCGACATCGACGTCACTTTAACACAATGCTAAAAAATTGGCGCTTGTATACCCGTTCTCGAAAACAATTGACTCCTGTTGGCAGGCTAATGCCATTTTCTAGAATTAAGGGAACGGAAATATATTGTCATTAGCACAAAATTGTTCTCGAGAGCGAGTAAACAAGCCCCAATTTTTTGGTATTGTGTTAAGTGACGTCGATGTCGACAAATGGAATAAGGGTGAATGTTTTTTTTATCAAGTTATAACATTATTGTTAGTGCATTCGTTTGAACAACTCAGTTATAACTTCAAGTTACAACAAAATTTCATGTCAGGTGGAGATGTAGAGTTAATCACCCTTATTCCATTTGTCGACATCGACGTCACTTTAACACAATACCAAAAAATTGGGGCTTGTTTACTCGCTCTCGAGAATAATTTTGTGATAATGGCAATATATTTCCGTTCCCTTAATTTTAGTAAATGGTATTACCCTGCCAACAGGGGTCAGTTGTTTTCGAGAACGGGTATACAAGCCCCAATTTTTAAGTATTGTGTTAAAGTGACGTCGATGTCGACAAATGGAATAAGGGTGAATAATTAATAATAATCAGAAAACACTAAATTTGTATGCATAAGTATATAAAGAAATAAATCATATTAAAATTTAACAAATGTATCCCAAATGTTATCTACGAAGGTTAACTTATAGAAAGACTCGTGCAGCCCTCTAGTAAATATGTATCTGGGGGTCTACTCAAAATTAAAGAAAATGCTTTCGAATTTGTACAGTTTGTCTTTCGTTTCGAATTACTCAGTAGACCCCTGACTTATGTATTTATTAACCGTTTTTACAATCGATTAGAGAAATCGCTTTTTCGAAGTCCGCCAAAAAGTGTCAAAACCACTAAATTTGTGTAAAATTCAAAAAGTTAAAAACAAAACAAGAAAAAATATAAAAAAAATTAATAATTTTAAAAACCCCCGAATTATCTAGAAAATATGTGACATCTTCTAAATGGCTGGACCGATTTTCTTCAAACATGATTAAGAACCATCTCGATCAAGTCACCTTTCCAACAGAGAAAACTAAATCAAAATCGGTCCAGCCGTTTGGGCTGTACGTGGACACGGACAGACACACAGATACACAGACACACAATACAAACTTATAACACCCCTCTTTTTGGTCGGCGGTTAAAAATGGAAATAAATAAAAATTTTGTAGAGTTGCTGGAATTCCAAAAAAAAAATCAAAACTTCTTAATAAAAAACTTCTCCAAATACATATGTACATTTATATGTATATAGTATATATATGCTTTATTACAGAAAAAAAAATTCAATACGTGTGATCTTTTTATTCATTGGTCTAACTATACTTATTTTGCAAAAAAATGGGAATTTTAATTTGTTCTATGTTACAATCATTAAAAACTATGCAAACTTAAGTTTAAAAATCCATTTGAAAAGAAAATTATGTGCTCAAATTTCAAAATTATTTGTAATAAATGCTTAAAATATTCAAGCAACTGTTGCTAATGTGACAATGAGAGTTACAAATATGCAATTTATAGTTCTGTGGCAAAAAAGAAGAAGTGCTTAAGTCGAGATAAGCTGATTTTGAGTTAATGGTACCGCCGTAATCTGCATATTTGAAAGTACCCCTGGACAAAATCTCAGTTTATTTGCGCGATTTTTCAAGAAGTTATAGCAAAATGAATTTCGCCTTATCTTTTTTAGATTTCTTATCTGATTTGGAATAATAGCTTAATTTAGGTTATACTTTGGTATATTCCAACTTGAGTGTATTATTTACAGTGTGTAGAACGATGTTTGCTTAAAAAACTAAAGGTTAACAGAGAATTTCCCAATTTAACTGAAAAAGAAATAAATTTCTGAAAATCGACTAAAAGTGCTATCCTGCAAAACCGTCAAATATGACTTAGCACTTTTTCCTTACTGCCACAGAGTTATTGGAAATAGACTTCATATAATAATAGACATTCGATATCGAACTTCTCATAAAATTATGATGCGTTTTGTAAAGAAATTTCGACCCCGATATCGAACGCTGTAACTTCGCGCAGCTTCATGAATTAAAATATTAGTACATAAGTATAATTTTTTTAAAAGTACAACTAACAATTCCCCTTATCGTTTTTTATTTCTATTTAAGTGCTAGTCAATAATCCACCACAAATATTTCGAGCGAAATGTTTAGAAACTTCTCTGCTTTTGCCATTAAATTTAATGTTTGAAAACTGAATATACTATTTTAAACATTTATTAAAAAAAAGAAGAAACTCAACTAAATATTTGTAATTACAATTTGAAATAGGTTTAAAGTTTATGAAAATTCTATTGATATCTTAATTATTATTTAACGAATTCGAGATTTTCTTGAAACTTTTCGCTGAATTGCAGTTGATTGTCAATGATTTGGAAAAGTTCTTGAGGGGCTGGTATGCGGCCAGTTTGCAATTTTGACCAAACAGGAACATCATTTAAAATAATTTCAAAGGCACCCGAAGAAACCAACTGCAAAACATATATAAAATATTAGCAGAAATTTACAAGCAAATAAAATTTACTCACTTGGCCCTCCAGCATATTGCCAACAAAAAATATCATCATACAAGCATACAACTTATTCTCCAGTAAGTGACGCCACCAACTGGGAGTGCCCTGGCCAAAGGCTCCAAATATATCAAAAGATGATACTATCACAACAATGAAAAGAATTTTCAGGGAAAATATGAGTTTCGAAAAATACATATTCATGCCGGGTGGGTCATAATTGCCACCTGTCACAGTTATTTGCGGGTATTTCTCTCCTAATATATTAACATAATCTTCGAATGCTTTGCGATAGCCACATGAATAGCTTTAAATATGTATAAAAAGAAATTTAGAGAAACAAACAACTTTGTTATCTTATTTTATTAAGATTACCAATATAAGAAAGTCATTGTCGGTCCCCCACCATTTTGACCAAACTTTGTTGCTGGTATCATCTTTTCAGCATCCACATTGATGCTCCCAATCAATACAAATACTATACATAAACAAAATGCCAGCGATATGTGGTGTCCTCCTATAATGACCATTTTTTACTTAATTACAATTACTTTTGATTAAATTTCACCAAGTTGGTTGATATAAGAAATCAATTACACGACTTTTTTTCCAATTGTATTTTGATAACGAAATGTCAAACTATGACAGGGTTATTAAAGACAGAGATGTACATACAGCTTGTGTAAAATAACGGAATCGTTTGAGATAGTTCCTTGCGTACATCAAAACAGTTTAATATTTAATTAGTTATTTATTGGAACGATTTATTTACTTGAGTAAAAATTAATTATTAATGAAATGTTTGCAAATAAAGTGTAAAAAATCTAAAAATTTCTAATCACGTTTGCATTATATGTATGTATGTACATACATACATATGTATGTACATACATATGCATAAGAATTATGCAGTTTATTGAGACTTGAAAAAATTGCATTATACATACACACATCCATACCTACTAAAGTCCTGCACAAGACTATTTATAAGACCTTTCAAGACGCGACATTTTTTAAACGCTTTACTACAGCGAAATATTCTAAAACAAACGCTAAAAAACACTGTTGGCAAGACAAAGAACTAAAAAAAAATATTGCCAACAGTTTATTTTAGAATATTTCGCTGTAGTAAAGCGTTTGAAAAATGTCGCATGTCTTGAAAGGTCTTATAAATGGTCTTGTGCAGGCCAATAATACCTACATATGTATGCACCTATTTTTTGAAACAGTGGTAACTTAAAACGATGAATTATTAGTTCAAAATATCAACATAGATTAATGCAATATGCATAATAAATAACAAACAAATTTGTTAAAACTAGAAAAGTATTATAAAACAATTTACAGTGCGTGCTCGCGAAGTTTACAATGTAGTGATCTATTTAAAACGAACTTTTTTTAACGCAAACTCAAAAATATTCGATAAATATGAACGTTAACTTCTGTGCCAACTATCTTGCAAAAATTGTTTCCAGAAATATTTCCCAGTGGCCCACGTAAAATATATTTATATGTAAGTACCTATTGAAGAAAGATAATTCGTAATTGACCAACTAAATTCAGTTTCGTTAGAAATCATAACTAGCATATCGCCTTCAAAATCACAAAGTATAAGTACTCTGTGTTTAAAATAAAGTTATTTTGCAATAAATCGTTTTAGCCAAAGTATATTTATATTGCTAGACCTGGATTTTAGCAAACTAAATGTATACCTATTCGGAAATTGGTCAAACAGAGGCATTATTGTAAAAAAAATTATTTGAATAAATTTTAATACGTGTCTTAAGTAGGTATGTTTAAAAGTCCAAATTACGAGTGTTGTATTTCGATTTCTGCTACGACGACCTTTTACTAGATTAAAGTTAAAATATTGCATTGTTGTTTAGTCTAGTACAAAGTCGTCGTAGCCGAAATACGACACTCGTAGTTAGGCCCAATATCTTTCTATACATGTTCATAAAATACGCGACATACTCAACCAAATTAGAAACGCATCTTTGTGTGATATTACTTAAGATTTTTCTGGCAAAGATTTAAGCTTGAATAATTTTGATAAAACTGCTCTTACTTTATTTGATGTTGCTATATTGTGTAAAGCATACTTTTTAAAATAAAGAAGCTGGTTGAAATTAATGTTCAGGGGGTCTACTATGTAATTCGAAACGACAGAAAATTCTTTTGAATTTGTATGTTAATTACATGTACTTTCGAAAGCATTTTCTTTCGTTTCAAATTAACCCCAGATATATAAAATTATTCGAATAAACTTAATAAATTTTAAACTTTTGTTTTCTGGTATATACGCGTTCCGGAAACTTTTTTAATTTGTTGGTCCCAAAAAACCGAGAGTAATCAAAGGAGATTCATCATGAGCATTTACATACATATGCATGTATGTATGTAAAATATTCAGTCGTCAGAAAAAATAATTATTAAACTAATTTGAGAAATCTGAACCTTGTGGAACTCCGCAAATTTCTGTGAAAGAGCATTATCAATTTCAATACAAGTTTTTTTTCAAAAAAAAAAAACTTCCAGTTTCATATAAACTTTCCTAAAACCTAATGAACATATTCTATAGAAGATTCCGATATATGTTTAATTCAAAAGCTTTTTTCTAATATCTTAAATTACACCATTTTAAAGATGCATTTGAAGTAGAGCTTCCTATTTTAAACCCATATGACCACTGCATATATAGTTTCCTTGCAGTGAAAATTGCAAAATTTTGAGTTGACCTCCTTTAGAGTGCGATATGTGCAAGTTATCAAGAGATGCTTACATGTAATAGTAATAAAAAAAGCTCCATAAAAATAAATCTCACTAAAAATGTTGTATAAATCTACTCTAAGTAATAAATTAGAAAACTTTTATTTTTCATTTGTAAATCAAATTGTTAATGCGATTCATTTTTCAGTGTTTCACATTGTTTCCGTTAATAGAAAAATTAAAAAAAGAAAATGTAAAACCATCTATGGTGCTACATTAAATGCATAAATTATTTAAAGACAATAGTATCAAGCATAGCACCCAAACATTGCACAATGTTATTTTGCATTACTTTATCGACCTTTTCTTCTAAATGACGTTTCGGGTCCTGTTTGCCCACATTTTTAATGGCCAACTGTTCAGGTGTCATTTTCTCTTCATCTTCCAAAGCCTGCGAAAGCAAGTATTAGTAGTTTATTTTTATTTTATTTGTAAGAAAATCCAATCACCTTATTATAGTTCTTAGCTAATTCCAACATTTCCTGTACGGTGTTTTCATTAATTGCACAATGTTCATTGTAATCTGCCAAAGTAAGACCATCCTTCCACGATTTCTTATGCAGATTTAGCAACATCTTCTGTTCTAGTTCATTTTTACGATAATTAATGCTGATAGAGTAGTAGTGCCTGTTTAAGCCATGTATTAAAGCTTGTACAGAAGGCTTTTGCAAGTGTCCGAGATTTGAGGTAGTTTGCCTGGGCTCCTGTCCCAAAACTAACATATTGGGATTTATTAAACGGAAGGCGTCTATAACCACTTTGCCCTTCACGGATTGTATGGGGTCCACTACCACAGCCACAGCTCTTTCAGACAGCGCCTCAAATGACTGCTGAGTATTTATATCCACTCCGGATAACCAGCAACCAAAACCAGGATGTGAATGGTACCAACCTACCACCATTTCTGGTCTACCTGTTTGTTTTAACATATCCAACATTTTTGCTTGGAAAACAGGATCAACCGCCTCAACGGAAACACCTGTACCGGTCTGAGGCATGGCAAAGACATCAATGACTTGTACGGTATAATCATCCACAAATTCTCCTAGCATTAGACCCATAACTTCCATGGGAACACCCGCGCGACCGTGTTTTAACATTTTCAATAATGCCAAAGAGGATATATAAACCTGTTCAGCTGTATCAACTACAGGAGCATCAGTTGGTGGGGCTGCTTGTGGCATAGCGCCGCCCAAACGTAATAAACGATCCATTCTAAGAAAATTTCAAGTCTATCGTTTTGCTTGCTTAATTATTAAAATGAATGTATTTACCTTTTAATTTATTTCTACAGAGGAATTCGTAACAATTAATTGAAGTATTAATTAACTAATATTGGAGCTAGTTTTATTATCCGAGAGTTTTTTTTCCAAACAACAGCTCACAACTTTTTTATTCCTCCTTTTATTCTTTTTGTTTGACAGTTCACAAATGTGCAAGTAATCAACAGTGTTGACCATTGCGCTGATTTACACGGGATTAATTGTGCTGGCATAACATGCCAGTTTGTGGGTGAGAGAGACAAAGAGAGGGGTTTTGTGTTTGGCATAATTTTTCAACCAGCTACAACCCCGCATTAGCAGCACAAAACCAATACACACACAGCTTAAAAAACTGCAAATGTTAAATGAATACGAAAAACACTAACACACACAAAGCTGTGTATACGTATACATTTTATACCAGATGAATTAGTCTCGTGTAATTTGGAAAATAACAAAAATTGTGCGGATTAAAAATTGTTCTCGTGTAAACTACCTCATTTAGCGACGTTGAAGGGCAATTATTTGTATGTGTCAATTGAAGTACATTAAGCAAGATAGTCGCATTTGAACTAGAAAAAAAAAAACAACAATCCAATTTGTTATTTAAAAGATAATGTGCGCGAAAATTTACCTTACATCTACACCTGATATATTTCTGTCATGATAAATGTCAAATTTCATATAGTAAAAACAGCTAACATAAAAAAAATTATATTTCAATATAAATTTTGACTTTAGTCATGATAAAAATATGTATATCAGGTATAGACCACAGGGTATACCAGAGGTGACACGAGACGGAAGATTATTTGTGTTTTCGGATCTCGCGCTCACTCTGTCACTGCGTCTTCTTTAACCTTCTTTCGTGGTGGAATTTTGCAGCTTAATTTCAATTTATACTTTGTAACCTCATTCGCTTGACGATTTTTGTAAATAAATGATAAAAATTAATATTTTTTTAATGAAAATGCTTCAAATGAAATCTGCAATCATCTTAAAACAATTTGTAATTGCCTTTTTATTAGTGATAAGCTATTTCGCACTTTGTTTCTTAATTCAACACAACAAATTCTTTCATCTAATTTTGCAAAATTGTTTACTTGTTGAAATGTTTTTCGTTTAACACTTTGTGGTCTTATTCGCTGAGTGATTTTTGTAAATAAAAGGTAAAAATTAAAATTTTTCAATGAAAATGCTTAAAGTTAAATCAGGAATAATTTGCAAACAAATTTTAATAACTTTTTAATACAAATAATCTTTTTCACATTCGGTTTTTTTAAGTAAATGCAACAAATTCTTCAATTTAATTTTGTAAATGTGTATGTACGTATGTATGTATGTACACGTGTATATTTCACAAAGAACACATTTTCTCTTGTTTGTTTTGATTTTTTTGGTAACATTTTAATAATAAATATACTGCAGTTGTCCCTTTCTCGCAGAATCTGCGCGACAAATGATTTTAGCTTTTTTCATAAGTCACTTTCTTCAACTCTGGTCTACTTTGTGGTATAGACGTAGGGTTAGGTACTGAGACGAAGTAGTTATTTCACGCGAAAACTTTCGCCCAGTTGTCATAAGAGCGAGGCGAATTGACAGCAAGTGATGTCGGTTCAACATATGGCGATCAGCTGTTAATTTCACTTGTGTCAGATCAAAGCATAACATTCGGAAATTTTCTTCTGCCATCAGCTGATACCACGATTGGTAGAATTACTGAAATCGTATCGAGCGGTTGCGTATCCGCTGACAAAATAAAAAAATAAAAACATTTAATAAGCATGTTGATGCTTATTGAAAATATGTTGGCAACGTTTGTTACGTAAAAATCTACAGAAAATAGATTTTACGTAGCACGCGTCAACTTCTCTATTGCATACGTATACACACACATATATAAAGCAAAGAGAAATACACGTTCGCTGGCAGCCGCACGTTTTTGATAACTAACATCCAGACTTAAACGATACGACAACTTCAAAAGTAAGACGATACGATATGACTAACGAAGCCATAACTCACAAGTGAGGATTCTTGTTAATATTCTGTGTTGGTAATGGCCCCAAGTAAGTAGTAATGCACTACAGTATCAAATACACTATATTTTTTCTCTTTTTTCACCAATTTAAAAAAACCTGATTGAAGCTTTTTTACTTGTCACTTTTTTCAACTCCGTGTATTCTGTGACCTTACATAGCGTCTATATCTGATATAATATCAAATATATTTCAATCAGCAAACGTCAAATTTCATAGAACAGAGAATCATATTACGTGTGGACTCCAATATTAGTATTATATTAATATTATATCAGATATAATATTGTTTTCATAATATATATTTAGAAAACAATATTATGATATCAAGTGTCAAAAAACGCACACATACATACATATGTGAAGAGAATTTTGTATATTAAAGTGAAAATTAATATTTTTGGATAAAAATATTGCGGAAATGTTTTAATTATACACGATGTATTAGGAAATGCCAACATTTTTATGAAACACACATTACTATTACAATAAACGAAGATGTTTACTGCACGGCTGCATAATAATTATGAAATATTATGATATTTACAGGAGTACGTTTTCCCCTATACAGATATTAATATTAATACAAATATATTTTTCTTCTCATTCTGCCGACGTTCTTTCTCATATTATATCAGGGTTAATATCAGGTATAGACGCTATGTTAAGGCTCGATGAAATGATGCAGGTATTTTGTTAAATCGGAACGTTGGCAACTCTATTCAAAAATTCATGTTATAGTACAGCTTTGGTATATGTTGTTTTGTTGTTAGAAAATAAAAAAATTTGGCATTTCTGTAAAATCTTGTGTTTTTTTGTTTGTTCAACAATAATTTAAAATTTATGATAATGCCACGAGAAAATATGCAAGTAAGCCCTGATGAAACTGAAGTCGATGACGAAGATGAACGAACTGTATTTTGTGCAAATCTAGATGAGAGAGTAACAGAAGATATATTGTATGAGGTATTTTTACAAGCAGGCCCCATTGAGAGTGCCCGAATACCAAAAGATTATAGTGGAAGGCAAAGAACATTTGGTTTCATTACTTATGTTCATAAATCCACAGTGCCCTATGCCCTTCAGTTGTTTCAGGGTATTTCATTATATAGAAAAACATTGACCATTAAGTACAAAGGAAGTGCTCCGCCGTCGCCAATGGGAAATTACAATTCACCAGGTTGCAGTAATAAAAGTTTTAGCTACGACAATTCATCACTAAGGGGAAGTAATAATAACATATCACAAAATCCATTCAAAAATTGTTCTCCTCTCGATTATAATAAAAACTCTGGTATGCACTCGAATATTTCAAAATATGCCTCAAATCAAAGAAGACAAAATCAAAATGCTAGCCCCTACCAAAGAAATAACGATGGCAGTGAAAGCCGGAATCGTGACAGCGAAAGAGATCATAATAGAAGCCGCCATTACAATAACGGTAGCAACCGTCATTCTGATCAACGTTTTAGTGGTAAAAATAGAAGGTAGCATATCGTTTTAGCATATATTGTGGCAGTGTGGAAACAAATGCTTTTAGTAGTTATCACAGAATTTATTAAAATAAGTAAAACACTAATGAAGATTTCAGACCTTTCAAATACTGTTTTTAAATTTGCAATAGATCTCAGAAATTTTGATATTCTATCAGGTTTTTTTTGACAAAAAATTTCTATTTTTAAAATAACATGTCTCAATCAGTATTTGTTTTCAATAATAACGTATTTCTCTACCCAACCACGTTGTAGGCCTTGGTTTCTGCATTACAAAAAGTCAAATTATCTGGAATGAGTAATTTCTATAATTTTTTTTTTGGCTTTATGGAATCTCAATCTAAATATATCATGTGTACATATCATAAGCTCAAACTAAACACCATGTAACTATATTTTATTAAATTTTACACTAGAAATATTTTATTTTTTCATTGTTCAGTTGTAGTGAGGTGTTTTAATTTTTCGTTATAATGTCGCAGTTTTTTAAAACTTGTGTTTTATATATGATATGATATGGGTTTTTTAATATAATAAATAATATGTAGTGAATCAAAACTGATTTTCAATTTTTAGTTATTTTTGTTGAAGCAGTGATCAGAAAACCAAACATCCGCACCAATCATTACATTTAAAATCACAAATACGTTGTGATTTTTGTTGAGAATGCTTGAAAAAATTTCTTTAAACGAAATATTCTTTGATAACCTATTTATTGAAAAGCACCGCTGTGACAAAATAAAAAATTTACTTCCTGGGGGTCTACTCTGTAATTCGAAACGAAAAAAAAAATGCTTTTGAATTTACATGTTATTAGTATACAAATTCGGAAGCATTTTCTTTCGTTTCGTATTTCAGCGTAAACGCTCTGGAAAATGAACTTTTGGAACTGATAACACTGCACAACAAAATACAGGTTTGTTCATATCAATCACAATTTTTTTGGAAACACAATTTTTTTTCGAAAAGAAAAATATTAAGTATTTTTTTTATGTAACGCGAAATATCTCTGAAACTAGAGGGGCTAGAAAATAAATAAGCCTATTTTTGTAATTAGCGAACAAAAATACATAAAAATTAGTTATACTTCGTCAAAAAAAAAAATTATAATCAAAAAATGTTCAAGGACTAAACCAAAAACGCACGATTTTTAACATGCTTGCAATAATACTCTGATACCCTGAAAGTATTTTTAAGTTTGGAGTACCATTCGTGATATACATATGTATGTATTAACGTAATAATACAAAAAGAGATGCAAATTATGCAAATCCTAAATGTCACTATATCTTCAAAAGTAGCGCTGATAGGGAAAAACTAATGACGCCATCGTAATCAGCAGAAATACATAAGGATCGGTCATTTTTATTTAAACATCCAAATCACTGTTGTGCAGTGTAATCTATGAAAAAATATTTTTTGGGAAATATTTTCTAACGAAGAAACACTTTGAAAAACTATTTTTTGCTGGGGTACTCGTCCCCCTCTTCTTTACCATCAATATCTTGTGTGAACATGCAGTTTATTCTTAGATTTAACCATATAAAATTTGGTGACCCTAGCTATTGTAGTTGTGGAGATATGAATTGATCCGCGAAAAAGGCCTTTGGCCCTCTTTTAAACTTTTATTGTTATTTTTGTTTCAATAATTTTCTAAGTATTCAAAACTTAAACCAGATTAATATTTTGTAATCACGAAACTTTTTTCCATGAACTTTTCCGAGTTGTTTCTTAGCTTTTTTTGCATGTTTTAAAAGTGTTAATTCAATAAAACTCTTCACGTTTTCGTGATTTTGAAATATTTTCTATTTAAGTTGTTCTATTGGGATTTTCAATCCTCAGAAAATATTCCCGTCCTTAGTGACACATTTATATCTACCATTGTACTTGTTATTCTGTTATATTCTTGGCCACATTAGTTTAAGTTTAATATTATTTTAAATCATGTAAACATTTCAATTTGTCAGTTAATATATGTATTTATTTAGCTTGTTTACAAAACTTTATTTCACATAAATTTATTTCAGTTACAAATTAAAATGAATTTTTTTTACTTTGAATGGACTACATGTTTGAAACACATTTATGATTCTATGAACAAGGTATTTAAATTTTAGGTTAATCGAGTTCTATGAACTTCTAGGAAATACATATTTACAGTAGATATTGAAGTAGTAAGTATCTAGTATATTCTTATAATATTATTATAAAAAGTTAAACATTTTTAATTTTAACGTATACTCTTTAGGGTCTTCTCAATATTACGAAATGTACGCGGCGGTATTATTTCAAGTAATAGGCGAGAATAGCTGGGATGACCGGATAATAATTTGAACAAAGACTTAGCGTAGCTGCGTGTATCTAGGCTGCCTTCTAGTAAAAGATTGGCACCAGTTAAAAAGAATTTATCACGCTGATCACGAGGCATAGTGTATATCTTTTCGCAACTTAAGCGCTCTACCAGCCGATTCAATAATTTCGCTGTAGTCGTGCGCACCAAAGCATTTGGATGTACAGCTCCTTTACTTGTTAAAATGTTTAAAATTTTCGCCGGCGTTAGATTATCGCACATGGATTCTAGCGCTCGCGTAGCATCAGCACGTATAAAACGATTCGTATCGGCGGTGCGATGTAGTAGGGCACATACTAAATCATCACATTCTTGTTCCAAATAGCGTGACTTAAGCGTAAATAGTTCTGTAGCGGCAGTACACGCTGCTCTTGCTACTTGAGATCTCAGATTACGCACAGATCTAGTCAGTTGTATGCATACCATATGCATTTGAGGATCCAAATTTTCTGGATGATACCTCATGAGTCGGACCATATTCTTGAGTCCTTGCATAACTGCCTCCCAGTTTGAAGCGTCCAGCTGGTCGAATGTCTTCATTAACGCCTCACGAGGTTTTTCAAAGCGCTGCAAGGAGTTGGGAAAGAGTTCAGCTTGCACCATCTTTATTGATTGTTTAACGGGAGAGATTTTTCGATGGCTTCTAAGGAAATGTGATGTTTTTGATTTTTGCTTTAGTGGTGTATGTGGCTTCAAAGGCAATAGGGACGAGGCGGTACTGCTGTTTAATTGGGCACTTGATTGAGAACTAGTTTCGGTGGTGTTGTCCATGTATTCATGTTTCGAGGCTGGTCTTTCATACAAAGACTCCATTGATTTTATCATGGAGTTTCGTCGTGACAAAGCTTTGATTTCTTCGATTGTGGGGCTCTGGGGTATTGAAATAGCTGGTTGCGACTTGGCGGAATTTGGCTTTGAATCGCCTTGAGCTCCTCCACTATGTGAAGGTTTAATATCACCAACTTCCTCTAACTCTTCTACTACCACAAAGCTTGCATTATCTTCTATATCCTCTTCTATGACAAGAGACTTTGCCGATTGTGTTCTTGACAGCACGGTAGCAGTATCTTCCAGTTGAGTCTTTATACTTTCAGTCTTGCTTTGCAAACTAGCTAAACTATCATGACGTTCAATATTTTTCTCTTTTTCGTGGGGTTCTTCTCGAATTTTGTTGTCGTCAATATCTTCCAATTGTAAAATACTTTCGCCTGTTCTCCATTTAGAAGGTGATTCACTGGCTACTTCAGTGTTTTCAGCTGCTTCAGTTAACGTGCCTTCAATTGTTGTCAGCGGTGATGTGACTGAAGCTGTAGTTTCCTGAAGAGATTCTGCACCCTCATGATCATCATCATCGTCAGCATCATGATGAATAGTCGTTGTCAGTGGTATGATAATATCATTAACTGTTTTCGAAAGAGATTTATCGTCAGCATTTTTAATTGGAGAGTCTTCCTTAAGACTTCTGCTCTCATCACTGGATTGAGCGGATGCTGTCGATTTTAGAGAGTATGATGTTGATTTTACAGATTGCGTTGGCGTTTTATTTAGTTGGCTTTCTTCAATTGAATTTGCTGCAATTTCCACTGCTTGAGTATCTCTAACGTTTCCATTGGGCGTTTGGGAAGATTTGTTACTAAAAATAAAATATATATACATACATATATATTGGATAAATATGGGGGAATAAATAATTGAACTAATAAAAAATATCAAGAAAGTATGTATATGGAACAGTCGTGTCACTTTGCCAGTCTCTGATGGCCGTGCATATCAGGATGAGTCCTGATTCACCTACCAATCTCCAAATGGTAGTCGACATATTGACTTTTTTGGGAGTTTTTTCTGAATATTTTTATATCCACAAGCACGATTTTTTTTTGCTTCAAATACATACATATGTATGTACATATATACTTGTGTATGTAAAGATTACACAGGCTAACAAAATTAAATTTTTTATGTTTCAATGCCTATAAATTCCTTTTTTTGAATTGAGCCTGTATCTCGAGATTTTCTGTTAAATAGAAATAAATTCAGTAAAGTGCGACTTTGACTCGCGCACGGACACAAAATATATAATACTATACGAACTTCAGATATACATACATATATAATATAAAGTTTTGGCATTTTTTTCATTTTTAGAAATTTTTCGGTATTGAGCGTTTTTTTTAAACAAGTACAACAAACAAGCGTTTTTGCGTTTTTCGGTTTTGGCGATTTTTTTAGTTTCTTAGTTTTGGAGTTTTTATTTCTCGTTTTTGTGACTTTTTTCGGTTCTGGGCGTTTTTTTAATTTTGGCGATTTTTTTTATTTGGCGATTTTTTTTATTTGGCGATTTTTTTTATTTGGCGATTTTTTTTATTTGGCGATTTGTGTTAATTTTGGCGATTTTTTAATTTTGGTGTTTTTTTAATTTTTTTCGGTTTGGCGTTTTTATAATTTTGGGATTTTTTAGTTTTACCGTTTTTGAAAATTGCAAGAGTTTGACTCTTATGATTTCCAAGATACAGCAAGTTGTCAAAATTCCATAGTCAAAATTACATTAACTGATAGAACAGTTTGTATTGTTGTAGTCTGTATAAAAATACACTAACTTTACAAATTTCAAGTGCCATACATATGTACATATTTACATACAATTGTATGTGTATTACATGCGATTTTAAAATTTTTCGTTGCTCGTTTTGGAATATCCTTTAACTATCATGTATTTGTTGTTGTAGCGGCCAACCTTCTACATACTCTGTCCAAACTTCAGGCCCGTAGCTCTTATGGTTCTCAAGAAAATAGCCTGTGACGGACAGACAGACAGACAGACGGACAGCGTAGCGAAAACAATAAGAGGATCCTGCATCACATAATTTGCATTTACTCGAAGGAATGATATCAAGACCGATGGGATCGCCATATTGCAGAAATATGTTCTACCACTCAATTGTGAATAAATTCCGAATTTATGAAAAGATTTTAGTAAATTTACCTCCTTTTATTCGTAATATATAAAGTTATCACAATAAAGAATAAAATTTAAGTTAAAAATTTGAAGGAGCCTTAAAAAAGTAAAATTTTTTTGTTAAAGCTTTCAGAATATCTCCGAAACCATAACTGTTAAAAAAATTAATAAGGACGTAATTTAAAGGTTATTTTATCCGATCCTTCTGTTTTTTTTTAATTAAATCGAAGAACCAGTTCTCGAGTAAATGAAAATTATGTGATGCAGCATCTCCCTCTCTCTCTCTCTCTTTATAACAGTGCATCTCGAGATACAAAGTCAATTAAAAAATAATAATAATTTATAGACATTGGAGTTCAGTAGCATATACGGGCCTCAGAAATCGTGTTGGCCTGTGTTATAAAATACTAACACAGGATTTAGACGATGAAATTTATGACGTCTATTTTTCTTGATTCCCTTTTGAAGTTGCTACCAAAAATTATTTGCGTTCATACGATGATTATTTTTACATGTCTAATTTTTTTTTATTGATTTTGATTTTTATTGCTTATACATACATTTACATACCCTGTCGGAGAATGTGTGCTTGACTACAAAAATAATTAATTTAATATTATTATCTTAGACTGATTAAAATCTAACTGCAATGTCATCCAGAACAAACCCAAAACTAATTCTTAAGTTGAGTACGTAATAAAATTTGATGAGAGCCAACAAATTTATTCTCAGCTACCTTGAAACTCATTTCAGTTTTATATTAACATTTTGCTGTTGTTATTTTAGATGGTACCTTAGCCAAGTGATGGCGCGTTGAGTAACGTGTGATGATACATGTTCGAACCCCGGAAAAATTTTTTTAATTTAGAGACTACCAGGTGATTTAAAAAAGTCAACTTTAAGTTAGTTGAAAGTAGTGCAGAGTGAGACAATTGACTAATTGACTACCGCCTAGGACATCGCAATGTTAAAATAGTCAGTTGATTACATTGAAAGTAATCCAAGTGTCAGTCAGTACTATTTGTGAAATAGTTTGTTTCAAGTTAACCGAATTTCCGACAGGGTACTTTATTAATAAAATTTTCCTTCGAAGAACACACCAATATGAGAATATTAATAATAAAACGTAACAACAGGAACACAAATTTGTGTAAAGAAAAATATGAAAAAAACCATAGAAAACAGAAATCGAGTCGTTTTTTCTACCCCTCTTTCTTCTCTACCCCGTTCGCTATCAAACCAAAAATGACGTCGAAAAATAGACTTCATAAAAGTCTTCGTGTGAATCCTGTGTAATACGTTTAAATTGTTCAGACAAAACATCAAGCTCACATGATAAATTACATGTTTTCTAACGTTCTACATACATATTTAAATTCGGTTTGATGTCATAGGCCTGTCACACACGAGACTAATTTTTATGCCGCACAATTTTTGTTTTTTTAAGAACACACGAGACTAATTCATCCGACATAAAAATGTATACGCATACATAGATTTGTGTGTGTTAGTGTTTTTTGTATGCATTTGATATTTGCTGTTTTTTAAAGTTATGTGTGTATTGGTTTTGTGCTGGTGATGCGGGGTTGTAGCTGGTTGAAAAATTATGCCAAACACGAAACCCCTCTCTTTGCCTCTCTCACCAACAAACTGGCATATTATGCCAGCACAATTGTTCTCGTGTGTGAAAGGCCATACCCTCATACCTAAATAAGAGCGGCAAGCGTCGCGTTAGCAGCAGGGTACGTATTTTCAGTACAATCAAGTAATATTTTCACATTTAAATGTACTGACAATGCGTACCCTGCTGCTAACGCGACGCTTGCTGCTCTTATTTAGGTATGAGGGATACATAGATAAAAAATATTTGCTTATGAGAAATTTTGTTGCGAAGTGTGTCTCCAATTTGAACTATTGTTATTATTATTTGAGTTCACTGAACTTTCGTTGCTCTCTGTTGTAGTAAAATTTATTTATTTGTGCAAAAATTACCAATTACCAATGGTTATTTATTTATTTTTACGTATGTATGTATGTACGTACATATGTATGTATGTATATGTATAAGGCCACTAAAATACATAAAATATTAACGCTTTCTTAAATATAACGTATTGGACACGATAAACTATTTACATACCTCCATATGTATGTATGTATGAGAATGTGTTTATTTAGCTACGTGTGACAATAATCAATTTCGTAACAAACGGCACATAATTTTCAAACTCTAAAATTTAGAGTCTAAATGAGGTAGTTTACACGAGAGCAATTTTTAAGCCGCACAATTTTTGTTATTTTCCAAATTACACGAGACTAATTCATCTGGTATAAAATGTATACGTATACACAGCATTGTGTGTGTTAGTGTTTTTCGTCCCTGAAGGAAATGTCGATGGTGAAAATGTACTGAGTCGCTTTTGACTTTGTCACCAGTACTACTCTCTAATTAATCCCCATACAATACTTTGTGCTATAGACATTTAGCATGTGCTTGTCATTGAAAATCTACTAGTAACACTAAAACAATTGACTAGGTAGTGAATACATAGTTCTTATGGGAACATGGAGACATACCAACCAGACATTTAGTGGTACATTTCTATACCTTACGTACATACAATTATATGAATATTGACAAGTTGTTGCAAAAGCCACCAGAAATAGACCACATTTGTTGTCTCTCTTTCTTTTATACTGACGAATAGAAAAGAAATTGTAGACAATGTACCTACTACTAGAAATTTAGTGTTGACATAGAGACATTTGGCCCCAGTCTGACTGCAGGGGTATTCATTTAACATTGCTTTTTTTTAAGTTGTGTGTGTGTATTGGTGTATTGGCTGCTAATGCGGGATTGTAGCTGGTTGAAAAATTATGCCAACTCCAAAACCATTCTCTTTGCCTCTTTCACCTACAAAAATGGCATGTTATGCCATCACAATTATGCCCGTGTAAACCAGCGCAATGATCAAACAGAATTGCAGCATAAACACATTTTCCATACAAATTGACACAAAAAAGCAGAGGAGAGATAGAATCTATTTTATTTTGGCAATGAATCAATAAAACAAGATTGCGCACTCAGTCGTAAAAAAATTTTCTACTGCGCATCAGCGTTACCATGTATGAAGATTTAGCTTATTTTTGAAGTTTTCGATATGTTAAAATGAGGAAAAGATTTTTTAGATAAAAATAAGATTTTTTAAAATATGAAAAATAGTACTCTTAACATCCCTGCAGAAAATGCGAATAGTGAAATTGTAGTGATTTACTAGTGACATTGTCAGTAGTACTACTGACCAGGTGTATCCCAGCCAATGTAATTACCTATTGACATTTAACATTAGCTTGTCATTGAAAATCCACCACTAGACTGTAGCAATACTGACTAAGTAGTTCTTTTGGGACCACATGGAGACATTGGCACCAAAGATTCACTAGTAAATTTTAGGGGCTCCAGTCTACAATATCGATATTTCCTCGCTTCATGTCAATAGTAAAATTGTAGTGATTTACTAGTGACATTGTCAATAGTACAACTGAATAGGTGTACCGCAGCCAATGTAATTGCCTATTGACATATAACATAGGGTTGTCATTGAAAATCTACCAGTAGAGTTTAGCACTATTCATTTACAACCATATGGAGACATTTGAACTAAAGAATCACTAGTACATTTTAGTGACCCTCGTCTACAATTTAATAAGGGTTGGGCCAACAAACTTAAATACATACATACATACCTACATACATATGTACGTAAGTTTTTAACATTATTGCATAGCATAATAAAAAAGAAAAACAAACTATTGGCAATATCAACAGAAATACATTAGAACTGTTGTCTCTAACGTATCTCTCTATACTCGCGCATAAAAGGAAAATTGTCGACATTTCAACTAGTGCAATTGTCGCTAGAGAAAAGAGTGTTGACATAGAGACATATGGCACTAGGCTGGCTAGAGGGATATTAGTTGAAGTTCCTTTTGGCTAAACTACTTCCACATTTTCTTCTCTGTTTCATAAAAATTATGAAAAGAAGTTACACGCTGCAACACTAATTATTTCCTTTGATTAAATTTCAACAATGGGTTCCTCAATGTAAATTACGGCATTCGATATCGATCGAAATTTCTATTTCTATTGTTTTTTACGCAAAACTTTTGATCAAAACCAATTAAATTTTTTTTATATTAATGAATAAACTTCATTTATGCTATGTAAAAACTTCATTAAATCAATGAAACAATTACATTTAATTCATGAAAAAGTTTCATTGAACTAATGAATTAGTTTCATTCTATTTATGACATAGCCGCCAAAATTAACTTCATATAAACAATGAATCATTCTTCATTGCTCCAATGCAGGGCTTCATTAGCTGACTTTTAATGACAGATTTCATTAATACAATGAAGAATTTCATTGCCTGAATGAAGGGTTTCCTTTCAATGTAGTGTTAAATAAATAAATAAATAAATAAATAAATAAATAAAGTATATATAAGCAAAAGGGTAGATCAATAAAAATATATATACATATGTATGTATATCTCTACCCTGCAGAAAATGCGATTAGTGAAATTGTAGTGATTTACTAGTGACATTGTCAGTAGCACTACTGACCAGGTGAACCCCAGCCAATGTAATTATCTATTGACATTTAACATTAGCTTGTCATTGAAAATCTACCACTAGACTGTAGCAATACTGACTAAGTAGTTCTTTTGGGACCACATGGAGACATTGGAACCAAAGATTCACTAGTAAATTTTAGGGGTTCTAGTCTACAATATCGATATTTCCTCGCTCGATGTCAATAGTAAAATTGTAGTGATTTACTAGTGACATTGTGAATAGTACAACTGAATAGGTGTACCAATCTAATCGCCTATTGACATATAACATAGAGTGTCATTGAAAATCTAACAATAGACTTTAGCACTATTCTTTTACGACCATATGGAGACATTTGAACTAAAGATTCACTAGTACATTTTCGTGACCCTCGTCTACAATTTTATAAGGGTTGGGGCAACAAACTTAAATACATACATACATACATATGTACGTAAGTTTTTAACATTATTTCATAGCATAATAAAAAAGAAAAACAAACTATTGACGCGTTCATTGACAATGTCACCAGAAATACACTAGAACTGTTGTCTCTAACGTATCTCTACTCGCGCATAAAAGGAAAGTTGTCGACATTTCAACTAGTACAATTGTCGCTAGAGAAAAGAGTGTTGACATAGAGACGAATGGTTCTAGGCTGACTGGAGGGTATATATGTATAGACGTGTCTGTATTTCGTGTACACACACACATGTAAGTATACATGTACATATCTGTGGACTTTTGACAAAATAACCTCTTTCAAAAACTGTAATTTTACAGGAGAACGAAAAAACTGATAAAATATCTAGTAACATTGATTTTGAAATATTGGGTGAAAAAGTGAAAGAGTAGTATTAAATTTAAATACTAAATTGAAGTGAAGATATGAATAATTCTATTCTAATGCCAAAAGATTTTCAGAAAAATTAAGACTAAAAAGATAGGATGTTTTGTCGAAATTGTTTTCAACAAAAAAAAATAACTTACATTACACAAGTCGTTTAGTCAAAATTAATTTTCTCCTATAAACCATTTAAAAATTTATCTTGTCTCAAGCAAGTTACATATTTTCTAAATTTCAGTTTTGATAAAACAACTTCTTTGAAGAGAAGTTGTTTTGTTAAAACAAAATGTATATATGCAAAAAAATATTAAATACAATTTAGATGTTTTGTCAAAAGGATATAACAATTTTATTTCTTGCATTTTAGAAAATTTTTAAACTCTTTCAGATAAGATATTTTATCAAATATTTTTTCCAAATATAATGAAAGAAGTTGATTTGCCAAGAACTGTAGATTTTTAACCAAATGGCGTAGAAATGCAAGGATTACACAAAAAGAACCGTCTTGAAAATTTATATTTAATATAAAAATCTTGCAAAAATGTCTTATTTCGAGAGAAGTTGTTTTGTCAAAAGCCCACAGATATGTATATACATACATACATTTTATTTTAACAACATTAATTTATTTTTATTTCGGTTAACAACGTACAGGTGTCTTAAACAAAAGATCTAGTTACCAATAAATATATGATTAAAAAACAAAACAATAATACTGTGGTCGTATTTAACAATATTATTATAATATTAGAAAATGGTATAGTTAGTTTCAATTATATTTTAGTCACATCTAACAATAGTGTTGTCATATTTACAATACTAAGATTGGGTATAGCAAAGTTAATTGTTTTTGCAGATTATTGCCCCTATCACGGTTTTCAACTTTTAAAATAGTTTGGTTGTGATTGATAAATTTGCATTACCATTCTCCACTAAATTAACAGTTGAGTTTTCAGTTGTGTTTTGGTACTATCATTTACAACTATGAGTAAGTTTGGTTGAGAAAAACGTTGAGTATACACAACTGTTTTCAAGTAGTTGAGTCGGTGGTTGGGTTTTTCTAGTTACAGGTAAAAAGTAGAAAATATGGAAAAATCGTAACTGGAAATATTGATTATGCTTCATAACAAAATTTTCTTAACATTCCAAAATTATTTTTTAAAGAATTCGTTCCCTATTTTGATTATTCCTTACCTTGCATTGGGTAGTTCATGATGGTTAGAATCATCACGAATTTCTTTCTTTCCTTCGATACGTAGTACATCTATATTTGCGACTTCATTTTCGTCGTCATAAAATAAATCTACATATATTTGTATCCATTTAGTATGATTTCTTTGAACTAAATCATACAAAACAATATTTTTTCTAAAACTTTGTATTTTAAATTTTCACACAAATTAATTGCTTTCTGTCAAACTTGATATTTTAAGTTGGCAACGCGATGACAATTTCAACTAAAAAACAGTTGCGGTTCATAATACTAAAAAACAGTTTGGTCGTGTGTAAGTTTGGTCTACTCTTAGGCGACCAAACTGAGTTTAGTTGAAAACCGTGATAGGGGCATATATTATTATTAACTCAGATAATAATATTATTTAAGCTTTGCTTTTCTATTGACAATAATATGATTTGACTGCAACCATATAATTCAATCATATTTAGTATGTTGCTGTTTGATTACGGTTATCTCAACCATATTTTTTCTTTGCGTGAATTAAATATAAAGAAAAATACAAACTAACGGCCTCATTCATAAAACTGATTAAGGCTTTATAAAGGGTTTTTAAAACAAATTCTCATACAAATTAAAAAAAAAGCCTTTATAAATCCTTAAGAATTTTTATAAATAAGGCTGTAAATTTTTTAGTGTTTATTAATAAAAAAACTTTTCTCCATTAATTGATTAAATACTATTTTACGTAGACACATACATATCGTCACCTAAAGTGTAAACGTTTTTGATTGAACCACAACATTTTATCAAACTACGATTTTCTTAATGAAATTCAAATGGACGTAATAATGAATACGTCTATTTTTTAAAGTAACTAACATAAATGCTTAAATATATATATAAAAAGGAAATAAATGGTCAAATACATGCATATAAGTAACCATACTACAAGTAAATTTCGAAGAACATTTTCAAAAATACTTTATTATTATTATTGATTTTGTAACGTTTTTTGTTTTTCCTGTAAAAACTATAAAAATGTAGTTACGTCCGTTTGCATTTAATGTGACGATATATGTATGTATATGCAACCAGTCTCTATATATAGACAATTTATGAGTACTATGTGAATTTATCTTTTTTAATCGTCTATCGCTTCTATCTTTGGCGTGCACAAAATGGTGCTGGAAAAGAACTTTGAATGGCAAAGATCTATACAAAAATGCAATTAATTAAAAGAATTAGATTATTTTAAAAGCTTTTTACGTGCCTCCAATAACACAGAGTGTGGCAAAATAAAATACCTGCGAATTGTTACTATTTTTCTGGTAGGTATTGTCGAGTATAACAACAATCTGTATTTGAAATTTTCCAAACACCTCCAAAATCTTCAGATACGGGTAAAAAACCGTTTTTAGTACCCGTAGGCACTTATCAACCTCTAACTAAGTTAAATATCGACCGATTTTAAATAAATAAACGGATATAGAAAGAAGATACTAAAACCTTTCGAATTATATACATATGTATATCTTGTTTCCGTGAATTTCAGATATACATATGTATGTATGTCTGTATTTTTTCACCAAATATAATTTTTTCGGTTTTTTCGACATTTCTACTTTGGATTCATTCTTGGGTATTAGTTTTGTGCTGGAACCGTACTGTTTATAACTTTGTTTATAAAACGTAATTCATGAAGAGTGATTCGAAGGTTTGTTTTAAAAAATTGTCTCGAAATTGACTGAGTTATTAAACATTTTTTTACAAGACTTTTTGTTAAAAAACTAACTTTATGATCTATTTCCCATTCTATTTATACGCTTTCAGTGTATTAAAGCTAGCAGAATGATGAAAATACAATTTAATAGACCTACAGGGGTGATCACATGGCATTTCAGAGAGTTGCTTAGAGGAAAAGAAATATCACTGTGCCGGGGGGCTACCGTGTATTTCGATTCGAAAAGTAAAATTTTTCGAATGAAATTTCCGAATCGAATGCTAAACCGTACTGCGTAACTCGTTCGAAACGATTACAGAGTTGTATTTAGAAACGAATGGTATATTATATGAAAAGTTGGTAGCACTGCTGCTAAAGTAACAAAATGGAAAAAAATATCCCATAACAAAAAAATCTTTGCCTTGTAAACAATTTAATGTTATACGTATTTTGTGTGAAAAATTAAGTGCTTGTTGTAAGTTTTATAATGGATTGTATTTCCTGTGGTTGAACGAGGATGATTATTATACGATTTGTTTTTAGCATCTGAAACATTTAGATGCCCTCTTGCGAGGTATGGATGCAGAGATATATAGTTTACCACTTCTTAATATTGCTTTTATTTGTGTAATTTTTTTTTGTATTCCTTGAATGTTTCAAAATCACAAATATCAAATCATTTATATTAACATAAATAAGCACTATGTTTTAGCAAATCAAACATTAAGTATAATTTGTTTATAACACCTTTTATTTATATTGAAATATTTAAACAATTACATTTTCTATTTTTCTCTCAAGTTGTCACTAACAAAATGTCTTTCGAACCATTTCCGAACGCTTTTTGCATAACTGACACTCGTTTTCGTATTACAGAGTAACCCTTTCGTAATACAGAGTTGCTGTCTCGAAAGGGATTTATAGCTTTCGATAGAGTACAAAAACCGTTCGTAAATTCGAAAGAAGTAGTACGAAAATCGTAATAGACAGTACAATTCATTCGAATTCGTAAGTTATTTCTTTCGAAACGAAATACGCGGTAGCCCCCCTGAAGTGGTCAGCTCAATCTGCGGCCTTTAATCAAATTGAGAACTTGTGAAATGATTTCGAGGAGCATGTACGAGCAATAAAACCAACAATTTTTTTTAGCGATTTATCGGAAGAAATCCAAAAACTTGGTATGCCATTCCAAAGGAACGTTAAATGGCGTTAATTGAAAGTTTACGCAGAAGATGTGCTCCTGTGATTCAAACTAAAGGATTTTCCACCAAATAGTAAAATTGTTTTATGAAACTGAGCTTTAAACTTTAGTGAATTTACCTTTATTTTGCCTATATCCTAAATTCATGACCAGACTAAAACTTATATTAATATGGAATAATATGGAAATAAAAATTCTTAGGGAAATAAAAGCTAACAAACTGTTGTTAATTTTGTTTCATAACATTACTAGGATCTTGATAAAATAACGGAGAAATATGTATATAAGTGGAATTTCGTGTCTTAAATTTGTGACCACCACTGTATATCAACACGAGAGTACAAGATTGTTGCAACAGTGGTCGCCAAACTTTTTTTTCCTTCGAAACCACATTTTTCACATATACCAACCATATATTCCGCTAAATCACACCAAATTAAGATTTCTTTCGGTGTGAGCATCGTTGTTTGATATATTGCAATGGAAAATAGCTGGTATTTTATTTGCATTGTATCTTAATATCTAGTTAGTACCCTATACCTATAATAATTAAAATACGATTTGTACAGCTTGAGGGCCGTAAGTTGCAAATCACTGTTATACAATATATGTATGTATATATGGTTCGAAAGGTTTTATTCTCTTTTTTCTATATCCGTTTATAAACTTAAAATAGGTTGATATTTAGCTTAGTTAGAGGATGATAAGTGGCTACGGGTACGAAAAACTGGTTTTTTACCCGTAACTCAAGATTTTGGAGGAGTTGGGAAAGTTTCAAATAAAGATTGTTGTTACTCTCGACAATACCTACCAGAAAAATAGTAACAGTTCGCAGGTATTTTCGTCACACTGTGTAATCTATTAATCAGGCTCCAGTTTACATACATGCATGCTCCCAAAATATTGAACCAATTTCAACAAAATAAAGATTGTGCACATCTGTCACAAAAATTATCCCCAAATTGGAACACATTTTGTCAAAATTAGTTGAAAAGGTGTAGGCAAATTTGATGTTAGGAAGTAAATTGGCAATGTCATTGCCATCCTTTGACATTCATTTAGTATAAATTTTATACATTTTAAATATGGAACTCTACACTCTTGAGCAAAAAATTGTGAAATTAGTGAATTTTAATTTGAAAAACCGGCTTAACGTCAACAAACCAGAAACAACTGACGCTCTGAAAGATGAAATTCAGCGTTGCATTGACGAGATAAGCGAAGCTTTGTTGCAAAATGTGGTTCACAATTTTGTAAAAAGAGCGAATGTCTGCTGACGTACTAGAGGTGCACATTTGCCCGTCATAACATTTTATTATTAATTCCCATATTTTTACTTTAACCCTGAAAGGTCATACATACTTATTTTTATGGCGTTAAGGCCATACTTCGTCGATTCGACGACGGTGTTATTAAAAGTGGCAAAAAAATTTTAAAGTTGACTTTTTTTTTAAATATTTGTTTGGTATATCATCGAAATAAAGCGAAAAATATATATTTTTTTAAGATATAATTATAAATAATACTTAACTCGGGGTATTTTGCAAGACAGGGCTTAAAAAATGATCGCAAACAATAAATTCAAAAGCATATAGACGATAAAATGTATATAAATGTTAAAATTGATATACATATTAAACAAGATCGGTACACGTTTTAAGAGGCATTAGGTCTAACTATTTGCGGGTCCCAATGCCGGCTTCCATCATATTTTATACCCTTTACCAACAAAAATGGTAAAAGGGTATATATAGGTTTGTCATTCCGTTTGTAATTTCTATAATATCAATAAGCGAACTATAAAATATATATATTCTGGATCCTTATGCATAGGGAAGACGAATAAGCGATGTCCGTCTGTCCGTCTGTCCGTCTGTCTGTACGTGAAATCGGTTTTCCAAAGCTCCCAGAAGAGCTAGAGACTTCGTTCTTAGACTGGTGTGTCAGAAATTTTCCAAAATAGATTGGTATTGAAATTCAGCAAAATCGAGCAGACGATTGCAGAGCTGGAAAACTTAAACTTTATTTTGCCGTATAAAAGTAACTACCGAAAACAAATTTTTATTTTTTTTAATAAATAAACTTATTTTACACTTCAATACGACTAAAATTGGAATTTTAAATTAAAAAAATATAAAAAAATTAAAAAGACGTTTCCAGGGTTGGAAAACTTTAACTTTTTGTGTTATGTAAAATTAACTATGTCTAAAACTATATTAGTATTTTCTCGAGAACCGTAAGAGCTACAGACCTGAAATTTGGACACAGTGTGTAGACCTTTGGCCACTACAACAACAAATACATGAGAATTGGAAATTAAAGGGTGTTCCAAAACGAGCAACGAAAAATTTTAAAATTCCATGTAATATACATACAATTATATGTATATACACTTGAAATTTGTAAGGTTAGTGTATTTTTATACAGACTACAAAAATTAACACTAAAATTTCCAAAAATTTAAATTAAAGGGTGTTCCATCAGTTAATGCAATTTTGACTATGCAATTTTGACAACTTGCTGTATCTTGGAAACCGTAAGAGCAAAACTCTTGAAATTTTCAAAAACGGTAAAACTAAAAAAACAAAAAATTATAAAATCGCCAAAAACAAAAAAAAAATCGCCAAAATGAAAAAAAGCACCAAATTACAAAAAAATGTCTAAGACTAAAATAAGTCGCGAATAACAGGAAAAATTGCTTAAATGAAAAAAATCGCTAAAATGAAAGAAAATCACCAAAATAAAAAAAATCGCCAAAATGAAAAAAATATCGCCAAAATGAAAAAAAAATCGCCAAAAAGAAAACAACCCCAAAAAAAAACAGAAAAAAATCGCCAAAATGAAAAAAAACCCCAAAAACAGGGAAAAATTGGCAAAATGAAAAAAACCCAAAACCGGAAAAAATCGCCAAAATGAAAAATAATCTCCAAAATGAAGAAAAACCCGAAAAACAGAAAAAAATCGCCAAAATGAAAAAAAAAACGCCAAAATGAAAAAAATCGCCAAAAACAGAAAAAAATCGCCAAAATGAAAAAAAAACCCAAAACATGAAAAAATCGCCAAAATGAAAAAAAATCGCCAACATGAAAAAAATCTCTAAAATGAAAAAAAGCCCGAAAAACAGAAAAAAATCGCCAAAATAGGAAAAAAACGCCAAAATGAAAAAAAAATCGTCAAAACGAAAAAACCCCCAAAATAGGAAAAAATCGCAAAAATGAATAAAAAATCGCCAAAATGAAAAAAATCTCCAAAATGAAAATAAACCCCCAAAAACAGAAAAAAATCGCCAAAATGAAAAAAAAATCGCCAAAATGAAAAAAATCGCCAAAATGAAAAAAATCGCCAAAGTGGAAAAAGAATCGTTAAAATGAAAAAAACCCCAAAAACAGGAAAAAATCGCCAAAATGAAAAAAATCGCCAAAATGAAAAAAATCGCCAAAATGAAAAAAATCGCCAAAGTGGAAAAAGAATCGTTAAAATGAGAAAAAAAGCGACAAAACTGAAAAAGCATTTAAACTGAAAAAAAAACTTCAAAAAAGCCACATTAAAAAATGCTGAGAACCGAATGTACGGAACCCTTCGTGCGCGAGTCAAAGTCCCACTTTACTGAATTTTTTAATATTAAAGGAATTAAATGAAACTAAGGTTTTTCTTATTATACCCTTTACAAAAAAATGGTAAAAGGGTATATATAGGTTTGTCATTCCGTTTGTAATTTCTATAATATCGATGTTGACAAGAGTGAATGTAAAATATATCTTAACCACAGAGTGTAGAGTAAAATATTCAACTATTGCTAATATCGAAAATAAAATAATTGAATCAAATTCTTTAATCGAAAAATACTGAAAGGTCACTTACTATTAATTGCTTTAGAGAAAAAAAAATATCAGAAAACAAATATGTATGTATGTATCTGTATACTATATATATATGTATATGTACGTACGTTGGTAAAGGGTATATAAGATTCGGCACAGCCGAATATATCACTCTTACTTGTTTTTTTGTCATCCGCGATTTACGAGACGGCCTAAGAATGTATTACTGCCGCTTCTTGTATTTTTGCCCTTGGGGCATCTTTTAGTTGTTTTCTGCTTTACTCGACGATTTATTTTACTGTATCAATGTTAACAATATGCCACTATGGACGAATTTGAATTGACTGAGGATCTTTGCCTTTATATGAAATAACTTACAGGCGTAAATAACGGAAATAGTCATTAAAGACATATTAAGTATATTATGCTCCTTACAGGAGGAGGAGGAGGTGTTTTTCACTCAATGGTATCGGGTCTCGGCATGAAATTAGTGAAACCATGGACCGCTACCTCTACAAAAACATTTCAGAAACTGTCATGTTCCCCTTTGCAAAGATAAGATGCCTGCTGAATGGATCTTTCAGCACGATAACAATCCAAAGCATACTTCGCAACTTGTTAAGTTCTGGATTCAAGATCAAAATATTAATTTACTTAAGTGGCCAGCCCAATCACCTGATTTAAACCCTATAGAGAACTTGCGGGATATGGTTGAAAGAAAGATAAAGCAGGACCATGGGTCGAAGAAACGAAATTTTTTCCTAGAAACAAGTGAAGCCCGGGAAAGCATTTCTAAAAGCGAAATTGACATATTAATCACCTCAATGCTCAGAAGATGCGCTGCTGTTTTGAAAAATAATGGATGTGCCATTAATTATTAAAATAGATTTAAAAATTTTAATAAGTTAATGTGAGTTGCTTTAGTTTCTGCCATGTAAATATGAATTATTTTTATTTTTGTGTTATTTTTTTTTTCTAACTAAATTAAATTAAAAAAAAATTTCGTGGTAAAAGGTTAATATAGCGCTAAAATTTGTAATAGGATCTGCTAAACCTATTTAAATCCTTTTTTTTTTACAATAATGGAATGGAATTGTAATAATACTAGCTCGGTTGCTTTAGTTTTTGCCACTAGTGTATATTTATAAGTATACTACAAAATTAACACGTTGCCCGTCTGATGACTATTAGTAAATTTCAATTGCATTTCTATATTTATTATTTAGTTTTAAGATTTTTTAAGTTTGTTTCTCTCTTAAAATGTTTAGAAATAGATCGTCCTAAGCTATTACGTTAGTTTCTTTTACTAAACTCCCATTTTCTGATGAACTTTTGTACTATTCGTACTCTATGCCGTTATCATCAAGGTCCAATCCGTACTGCCCGTCATACATCGAAAAAACAACAACAACAACAAGTTCTTTGTCGATCCAATATATTTTTCTTTTTTTTTATTATATACTCAAAAGCTAAAAGCTAACTACTCAAACAACAAATAATGAAGCACTAGAAACATACATCCAAAATTTCTAAAAGTTACACAAACTTCATACTTCGTCATTGTGATGACGCAGATTTAAAGAAATAGTAATTTTTTCAACGCCGAGTCAACTAAAAATTAGCATACTCCTAAAGCATGATAACCTCAGGTGCTATACAAAAAATGGATATATGTACATATAATAGGTGTATTTACCTGAAGAAAACGGCAAAATTGCAACAAGCGTCGTCGATTTGACGAAGAATTACCTTCCAGGGTTAAATTGTTATCAATAAAACTGTATTTGTAAAATAAAAGTGTGATTTTAAGCCAATGTAATTTCTAACCTTAAATTTGTCCACCCTTTATACTGTGGAGCATAAGCTGCAGCAATAAAAGTGGACATGCCTATTAATTTGTGTGTTTATATGTATGTATGTATGGAGATACCCAGTCAGCATTTGGAAGATTGTTTCTGAAAATATCAGCAAAATGAGTCTTTTAAGACTATCTTAAAAGACCAAAAATTGGTTAATTAGTGTTATGCGCTCAAAAAGAAAAAATACTTCAAAAAGATTCATTCAAATGCCTCGAAAGCGACTTTCATAAAAAAAAATTACTGCAAAATGTGCGGATTCATAAAATAATCGTGCAGATGTTCGTAATATGACTATTTTATGAATTATTTAGCAATTATATTTTGTGCATAGAATACTTTTTGAGAAGAGTCGTGGCTAGAGTACAATTTGATACCAACAAAACAGTCTTCGTTAACCCCAAGGCGAGTCGCAGTGGGATAATTTAAAAATGAATTGAAAATGTGAATTTAAATTTTTTATATAAATTATTTACAGGCATTTTTATGAATTCGATTTTTTTTTAAATCGACTCAAAAAAGAAAAAAAATTCATTGTTTTTTTTAGTTTTCATGTACCCGAGATGCCTTTTTTTGACTCATTGTTGTGTTTCCTGCTTAAAGCCCGGTACGGCGTTCTTAAAAGAATTTCACATTTGTAAACTTTCATTAATTTCTAAATGGGCAAAGTTTTATATGTACGAGTATATTCTGAGAAAATTTCAGATCCGTAGCTCTTACGATTCTCGACAGACGGACAGAGTAGCGAAAACAATAGGGTATCTTTTCACCTTTGGTGCATGGAACCCTAACAATTCTGGTGTACGAGTACTTTTAGGCTAAATTTATTATCATGCTCGCTTACAACTCGGTCGCCGATGTAAGTGCAATGCTGGTGACACATACCGACATCATGGTTTACTTTGTAAGGATCATGACCAGGGAAACCAGAAATATGCTCTAAAAAAGTGTTTTATGCGCATTCAATATGCACTAAAAACTTGAAAATATGCACAAAAAACTCAAAAAATATGATCTTAAAATAAAATAAATTGGTTTATTTTAAATGACAATATATTTTTAATTAAAAAATTCAACAACATTTGCATATAAAATAAGCAAAAAAGCAAACAATAAAAAATTAACAAAGAATAACTGCCGTATTGAAACAAAATTGCCATACATATTTTGACTAACGCAAATAATACAAATTATTATTTTTTTGATAATCTCGTAAAAATATAACTTCAAGTTCAAAAGAGATCACGATATCAGAATTAAAACCTTGGAACTATATTTTCGATAAATAAGACAAGATTTGTATGTATAATATTTATTGCAATAAACAACAATCTAGGTCAATATAGATTATCAAATAAAATCGTTGCATGCCACATCTAAATAAACTTTTATATATTGACAATGTTCCTTCAACGTCTACTCGGGGTAGAGTCCGTCAAAAATAGAAAATCCGAATTTTTTATTGAAACTAACGTCCGTAATAACTACGAAAATTTATACACTACATGGAACATTAAAAATGAGACTTAGATGGCGAAAAATAAAAATAAAAATTTTGTGCAACACTTAAGCTTGTAAGCAAATTAAAATAAAATTTTTTATGTATTTTATTTTATTTATTATTTAATTTCAAAATATGCCCTAAAAGCGTAAATTATGCTCTAAAAATTAGAAAATATGCTAAAAAATATGCGTGTTAGAGTGATAAATGCAAAAACATGCTTTAAAGGGTAAAATATGCAAAAATATGCTTTAAAGGGCAAAATATGCAAAAATATGCACTAACAAATCGATGCCAAAATTAATAAAAAGTTCTGAAACGGATCTTGTCCCCGCATGAATACGTCGCACAAGAAAAAACATGCAACTGCATATTTGCGGTTTCCCTGCTCATGACTCACTATCCTGCACTATAGCACGACCTACGACTAAACAAAAATAAAAAACAACCCTGATCTTTTGCAAATTTTCATAGACTCACTCCATCACACCAGGGATGTATTTTCTCAAAAATCGTACGATTGTGCAGGATATTGTATCACGGCCTTTAGCGAGAAAGCACCGCTTACGCGTCTTATGTCACTTTTTTTTTTTTGTTAAATCTAAACAGTTAAGTAAGCGCAAGAATCACCACTGACTGCTGCTAAATATTACTTATATGATCGATTATGTAATGTATATTTTGACCACTGGGTTGTTATTTTATCTGCCATATCAGGCAAAATTTAAAGTAAATTAAAAAATAAAAGCCTACTTCGTATCAACCGTTTATTGGGATTTACTCTAGCTGCCAGTTTTTAATAAACTAATTGTGTTCAATATACGAAAGTAAGTACATACATATGTATGTAAGCGATGCTATCGAAAGATATTTTAAATATGATTGAAAAGCTAAACTATTTCACAACAGGACAAATAACATTTAGCCAACAACCGTTTTGGTCAATAGTTCAAACAAAAACGTCAAAGTGCTTGAAAGTAACAGTGAAACGTGAAATTCAACAGATAAAATAAAATTGAGCTGAGCATAATGAATAATTTTCAATTATACTTATCACTGGTAATTAACATTTAATTTCAAATATTTGCATAACTTCCTAAGTTTTACTTTTGCGATTTGTACAATTGAGTGGTTCTCGTTTTATTTGCAGATTTTCGGTGTTCTACCTTTTGAGCGTTTAAATAACCAAGCAAGCATTATTCGGAGCTATCTGCTGATGTATGTAGTGCCCTTGATATATTTCGTTTGCTTTGGTCTTGCTTATTTTGGTTCTTTTGGAGTGCAGGAGCTGAACGACTGTAAGGTCATCTGTAGTCGGGTTAATTTACTGTTTCAAATCATGGGCTTTTGTTTGTATTTGCTGATTCAAATCTTTGTACTTTGGAGGCGTAAGCAATTTTTTATTGATTTTAAAAAATCTATGGATGATATTGACGAATATCTGCGAAAATGCGACGGAGTGGGTATTAAAAGGAAGCAAGAGGAGAAGCCAAAATACAAGTATTATATCGCTTGGTTCGCGCTCGTTGCATCCTTTAGTATTGCCGTGGGTTACGATATTTATGAATTGGTGAAGTGAGTTAAATCTAGTGCGATTTAATATTTTTCATTACCATAATCTATTTTCTAGTTATTACCACGAATTATTTTTCATTACTTTACTGTCTTTGAGTTTGCCATATCTGGCGTCCAGCCTTGTTATTGGTCTATTTGTTCATTATGTTAGGGAAATTGGAAAACGTTTTATTAAGCTGAACGAATTGCTGCAGAGAATTAATTATGAGAGCGGTTCTAAATACAGTTCCGTAACGGTCTTTGATATTGAAACCGAAGGCGAACAAGACTTTGCCCCAAATCAAAGGCTAAGACATCGCCATATTGCTGAGAATGATGCAATCAACGAAGATACTTTGAGTGATGCAGACGATATTTCACCAAACATGTACACGTAAGTTGTCAGAGACATGAAATAGGGATACAAAATTTATTGAAAAAATATCAAATTTTTTGCATTTTCATTCAGTCCTTCGTCTGAAACTAATTTGACCCCGCTATTCAAAATACACGAAAAAGTTCTCTCACTTAGTGTGCGCACCAATAACGAATTTGGATCGCAATCTGTCCCCTTCATGCTTGCATGTTTTGTTTTAGCACTCTGCAACATTTTTATGCAAGGCAAAATATTTTTTGAAGTTGGTGGAAAAAATGCTTTATTAGATTTTATGGCGTTCCACTGTGCGTCTTGGAATACGGCAACAATGATGATGGCATATTTACTTGTAAATGCGTGCTACAATGTCAACAACTTTTCAAGGCACTCTGCGGTGATTGTTCACAATATAATGCAAAAGAAGCCCGCATTTATGTTGGGCAATGATGTCTACTATAATAAAATGAAGTCCTTTATATTACAAATCATGCATTGGGAGAGATATTTTCAGTTCAATGGCATTGGGTTATTTGTGCTGGACTATACATTCGTATTTTCGGTAAGTAGTTTTCTACTTTATATATTTTTTATTTTTTGTTGTTGTAATTCGATTGCTTATTAAAATTAACTAAAAAAAATTTATTCATATGTATATCTTATTGTTAATTTTCAGATGATTAGCTCTGTTTTTTCTTATGTGATTATTATAATGCAGTATGACTTGATACAAGTTTACAGAAAAGACGCTTTAATAGCTTAATTCATTAACACGTGAATCGGCGTGAAAAATATATTTACTTAAATATTTTATAGATGTGCTTTATTCCGCTTTGATGTAATTTTTCTAGCTTCAATAAAGAATTTGCTTGAACAAAATATTTTATGTATGTACATATGTATGTACATACATATGCTATTTTTATTTTTATATTTCTGGCACTTTTATAGAAATCTAAAATGCCAAAATTCCCATTTCCAACCAATTTCTGTTAAATAATGTAGAAATTTTCAATTTATTTTATTTAATTATTTCTGTATTTGCTATGAATTAGTTCTAACTCAGCCCGTGCAATATGATTTCCCAGTAAAAACAATACACTCCAAAGAAGTAATGAAAATTTAGAGTTTGCGATCCAGAAGTAGTGCAAATTTGGATATTTTCTAATGATGTTTACATATGCTTGTCGCAGGAAGAAGTTCTCTTTTTCGATCGGAAGCGATATTAGGAAAAATTTCCTTCTTGGCGTTCTATAATAAAATTTTCCTCAAGGGAAACGAGTTAAAAGTTAAACAATTTCTCAGCAAAATTAGAGAGCATATGAAGTTACCGCCGTATATTTTATTACGGGCTTTGTTAATTTGACAGCGATTTATTTTATTTCTATTCCGAGAGGCGTTAAAAACTGCAAGCATTTCCTAATTGTAAATTTTTTGACACTACAGTCGAACTTCTCTAACTCGAACTTCTCTAACTCGAATTTTCTCTAACTCGAACTAGTTTAGTTGGCAGTAGCGTGAAAGAACAAATCACATACAATTCTGTAACTCGAAGTCTCCGTAAGTCAAAGTTTTTTTTTTTTTTGGATAATGGTGATTCGAGTTATGGAAGTTCGACTGTATGTCCCATAATGATGGAGTAGAAAAGCACGTGGCCATCAGTCATCTCTGGGTTAAGAAACAACCCAGAATGCAAAATAACCTAAATAGTCCATTTTTGTTTGTTTGAGAAATTCAAAAAGCTTTTCCATAAACATAAAATTTTTGTATGTAATATTAACGTACAATAATACAAATTACAAATCTACAAGAAAAATAAACACAAAACAACAATAAAATATGTAAAAGTGTTGTTGTTTTGTGTGTATTTTACTTATAGATTTGTAATTTGTATTTTTGAGAAACGGGCCCCTGATAACAATAAAATGTACTTCTTAATATTAAGTCAACATCAATTAAGTCAACATCAAAAATTGTTTTTTTTAGCGTCGAAAAAGTAAAAATACCGTTTTTCTATGAAAATCTACAAGAAATAGCAAAATTTTTATGCTAGCGCCATCTATCGTTAGTTTTAGGTAAAAATAAATGTGGAAATGGATTCCTCGTCCCCATACACAGAAGGATACCAAAACTTTCCCTGCATAATAAAAATTAATTTCAAATTATAAAAGATTCTTTCTTGTTAGACATCCTTCCAAAAGCGCCAACTTCAAATGCGTGCATTGGCGTAGCTATAAATTTTTTCTAGGGTGGAGGGCTGGACATTATGACTTCTGATTTTCATGATTAATATTAAAATAAATAATTACATGCAATTCTAGGGGGGGCAACAGCAATTTTTGGGGGAGGGGAGGGCAATGCACCCCCAAGAATGGCCTTTCTATACCTATGAATGCATGTGAACAAAAATCTCGCAAACAACTAAAAAAACCCTTGAAGGTTTTGTTATATATAGGGCCTGTTTCTCTAAATGCGAGCGATAGATTCGATCGAACATTTATATTAAAAACAAAAACAAAAAACTGAAATTTGTTTTTGTTTCTAATATTAATATTCGATCGAATCTATCGTTCGCATTTAGAGAAACAGGGCGATAATGTCAACTTTCATTTGCAATTGGTCTCATCCCATTCCGATTTTGCTTGTTGCACTGTGTTATGAATCGCTACCGTACATACTACATATCGTTTAGGGTGATCGACTCGTGCTTTCAACCGGCTTTAAAAGCCGGGTTTTTCACAATACGGTTGTCGGTTTTTTCAAAATGTTGATTTTTCGAATGTCGAATAGTACGGATTTTTTACAATTTAAAAACCGGCTGACTCGAATACTTTCGATTTGTATATTTTGCAATAAAATTACTTAAATTAAAATTAGTTTTTACTATGTTAAAACTTAGACCAACGTGTTCTGTTAATTTTCATAAGTATTTTTTTTTTCAGTGTAAAAGTTCTAAGCGTTTTTTGAGCAGGGCAACATTCAAGGTAGAAAAACATATCACGCGTGAGTTCGTCGACGAATATCGTGCGTTTGATCGTGCGTTTGAAAACTTTGCCGCATGAAAAATGGCAAGTTACACAACACGCACTATAAACGCCTTTTTTATCAGCTTTTTTACTTATTTTTACATTAAAAAATGGACATTTTCAATTCCTATTTTATCCAATACTGTATGTTTTTCAAACTCTTCAGTAATTTTTTACTCCATGATTAAAATTATTTTAAATTTTTTCTTATTTATTGTCGGCTGATTAGTTGTCAAAACTCTATAACACGTTAAAAAGTTAAAAGTTAACCAACTTTCTGCGGCAAATGCGTCAAAGAGTTTCGTATGTAACTTGTTGTATGCAAACCCTACAAGAAATGAATGATCGAAACTAACACAAACGATATTTTTTCACTAATACATTTGCAATAATTTTATAGTAAATTTAAGACTGCCAGTCAATTGACTGGTCATTTGACTGGTAGGGATGACCGACACATTTACCAATTATAGTTGCTCCTCTCTAACATGTATGTTAGAGTGAAACGTCTAATGTACATAACCCAAATGTTTTAAGACATCGCATTTTATTGTATATTTTACAATTCGTTCGGTCTGTGAAGTTAAAGTGTTAAGAAAGTTAAGTAACAACAATACTACATAAAAGAAATTGAAAACTTTAATTTAATTATGTATTTTGTTTTAAAAATTGTAGATATTTACAAAAAGAAAGGTGTGTTGAGCTAAAAAAAGCATAAAGAAGAGTATATTGGTGCCACCTACGTTATTTTGGCTTGTTTTTTTTTATATTTTTTATTTATGTATATTACTTATTTCTCTACTTTATTATAATAAAAACAATTAAAATAACATGAAAATAATGTTTATTTATTTAAAAGTTACATTTTACCAGTTTCGATGTAAAAATTGACTAGTAATAGTTGACCAGTTGCCTTGTAAATATTGACTAGTCATAGTTTACCAATGCTTATGTAATCTGTGACTAGTAAAAAAGTAGCAGAGTAAGCAGTTCAGATATATGTGTTTTAATTAAGTGAAATAAATAAGTTAGAGAGAGAGAGAGAGAGAGAGAGAGAGAGAGAAAAAAATCACACGTACATAAATGTTTTTTGTAATTTTTTTCACCAAGCCCCTAATAAAATAACTGGGGACTGTGACCGAATTTGTGGTCGTCACTACTAGTTAAATGACTTCCTGTAGGGAAAACACTATTTCAACTTTTTTTTGACAGATGCCTTTAGCTCGCACGCGCACTAACGCGTGTTATGAACTTTCACCTTAACTGAAGCATTAAATTAAAGCGAAATTTTTTTATGAGGTGGTAGCAGAGGCGAATTAAATTGGCCTTATGGTGTGCAATGGATGTCAAAATCCATTGTGCCCTTAATTATGAAAGTGGTCTAAGTCATATATTCCTTTGGTCGAGATATATACTAAATTACATTTGAACAAATAAAAATCAGGGCTATCTTGAATAAAATTCCACGTGAAATTTTTCCCAGGGAAAAATTCCAATTAATAGCAAATAATAGGGAAAACAATAGGGTTCCGTACACCAAAGGTGAAAAGGAACCCTATAGTTTTCGCTACGCTGTCCCTCTGTCCGTCCGTCGGTATTTTCTCGAGAACCGTAAGAGCTACGGACCTGAAATTTGGACACAGTATGTAGGTAGACCTTTGCCCGCTATAACAACAAATGTATAAGATTTGGAAATTAAAGGGTGTTTTAATGAAAAATTTTTTAAATTCCATTTAATATACATACATACAATTGTATGTACATATGTATGTATGTATGTATATAGACTTGAAATTTGTAAGGTAACATCTAATTCACACGTTGATTTTTCAATGATTTTTTGAAACACGATTTTTGTAGTTTGTAGGCGAACGGTATAGAAAGCAAAGGGGGTAGAAAAAAAATCACATTTTCCGTTTTCCGAGTTTTTTTTTTAATTTTCTTTACACATATTTTAATTTTTGGTATGTTGCTTTATTTTATTTTTTCATTCAATGCGACAACAGCTTTTTATAATAGAAAACAGTGTTACCTGTAGGTTATTTTGTCGCTAATATAGGACTATAGGGAATATCGGACAAATATTTTATTTTGGCCAAAACTTTTCTTTATTTATAAGTATTAATAATACTTTGACAAAACGTAGGTATTTTTTATACTCAGATTGCATTTTTTGTGTATAAATATAAAAAGAACTATACTTAAAATATATTTTTGCTCATAAACCATTTCAAAATTTGTTTTTGCTCGAAATTACAGACTTTTATCTAATGCCAGGCACCTCAGGCAATAGAAAATGGGCATCAATTAAACAATGATTTAATAACTAAAGAAATTACACTTACATCTATCCGTCTTAAATCTTAATAAACTCCATTAATGGAGAAATATCCAATGCAGCTTTATGTTAAACTTGTATTATATATAAGATAATTTCTGAAAATCTGTAGAGAAGTATGCATTAATTTCGAACGCAGAAGTAGTCACTTTAAATAATTTAATACACAAGAACTACATATGTATGTCAAAATAAGGACTTAAATGTTTTTAATTAATCTTTTTTTAAATTAAAATTAATAAAATTTGTAGATTTTCGTATGGGAAATTTTTTTTTAACGTGTAGGGAAAATTGATTTTTTTAAATCTACTGGCAACACTGATACCATTTTTGAAGGCAAAAAAATCAAACCTAGAAACATGGAAAAAATCATCGTATGAATGAACAATGTTTTTGGAAGCAACTTTTAAAGAGAATTTTAAATAAAACAAGATTTTTAAATCCTCGTATGAATTGGGCCTTAGACTACAGCAATTAACACTAAAATTTAAAAAAATTTATATTAAAGGGTGTTCCATCAGTTAATGCAATTATGACTATGTAATTTTGACAACTTGCTGTATCTGGGAGACCGTAAGAGCAAAAGTCTTGACATTTTAAAAAACGGTACAACTAAAAAATCAAAAAAATATGAAATCGCCAAAAACAAAAAAAGTCTCCAAAACGTAAAAAAGCACCAAACTAAAAAAAATTTCTAAGACTAAAATAAATCGCAAAAAACCTGGAAAATCGTCAAAATGAAAAAAATCACAACAATAAACACCAAAAACAGAAAAAAATTCCCAAAATGAAAAAAATCGCAAAAATGAACAAATTACCAAAAACAAAAAAAAAAATCGCTTAAATGAAAAAAAAAATCAGAAAAATTAAAAAAATCGCCAAAATGAAAAAAATCGCCAAAATGAAAAAAACTCTGAACACAGAAAAAAATCGCCAAAAACGAGAAAAAACCGACAAAACTGAAAAAAATCGTTTAAACTGAAAAAAACTTCAAAAAAAAACAAGCCACATTAAAAAAATTCTCAAAATCGAATGTACGGAACCCTTCGTGCGCGAGTCAAAGTCCCACTTTACTGAATTTATTTTTTTTGTTGGTGGTTATATAATGTATGTGGTCGTTATTGTAAAATGTACAAGTGATATGACAATTTTTATGCTTGGTGTGAAGTATAAAAGGAAGAGCGTAGAAACTATTAATACGAGTAACACAAAACGCAAACAACTTTTAAGTATGTTTAATAAATAATAAGTAAATAAGGATCCAGTCAAAAAATTTCGTACACGAGAACATGCACTTTAAGTAAAATTTATGCAAACACAAATATTAATGAAGTCAGAAATTATTTGGACATGCATGCATACATCGCTGTGATGCATGTATGTATGTATGTACATAAACTAAACAAACTTCGTGATTTCGCTAAAATAAATTTTGACAAAGATATATTTGTTGAAATTAATATACTCGCATATGAAGAATTTTTAAGGTTTACTGAAAAACTAATAATAACACATAAGTAGGTATACACTTACATTTCATCAATTGTTTCCAACGATATTATCGGCGTATTAGTAGCCCCTTTAATTTTGAAATTCTCCTTTTTCGAATGATTCCACTTAAAATGTTTTATCTTATTATTTATTTCGACATCATGAATCGATTTTCTGCGTTTATAATAATGGCAACACAAACAGCAGTAGAATCGTAAAAAATTCTTTATACTTTCAACAAAAGCCGGTCGTGTATTTATTAAATTTTCCCACAAATATTCTCTACAAGCATTTAACACATTTGCAGTCTCATTCATAAGCTGTGCGCAATTAAATAACATGCTTGAAATATTTTATCTTTGATAATAAATAGTCGTAGCTCTAATCAAGTTATGTTTTAGTTTAGTTTTAGTCACAGCTTTTCTCTTCTATTGCCCAACATGCAAACATATAAACTACCGGCAATTGTCCTCATTAAGGGCCAAAGACACTTGAAATTCTCTTCAAAACTCAAAATATACATGACTGCTTGTAAATTTCGTTTACATACATATTTTTTTCATTTCTAATAAACTGCGTAAAATCCATTCATTTCACTTAGTTTTGCGTTTTTTTTCTTATTTTTTGTAGTTGTTTTTTTTGTTTGTTTGTGTGTGTGTGTTTCCTTGATATGACCACGTTTGTTAACTTTTATTTGACGACTGAAGCTTGGTTGTGTCCACAACTTGGCCGAAAGTCCTTTTCAAATACACTATACTTATAATATTAGCACACTAACACTTTCACAAAGCGTGCACATACATATTCATTCATACATTGTATATTAAGCATGAACGTCTAAGAAAATAAAAGAAAAAAAAAATTCATTTGCATTTTGGGATTTCGAATTATTGGATATGGGCAATAGTAGTTACTTTTATATCGGATTATCCAAATGAGATTAAATTTACACTCTGAAATATTTCCTGAAATACTCATATGTAACTTAAATTAAATGGAAATTTTTTCGAATTGTATCGTTGCAAATTCGAAAATTTTTGTCTCCAGTTTTACCAGATCAAAAATTTGTACATATAAATGTGCTTCATAGTTTCATTATTTTCTTCAAAGCTCCTTTTAGCAAACAGAAAAAGTTTCACGAAACAAATTTCGTGTAATTTAGGCCTTTATTATGAATTGCTTTCGAACTTCGATCTGCGCTGGCTATCGAACATCGAACATCGAAAATTTCGTTGAGCAACGAATTTTCTATCGAACAGAATTTAGCTTTCGATGAAGTAGTTATTTTAGTATAAAAAATTATTATAAATTATTATAAGGACATAATTTGTCGAATGCTCGTCATAATACCGAAGAGAAAATTTGTTCGATCAGTACTTTCGCCAACAGTCGAAAATCGAAAGTTGCTCATAATAAGGTCTTTAATAAAAAAGTTCATGGTGTCAACTCTTGCAGTTTTATTAATTTTTATTGCATACGAGTATCATAAATTTTATTTGAAGGTGTTAATTATTATTTTTTTTTATAAGATATAATGGGTAATATGTATGAATAAAAAAAGTATTTGCTTTTTACTTAAAAATTTGTTTTAAAACCAAAAATATGTGTGTGCGTTTTGTTTTTTTAAGCAAATTTTTTTTATGTAAAAAGCAAATACTTTTTTTCCTCATACTACCCAATATAGAAGTTTCTTTAATTATGTGATGGAAATCGATTTTAAAAATCTATTTAAAACACAAAAAAAAGGTGATGTCTTCATTATTTCCAGCCTGAACATCTTTTAACAAATTCAGTAAAGTACGACTTTGACTTGCATACGAAGGCTCCCGTACGAACACTACATTTGTAATACTATACGTACTTTAACCTATATAATCGAATATCTTAGCTGATGATGTAAATATTTTCCATTTTGATGATGTTTTTATCGGTTTTTTGCGTTCTTTTGATTTAAGCGGTTTTTTTTCTTTTGGCTCTTTTCTTCGTTTAAGTGATGTTTTTTCGGTTTTTGGGAACCCCCAAAACTGTTGTTTTTTGGTAATAGCGATTTTTTTAATTTTGGCGTTTTTTCGTTTTGGCGATTTTTTTTGGTTTTTGAGATTTCTTCATTTTTTTCCTTTGGGTGCTTTTTTGCGATTTATTTTATTTATGGTGATATTTTTCATTTAAGCGCTTTTTTATTTTGGCGTTTTTTCTTTTCGTCCTTTTTTTAATTTTTAATTTTTCTAGTTTTAGTGTTTTTGGAAATTTCAAGAGTTTGCCTTTTATGGCTACCAAGATACAGCAAGTTATCAAAATTACATTAACTGATAGAATACCCTTTAATTTTTATTTTTTTTAATTTCAGTCTTAATTGGTGTAGTCTGCATAAAAATACACTAACTTTGAAAATTTCAAGTGTATATGTATGTATATATAATTGCCTGTATATTACATTAGAATTTCAACATGTTTCGTTGCTCGCTTTAGAACACCCTTTAATTTTTAACTACAAGGGCAGGTCAATAAGTCCGTGACTTTTTGAATGAAACATTTTTTTTTTGCAAAACAAAAATTTATTTCTCAACATAATCTCCAACGTTTCTCCAGTTTTTTTATCCCTTCCAAAAAATTGGATTTTTCAAGGTACTTAAAAACGGCATTTTGTTGGCCTTCTTCAGAGCAGGTTCACCCGGAGAAACATTGTTTAGACTGCTGCTTGGAACAGTGTTGCATTTCATTTAACTACGAGGGAAGTTCGCAAAGTCACGGACTTATTGATCCTGCCTCGTATCATATATTTATTGTAGCGACTAAAGTTTTACATATCCTGCTATAACCGCCAAATATATAATTTTCGAGTTTAACTTTTTGACAATCGTAGATATTCGATTTACGTCAGAAAACGAAGTTAAAAAAATTTCTCGCTCAAGTTTTTTTTGGCGGTTATGGTTCGATATTAGGTTTTCGAGAAAATAGCCTGGGACATACGAGTTTTTGTACACTGCCAGAGTTGTAAATCAGTGAATTCGTGAGCATGATGTAGAACTTTTAAATTTCCCTCCATATTGTCCGGATCTTAACATAAGGGAAAATGTCTCTGGGTGGCTTGCTCGAATATTATACGACGGCTTTAAGCTATTTGACATAAAGGAGTCTTTGAAGGGCGCAATGAAAAATTGCCCGAAGCTAAAATATCACTAGATTATAGAGGATTGCCTTACGGCTCAATTTCTAACATAATTTTTGAAGTGTTAACGAGTTTTTGCGAGTTGCACCTTTTGAAATTCAAACTAAAACTGTTAAATTTTTTGGACATTCAATCTTATTCCAGTTGTCAACATCGACGTCACGTCAATACAACTGACTGCTATTGACAGGTTCATGCTATTTTCTAGACCTTAGAGAACAGAAATAGACTGTCAATAACACAACACTTTTCTCTAGAGAGGGAGAGTATACAAGTCCCAATTTTTTTTGTATTGTATTGACACGACGTCGATGTTGACAGCTATAATAAGGGTGATTATAACATTCTTCGAGTATCTATAATTAAAATGCATGGCTATATATTTTTTTTTAAATAAAAACTCCTTTTCAAGCCATGCATAAAAAACTCTTGGGGCCTTATTTTGAAAAACGTAACGCTAAACACGTTTTTGTAATTTAAAATTTTTCCGTATAAAATTTGTAAACGCTTAAAATTGAGTTTTCAAAAAAAAATTTAAAGGGCATCACTGAACTATAGATTTAAGTCAAACTTGCGGCAACCGATACACTTTTTAATTCTATAAAAATCAGTGAACATTGATAAGTTCTTTTTGTTCGAAATTTTTCGCCAACCATATCTCTCAAACTAATCACCCGATTTTAGTCAAATGGACAGCAATCGATGAGTGTTATCGTTTTAGTAGTTTAAAATTTTGTTAAAAAAATATTGTTGTAAAAATTTTATTTTCGAAAATCTTCGAAATTTGACGAATCGAATACATCTACTATCTTACACTATTCACTATCTTACGACAGCTAAATGAGCTCAACATCTTTGGAATTTCGCAAATTTGCTTCAGACTCGTTGAGCGATTACAAAATCAAAAAAATATTGAATAATCGTCACATCCGTGAACGTACAACTTGTCACGTAAAAACATTATTTTCGGATGATTGTCGATGCGATCACGGATGTGACGATTTGAGCCCTGATTAAGGGCCTTTTCATCCACCGAAAATATATATTAGAAACAAAAACAAAAAACTGAAATTTGTTTTTTTTTTTTCAAAATATAAATATTCGTTCGAATCTATCGTTCCCATTTAGATGAACAGGCCCTAAGAAATTATTCCGTGAACAAAAAAAAACTTTTCCATTAATCGAATATTTGCTTGAATTACAACAAACATGAATTAAGTTATTATTATTGGAATACATACAAGGATCTTCAATTAAGAAAAATTAGTATGTTGTATATACAAATTGAAGTAGTTTATTTATTATAAAAATAAAAAAAGAAACAGCACAAATATTTTCAATCCACCCAATATCAAATCATATGCGCACTGGGCGGCAACTTGTTTAGTGGTCATTGGTAAATTTCTTTTGAATAATACGAGTATAAAAGTAGTGGTGGTGGTAACGTTCAAAGTGGTGTAAAGCAATGTTTTCAGTATGTTCGTTTTCCTTAGAATACCATTCCCAACTCCTGATATGTTTCCGCTTTACTCTTTCCGTAAGCTTTTGTTTGTTAAATTTCCAGAGCATAAAACTTTAATAAAAACTTGTGTGTGAGTATTAATTAAATAAGAGTTGCTGTGCAAATGTTTTTACAAAGTTCACATTTTTTGTAATAAATTAATATAAATAAAATCAAATATGCATTTATATGTAAATATTCGCTGCAGGACCTCCCCAAAAACTAAAAGCTTTACATCACAGGAATTTCTATATATTTTCACTTGTTTTGAGCGTAAAATTCCATAAACTCTAATAAGGAGTGGTTTTTAAACGTTTAATTTTACCCAGCGAAGATCGAAAATCGAATGGAACTTAAAATAAGGGCCTGTCTTTGAGTTATGTGGACTCTCGGACGACTAAACTCAGTTGGGGCGAGAACGAGAATGGGAAGACGTAATTCTTTGCAAATACTCCTATAGACCGATATTAAAGTTGTTTAAATTTTTCGAAGAAAAATAAAACATATAAAGAGTGTTTTTTTAGAGTGTTACAACTTTGACTTTGCATCACTGCTTTATTTGAGCACCCATTTAACAGCTGATAGTTGCTTTTTGGTTAGTTTGCTTTGAAACTTCATTATGAATCGACTTATGTATACCAGAGCAACGCCAAACGTCAAACTCATCGTGCACTTCTTCCATTTTATGGCGTACATAACCGTTCTTCAGTGCGGCTAATTCGAAGAACAATAGATAGCTTTCGGACCACATTTACTGATACTGATAATGTGCATCCCCTGAGACGCCGAACAGTGCGCACTGAAGAAGCTGTAGCCACTGTACAGGAAAGCATTTAACTTACGACGTTTTTGTATTAGGTTAAAGAAAAACATTTTGCAATGTTCCTTAGACCAATACAAAATCGTCGAATTCGAATTATCAGCTGGCAGCACTATCAAAAATTTCGTTGAGCATCGAGTTTTTTTTATCGAACATGATTGTGCTCTCGATGCAATATTTTTATGTGAAAAATTATTAAGAATCGTAAGATTAATGGTAGAATTACTGAAATCGTATCGTTGCTGTTGCGTATCAGCTGATAAAATCTGTAACATTTAATAATCATGTTGATGCTTATTGAAAATGTGCTGGCAACGTTTGCTACGTAAAAATCTACAAAAAAATTTTTTACGTAGCAACTTCAGGCTTACATACATACATACGCGCACATGTCTAAAGCAAAGAGAAACACAATAACAGCTGACACATTCGCTGGCAGCCTCACGTTTTTACTAGCTAACATCCAGACTTAAGGCACAGTTAAAGGCTCAGTTAAGGCTCAGTTACCCGACTGTAATGTAAAGTAACAGCAACAGTAGGAAACAGCTGATCGATATTGTTTTGTGAAAAGTAATGCAATACTTTTATATGAAAAGTAGGTTTCGTTACATTACATCTCTATAACCCTTTTCATTACTTTTCACAAAACAATATCGATCAGCTGTTTCCTACTGTTGCTGTTACTTTACATTGCAGTCGGGTAACTGAGCCTTGAGCCTTAAAACGATACGACAACTTCAAAAGTAAGACGATACGATTTGACTAATGAAGCCATAAGCTATTGACTTCATCTCATTTTAGACATCCAAATACAAATTTAAACAAATTTTTTTTATTTAATGTAGATCTAGTAGTGAAAGTACTAAACAATTAAATCTTAAAGTTGTTGCACATTTTAAAATACAAGTACGGCTCAATAAGTCCGTCACTTTTTGAATGAAACACTTATTTTATTTTTCAACATTGTCTCCTTTGAGCTCTATACACTTAGTCCAACGTTCCTCCAATTCTTTTCATCACTTATGAAAAATATCATTTGTCGAATTAGTCATTTCTTTGTGAGATGATTCCGTCATTTGAGTCAAATCTCTTTCCGACGAGCCATTTCTTTAAGTTTTGGAACATGAAATAGTCACTCAGGGCTAAGTGTGGAGCATAGATGCGGATGAGGGAGCAATTCGTAGCCCAATACATGGACTTTCGCCATGGAAACTGCATATTTGTACACCCTTACATTGTCCTTATGGAAAAGAACTTTTTTCTTGGCCAAATGAGGTCGTTTGTTTTCAATTCCTCATTGAATCGACGCAATAAGTTGGTGCAGGTAGTCAATGTGGATTATACCCACCTTTGCTTAATTCGAAGCCGATTCAACCCGAGAAACTCACTGTTTGGACTGCTGTTTGGTCTCTGGTGTGTTGTGGTAGATCTACGTTTCGCCCACGGAACAAAAACTCGTCCATATTGCCAAAAATTCCTGCGAAATTGTCACGTGGTTGCGTTTGTGGTCGATTGTGAGCGGAAAGCATTCTCATACCGAAGTGATCATTCAAAATTGAAACCACTGAGCCATCTGAGCTGCCTATGGCTTCCACAATCCCTCTCACTTTTAATCTCCGATTGGCTAGAACCATATGGTGATTTTTTTTCAATTGTTTCGCGTGTAGAGACAGACCTCTACTAGGCGTTCAGAACATTCCGTACCTTCTGTGCTTGTACGGCCATAGCGAAATGCAATAAACCACTCTTTTACAATTCAAATTGATTATGAATAGGGCTAGGAATCTCATGCAAATGCATGTTTTCACTGGGCATCATAAAACGGAAACGGTTAAGTTATCTTTGCGAATCGTGAAATTTCCTTTGAAATGGCATTCAATCGTTTTTGCATATTTTGCTAAAAATACTCGTTTTTGCATATTTTTGCGCATATTTTTCAATAAATGAGTGTTTTTTGTGCATATTTTTGTTATTTTGGTTAGCATCCATTTGAAAATGTAAAACGATCCTGATACTTAGTGCGACATCTTCTGGTAAAAGTTGACACATAATTTGTTACAAAATATTTACCTGAATCACCCTGTTGAACTCTAAATTTTTATATTTACACATTTTTATTGTGTTTTGTTCGGGAATTCGCTGAAAATTTTTAACTTTACACAACATAACACATTTTAAATGGAAAGTGAGTTGGTTTTGAGATTTTTTCTGCAAAATAATGGAAACTGACGGCCTGGCCCACGATGTCACGAGAAATCGTTCGATCGACAACTTGTATTGCAAACAAAAATAAATTTTCTAAAGTTATTGTTGTTTGCAATACAAGTTGTCGATCGAACGATATCTGGTGACATCGTGGGCCAGGCCGATAATTTAACTTAATTTTTTGTTGTTGAATTTATTGTTTTGTTTTTCTTTATACTAATTTTATATGTAGATACATATGTATATTAAATGAATTGTTTTCTGCCTTTTTTTTGTTAAATTGTTTTTAAATAAAATATTAAAAAAATATTTTTAATTGCATATTTTCTGTGTTTTTAGTGCATATTTTAAAATTTTAAGTGCATATTTTATGCGCATATTTACGATTTCTTAGTGCATGAGATTCCTTGCCCTAATTATGAAGAGTACCCATGTACGCGCGGTAGTCTGATATCAAACACAAACTAAATGACTCAACTTGTTCAAATTCAGACATAAGTCAACTGACAGTTGCCTGCTTACAGGAGCAGTGTTGCCATTTCAATTAGGCGGCGGAAAATGAAAAAAGTGAGGACTTGTTGACCTTCCCTCGTATGTACCGAAATATAATTACTTTCAGTCTCAGCTGATACAATATTTTGAACTATCACAGTGAGTGAATTTCACAATAGCGACATTCTTCGTTAAATGTTCGTTATAATACCAAATGAAAATTCGTTCGATCATTACTTTCGAGTACAGTAGAAGATCGAAAATGGCTCTTAATATCTCCTAGTTCAGAGTAGCAAAATGATGTATTTTGAAGAATTTATAAAAGAACCAAAGTAGAAAATTCTTCTTTGACTAATATTGTAGATTAATTTTTTTATATTTATTGCACCTTTATGAGCAATTGTAACCCCAATTCTCGACTAGCAATAAATATCTCAGCAATAAAGCAATAACGTCAGCAGAATAGCGAAACAATATTGTTAAGGCTATGGGAAATTGTAACCATAACATGGAAAAAGTCAGCAAGGAAGGTGGAGAGCAAAAATATGATTCACTTGTAAATAACAAATTTTTATTTTTATAAACTTATAACAATACAAATTATTTCACTATGCACGTTTTTAAGAGATTATTGTCCTTTCTTAATATATATTTTCTCAATTTCACTACAATTATCTAAATGTGAAACGCAATACAGAAAAGTCGAATACAAATTAACACCAAGTTTGACGTTTCATGTTCGCAATAATTGTCAAAGAAAACATATATGTATTGCAAGTACCTGCAATGAGCTGTTTCCATTGGCAGTAACATAATTTTGACAGCTGCTGCAATATATGTCGAACATATTTATTGCTAGCCGAGAAGTAGGGTTAAGAATTTAATACGGTCTTTTTCAGTTGACAACAACTTAAAATTTTTCTTCAATTACTTTTTCTCAAACATTTAACACGTGTTTATTGTTTTAATTCTCGAAATATAGAAAAGGAAGCACCTTCCATTATTAACGTTTTAACTTCGATTTGAATGAGTCAACAGAAATCGTGTTAAAGCTAAAATTTATAAGCATGAGAGAGCAACCAACACCTATCTGACTCCTAAAAGTAAAGGAAAACTATAAAATATAATAAAAGAATAATGAACAAGCACAACATGAAATCATAAAAAATTTCATGCACACAAATAAAACAGGACATAATGTTAGTTTTACAAGAGCCTCCTCCTCCCCCCACTTCTACCGGTACACGATGACCGCTTTAATAGACGGACATTCGATTTTACTTACGCACGCAATATTAAATTTCTGCTTGGAAAAATAAAATAGTACATCAAAGCTACTTTAAGATTGCCTTAACTTGTTGTTTTGAAAGCAAGAAGTATATGTGTGCATAAACATACTCGTATTACTGCTAAAAATCCTTAATATTTTATGACTTGCCTTTTTATTTCTTTCTCCGGCTTTTAATTCTAAACATCATTAGTTATAACTTTGAAGTAGTATGTAGTTTTGTCTTGAATAGCAATTGAGGTCAGTTTTAATATTTTTCGACATTTTATTTTTTTTTTTGCTTTTGAACTTATTCATTAAGTATTAGCCCCTAAATAGTTTTTGTTTTTTTTTTTCAATTGAATTTATATAAATAGAAAAATAAGAAAAATTGGCGTTTATGTGAAATTGGTTATTTACCCCCTGGTGTAACCATTAATGTTGCAAGTTAATCTTTATAAAAAAAATTATATGTATGTAACTATATGTGGGTCAATTTCGGTTGTATGAGCGTAGTAATTTTGTTGACATTATTTTGAACCAATTTGCGGTTTTGTGGTAAAAGGCAGGCAGGCAGCATTTACAATCAATTAAAACACATACATATTTATTTTATACCAAGATGACATACATTGTTTCCTTGTCAAAGTAATGCGTGCAACTGGTTGATATTTATAGAAATGGACAACAAATAAAAAATATTTGCTATAGAATTTTAACCAACCTTAAGTTTAAAATTTTTCATAAAATTAAGAAAAGGGGCAGAAACAGAACATCTATGTATGTAATTCTTAATTACACCCCCCTCGTAGACGCTTTGTTTACTTTGACCTCTTTCGCACACGCAAAGTTTATTTTGTGAAGTCTTGAGTTTGTAGAATAGCATGGTGAAGAGAATGAAAAGGGAATATATTTTTTTGTCCTTTACTTTTGCAAAACAAAGTTCACGAAGAAATTATTTCTTTGTGTTTTGTTTCCAAATTAATTGTTTGAAAAATATCTGAAAAAATAAAATCCCGAAAAATTTTCATTTCTTTATTCACCCCACCCCTGTTGTGAAATTTGTTTCCCTCGAAATATTTTCCCCTTTTTTGCTAAATTGCAATCGCTAATAATTTTTCCCTAGAAATGTTTTCCCTTTTTTTTTTTTGATTCCCCTTATCATGAATAATATTTTTCACTGGGATTTTTTTTCACTTTTCACTATTACATCGCATAATTTCGATATTTTCCTTCAAATTAAATATAAAGTTCACGATTGTTAACAATAATCTCTTTGGTTAACACACACATGTTGCACAGCAGTGGTCAGCGTTGCCATTTTGGTGCTTTTCGGATATTTTTTGGTGCTTTTTGCCTAAACTTTATTGCTTTTTGCAATTTCTCGTAGTGCTTTTCCAATAATCAAAATTTTTGCAACTCAAACAAAGCAGTTAAAAACCGCTTCTCAATATATTTTTTTTAATTCCTTATAAAAAATATTTTAGTTCATGTTAAGCAATAATTTTACTATTTTAATTTAATGAACACAGTTAAACAATGCGGATTTGGCATTTGTACAAATTTAAGAAATAACAAAAAAAGTTTCTTAGTTCTTAAGAAATTTAAATTTATACTTAAAATTAAGTTTTGCATTAAGTTTTTCTTAAACGTTATTAAATTATTACGGCTTTCTTTTAGATGGAAAAACAAAAATATAAAACAAGTTTGATAGAATTATTGAGCGTTCAATTGCTGGTTTAGACCAGCAAAAGGTGCATTGAAGTCATTATGCATTTGATGTAATAATTGCCCGGTATAGCGATTTAATATGTCATAGTCAAAGAAAAAATAAGGACTTATTTATATAAAAAATAAATAACAGAGAATATTTAGCTTAGTGCTTTTTTACCCGCATTTTGTATATGATCACAGTGGTTTTTATGATCCAAGAGTTGGCATCACTGGCGGTGGTATACTAAAGATTTTTTTTAAAGTGCACCTATTATATTTAATAACACAACTTTGATGTGAAGTAGTTTTTTGTATGGAGTTAAAATTTTGTGTATTTCTTAGTCCTAATTTACATTATGCAAGTCCTATTGCTAAGCTGATTAGTTTGTGGGAGAGAGAGAGAGAGAGACGAGTGGAACAGAAACGTTTCTTTTCCCCTCGTCTCGTTCTCTCTCTCTCTCTCTCTCTTAAAACACTAATCAGCTTAGCAATAAGACTTGTATAGTGTAAATTAGGACTTGTTATTAAATTAAAATTTTTGTGATTTTCACTTAATTTTTAAGCTTTATAAATCTTCTTCCCTTTTTACATTCACTGGGACTGAAAGCGGGGAAAACATTTTATGGGATATTCAGAATAACATTAACAGAATTAAAAAATAATGAAAAATACATAAATAGTAAATAAATATAAGGGCATTTCCACAGAAATGTCCGCCGGGATCGAAAATTATTTTGTTAATAAACAAATGATTTTTTCTACAATTTTTCTAACATTGAAAATTTTTTAAATTTTTATAATCAAGTATGTGAACAAAACACGAATTTGAAATCGATAAATGGACTTATGTGTTTGCTATAGTCGTTGGGTTAATAATTTAAAAATTTGTTTGTAATAAGTTTTTTCAAAAATTCTTGATAAATTTCTTTTCACAGTCCTATTATATTTTTATTTATATTTTATATTCTAGTGTGCTTTTTAAAAGTCAGTATCTAAAGATTGGCTAAAAAATTACACGAGTACATAGAATCGATCCGAATTCATCACAGTTAAAAATCGTTTTGGAAACGATGATTTTCATCATACGAGTATACCTGAATATAATGTATTTTCAGCTTGTCTGGTTTGTTCTTATGAGAAAATTGGTCTCAAAACTGAAAATGTAGTTTTTTGTTTTGATTGTAACGACATTTGTCTTTGGTAATAATTATTGATATATCTTTATTATGACTGTACAAATCTTATATATGTTTTAGCTACGGTGTACGGTCCGGAAAAAGTTTCACGCGAATCTGATGGAAATTTATTTTAAAAAAGAAACCATTTAAAGTATCAATCTAGTAGTTAAAAAAAAATACATATATATATATAAAGTATGTTAAGTGTACAAAGCAAAAAGGAAATTAAAAAAAATTATTTTCCTTAGTTACTTTAATATCCAGAAAAAAAGTTAAAAGTTTCCAGCTCTGGAGCTGTGGTTTTTATTTTTATATTTTCCTACACCAAATGTTTCTTTCCAAAACGTAAAATATACATACATATATAATTTATAAAGAAAAAAATTAATTAGACCTAGTTACTTTTATATATCACAAAAAGCGTAAGTTTCCCAACCCTGGAATCATTCTATCTTATTTTGCTGATCTCTTACAGCAATCTCTTTCTTTTAATAAAAGATATGTTTAATTTATAGAAAAAATGGAAAAATTTTTTTTAGTAAGTTACTTTTATAGAACAAAAAAAGTTAAAGTTTTCCAGCTCTGGGATCGTCTTTTTATTTTTTTATTTTTTATTTTTAAATTTAGATACCAATTTTATTCATACTGAAGTTTATTTATTAAAAAAACAAAAATTAATTTTCGGTAGTTACTTTTATATGGCAAAATAAAGTTAAAAGTTTTCCAGCTCTGCAACCATCTGCTCGATTTTGCTGATTTTCAATACCAACCTACATATTTCGGACCATTTCTGACACACCAGTCGATGTCTCTAACTTTTCTGGGAGCTTCGGAAAACCGATTTCACGTATAGACACACGGACAAACGGACAAACGGACAGACGGACAGACGGACAGACGGACAGACGGACAGACGGACATCGCTTGTTCGTCTTCCCTATGCATATGGATCCAGAATATATAATCTTTATTGGTCGCTTATTAATATTGTGGAAATTACACAGGGAATGACAAACCTATATATGTATACCCTTTCACATTTTTTTGGTAAAGGGTATAAAAGTTTCTGTATTATTAACCCCAAAAGTGCATTTTTTTTAGATATCAATATGTTTAAAATAAAGGAGCGATATGTGAAACTAAATTCCTTTTTCAGTTTTAATAAGTCTTCTCCCAAAAATTCTCTAATTGAACTGCAAGTCTACTTTTTTGAATTCCATCAATTAGCACTCGATTCAAACAATAATAATTCCCGCAACATTTCACAAGGGCACTGCTGCACGTTCAATATATATTGATAGATCGCGATCCATATCGCAGAAAGGCCTAAATTATGGAATCCAGATCACGGATCGCGTGATAAATATTGAACGTGTAGCATTTGCATGATATTAGATCGCGATACATTAAAAAGAAGTGAAATAAAACAAATAAAATAAAAGACACAGTGCAAAAAATTTAACAAATAAAAAGTAAAAAAGTTTATTACATTTGTGTAAAGTTTGTTTTAATAAAGGGTAATGGCAGAAGATAGCGAAAGCGAGCTGGTTATGCCGGTGGAGTCGCAATCAACGACTGAAAAAATTATTTTGCGACTTTATTTATAATTTGGAGGCATTGCCGGAGTTGTGGGACTCGTCGGCTAAAGTTTATTAATAAATTTGTTATTAATAAACGAACCGCACAGCACAAAAATAACGTAAATACTGACGCGATAAATACGCTCGTGATTAGAGATGCTAAACGGGAAATCCCGAGCCCGGAAATCCCGGGCTTTTCGGGACTATTAAAATCCCGGAGCCCGGGATTCTGTAATTTTAAAGTTCGGGATTTTCGGGATTATCTGAATCCCGTTTTTTGCATAAATAATGTTTTTGACTGTCATCTTCTACATCAAAAATTGTTAGAAACTCCCTGTTATAAAAAGTTAAAATTTAAAAAAATTTGCTTCGAATAAATATTTTAGTAGATAATATTATATGGTATATACATAATATGTATATCTTATGGCTTTTTCTTTTCTAGGAAAAATGTTACATACATTGTACTTTTCAATGAAAATTTGCAATTAAATGTCTGAATTGTATAAGTACCCCTTAAATATGCAAAAAAAATATTTTGTAAGATTAAAATATTATTTTTAATATAAAGAAGCACATTTGTGCACAATGTTTTCGGGATTTTGTAAGTCCCGAAAATCCCGGGATCCCGGTTCGGGATTTCGAGACTCCATCACTAAATCCCGAAGACAGGGATTTCAAGAAACCTGTCCCGATTAGCATCTCCACTCGTGATCCATCAATCCATTAAAATGGATCGCGATACAAATATCACAATATATAATGAACGTGTAGCAGTGCCCTAATGATTGATATAAAATTTAGTCTAGTTAAATTATAAAAAAAATTCATAGAGCAATTAAATCAACCAACAAAATATCAACAAGTCTTTAAGTTCAACAAACTCCGCCCAGCTTTAAAGTAAAGAAAAAAATTTAAAGTTTCAAACATTCCACAACAAAAAACTATGCGAGTTATTTTCCCTGAACTTAACCCTACGTCTACACCTGATATATTTTTATCATAACAAAAGTCAAATTTTATATTGAAAAATAATTTTTTTTATCTTAGCTATTTTTTCTATATGGAATTTTACATTTGTCATGATAAAAATTTAGCAGGTGTAGACGTGGGGTAAACAATTGCTAGAAAAACTTTCTAATTATCCTGCATAAAAATCAAGAAGACTGAATGAATTACCAACAGGCAGCCAGACAATTAAACTTTTGCCTCTATGAAGAGCAAATGGAAAGAAGTTCTGAACGATGTTGTTGGGCTTTGTTTTAATAAGATACTTAAAATTACCACATACATAGATACTCGTGCATACGTACCTTTGCATTAGAAATTTATCAACATTAACAAAACGACGGCCATTTATTTCAGCTGTTGTTGCAACAGTCTCCTGTTGATTGATAACTTTCGTGCCATCATTAGGGGAAATTGTGTACGTGCCATCCAGATTGTCGCCACAATTGTTTAAATCTCGATGCGAATGATTTTCTGACATTTTGAAATTCTCTGTTGGAGTTTTTGTTTTTTTGAAAATGGAGAAAAAAAATATGAATTACTAAGTTTTATATAAAAAAAAAATAATTTAATTTTTGACAAAAACCTTGATTTGCACAATTGCTTTTATTGCAAGTGGAATTTGTTTGATTAAAATGTTGCGTCCGATTCGTGTTGTTGTTGATGTAGTAATAGGCTGAAGATTGTTGCTGCTGCTGTTGTTGTTGTTGTTGTTGCTGACAATGGCTTTGTATTTTTCTTCTATTGCTCAACTGGGGATGACGACATTGTTGTTGGTGTTGTGATTTTAAATTATAATTAACTTTTGGATAAGTGGAACTCATATTGTACTGCTGTTGTTGTAAATGGGCATATGCCCCCATTCCAGGATAATATGTTGGTGGTTTATGCACACGATATGTTGTGTTCATATCCATACTGGGAAACCTTTTCAGCAAGTGTTAGCAAAAAAAAAAACAAGAAGAAATTATATAAAACTATTATTGCTGAGCATATTTGTATCTCACCTTGAATTGACTGCTTGACGAGTAAATCGGCCACTTATACCATCTCCACAACTTTCGCCTCCACCACCCTTTCCAGGCGGCACATCATTGCTAATAGCACTACCACCACTGCTTGTGTAATTGCTATCAGAACTTCTTCCATCAGCGGAAGAGTCTGAGCATGAGTTTGCAACTAGTCGTCTTGTTGGATGGTGGTACGCATACTCGGCTAGTGAAAGGAAAAAATAAATATTAATGAATATTGTTTATATGACCTTCTTTGTACTATAATTTCATAAATCGCACAGTAAATCATAAGCAGTCGCAACTAAAATAATTTTGGTTTTTTTATAAACCAGTTCACTGAACAAATCTCTAACAACCACAACAATTTATTTCGCAAGACAGTTTTCTTAAACAATATAAAATACCGGTATGCTTATTTTTTTGAGTATCAACAGTTTTTTTTGCCTCTATATTTATAATTTGATCAGGCTGAAGTTGGTATCACTTTGTATGCCAAATGACATAATTATTAATGAACAAATAACACCAAAGTTAATTGTAAACATTCTGACAAATACGTAGTAGAACGGCACAACTAGCTGTTTTCGAAGGCCACTACACCTTCATCATCATCAACCATCATTGTATTTGGTCCACTGTGTGTGGTGTTAGTTGATGTAGATTTCTGCTTTATATACTCAGACATTATTGCAAATGGAATATGTGAATTGTTTTGATTCATCGTGTTCAATTTGCTGAAAGCTTTTTTGTAATGAAAGCTCAATTTTACCATCTCTAAGTCCTAATTTACACTATGTAAGTCTTATTGCTGAGCTGATTAGTTTTTGGGAGAGGGAGACTAGGGGAACAGAAACATTTCTTTTCCCCTCGTCTCTCTCTCTCTCCCAAAAAAACTAATCAGCTTAGCAATAAGACTTACATAGTGTAAATTAGGACTAAATCTACAACAGTCTTGCCATTGTCGTTTGTTCCTTACTAATTATGCACATATTACCTAATTGGTTTATTTTTTCTTCTAATTAACTACCGGTCTCCACTAGCCATGAACTTGGTATGGGCATCATACAAATTCATTACAAATCATAAATCGAAAAAGGAATTATTGATAATTAATTATAATTATTATAGCAGTGTGCAATGCAAAAATAATTACTCGTATTAAGAAAATAAACAAGTACATACTCTTACTAAATTTGTCTTATTTTAAAGAATGTTTAATTTTTTTTCATAAGTACAAGGAATTATTTGGTTGTTAGGTCAACGAAATATATAAACAAAACGAATTTCACGGTGGTAAACAACCGCATATGTATTAAAATGATTTTTTTTTCAAAGAGATAACAATATCTATTTGATTGATTGATTTAATATGACTTTCTTTATTAACGTTTTGTTGAATGACCTTAGAAATAATAAACATACATACATATGTATATGTAAAATACATATGTATAAACTTAAAAAAAGAAGAGAGAACACCCAGTTATAGCTATGCTGCTTAGCTATATAAAACAAACTTAATGTGTTAAATAACAATGCAATAAAATTATATTATATGATGATGTGAAACTCGTTGTAAATATTTCAAAACGTTTCCATTTAATTACCATTATTTTCTTTTCGATTAAATTAGTGTATATTCTTATGAATTGAATAGGCTAAAGTTCGTAACGCTTTTTAAGCCAAATTAATTGTTTGTGGCCGTCGTCAGCTGTTAGCCGGCTATGTTCTCTGGTTTATGCTCATGTGGATGTTTTGTTTTTGTTTCACTCACTTCAAGGAACGAAATCAAACAATTTGTTTTGTTTATTTTTGTACTCAACTTTAAAGTACAAAGAAATCAAAACAAAAATAAATTTATAATTACATAGATTATTTTTGTTATAAATTTATATTACATGATGATGTCAAAATCGCCGCAATAATTTCAAAACGTTTCCATTTATTTCCCGTTGTGGCCGGCATTAGGTGCTAGCCGGCTAACACCCAATCGGCTGTATTTTCAGATTCGTGCTCTTGCCCATGACACAATACAAAAACAAATTTAGCAATCCTTCTCAAAAATAAATTTATAACTGTAATAGTTAGGTTAGGTTAGGTTAGGAAGGATGGTGCTACACGGCACCTCCACTCAGAGACCCAATTGGGTCCATTGTGATACTGTAATAGTTAGTGTCGATTATTTTTGTTACGAAAATCATGTCCTAGTTCCAGTGGCGTGACATAAATAGCATAGCTATAAAAAGTTTCCACGTTAATACCAAAGCCCTAAATATTTTCAATTTAATTCAAATTGTCAGCAATAAAAATTTAAACTTTCTTTCTTAAGGAGCTTAATCGAAAACTAATTGACTTTTTTGAATTATTTAAATTTTGCAACTTTTATGAATAAAAATAAACTTTTTTCTAATTATCTGAATTTGGACACATATGTATATCTATAAAAAATTGAAAGACAGACAGACTAAGTTTTCAGGAGTACCGATGACGATGTAAAGAGTGTGTTAGTGTTTGATGACTGTCTGTACCGGACATTTTTTTGTTTCTCTGTAATTTTTATCACTACTTCCTGCTCTTCATGGGCTTCAGAATCTTTTAGCACTAATTTAGTACAATGCGTTAAATTTTCCAACTTTTTACTAAAATTTATTTTTATTTATTACTTTTTAACTATTTGTTTTGAAAAATCATTTATTTTAACTTCACTTTTATTTGCTTAAAATGTTTTTGTCAATTGAAAATTTTATTTACGATTATACGAGTATTCGCGTAATTACACTGGTATTCATAAACGACTGCTAAAGTTAAACCGGTTTTCTCATAGAAACTTCTTACGTTTAGCCAAAATTAACTTTAATAGTCGTTTATGAATACCGTTGTTAAGATCTGCCTATTAATTTCTCATAAAGAGCGTGTTTGCAGCAAAAAAATTTTTTTACTCACATTTTATTTTACCATTCAGTTGTTAAAATATTCATAACTTTAAATTAATAATCAATATCTCATATATAAAATAGTGACAGAAGATTATATACTATAATTATTGTCGTTCTGTAAGTCTATTTTTAAAAGAAATGAATCTAATTGCATATTTACCATTTGATTTTTTTGTTGTTAAACCATAATTGTAAGGATTTGAAGCGAAAATATGATGAAAATTTGTATTTGAAGAACAATTATTATCCTCCTGAAATAGTAAAGAAAGAACATCATTTAATTTCACAACTATGTATAAAAAAAAATTATTTATATTATTTTATGTACTATACCCATTTAAAATAATTTGCTGGCACCAAATTATATAAAGGATAATTATTATAAAGTTCTAACATTTTCTGTTTATTGGCAAAATTATGATCATTAACAAATGGAAAAATCATTTATTTTCTTAAAATATCTAAATAAATTCAATAATACTTTTTATTTATTTTTCCCAACTTCTTGAATTAAAAGTCTTGCAATAACGAATGTTAACGATACACTGACTAACGAACATGTCATGCGTCATGGCATGCAGTTGAACGTTTCACCGCTTTGATGGCAGCGATGACAACTTGGTGCTTTTGGCACTATTTTTAGTGCTTTTTGAAGACTCGAAACGCCAAATTTTGAGCGTTAGTGCCAAACTAAGAAAAATAAATTTGTGTATTTCTTAAAATTACTTTAATAAAAACTTGGTATATTTATTTTTTCAGTGTAAATCATACCTTTTTCGTCTGATACTATATTTCGTTAAAGGTTATACTATTGCCGATATAGGGAATAGCTTAGAAAATATTCAAAATTATTTAACTTCAGTCGTTTGAGTCTTCACTCGTTTTTCATGTTAGTACTTTTGACGCTTTTTATATCTTAAAATTACGCTTTTAAGTGCTTTTATTAGATTTTGATGTGCTTTTAGAGCCACAAAAGTTGGCATCACTGTTGGATGGCATGTTTTTCTATATTTTTTAAACACTTGCTGCATATTGTTATTTTCTCAGCTATCCCCTATTTTTTAAATTTACTTTTCAAGAGATCAATATGTATGCAACAATATATTTGTGTGTGTGCGTGTGTGTGTGTGTGTTAAGGTTGCCAATCTAGTCTAGTCTATTATTGTGGAAATTACAGAATAACCGGATGTTAATCCAATTTACGTCATTCTTAAGACTTACATTTCAAGAAATAATGAATCGATTCGGTTTGATATATTTTGAGAATTTTCGAAAATAAAAATTTTCCAAAAAATATTTTTATTTTTATATGTATAATTTTTTTTCGGTTTCAGGGATATTTTGGAAGAAAATTTTCCAAAAACAGCGCATTAATTTAATAACTTTTAAATCGATTACCAAAAATTTTTTCCTCTTTTAGACTTAATAAACTGCGCCGAATCGAGGAAAAAAAGGGCAACATTAAAAAAAAAAAACGAGACAACTACACGAAACTTCTTATTTTTAATGTATTATTATATAGTTCACTTTAAAAAAAGGGGAACAAAAAGTGGCAAGGCAGTCGAATGCGTTTATTGTATTATTAAGTTAGTGTAGGTTAGGTTAGATTAATCTGGGTAGTCAAAGACCTCGCATAGACCAGGATTAATCCTTAGAGATACCAGCAGGTGAGAAAAGAACCTGTAAGTATGGCAGCCTAGTTCGTGGTGCCTGCATCGAATGACTACCACACAGATTTAACAAACTTTAGCAGTCTCGATAAAAGCTCAAGACTACGAAATGTGTGAGCACCAAGACAGTTAGAGCCGGACAGTGACACAGTAGTTGATCCATTGTTTCAATTACTTCGGGTTGCTTACATTTCCTGCAGGTACCGTCAAGTATTCGTCCTATTTTGACAGCATACGAAGCGAGCAGTCCAGCAGTGTCCAGTTAATATCCCCACTAGAAGTTTGCAGTTGCTTCTAGTTAATGATGAAAGGAATTTAGTCGATTTGGGATTGTAGGAGCTCCACATGATTTTAGAAGTTTTGCAAGTTTTCGTCGCATGCCAACATTTCTCTGCTTCTTCCCTTATCTTAGAGTCTATAATCCCTTTCAGGTGTTGAATGGGTTTTCGAACATATTGAAATCTCCTTTTGGCCAGTGTATCGGCCTTTACATTTCCCTCAATTTTCGTGTGTCTCCGGACCCAGAATATACATATGCACTTGTATACCAGCGCATAACATATTTAGGACCTTCCTACACATGAGCACAACCGAGGAGTAGTTGCAGTCAGCTGAAATTGCTTTAATATCTGCTTGACTCTCTATATAAATATTTATACGCCCATTCATGGTTAGAGGGGAGATAGCTAACTCTGCTGACATCTTGGCTGCATAGATTTGCGCCTGGAAGATGCTGCAGTGATCAGGAAGTTTATAAGATTCCTCTATACCGAGCTCCGGACAGTAAACCACAGCTCCCACCCCTCCATCCATCTTTGAACCATCAGTGAAAAAGTTGAAACCAGAATCGCTATGGTCAAGACTTTCAAGATAGCCTTATTGCCTTATAGTGATCTGTGGTTTGGCGAAGAAGTTCATTACTGGAATGATGTAGTCCGAGTTACACTCCATATCTTCCAGCAATTTACTGTGACTAAATGATCTGTACGACATCGGTCCTGTTGTCCTGAGTCGGATAACGGATTTGCATGCCGCGTTCACTGCAGTTAGTTTTATTGGTTTAAGGTCCAATATAACGTCTAAGGCTGCAGTAAATTTCTAAAATGAAAATAAATCGCAAAAAACAGGAAAATCGCCAAAAAATTTCGCCAAAATTAAAAAAATTGCCAAAATGAAATAAAATCGCCAAACTGAAAAAAATCGACAGAATGAAAAAAAAATCGCCAAAATAAAAAAATAGCCAAAATGGAAAAAACGCCAAAAACTGAAAAAAAATCGCCAAAACGAGAAAAAAGCGAAAAAAAACAAAAAAAAAACGAAAAAAAAAATCATTTCAGCTGAAAAAACACCATATTAAAAAAATGCTGAAAGCCCAATTTATTTACATTCAATGGGACTGATAGCGGGGAAAAAATTTTAGGGAATATCTATATATATAAAACAGGATGTGTGTGTGTATGTATGTAACGTATGGACTTCAAGACGGCTGGGCCGATTTTGATGAAATTTTCGGGGAATCTTCAAAATATTCAGGCGGGTGACACTGTGAAGTCTGATTTTTGATTTTCGGTTTGCGGGCGGAGGGGCGTGGCAAAATCCAATTTTCATATTGCACCACCAATGCCATATATATATATATTTATTTTTTTGCGGGGAGGGGAGGGGTAGCGAAGCACACCGGGTTAAGCTAGTTCACAATAACAGTTTTGCCTACGAGGTGAATGAAAATTTCACGGAAACAAAAGTTACACTTGTTATTCACGATAGGGGTGAATATTTTTCTAGCAAAAAGTATGTACATATGTATGTGTCACTTTATGTCATCATATTGTAATAAAAAGTGTTTAATAATATTTAATTATGTGCGAGCTAATTCAACGCCAAAACTTATGGTGAGTAAACATTTTGTCATTTCTTTTGTGGGGATTTGGTGGTATCATTTTTTTTTATTTGTAACGCAATGCCACACAAAGCAAAATATCGGAAATGAGAAACGTTGCCACTATTATACATTATTGCTATGTCACAAAATGCCTTAGTGTGTACTCAGCCATTACATTCATTAAATGTCAACGTAATGACGTGTTATAATAAAAACTTTTGAAAATATATATAATATATATATGTATATATATATATCGTATACATATATTTTTATAAATTTAAATAAAAAGCAACTCACATTGTCATAAACTTTATTGCGTTGTAATAAATCAGTAGGGTTACGGAAGGGTGTTTTATAAACAGGATCCTTGCAACTGGAGCTTGATTTAAATAAAAATAAAAAAAGTTTATTTTGCATCATTAATTCAATTCATTAATTCAATTCATATCTTACCTGCCCTCAGTACTATGACAAGTAAAATTCTGCTTAGTTGACACACGATTTTTGTGAGCTCTACGTTTTAGCGAAGTTGGTGAAACAGAGCCAATACCTGCTGTAATCCAATCTATATCCAGTCCTTGCTGACCGTTCGCCTCTGTGGCTTTTTCAATGTACTCATTGTTGTTAATACTGCTCTCATTTCTAAATTTTAACTCGTTATTGTGCATATTTCCATTTAATTGTGAGGGTGGCACATGCAAAGAATATTGCACTGCACCCTCACCGCTTACAAGTGGCAATTGTTTGCGTGACAAGCGTGTTTTAACTGCCGCCAACAATGCAGCACCATCATCACGTGAATTTGCAATTTGCTGTACAACATTTAATACCTCTGTGCCGCTGGATATTTGTCCCAATACTGCCAGCACGTCCAAAGCAGCCAAACGTACGCGACGTTTACGATTTAGTGCGGCATATGTTGCATTTGTGATGCATGTGTTAGTATCGAAACATGTGCTGGGAAAGGTCATCAGTGCGAATATGGCCATTTGTAGAGCATGCTCACGAAACTATGAATTATTACAAAAAAAAAAAAAAAAATAGAATATAAGATAATAATAATTTTTCTTTGGAATACATTTGTGAATATTTTTGTTTGTATGTAAAAAATTTCTATAAAATTACATCTGATTATAATGCCTGAAACAGTTAAGGCCTTATTTTGTATAGCTCAACGCTAAGCGTTGACAAATTTTATATTTATGGAAAATATAAATTACATTAACAAAACGCATAAAAATTTTTTCAACGTTTAATAAGGACTTAAATGCTTCAGCTCTTATAAAAAATCAGATGTAATTTTATATACATATGTATGTACATTTTTTTCATACATACATACATAAGTCGACTTATGTGCATGTATTTATGTGTGTGTGAGTAGACAGACATTGTGTGAATAATGAGAAGACATTAAAAATATCGTTTTAAAAAGTTCATGAATGAGGTAGTTTACACGAGAACAATTTTTAAGCCGGACAATTTTTGTTTTTTATCAAAATTACACGAGACTAATTCATCTGGTATACAATGTATACGTATACACAGCAGAGCTCGCAAAATATGCTCAACCAAATTTCTTTGTGCGGTCTTCTCACTCAAAAGACCTAAAAAAAAAATAAGACGGAATCACTCAGTGTCTGAACAGCAACCCTCTTTTTCGTTTCAATCGTGTTCTCGCTCACGGGTTATGAGTTGAGCGTAATACACGAATCGGTCTTTTACTGACCGCATGATACGAACAGAATTGTTCGTTGTTCAGCTACTGAGGGTCAGTAAGTGAGCAAAACAAGCAAAGTGTTTGCAAAAAAGGTCTTTATTTTTATTGTTGCGTTTGTTTTATGTTGTTGCCATTAATATTTCGTCACAGGCAAAGCATTAAAGAGGAAGGGAGAAGATAATAATAAATAACAAGAAAAATATCTGTAAATCAAACTATTTGTCAACGAAGTGTAAATGTAAAATAAAAAACAGATATGTGTACAACAAAAACAAAATTAATCTTCATATGTATATGTAAATGTTTATCTATCTACACTCGCAACACACATACATGCTCAAAAGACCGTTTGCCGAGATTTTACGAAATAAAGGGCCTCGAGCGATCGAACAAAAACGGTCGTTGGTTGAGCGAAGAGCAAGTCAAAGAAGAACGATGTTTGAGGGTTTTTTCGCATCGTGTCAGTGGACGAGTGTTTTTTTCTTCTGACAACAAGCATGAGAGAGACCAATTATTGCGAACTCTGATACACAGCTTTGTATGTGTTAGTGTTTTTCGTATTCATTTAACATTTGCTGTTTTTTAAGTTGTGTGTGAATTGGTCGCCCCTCTCACCCACAAACCGCAATGTTATGCCAGCAAAATTATGCCCGTGTAAATCAGCGCAATAGGATGATAAGCAATAGGATTATGCAGTGATCGGCGCTGCAAGTGTTTCCAACTAAATGTTGTAATTTTTCTAAACCTTCATATTTTCATCGCACTTAAAGTGTCTTTACATGGTAATACAAAGTATTACGACTTTGTAGAATCAAAATATTATGAAATTATCCCCGTGTTAAAAAAAAAGAAAACAAACGTTTGCTGTAGGTATTTTTAATGTTTACACTGATACTATAAGTAAAATGCAAAAAATGCTGAGTTAAGCACCCCACACACGATTCAATTCAATTTTCAATTGAGTCGGTTGTTGTCCAAATCAAAGCGTTATGCTTTCGTTTTACATATCGCTCAGTTACTCAAAGAACGTCATAACTCAAAAAATTTATTTTTGGAAGAATTAATCCTCACACCATTTTTCATATTGTGTAAACAATTCATACAAATAACTTGTTTAGTTAACTCTCGAGAGAAAAATTATTTCTTTTCCATCAAGTTGTGTGTAAATTGCTAATTTCAAACTCATTGTCTGGCAAACTGTGTTTTTTTGGTTGTGACGTTCTGTGAGTAAATGAGCGATATGTATACTAGGGATGGACACTGTAAAAAATCATCGATGTTTTATAAAATACATCGATTGTGTTTTTTAATATTATTTATTATTATATTTTAAAAAAATCTCAAGTTTATTTTACATCTCCCAATACTTTTTTGTGTTTAGAAATAAGAGTTTAACAAGTCTTTCACTTTCACATCTTTCCAAATATCCCACAGATTTTTGTTCAGTCTTCCAACAGGAGTACTAAAATATTAACAAATTATATCAATCGGTGGCTAATTTCCAGCCGATTATTAGCCGAAAAAAAATCGGTGGAGGCGGCTGGTAAAAACTATTCGGCGGCTCGGCTTAGCCACCTCTCAGCCAATCGGCCTTAGATATGCCTTGCGCTTGGTTAACAAGCTGTTTGTTGGGTGTAAAGATGCCAGACACGAGCTTATTCGCCGCTTATAATAGTGTTGCCAGTACTTTACATAACATTTACCACATTTATATACGCAAACTTGAATCATGGCAACACATATAGAGATGTATACACGCTTATATATCAATCTACACGTTTTGTATACAATTTGTCATTTCGATGCATCGAAAGAAAACATCGATGTTTTCCGATTGTTTAGGAGCAAAAAAAAAACATCGGATTATATCGATGTTTCTACACAAATACATCGAGTATTTTTAAAACATCGAGGTTTTTGTATAAATATTTTTTTAATAAAGAAATCCACAATTTTTCACATAATTAATTTGTAAAAAAACACAGAACAGCTGTTTGCAAGTAAAAAATTTTACCAACAATAATTTGTAAGAATTTTTTTGTCTCTCAATATTTTTCCTCTGTTTTGACTCCCTCTCTCTCCTTGCAAACAATTTGAGTTAATGAGCACTTTCCAGTAACCAGTGTTACAAAATATAATTTTTAGTAAACGAATACACCTACTATAAACAGATGGACGTCAATTTTGGAAATTGTCTTCGATAAACCAGCTGTAAAGTGTTAAAAATCCTCACACATTTTGTTGCTATAAAACTATAAAAATAAAGAAAAGGTATGATAAATTCAACGATTTTAACTATTAAACAGTTGTCTAATTTGAATAAAAGTTGGATGCCAACACACAATTTTCAGTACATTTTTTGAAATTAAATGTATAACTTTCTCAAATCTGAATTTGCCTTGACCAAGATGGTGTGAACTCTATTAATATATGTAAATCCGGAAATTAAAAAAAATGTAAAATTCCAAACGGCACACTGAAAATGCGGATCATCAATTTATTAAATGCAAAATCTTTTATTAACTTTAGAATTAAAATTTTATAAAAACTCTATAACATACATACATGCACCAAATATATGTACAATAGTAATAATGACGAGAGAATGATAATTTATGCAATCAGTGTGTTTAATATTTCATTTAACTTTACTTTCTTTAATCTAAGCAAGTTAAATTTTGAGCAGCAAAAAAAAATGAACTCCTGCGTTGAACTTTCCCTTTTGTCTGCAGCAATTTTTAATATTCAATTAAATTTGAGTGCCGTTGACGGCGACGGAAGTTTACCGACATGCAAATGAATGAAATGAAATGCATTGAGCACAAGGTGCAGTTCATTTGCAGCAATCAAGTAAATCAAAAATTTCTCTATCAAATAAAAGGAAAATAAAGAATTGTGAGATAGGAAGAGAGAGTGGGAATACAGCAAATTAATGTTGCTGTATAAGTGAAATAAAACCTTTTACTATCAACATAACAAAAAAGCTTTGATAGTATGAACTTTGAAAACTACTCTGCAATTTACTTATGTACTCGAATACACGCTGATGATTTGGTGTGTATGTATTGTTGTGTATATTATGTCTTTATAGGAAAATGATTTAACATTATTCACTTAAACGGTTTTTTTTTTATTATTTCGCTTAACGACAAAACCGCTAAATAAGTTCATTTACAAATGCTTACTTACCCTTGAGCTTTTGGCATGTAAAAAGTCTTGCGACATTAACTTTAAAATGATAGCAGCCGGTGGCAGTCGTTGCATTAAAGCTTTACACACTCGATTAGCACCAGCAGCGCCCTGCCGGCAAAGACCACTCATAATTTGCATAGTACGGTCCTCTAAATTATCTAAAGGCAAGCGTGTTATCAAATTAATCAACAGCTTGTGTTTTTCCTCAGCCACTTCCAGTTTACATTCCGCTGATAGCAGAGTGCGTAATAGTGAATCTAAGCAAGGTTGTACAGTAGCCAAATTTTCTGATGATTTCAAAGCCTGTTCCAATTGTAAAACACCTTGCAAGCGATGACGCCAATTCTGCAAAAAGATATAAACGTTTTTAAAAGATTACAAGTATTTTTTATTGTTTTTTAATATTTCCATTTTATAAACCCATATTTTTATTATATATTTTTATTCTATTTTTCATATCCTTAACACGCAAATATCTCGTAAAAGTTGTCTAGAAACCTTGGAAAATGCTTTAGAAAAAAATAATTTAAATTAAAAGAGCACACTTATCTCTTATAAGCACACATAGTTATTGTTTTTTTTTATTTTTGCTAATATTGAATGACCTTTAATATCTAAATGTCTTATTTTTCAAATGAATTCTTTAGCCTTTAATCGTTGTAAACTTCTTTGTTCGCGCGATTTAAGTTACAGGCTTACAGGCACTCTATATTAAGCTGGTGTGATACTCGCATTTGGCTAAATTGAATAGTTTGATACAATAAACTAAAAAAAAAATTTATAACAAACACAAAATCTGTGGAAAAGTTTAAGAATTTTATTTTAAAAGAGAAGTAACACTCAGGCAATTAATAAGCTCAATATTTTCCCTTTTCTCTTATTATGAAATTACTTTTTCCCGTTTTGGGAATGAAAAAAGTCCCCGGGAAAAAAATTTAAGTATAATGAACACTGACGAACTTGGGAAGGGAGAAAACAAAATGTCAACAAACAAGCAAAACTTATTAATCTTTTTTTTGTTCCCAAGGAGTTTATGATTGGAGGAATTTTTTCTGGAGAAAATTATTTTCTATAAACCAGCAAGCTGGTAGCAGCGTTGTCTCTTATAGAATTTTTTATTGGGGCGAAATTAATAATTGAAGGAATTTTTTTGTGGCGAAAATACCTTTCCTCGGGAAACAAATTCTTTGCAAATATTTTGAATTTGCCTGCCAACATATTTGTGGCAATAAGGGAAAATATGACTTTCAGAAATTTATTTCTTTTAACACATAAATTGGAAAATTCGGTGTCAAGTCAAAATTTTGGTATAAAACAACTTTCTACACACTATAAATAATACGTTAAATATAAAAACAATATCTTACAGCCTATTTGTGAAAGACGTTGACGATGGAAAACTTGACGTTTCTGTAATAGATGAAAGAAAATTTGTACAAGTTTCGAGTAGTATGATGTGACCGACTATGGCCCATAGGCTAGGTATACATAATGAATAAATAAATGAAATTAAAATGAAATGAAATAATCTATTACAAAAACGCTAAGATTTCTAACGTCAACGTCTCACACAAACAGGTAGTTAAGCTATTCCATATAAAATTAGAAGTCTAAAAAAAATAAGCTGTAAGTCATGCGCTGTAACGTCCTAAAAAATTGCACAAAATAATTCAGACTTTCCCTACGGGTACTTTTGAATATGAAGATTACAGGAATGCCATTTCCCTAAAATTACCTTATCCCCACCTAAGCATTTTTTACTTTTTATCATAGATATAATTACATACATACATATTTATTTATTTATTTAAAAGTTTATTTTGCGTAATATGGCTGCACAAATATGGGTGGAGTAACTAGACTATATGTCCAAGATGGTATTAACAGTATTTTGCCTGCACATAAGAAGTAACTAGCAACCTTGTTGTTAACGAAATTCCATAAAAGAACCACAATATTATACGGTTATCCGTGGCAGATCAGTCAAACAGTGCGGGCGAGACGAAAACCTGTCAAAGGCCAAACAACACGCACTAGTCTTACCGCACTTAAGAAATTATTACGATGACGTGAGAGTTGCTTAACAACTGCACATACAAAAATTATAATTTTATTTTATTATAAAGTGCAATTTTGAAGCGAGCCCAACCAGTCGTTAAACACTTTGTTTAGTTGTTTTTTTGTAACAAAAAGTTCATTTGTTAGACCGTCCTGTCCTGTCCAGTTATTTATTTCTTTTATTTTTCTTTGGCTTTTATAAATTAGCTCTAACATTCTTAAATTTATAAAATTTTTTGCTTGCAGTTTATTTACTATTTTGCTGGTCAGCATTAATCGATATTTTATATATGTATATATAGTGTGTGTGTGTGTGTTTGTGTGTGTTAATATGGGAGTAGTATTTTTTAAGGTCATCTTAGTAGATACAAGTTATTGCGTACTTTTTTAATTTTAAAATTTTAAGAAATATCAAAGTTTGTGCACAAAAGTAAAGAGGCGTTTTAAAATGAATACGAATGAATGAATAATAAATATTGCAACACGTATACGCACCCGTTCACTTTAAACACAGATTCATTCAGTCATGAAGTATAGAAATTTGGGCGTATGATTGATATTTAATAAAATTCATATTTAATAAATTTATATATAGAGATACATGCCTATTCACAGAAAGTATTGTGACTGAAAAATAGTCATAACTTTAACATTGTGACTAAAGACTAAAATTTCCGATTCTCAAAACAAAATTGTATTTATATAAATGTTTAAAATAAAGACTAGGGCCCAATTCATACGAGGATTTTAAAATCTTGTTTTATTTTAAATTCTCTTTAAAAGTTGCTTCCAAAAACATTGTACATTCATACGATGATTTTTTCCATTTTCTAGGTTTGTTTTTTTTTTTTTTTTTGCCTTCAAAAATGGTATCAGTGTTGCCAGTAGATTTTAAAAAATCCATTTTCCCTACATGTTAAAAAAATGTTCCCATACGAAAATCTACAAATTTCATTAATTTTAATTTAAAAAAGATTAATTAAAAACATTTAAGTCCTCATTTTGACATACATATGTAGTTCCTGTGTATTAAAATATTTAAAGTGACTACTTCTGTGTTCGAAATTAATGCATACTTTTCTACAGTTTTTCAGAAATTATCTTATAATACAAATATAACACATATCTATATTTGGGGTTTCTCCAATCATGGAGTTTATTAAGATTTAAGTTAAATAGTTGTAAGTAATAACCTTAATTATTAAATCATTGTTTAATAGATGCTCATTTCCTATTTCTTGGGGTGCTTGCCCAGAGGGAAGATCCTATCCAAATACAGGCACTGCTACACCAAAATAATTAGATAAAAGTCTATGTAATTACGAGCAAAAACAAATTTTTAAACGGAGCAAAAATATATTTTGCGTATAGTCGTTTTTACATTTATGCATAAAAAAATGCAATATGAGAATACAAAATACCTACATTTTGGCCAAAATAAAATATTTGTCCGATATTCCCTATACTCCTATATTAGCGACAAAATAACCTACAGGTAACACTGTTTTCTATTATAAAAAGCTGTTGTCGCATTGAATGAAAAAATAAAATAAAGCAACATACCAAAAATTAAAATATGTGTAAAGAAAATTTGAAAAAAAAACTCGGAAAACGGAAAATGTGATTTTTTTTCTACCCCCTTTGCTTTTCTATACAGTTCGCCTACAAACTACAAAAATCGTGTTTTAAAAAATTATTGAAAAATCAACGTGTGAATTAGGTGTAGGAATGTATACAATCATAGTAATTGTGACAGACATTTTAAACGAAAATAATTAAAATTACAAACTTTAAACAAGAAATTAATTTGGAAATGGTAGAAAATATTTATGTAATATACATACATACGTATATAAATTTGGCTGAACCAGCGCCGAAATTAATTTATTAAAAGAGAAGTATATATAAAGCTAAAAAAGCAATCTGTTTTCTTTATAGGAGTCCTCATTAAAAAAATTTTATAATTGTTATTGTATGCCCATGGAGGATACCAAAAACACATTTCAAATAGCTTCTTGATGCCATTTGTGACATTTTTGATAAAAGCTCATTTCGGTGGTGAAGTAAAGCTTCCGCCAACAATCGAAGAACAAACTGTGCTAGAAACTGAGTACAACAGCATGCATGCGAAATCAGTGTTTGTGTCAGTAGTTTGGTCATGTATGGGCATTTTGTGCGATGGTACATTTTGCTGTAGCGATGTGAAATATGTATAGTTTGATATTTTGCTGATGGTACCAGCTTGCTGGTGTAGTATATGGTGAAATTAGCTCAGTTGAGGAAAGTTGTCATGGAATAAACATACATTTAAAAAATATCATTTGTTGAAACATAATTTGCAAAATATCAAGTTCCTACTTGACATCGCTACAGCAAAACGTACCATCACACAAAATGCCCATAGTGTAGTGTATGACTCCTTAAGAAATAATAATATTGTATCAGCTTGCTGGTATGTTATATGGTTCGAGCATGATTGTTCAATCGCTTGATTGCGCGAGCAAGCTGTTGTAGTATATGGGCCGCTTAAGGTTTTTCATTATTTACTACGTTCGCAAATTTTACCCTTCAATATTATATTTTTAGACTTTTTTATTAATTTGAAATTAATAAATTTTTTTTATATATATTTATTCAACACTCAAATGTCATAATTTTCGTTTAACATAAAATGTAAACTATAAAATTTGGATTTTTGTGACTATGTTAGGAGAATACAAAATTAAGACCGAGTCACAAGAGTAAATATGGAACTCAGTCATAACAAAAGTTGTGACTGACTTAAGACTTTTTCTGTGAATAGGCATGATAATCTACTTAACGTTTAACATTTTATGTAAATTTAACTTTAATGGTCATGTTTACAGAAGACAAGTAAAAATTCTATTCTTTTCAATATAAATAGACATACGATAATTTTTACTTGTCTTCTATAAACATGACAGTAATGTTTACAGATATACATACATATGTATACGAGTATTTATTGGTGTACAGATAAATATCGTGTAAGTTAAATTTATATAAAAAATCAAACGTTAAGTAAACTATCTGTATGTAGAAATTACGGTCCTTTTGTTGAAGCATCTTCATATAAAATACATTCGATTCAGCTTGCTTTGGAAAACTTATACTTGGAATGTCCAAAAAAGGGACTTTCAAATTGCAAGTGGCAAAAATAGTCATCTGAGCACCTAATATAGAGTCGCCTTGAATGTGATTATTTTTTTTTTATTTTGTTATACAAGTTTTGTTTTTTTGTGATATTTTTTGGTCAACGAGAAAGCCATGCTGATTTTTGCTTTGCATTGTTGTAATTTTGCAAGCTTGTTATCTTAACATACAGAAAAAATATCAATGTAAAATCACCATGCAAACATTTTAATTGCCAATGATGTTACATTTACAAGAAATAGTTGTGCTTTCTTCATAGCTGCATTACACTGTTATGCTCAGTTGTATGACTTGTGTTCTTGCTTTGTTGTTGTTTTTTATTTATATAATAGGACCAACGCTCAGTGGATAACCTCTACTCATGCAATGCATTGTTCTAGAACTAGGAAAATAGGTTATGGAGAGGAGGATAGCGGGAGTAGTGTCTGTGGATATTCGATTTAAACTTTCACACATTGAAGGTGACAGGAAAGACTTCCGCAGACAATGTATTCCACATACGAAAAGTGCAGCTAAAAAAGGAATTCTCTTTATATGGCGTATTGCGATTTATTGGTCAGTCGACCACAAAAAGCTCTGTGCTGAAGCACGTGTTGTGCATAGAATGTGGGGGTTTCGGGAAGAAGTTGACTAATTTCCCTAGAGCAACAAAATGCACCCTACATTTGCATTGACGCTCCAATTAATCAATATACATAGTTTGATGCCCTACAGTCACCGATTAGCTTCTTCGCCCTCTCTTGTATGCGCTCGGGCAGTCCCGAAATAGATTTTGAAGCGCCGGCCCATACATGAGAGTTGTATTCCATTTTCGGTCAGATATAAGTGGTACAAATAATAAGGAGATCGGATAAGGTGAAGTATCGCTTGCACCATTTCAAAAATCCCTGGCACTTGAATGCTTTTTTTGAGACTTGCAAAATGTGTTTAGTCCATCGAACATCACACTGAATTTTCATGCCAAGAACATCAACAGCTTCAGAATCCTTAATATTTATACTCCTCATAGTTGCAGAGGTAGCAGCATTTTCGGTCATGTGCCCATGAGTAATCATGCAACATTGGGCCTTGCGAGCATTAAAATCCACAATTTACGCATGTTGGTTTTGATGTTCGAAAATTTTCTGCTGCTAAATAGTAGGCAATGTACTAGCCTGGTAGTCATAGAATGACAGGTTTGAATCCTGGGGACAAGCCATTATTATTATTTTTTAATTAGTTAAATACATTAAATTAAATTCATGTTGTTTCAACTTGAAATAACTTTGATTCAACATAGAATTTAGATTATTCAAATTTGAAATAACTTTGATTATGACTCTTCATTTTGAGTTAACAGTACTGAAATATTAAAACAACATGAAATAAAGTTATTTCAAAAGGAAACATTTTCTTAAAAGTTATCGTAAATCATGTTGAATTAACATGAAACACATATAAAGCAAAATTCTTGCCGAAAAATGTTAAATTAACATTGTTTACGTAGATTTTAATGTGAAATTTTTTGTGTGTGTGTGCCATAGGGGCTAATTGTGTAAAATGCAACGGAAAGCTTTGACAAAAACAAAATTTTTCAATGCTAAGCGTTGCGTTTTACAAATAAGGCCCATAGATTTACTCAGAGCAGCACATAGCCTGAAGCCTTGTGCTGACACCTGTTTAAATACTGGCTAGGCCAAGCCTGAATTTTTTTGATTTTCTTTGGTCAAAGTTTTTATGAAAGACAAAAAAGAAATCTTAAAGATTTTTTTAAATTTTATTTTTGTTTTTTGTATATAAATATCACTTAAGTGGCGTGATTTTGGCCATAAAGACCTTAAGTTTGTGTGTAAAAATTAATAAAGTTTTATTACACGAATCCGTTTATAAAAACATATGAAAAAGCATAATTCAAACGTTGCTAAATGAGTTTCTTGAATTTTATTTTTAATTTTTTTTTACTGTGACACATCTTATTATATGTTGTTATAATTTTAATGGTCCAAATTAAAATTTGCATAAACAGGTAAATTATTTTTAAAATATTTAAAAAACAAAGTGCAAGCAAAAAAAAAAAAATACATACTAAAGTTGATGCATATTAAAGTATTAAATTACTTTAGCTGGAAAAAAAACCAGGTAACCTACTTTCATGCTGGACTTTATAAAATCAAGAAAGTGAATACGAATAGAAATGAAATTACATGTCAAATAAAAATAAAACATAATTTTGATAAGAAAATAAAACATAAGAACGACTACATAAAAATAATAATGACAAGGAATATATTTACAATCATACATACTTGTATTGTAATAAATTCATACAAACAACAATGTTTGTCTGGAACAATTTTTCCTTTTTTTTTAAGTTTCTACTTTTTGGTTTCGTTTTCGGCATTTGGTTTTCTTAAAAATTAGTTTCTTCTTGCTAACCCTTAAAATTTCTTTTGAAATTTAATTTCCGGTTAAAATAAATGCGGCACGTCATACGTTTTCACAAAAAGACTTATAACTAGTGTTGATATTGACGTGAACATGTAAATGTTGGCAATTTGAAATGCTCTGATAATTCATCCCGAAGAAAAGCAGAAAATATATATCGTTAGCTAAAATGCAAAAGGGCGTAACTAACAAAAATATAATTTTACAGGAGAAGCAAAAAACTGAAACAAAAACTAAACAAACTTGTAGTTACATATCCATGTTTTTTGTTATTAAAAGCCTCATTTCTGATGGCAGAAGTATAATAATTTGTCTAGACATGTAGTTTAATGGCATCCATAATAGTCAATCAAAAACTCAATTTTGAATTTTTTGTTAGTTACGGCCTTTTTGCATTTTAGCTGACGATATGTATGTATATCATTGTGTTACGAGTATTTGTAACATTGTAATATTCTAACATGACCCAGTTTTTAAGCTGCTGTTATGAGTATGTCGGCATTTTGAGTTTCATAAATAAAATAATGAAAAATAATGAAAAATAATGAAATAAAAGAGAAACAAATAAGCCGGTGAATGTATCGCGTGCTTTATTTAAGGAATGACCAGTTTGGAAATTATTTTATTTATTTATTTAACGAGCAGATGAAATTGAAAGAAATGCAATAGAAAATAAATTTTTTATGAGTGCATAAATTATTAAAGTTGGAAATAAAAAAAAATACGGAATGCGGATTGTTAATATTAAAAAAGAACTTTGGCTAAATGAAAACAGTTTTGCCAAAAATAATTCAATAATTTTAATACTGATTTAAGAAATTTGAATAGTAGATATGGCTCAAGAAATAATTCCAAACTTTTGGGGGACTCCAACAGTAGTCATAAAGCTGATATTGCTATAATATCTTAAACTATTTGAATGTAATTATTTGTGCTTTGAAACAAAAATTTTAAAATATTATGACGGTTGTTTTTTTTTTTAGCTGCATTAGAACTATAGATATCGCTAACTATGGTTTCACAGTTGCAAATTAAAGCCACGATACCATCATATTAGTCGTTTTTCGCCTATTGTGCTCTGTAGCAGTTGATAACTGATCCGATATCTTATCGCGAAATTGTGTTTAGCAATGAGACTAATTTTTTGATTAATCAGATTGGCGAATTCTACAATTACTTACATATATATGACCTTCTCCGAGAAAAGGGGCCTAGTGTGTGAAAATGAAATTTTGAGAAAAACGCATTTAAAAAATAAAATTTTAATGTTTTTCTCATTTTTATCGATTTTGACACACTAGGCCCCTTTTCTCGTAGAAGGTCACATAGTATATGCGTTTAGTTATAATTTTTATTTTCACCGACTTTGAATATCACTATATGTATGTAGATAACACATTATATAAAAATATTTTATTTAACTGAATCTAGTAGTGCATTTACACTGTCTCGAAATCTAGTACTTTCGAAATTACTAGCTAAACCAAGCTGATTTCACAAACAAAACGAAATGAAATTTTTCAGTAGATTTGTAGGAAGTCTAATGAAAATCTAATATTTTTATTTATTCTACGGTCTGCTTAAAAAAGTGTGTGAATTGGCTACATTGCAGATATTTGGTTGTAGTTTTGGAAACAAATCAGTTGATGGGTTTTGTTTTGGATAAAAAAATCTTGATAAATGTCAAAAACGTTGGTGTAAACGGTATAGATTTTCATAAAGATTTTAATCAAAATATGCTAGATTTTGTGCTGATGTAAGTGCCCTATAAATAACTTTGAAAATTTTGTGCTTATTTTTGAAATCAGTCTAATTATAAAGATAAAGTTTTATTCAGGTATGCGATGAAAAACGATTTGAACGATTTTAAATTATTTTCCTTAATAGTTTTTGTAATAATTTTTGATAATTTTTTTTTTAATTTTTTATGCCAGATTTATATTTTTAGGGGCGTGGTCATGTCCAATTTGGCAAGTATTAGTGTCCGCCCACTTTTCTAAATTCAACATCGCATTACTTTCAGAGCTCACGGTGTGTGCCAAGTTTCTTAAAAAAGGGTCAAAGGGTCAGGTAAACACATAATATTAATCTTTAAAGGGCGTGACCCCGCCCATTTTTTAAGCACAATATTATGTCATTCTAAGAGCCGAAATTCTTTGCCAATTTTTGTAGGAATCGGATAAGTAGAAGTAAATATAATTTAAAATTAACCTTTCATGGGCGTAGCCCCGCCCACTTTTTTTAACACAAAATTGAGCATTTTTCAGAGCTCAAGGTGTGTGCCAAGTTTCGTAAAAATCGATAAAGTAGAAGTACGTGAAATATAATATTAAGTTCTAATGGGCGTGGCTCCACCTACTTTTTTAAATGCCGGATTTTCTCTTTTTAAGTGCTCAAAATGTAAGGCAAGTTTCGTAAAGATATTTTTAACACAAGCACGTCAAGTATAATATTAAATTTTAATGGGCGTGGCTTTGCCTATTTATTCCAATGCAAAATTTTGTCCTTTTTTGAGCTCAGGGCGTATGCCCTGAAGCACGTGAAATATAGTATTAAAATTTAACAGGCGTGACCCGCCCACTTTTTTGAATGCAAAATTGTGTCCTTTTCTGAGCTCAGGGTGTGTGCCAAGTTTCGTAAAAATCAGTCAAATAGAAACATGTGAAATCTAATATTAAAGTGTATTGGGCGTGACTCCTCCTATTTTTACAACTCCGAGATTGTGTTTGTTACAAAAAGCCAATATGTTGGTGGCAGGTTTCGCAGCAATCGATTGAGCGTAATACCATAAAATCACATTAAACTACTTGTGGGCGTGTTACCGCCCATTTTTTTTACTACGGTACCAAATGGAAGCTTTACCCTCCCAAACGAAAAAACCTATATTTACAATCGGTCTAAAAAGTATCGAGTTATGAAGTAACAATGCCAAAAAAATACAGATAAATTGATAACCTCCTTCTTTTTTCCTAGTCAATTAAATGTAAATATAAATATATAATTAAAAAGGTGTGTGAATTAGCTATATTGCAGTTGAGTGGTTGTAGTTTTTGAAAAATTTCAGTCAATGGCTTTTGATTTGTATACGACAACTTGATAAATGTAAAAAAAACTTGGTGTAATAGAACATTTACACCAGAATGAAATCTATTAAATTTTAATTGAAATTTTTATCAAAATCTATACCATTTACACAAAGTTTAACTTAAAGTTTTTCCTAAACTAATGGGTGATTTTTTAAGAGCTTTCGAATTTGATTTAAAAACAACGCAAATTCTAGAGAAATATATGAAATCTTTATTTGAGTCGGAAGAACGATCTATATAATTGAATATTTAAATATAAATGTTGACCGCAGCTACGCCTCAAATGGTTCATACGATGGGTCCAATTTTTGTATACTCTCCCCAACATATTCGCCGATATCTCATGAATAAATTCTTAAATATTGGCTTCCATTTGGGGCAAAAAAAAAGTGAAGTAAGAGAGGCCTAATTGATACGACCAGCGCCGAAGCGATAATTCGAGGTCACCAACAACACGACTGGATACAACTGCGTCTGTCCGCTCTCTTTGTGAGCTTGTTGTTGGTTTAGTGTCCACAAGATTTCCGAATAGCCGCTTCAGAAGATCGCCCAAATTGATCATAAAATGGAAAAAGTGTATGGATGCACTTTCTTAACCGGGCATGAATTTTGATAATAAAATTAAATAATCTGCAAGCATTGTTCGTTTGTAAGTCGATTCATGGTTGAATTATAGACCAAAGTGAAAATATTTAATAGTAATATGTTATACGAAAACAGCTGATCTGCCAAAAACAGTATTGCCAAAAAGAAAGTTGCTAAAAAAATCACCCGTTACAACCAAATAACAACAATACAGTAGATTCCCACACCTTCTTAATTGGTATAATTTTGCATCATTAAGTTTCAATAGATTTATATTTTGTATGTGAAATCTACTGGATTTTGCTTATATTTTCATAATTACTAAATTTTTTTTTTCAGATATAAGCGCATTATCATCGCTATAAATTTGGATATAAATGCGTTATTAAAGAATTTTTCTGTAATGAATTTTCTTTTAAGTGAGTAAAAAGTGTCTTGAAATGGATCAACTCCAGCAGCTTAAAATATTTAATTTAATGTCCCAATTCAGTAAGAACATTTAAGAAGTTTTTTTTTTCAAAATATTTTTGAATGTTTGGTTTTGAACTCTGTAAATTATTTGCTTTAAAATTGGTTGTTGTCTTTGATAATGAAAAACAAAAATATTATTATGTACCATGTTTTTAAAACATAAATTTTTTTAGGGCATTTACATTATCTCGAAATGTAGTACTTACGAGATTTTGAGGTAGATCTAGTTGGTTTTAACTTTTTTTTTTTTTAACAGAGTACAACACAACCCGCGAAGCGATTAGCTTGTCTGCGGAATATACCCAGGGTCTATGGTGGGAAACGAACCCACGACCTATGAACTGAGAGGCCAGCATCGCTACCACTCAGCCACAGAGGCACTTAGATTTCCCATGCAAAACGAAATATATTTTGCCAGTACATTTGTGCGAAGTCTACTCAAAATATAATATTTTTATTTAGTTTTTACTACCCTGCACAACATATTTATAGTATAAAAGGTTGGTGAATTAGCTATGCTGTATAAAATTTCCTATTGAAGGTGTGTGAATGAGCTAAGTTGGCACTTTTTGGGTTACAGTTTAAGATAAAGTTTAGTCAAAGGATTTTGTTTTGAATACGAAATCTTGAAATATTTTAAAAACGCTTAGTGTAAACGATATAGATTTCGATAAAGATTTCAAATCAAATATACTAGATTTAGACATAACGCAATTTCAGAGTTAGCCATGAGAGCAAAATCTATTGCTTACCTAACAGCAGGCCTTTTCTAGTTAGTGAATTGCGGGAATAAATTTTTCTTAATTATATCCTGATTAATTATTAAAAAAGAGATGTCATGAAAATTTCTTAAGTTAGCAATGTGGATAAATACGTGATAAAATGAAATGCGCGCTTAATTATTTTATACGCATCGTTGATTCGCATAACGCATACAAAAATCATGCATATTTTCCATCAGCTAAATATTTATGGGTCTGATATTTATTGTTCGTGCTTTCGTTTCAACAAACTGAAATATAGTCACACTAAATAATTGTGTGTGTTTACCAGGGGGGAGAAATTTAATAAAGTGATTTAGGATTTGCTTTAATCTTATGCAAAGCAGGTATTTTTGTTTTCTTAAGATTATGCAATGTCTTTGTTACAGCATAGTTTATTTTTATGCATAAACTACACGCGATTTTCTATTTAATTTGCTCAAACATTGTTTACATGACATTTAATATGTAATATGAAATATTAATTTTATGTATAAAAAAAAGGTTGTACACCTTTTCAAATGCATTATTATTCTCAGTGTTTAAAAAACTTGAAGTCGAAGTAGCAAAAGTCGTAAATTTTTTTATTTTTTTCAACTATGCCTTTGCTTGTGCTTGTGAAAATAATCAACAGTCGCAGTCAAACAAGAAGCACAAAACGAATCATGAACAATTGCGCAGTACTTTCAGCAGTCGACGATTTCAAAAGTTTGAATTTGATTTGCTGTTGCTTTTGGTTAGTTTCGCTAGTAAAAGCATAAGCAGTATGTGTGCTTTTATAGGTACCAAACGGTCACAGTCGAAGAAGCAAAAGCTCTTGCTTTTAGAAGCTTTCAGCAGGTTCAGTCAACTATTTTGTGGTGTTTGTCATGTTTTTGTTGTTGTTTTTGCACATTAGACAAGAAGCAAAAACTAATATCACTTTATTGCGATTGCTTAAAACTTCTAAAATCAAAAGCTTTAGCTTCTTCGACTGTGACTGTTTGCGACTTCCAAAAGCATATAAGCTGCTTCTGCTTTTACTTGCGATACTGACCGAAAGCAAAAGTAAATCAAATTCAAACTTTTGAAATCGTCGACTGCTGAAAGTACTGCGCAATTGGTCATAAATTGTTTTGCGATTTTGCTTTGACTGAAACTGTTGCATTTCTCAAAAGCAAAATGAAATGAAATGAAAAGCATTTCCGCCTTTTAAGCACTGATTATTCTTGTTTTATTGGGTCTCTGAATTGTGTTGATGTGACAAGCGAACTGTTTTGTATAACTTTTGTACAAGAAAAACAAACTGCTTAGAAAATATATTCTAAAGGCTGATTCAGATGGAATGAATAAAAACAATCTATGAATGTCGGCTTTTTGAATATTGATTTCTAAAGGGCATTGAAGTGCCCATCTCTGGCGCATATAATTAAGTTGACTAAAAATAGAAGACCAAGAAACTCTTTAGTTTTAGTTGTTGGATGCTTAATATCAGAGAAGAAATTCTTCTTAATGATAAATATACATAGCGTTAGCTAAAATGCAAAAAGTTGTAAATGACAAAAAAAATATTCAAAATCGTGTTTTGGATTGATTATTATGAATGCCATTAAATTAAATGGCTGTACAAAATTTTACACTTCTGTGAACAAAAATTACGCTTCTAATAACAAAACCAAAGGGACGTATTTACAATTGTGTTAAGCTTTTTTAGTTCTTTGCTCTGCTGTAAAATTGTATATTTGTTAGTTACGCCTTTTTGCATTTTATGTATCTGTGGTAATATGCCACATAATATGCAGAATGCTTAAGAGTTCTGTAATATTATAGCCGTAGTGCCAAAGCTTTCAAAAAACTTGCTGCTTTGCTTAAGTTGACTTAGGCGATTATTACATTTTGCCACAGAAATGTTTATGCTCGTGACCTAATAAATTAAAAAAAAACTCATAGTGAACTCAAATCACTTTTTATTGTTTAGGAGTATAGTATGAAGCAAAACTTTATTACAAAATAACTTTTATTTTTTGCTAAAAAAATGTCCCAACACTATTGTTGTTTCACACATAAATATAAATCTATATAACAGCTAAAGTAAGTGACCCCAATTAATTCTTTAGAGTCAGCATGCAATCTCACACGCATTTTATTTACTAACACTGTAATATTGAAGGGAAATTACAACAATTAAAACTTCAAAATTAATGCGATAAGGAATTGTTTGTTTTTTATACCGGCCGGCCGGCACAAACAAAAAGTAGGAAAAAAATAGAACATTAAGTCTTACATTGAAAAGAATTCATAGAAGTGTTTGGTTACGCATTTAATTAGTTTTTTTCCCTTAATAAAGAATTGGGTTAATTTTATTACAACATGTGAATTTTGGAAATTTTTTTCTTTAATTGCACTAATGAAGATGTTTATCGCAATAACTTATTTCGTTTAACTTAAAGATTTTATTAGCACCCGAAAAGAAAATGTGCATTAAAATTATTTTATTTTATGATCTTAACATCCACCCCAAGAGTAAATAGGAAATAAGTATGTAAATGTTTTCGGACAGGAAAGTGCATTTAAGCAATTTTTCATAAAAACATAATTAGAAATTATCAGAAGTTGCTCTACTTCCTCATGCTAACCACTGCACAGTAGGTAACTTGACTCGAAAATTTGGCAAAAAATAATTTTTTGCACTAATAACAATAATAATGTTTTTGTTAATGAAGTTGGATTAAGAATATATCTAAGCAAATAATTGCAGATTAGGTTTTGGTAAAAAACTAATATCAGCCGATTTATGGGCAGTCAAAGTTCACAATTGTAAGCAATGTGCTCAGTGCAGCACAAAAAGTATAATTTTGTTGCAAATAAAACGTTTTTTATGCGTTATTAAATAAGAAGAAGAAAATCGTGCAGAGAATAGTAAAATATTTTGATGAACCTTATTACTTTTGTTAATAAAACGTGGAATTCTAACTTAACCTCACATAAATTACTTTTTCCATAAATATAAACTTCGCATAAGATTTTGGTAAATGTTGGCCGTGGACAGTCGTATTTTTCCTAGATGAAAAAGGTTAAGAAAATTATTCTGAATTATTTTTTTTAGAGCTATGCTCCTTATGCCACGACACTAGGATGTGATTTTCGTAACAAAATTAATCGTCACTACTACACAAGGCACATTCATTTCTAGGTAATATCAGGATTACAAAAACAATGAAAAAATTACAGTAATAAAAAAATACAACAATGAAAAAAAAACATGGGTTTTAGTTTATCCAAAACTTCAAAAATAGAATTTGTTTAACATAATAATAATAAAAATTATTCACATAAAAAAAAATTATTCATGATAAAACGGTGGAATGTAAGGCAGCATCATATCACCAATAATTATAATGTACTAATTCCACTTTCAAAAAAATAATTTTACAACACCACTTTATAGCTTAAATAAATTTATTTTATGGCCAAATCACACTCCATTGAAGAGATGATAATAAATATGAATTAAAGGTATCAATCCCTCAAAAAAAAAAGCTAACGTTAACTAACTTTTTTTTTTAAGAAGTGGACTTATACCACTTTCAAAAATAATAGCTCATTTAACACATATAATTTGCTTTATATATATGTAGCTAAGCAGCTTAGCTCTAAACGGGTGTCCTAAGGCATTTCTCTACTTTTTTATTTTTCATTCCGGTTTTTTATTTATATCATTTGCTTTCAGACAGCCTCAGCTTAATGTTTGGATTTGTGAAAAAAAAACATACATATCGTGCCATAACCGCTAAAATAGCTTAAGCGAGATATTTTTTGGACTTCGTTTTTTTGACGAAAATGGACTGTTTACGATCGCAAATAATCGATTTTGTTAAAAAAATTAAGTTTTTTGGCGGTTATGGCACGATATGTTCTTTACAATTTTACTATCAGCGAATTTGATTTGAATTATGTTTCAAAATAAGATTTGGCTGCGTTGAAGCAAAAGATACAAACTTTTTGTAAAAATTTATCCTTAAGGGGGCACAAGGCCCGCGGAAAGTTAACGACCTTCCCAAGTAAAATTTTATTTACAAAGCTTATATTATTCGTTAGACCCCTTGCGTATTTTCATTAAATCCAAATTTCAGCAATATCGGTCCAAAACTTTGGCTGAAATTAATTTTGGCTTAAAAAGTAGCTCAAATTACCCAATGTGCACTGAATAATTATTTTTATTGGAATATTTTTAATCTCTGTTGTATCAAACACATATGTAAGTAAATAGCTTGTTTTGGTAAAAAAAAATTCGGACCGTCACCAGATGACGCAGAAATTCGTGTTGTTGCTTTTAATGGAAAATTTGAGGTTAATTTATTATTGGGAGAATTTTTCATGGATGCTGCTATTTTGTCTACGTATACGTAATGTAAAAATATTAGGAAGTCTTATATCGCGTATACGCCTACGGATACGTACGGCAGAAAGTGTGATGGGGGGCACTGTTGCCAGATTTGCAGATTTCTCTGCATTTTGCTAATTTTTCATTGCAAAAATTATAAAGTGAGATTGCAGATTTTCTGAAATGCTTGTGTAGCATCAATATTTAGTGTTTTTCTTTACTCTTTTTAACAAATTTGTGCAAAGATTTATAAGTACATATGTATGTATATAGAATCGCACACTAAATCATAAACAGTCACACTCAAAATTATGCAAATGGTTTTGTTTTTTAATGTGCCGCAAAAAAAAAGAGTTTTGTGCCACTCCTGAACATCTGGGATTTTTGTGTTGTGACTGTTTATGATTTAGTGTGAGATATGTCTCTATATTTCTTTGTACATATTTCTATGTATGTATGTATATGTACTATTTTCCTTAAGTTTTATGTTGAAAACTTGTGCATATATTTGTCCTTATCCTTTTGTTAAAGCTTATTTTTATCAAACAATTTATAATATCAGCATATGTGACAGCGCATAGAGAAAGAGACCTAAGGGTAAAAAAAAAATCAATTTTCACTTTTTTTTTTTTTGATGTGGACAACATCCGAGCATCGAATGAGCCCTATCCCATGCCCCAAAAGTGTTCCCTCATAGAGTTATGCGCGTTTTATGAAATTGAAGTCTACGATTCTAAGGTTATATCGCTCATTTGCTTCAATAGTGGCACAACTCGAAAAAACTAGTTTTGCAGAAAACGCGTTTTAAGTTTTCAATTTGCATACAACTCAATGGAGATATGAAAAAAAAAATCTTCTCTCAGGAGGTGATGGTACAAGCTATTTGTATGAAATTTTTACACAAGACAAAATACAAAATGCCGAATCTTTCTGCATGATTAACTCAAAAAACCCATTTTTTGAGTTATGCCACTATTGAAGTAAATGAGCGATATGAAAAAATTTTCGTACTAACAGAGTGATATTCACGATTTAAAAGAATTATAAATGAGTATTTATTATAATTCACAATTAATAATTTCAGAAAATAAACCTGGATTCGAAAAAACGCGAGCAAAATTGATATCAAACTCATGGAAACAGCGCGCATAGGTAGAAAACAGTAAAAACCAACTAGACAAAACCAAAGGTAGGGACGACCTACGCGCGTATTCAAGGTTGACCAGCACGTTTCTGACGTCATGAGATGTGTTGCTTTCAAATGAGACCAATACCAACACGCTCAGTGGTGGTACACCAAAGATACACGTATTTAAATCTTTAAAATGACTCTCCGGAACAAAACCAGTTTTTACCCTTAGGTCCCTTTCTATTTTGCGCGTCACATATGTTTTTGTATAGCAAGATAATTTATTTTAATTCGAAAACAAAATTAAAAACAATTCAAAATGAAGGTGTTTTTATTGTTGCAGATTTTTTGCAGACTTTTTAAAATTATTTATCAGATTTTTCAGACTTTTTAGCCAATTTTTGCAGATTTTTTATAAAATTATCTGGCAACAGTGGATGGGGGAATAAATCTAACAGCAAACAAGTTAATTTTATATTACGATGACATATGAGATTGCCCTCTCATTGTTCATTGAAATTAATGTCAAATATTTTTATTCAATCGTCAGAAAGTTGGGTAATTGTGAAGGGATTGCTTTTGTTCAAAGCGACTGAGTATTATTAAAATCTTTTGACTGGTTACTTTTTTTCCAAAGAAATCATTGTATTCACAATTTTTTCCAAGTAACTTTTATTATAATGTTTTCAACTGTATTTTCTGCTTGCTCGCTTCAAAATCTGCAATCTCTCTTTACCCCTTATAAATAGAATATTTTAATAAAAAAATAATAATTTAAAACAGTTTCCTTTCACGTTTTCCTCTTCTTATGTAAATGTTGTTTAAAGTTTAATTAAAATTTATTGTCCATTTTTTTTTTTTTTTTTTTAAAGAGAAGTAACACTCAGGCAATTAATGCCTACTACTATTACTAGGTGTTACCTTTTTTAGGAAAGGGATAGTGGTAAAGAAGACAGGTGGTGAAGGGGGAGATAGTGGAAAGCTTCATTCTTTTACAACTCTGCTTCTTGCACGTTTTTAATAATGCAGTGTTGCAGCGCCTCTCTGATGTTAAATGAGGCGTATTAATTTTTTTGAAGCTGTGTTTTGTAGCCATTTCATTGATTATTTTACTTCGCCGATGATTCTGCTACACAACGAAGGAGGGCGCTCTGATGTTACATTAGGATTAGTATGTCCTGAAGTCGGTATAGTTAAGTGACCAGTGGCTATGCCTTCATCACTTGAACTTTTCCTACAACAACTGATACAAAGGAACACTAATGCACATCAGAAAAATGCGTGGTGTTGTTATTTAATGACTGTTCGATACAGGGATTGAACCCAGGACCTTCGGTTTTGTAGTCAACGTGCTAACTACTTCAGCTAACGCCACTCACTTTGAAAACAAAAGCCAGTTCATCACGAAAATGACATATGTAAACACAATTGAAATCACGCACTGTTTTCAATTCCTATAATTATTTATGCGTACGTACATATGTACGTATGGATGTATGGATGTGTGTGTTATAAAAAATTTTCCAGTCTTAAAATAAAATTAATACCTTATACAATACGAATACATTCAACAAATGTTCAAAAATACGAGAGGGAAATCAAAAGTTTATCCAATTTAATAATATAATAATAATAATTTAATAATTCATAAAATGTCTTTTTATAAAATTATTATTTTCTACACATTGGTAACCCAACGTTTTTTTTATTGATATTGAACAGCTGTTGTTGGGAAAGATATCCAAAATATTTGGAAATTATTTAGTGCTGCCGTACTTTCAACGTAATTTAATAAGAACTTTAATGAACTGCAACTTAAATTTAAGTGGCAATTAGCTAAATGACATTTAATTGAGAAATCAATTTTTGGGTCTTAGGCCCAATAATTGACTTCCCAATTATATGTCATTTAGCTAATTGCCACTTAAATTTAAGTGGCACTTAAATGTAGCTTAATTTTTTTCAGTAGTTAATTAAAGTTCTTATTAAATTACGTTGAAAGTACGGCAGCACTACAAAATTTCCCAGTATTATGGAAGGCTTTTTTAACTAACAGCTGTTTATTATAAATAAAAAAGTTAGGTTATCAAAATGAAGAAAACTAAAATTGCATAAAAACATATTTTATGAAACGAAAAAAGCATCAGAATGCATTTTTCTATTTATATATTTCATGATATGAAAGTATATATTCTATATGTTATATATTTATGAAAATTAAACGAAATTATTTTTAATACGACCACATGATGTTTATGTACATGTTTTCAATAAACACATACAGGCACAATAACATATGGTATGCTCGTAAAACTTAAGTGTGATTTAAGTACAAAAGGTTGGGCATTTAAATGTCTCTCAACTTTGTACTGAAAAAATTAATTCGGTACTGAAGTGGATTTTAAAGATAAATGACATATAATTGCGAGGTTAATTATTGGGCCTTAATCTGCCACGAATGTGAGAATTGAATGTGAGTGCAAACATTGTTATTACTCCGCGTATAAGAAAAAAAAAACTTAATTTGTTGATATTTTTTGTAAGTTTATTTATATTTTTATATGAATTATTCTGTGGGAAATGGGTCAACTAATTATAGAAACGAGGCCTTATTAAGTGTACGTCTGGCTATACAACGAAGTCATTGAATGTCCTTGAGTGTCTGCAGTAGTAAATAGTGACTGTAGCAGTAGTAGTTAACATTTTTTACTTTAAGTTATTAAAGTTTAGTTAGTCCTCGTTTACACTATGAAACATTTGCTGCACAACTTTTGAGTTTGTTGATGAACGGGAAAAGAGGAATGGAAAAGAGTACTTTGTTTCATGTACATTCAGTTCTTGTTAAGCACGTCATTCTCGTGAGAAATATTCATCCTTATTCCAGTTGTCGGCACCGACGTCACTTAAACACAATACCGAAAAATTGGGGCTTGCTTAACCGCTCTCGAGAACAATTTTCTGCTACTGACAATCTATTTCCGTTCCCTAAGGTCTAGAAAATAGCATAAACCCGCCAACAGGAGTCAGTTGTTTTCGACAATGGGTACGAAAGCCCCAATTTTTTGGTATTGTGAGAAAGTGACGTCGATGTCGACAACTGGAATAAGGGTGATTATAAGAAAATATATTAAGCTGCAAAACAAAAACTTCACAGTGTGGACACGATGGCTGTTTCAAAGAGAAATCATAAATGTTTCGCAGCAAATGTTTCACTGTATGGACGAGGACTTAATAATAACAAAAAAACAAAAGGGTTCCAATAAAATAACAAATATGAATTTATCTTATTAAAACGATTTTCCCTGCTAGATATCATTTTGTTTATAAAAGACTTTTTGTCAATCGTTTTAGCCATGGTCTACTTGGCTGCCCGCTCCGCATGCAGGAATTCAAGTAGAATCTAGCTGGTTGCTGTAGAAATAAGGCCATATTCATAAGAAATATTTTTATAGCTATGCTATTTATTGCACAATACAGGATTTATGACGTGATTTCCGTAACAAAAATAATCGAAACTATTACAGTTATAAATTTATTTAAAAAAAAAGTACGAAAATAAAGTAAAGAAATTGTTTGATTTTGTTTAGTTTCATTCTTTAAAGTGAAACAAAAACAATGAAAACGATTGCTCAATTTGTGTTTGTTTTGTTTTTGCACATGAGCACAAACCAGAGAACACAGCCGATCGGCTGTAAGCTGGCTAACAGCCGCCGCCGGCCACAAATAATACATTAATCGTATGCAGTTAGAAAAGAACATAATGGGAAATAAATAGAAACGTTTTGAAATGTTTGCGCTAATAAACTTAATAAAACTAGCGTGCGCTAATCAAACTTTATCGTGAAACATGGGAAACCCAAAATACAATAAAAAGTAACAAGTATTTATAAAAAAAAAATAAAAAAATCCAACTTTAAACCTCTAAATATCATAAATGCTCGTGTTAAGTTTGTTTCATATAGCTAAGCAGCATAGCTATAATTGGGTGTCCTAAGACACCTCTCTTCTTTTTTTTTTTATTTATAAGAGGTTTGTAAAACTGTTTTTCATACAAAATTTACTTTATAAAACGAAACTTTTTTTTTAGAAATAAAGCAGAAGCTCTTTAATATACAAAATAACAGTGTAGTATAGCTATAACGAACACCGTTTACAACGAATTATCGTGTATAGTGAGCAATTTCTCTGCGTTGGATTAAATAAGAATAAAATTTAATATATGTACTTCATATTACAGTGACTCTTGGTGGTTTTAGAAAAATTTCTGAATAAATATGACAAAAACAAATGCAAAATAGAAATTTTTTATTATTTGAAACTCATACGGACTATTTTTTGTTGCGTATTTAATTGAATTAGAACAAATTTGTTTTGACAAGCGATAATTTTTTTTTAAAGAATAAGCAAACGAGTTAAACAGTAACAGTCTTATTTATACAAATTATTAAGGCTTTATACACCAAAGGTGAAAAGGAAATTTAAAAAAATTTAAATTAAAGGGTGTTCCATAGATAATGCAATTTTGACTACGTAATTTTGACAACTTGAAACCGTAAGAGCTAAACTCTTGAAATTTTTAAAAACTGTAAAACAAAAGAATCTCAAAATATTAAAATCGTCAAACCGAAAAAAATCGCCCAAAACAAAAAAAAATCGCCAAAACGAAAAAAAAGTACCAAATTAAAAAAAATTTCTAAAACGAAAATAAATTGCAAAAAATTGGGAAATCGTTGAAATTTAAAAAATCGCCAAAATGAAAAATATCGCGAAAATGCAAAAAAAAAAATCGCCAAAATGAAAAAAAATCGCCAAAATGAAAAAAAACGCCGAAAACTGAAAAAAACGCCGAAAACTGAAAAAAATCGCCAAACCGAAAAAAAGCGACAAAAAACGAAAAAAAAATCATTTCAGCTGAAAAAACATCAAAAACGGAAAAAACGCCATATTAAAAAAAAATGCACAAAGTCAAAGTCGCACTTTACTGAATTTATTTAATAAATACGGCTGCTAAAATGTAACTTTTATAATTATAATGTGAGTTTTTAAATTTATTCTTTACATACTTCTGGTTCTTTCCGGCTTTGCATAAGCCTGTAATACATAAATGAAATAAAAATTGAATTAACCCAAAACAAAGTATTAAGTATCCGTTGCACAATTACTTTTATAAACATAACAATTACTTACGTACATACTCGTATGTATGTATGGCCGTACATACATATGTACATACATATGCTTATTGCTTTAGATATATGCACGTGTACTTGTACTAGTTTCTACTTGAAATATATACATTCGTATGTATTTTTTTTTTATAAAAACTGGGTCATAAGGATGTTTTATGAATAATAAAGCCGCCGCCAATATTTAATAATATCGACATGTGTGTAATGTAAGTTCAAATTTTACACGAAAGCGTGGTTATGCATACAAGTGTGCATATGTACATTAGGGATATAAGTTTTTAAAATTTTTTTTAATATATCAAAATTGGTATAGCACAGTCCGATAGAGCATAAAATACTATAAGGGAAATTATATTTATTTTTACGCTAATCGCGATGGAGTTTTAAAAATTTTTAATTTTCATTGTGGTTAAGGAAAATTAATAAATATATTTTTTAACATATTGTCAGAAGTTTACATACAATAATTGAAATTTATTTGCTGGTGGTTTAGCATGTCTATATACGTATTTCATATAGTTTTTGAAAGTCTATTCATAAAGTAAGAGGTTTGTGACTCTTCAGAATTTGTGGTTGAAGTCTACTGATGATTTGGTTGAAGCGCCAATGAAATACGTATGCTAAACCACCAGCAAATAAATTTCAATTATTGTAAATAATATGTTTATTTAAAACAAAAAATAAATAAAAAACACCATATAAAATTAAAAATATTCAATAGTGCCTTAAGAAGGCCTCAAAATAATTTTATATTATGTAAAATAATATTTTTGTTCGCTTAAGTCCGTGCTTTAAGCATTCCAAACTGTCTTTCTTTGGTTTATTTATTTATTTATTAATATTGATATTATAGATAAATACAATAACAATATAAGAGGGGTAGAAGCACTATGGTACTATGCCGAAAAATTGCTTATACCCCTAATGTACATATGTACGTATAGATGTTCGTCTTGAAACTAAGAAGCACCTGCAAGTAACCATTTATGTATAAATACATCTGATAAAATGTAGTATGTATTTATTTATTATTATTTCCATAACAAATTAAAAAAGAAACCAGCAATGTTTTTCTCTATCACTTAGTTGTTGATTTAACCACATACTCGTACATACATTGTTGCCGCGTCAATTGTTCCATAAAATAAATTACTAAATTAAATACTTGTGTCGATATACATACATATTTAAGATAAGAAAAAATATGTTGAACCTTTTAACTTTTTTTTTAAGTAAATAATAATAACAATTAGATTTTTGGTGTGCTGTTGGCTAAGCAACGTCTATATGCAATTCGTTACTGCATAAGCAACTCATCACTACATTTCGGTATTTCTTAATATCTGTAGCAATATGGAATAGCAGCTTAAGTAGACTTAAAAAAAATTTAGTTTAATTATGCTCCAGTTGCACGCATTAGCTAAAATGCTACACATGAAATGAAAGTATCACAAGAAAGTATAATCTCGAGTTAGAGTCTCTAGTGTCAAAACTTTCGAAAAATACTGCTTTGCTTTAAGTCTACTTAAGTTACTATTCCATGGCGCCACAGATGTACATATAAATTAATGTTTTGTTTTACATTTTGTCTTTTGAATACTCTTATTCAGATTGAAAGTCAAATAAAAATTTTTATTGTTAATATGAGGCTTTTTAATTTCTTATGTTTCTGTACGTAATTCTCAATCATATTTTGAAAGTTTTTCTATAAACATGTATAGTTTTTTACCTGCATTTTTTATGTGTAAATAATGATAGGGCGCTTCCGCTATATACGAGTCCTGACAAAAAAATTTCTAAATTATCGAAATCTTAATTTTTTGTGATGTCAATACAAAGAAAAGTATTTAAATTTAATAATATAAAATATGTATATTTTTTACCCATGATTGTGTTTAAATTATAGGCACGGCCGGAAAGCTTAACGTTCCAATTTTTTATTAAAACTAAAAATCTATACTTGATTACAATCACGAAAAATACATAGCAGCTATTACCTGCTGTTGAAATTCATATTTTGGCATTTAATTTTATTATTATTAAAAAATTAAACGGACTTCAAAAATAAGCAATAAAAAGTTACAAATAATTCGAATTCAGTTAAATAAAATATTTTTGCTATTCGAAGTCGGTGCCAATCATTAACTTCTATGTATGTACATATATGCTAGTCCATATAAAAACATTTACTTTTAACTTTTTGGTGCTTGTTTTTGAAGACGTTAAAATTTTTTTAAAGTTTTATTTAAAAATTTTTAATGCCACGTTCGCACTTTAAAGGGCGTAGTCATACCTCATGAGATTTCTCCCGGCGAACAATTTCCTGCAATAGCAAGTAATAAGAAAAACAAAAAAACTCCAATTGGAAAAGTGGAAAATCTCACGCGGAATTTTGTTCACAATTGCCCTGAATATTAATCTTTAAAGGGCATGGTCCCGCCTACTTATTTAAGCACAAAACCATGTCATTCTAAGTGCCGGAATTCTTTGCCAATTTTCGCGCGAATAATGCGGATAAGTAGAAGACCTACGTTTCATGGGCTTAGCCCCACCCCCTTTTTAAAACACAAGATTAAGTATTATTCTAGAGCTAAAGGTATAAGCCAAGTTTCGTAAACATCCATAAAGTAGAAGAACGTGTAATATAATAATAAAATGTAAAAGGCGTGGCTCGCCCACTTCTTTTAATGCCAAATTGTGTCTTCTTAAGATCTCAAGGTGTGTGCCAAGTTTCGTAAAAATTAGTTAAGTAGAAGCACGTGAAATATAATATTAATATATGACAGGCATGGCCACGCCCACTTTTTTGAATGCAAGATTGTGTCTAATTTTGAGCTCAGGGTGCGTAACAAGTTTCGTAAAAATTGGTTAAGTACAAGCACGTGAAATATAATCTTAATATATAATAGGCATGACCCCACCCACTTTTAAAAAGTGTAAAATTGTGTCCTTTTAAAAGTTCAAAGTGTGTGCCAAGTCTCGTAAAAATTGGTTAAGTACAAGCACGTGAAATGTAATATTAATATATAATAGGCGTGGCTCCGACCACTTTTTTCAATGCAAGATTTTGTCCTTTTAAAAGTTCAAAGTGTGTGTCAAGTTTCGTAAAAATTGGTTAAGTACAAGCACGTGAAATGTAATATTAAAATTTAAGAGGCGTGACTCCGCCCACTTTTTGAATGAGAGATTATGTCTTTTTTTTGAGCTCAAAGTGTGTGCCAAGGTTGGTAAAAATCGTTCGAATACAAGCATGTAAAGTTTTATTGGGCGTGACTCCGCCCCTTTTTTCAACTTCGAAATTGTGTCGTTACGAGAGCCCAATGTGTTGGGAAGGTTTCATAGTAATCGAATGGTTAAAATATCATAAAATCAAATAAAATAATTTGTGTGCCTTTCTTCGCCCACTTTTTTTTACAATGGAACCAAATGAAAGCTATACCCTCTCAGACAAAAACAGAAGTTTTACAATCGGTCTAAAAAGTACCGAGCTATGAATTTAGACGAAGTGATAACCTCTTGCTTGTTTTGAAGTAGCTTACAAATAAGGACCTGGCGAAGAAAACCCGGGAGTGGTCTGGTTAAAGGCCAGGCAAATTACTGAACTATCTAGATAGAGACTAGTAAGGAAAAGTCAGTTTGCGTTATTTTTTTTAAGGTAGAACCGAACTGGTTTTTAATGAAAATATTTCCTGAATTCATAGATGTGAACTTGAAGAGTCCAAAAAGAAAAAATTTAAAAAATCACTTAGGCCCACAGTCACAGTCTGTAGTTAACTAACGATTTTTCTTATCAATTTCATTGGTTAAACCAACTTCATTAGTTAACTAAATACTGTGAATTTGAGCCTTACTACTGAGGACATGTCGAGTTTTGTTCGTCAGCTCCTTAAATATAAATGAATTATTTTGTTTTTGAAGTGCCGCCATGCCCATCAAAATTTGGCATAATATTTCACAATATACTCGTAAATAAAAAACTAACTTTTTGAGTTATGATTATGTTGCAGTAAAGGCACAGGAAGGGAAATTTTTCATGCACTTACCCCCGAACGCAAATACAATACGGTATCATCGTTCACTATACCCAACTCCTCCCAAGATCGAGGAGCTGGCATTGCCGAAGGACTTTGTTGAAATTGTGACTTTTTATCTAAGTTGTCAACTAATTGAGGCAGTTGTGCTGCAGTAGCAGCAGCAGCAGCAGCAGCAGGTGATGGAGTATTTAACTCTTCGGTTTTTAAACTGGCTCTTCTAGCTGTTAAAGCACGATTGGGCGATGGATCACGCTGCAGGTTATGCAAAACCTCGATTTCCTTATGGGCATTTCTGGGACTGACGATGCTATCCACTGGACTAATACTTAAACGTTTAAAGGGTGATTTTGGTGAATCTTTGGGTGATTTTGCTGGAGACTTTGGTGAATTTGTTTGCGAAGAGGCTGCTGGAGAGGAGGATTTCATTATGGCTGTGGGTGTTCTTAATGTTGGACCCGATTTCGGACGAGTTAAAGGTTTGGTATTATCATTGGGTATATCGAGTGTTAGGACTGAAGTCTTACTAGAATCGGCAAGTGTGGGTGGAGACTGTAATATAAATGTTGGCTGATTGTTATTGTTATAATTTGCTGCAGCAGCAGCAGCAGCATTATTCGTATCTATTTGACTTAATAACTGTTGCAAATTTGCAGATTGCTGCTGCAGATTGTTATTGGTTGATGAATTTGCATCACTATCAGGCGTGCGCATTTTAACAATTTCCCCGCCAAATGTCACCCTTTTTGGTGTACGTGATGGTGTTGATGGTGCTGAGATGCTGGTGTAAAATTCTTGTTTAGATTTTTCTACTTCCATTTCATCAGAATCACTTAGCAGTTTTACTAAGGATGATGAAGGCTCACGCAAATTCTTGGCACTTCCCAGGCGACCGCAAATGACTTCCTCTTTATTTAACGAGTTATTGCAAACTTCCCGGTCTACCACACAAATCTCATCATCCTTTGCTTCTAAAATACGCATAGTTAAGGTGTCGTCGTTAATCTTAATTTCAGCTTCCATTATAACCTTGGCTGGACAAGCAAGAACAGTTTCATTAACACACTGCTGTTCCTGCCTGATGTCTGCCTCCTCCGGAGCATGCCAACAATTAGCGAGTTTCGAGGGTTTGCTGGCAGCCATTAGACGCCATGTATTTGTATTTGTTTCCGAGGATATAAAATTTGCTTGAGTGGGTTGTATTAAGCCATCTTGCTGTTCAGACAAACCGTAAACGTTGCACAATAAGTCAAATTCTCTAAAGGCTCCGTGCGACATGTAGCTCATGAATTCCAGTTCGCCTATTAGTTCGCGCATTTTACGTAAAACTTTAAGTGTGATTTCCTGGTGAGTGACTTGTCCCATTTTTTGTACCAACATGTCAATGGTGGTTTTTAATATAAAATGACTCTTGGCAGTATGTAGAGTTGACTGCACCAAAGCTGGCAGAGACAGCATAACACCACAAGTGAGTCTTCCACCAAACGGTTCGTTGGTGATTTTTTGATTTAGACCAATGTCCAGGATTTCCAACATGATCGTTTCCGGCATGGCCGTCTCCGCCAAATACACTCGTAAGCAATCTAAAGCACCCTTACGCACCGTGGGCGCCTGATGGCCCAAATTCTCTATCAACTGGCCTATCAAAGGCTCCATGTAGGGATCCGCTTTGAATTTCATTACCACCAATACATCCACAAACACCCTAAGGGCATGTTGACGCACCTGCCACTCGGGATCTTTTAAACGTTCCAGGAATTCAGCAAACATTAAATTTGGACATATTGTTTCGGGTAATTTTCGCGTTCTTAAAATATGTTCCCACAGCGGTGTTAATTGAATGCCAGTCATCATTGTATTGTTCGAAATGGACACACGATTTGTAGGTGGCAAATCAACAGAATTTCTTTTGGCTGTTGTTCTGGGGAAAACTTTAAGATTATCTGCGTTTTTATTTTGGTGACGTTGCTGCATAATTTAGTTGCTAACTTTTGCATTAGTAATAAAATTCTAAGAAATTACATACAACCAAAAACAACTTGTAAGAAATGACCTCTGGCTTATTGTTTCCTTAAACTTCAACCTAATTTTACAATGGCCTTTCTCACCCAAGCAAACACACATGGAAACATTTCACGATTTACTAATTTTTCTCGTTATTTTTTTTTCACTAAATATGTATATTAGTTTATTTTAAACATTAGTAATTTTCAATTAAAAACACTTTAAGTTTTTCAGTTAACTTTTTTTTTAATGCAAACACTTTTTTATAATTTTTAATGATTTAAATGAATTTCCTTGTAACTTTTTCTTTAAGATTTACTGACTTGCTTAATCATGGTTATTGTTATTGTTATTATTTCATTTTAGACCGTTATGCTCGCTTCAAAGTTCTCCATATGACTGAGGGTTTTACCATCATGCACCTGTCTTTTTAACCATTATGCGAACAGGTGAGTGTGAGAATGTCAAAAAAGAAAAACGAACTTTAACTATGAAAAAAGCATTGCCAGTTTTATTACGAACGTATTATAAAGGGACAAATAATTTGAACCAACGGCTTGGCAAATGAAAAAAAAGCTTTAATTTGGTACAATCCTTTTGTGGGTCTAGGGTGTTTTATTTTTTTGTACCGATGATTCACAGTGGGATGACTTCATAATTTTTTGTGCAAAAGCTTTAAGGAAAGTTAACACCATGCATTATTATTAACAATATTAAGAAAATAAAGAACTTAATCAAAATCGGCCATACCCACCTCTCAACGCCCATGCAATTCAAATCGAGTTTTTCGCGTTAAATTTTTCCCTGTTCAAACAGAAGTCTTCAAATTTGGCACATACACTTTCTAGAATAAACAAATATGCAGGTCGAGTTTTATCGCCCATAAACCCCATGTAAAATATATACATATAAGAATTTTTTAAATATTTCCTTACCAGGTATTTTGGCTTGTTTTTTTTTTTGCTTAAGCAGCGTCTATTTGTATTTCGTTGCTTCTCCTGCGCTGAACTCAACAGTAGACTTCGAGCCAAAAGTTTTTGAAACAAGCTACAAAGCTGTATGTGCTTATAAAGGGTGTTTTTTTTTAGAGTGTCACAACTTTGAGTTGGCATCACTGCTTTATTTGAGCGCCCATTTAACAGCTGATGGTTGCCTTTTGTTTAGTTTGCTTTAAAATTTCATTATGAATCGACTTATGAATGGGTACGTAAATAAGCAGAATTGTTCCATTTGTAGTGAAGAGTATCTACAAGCTTTTGTCGAAACACCATTACATCCACAGAAAATTACTATTTGGTGCGCTTTATGCGCTGTCGGAGTCATTGACCCATATGTTTTTAAAAACGTTGAAGGTCAGAATGTTACTGACAATGGTGAACGATGTAAGAACATGATTCGAAACTTTTTTTTGCACCTCAATTACGTGGCATTAATCTTGTTGATATGCGGTTCCAACATGACGAAGCCACATGCCACACAGCGGGTGGTACAATTGCTTTACTCAAAGAAACTTTTGATGAAAATGGCCCAATTAATTGGCCACCAAGATCGGGTGATTTAATCCCATTGAATTATTTTCTTTGGGGTTATGTTAAGTCACTTGTCTACGTTGATAAATTACAAACAATTGAACACCTGGAAATCAACATTCGAAGAGTTGTCGGCGAAATATGGTCGCAAATGCTGCGAAAAGTAGTTGAAAATTGGTATTCCAGATTGCGCCTTTTACGCGCCAGCCGTGGCGGTCACATGGCAAAAATGATATTTAAACATTAATTTCATAAAATTTTCTTTCCAATAAAGTCCGTTTCATTGATATTAAAAATATATTTCCTTGCTTTATTATGATTTAAACTTGAGTCATTCTATAAAAAACACCCTTTAGTAATGCCCTAATTCTGTTCGACGAATGTATCGTCTTGTCTATGGACGAAAAAAAGAAGCAGTTTTGATTCTTTAAAACAAATATAATTTATTGTCTGTGCTAGAAGGTTCGTGTATTTGCTTTATGATTTTGTTCTAAACATTATATCCAACACATATTTTTTCATGTATTTTTCAAACTATTGTATAATATTTTAATTTAATTTTTATGTTTTGAAAACATGGCAATAATATTTTTATTTTTCATTATCAAGGACAAAAACCATTTTTGAAGAAAATAATTTAGAGACTTCAAAGACAAGAACTCAGAAGCATTTTCAAACAAATACGTCCTAAATCTTCTTACTGAATTAGGGCATAAGACTCTTAATATGTTACTGAGAATCACAATAAACAAGCATAACAATTTTCAAAAGCTTAGACAAAAATCTTTGCAAAACAATTAACTTTATTCGATTTTGCATAAAATTTTATTTTCTATTACCTTTTTACAATAAAACAAACAAAAAAAATTTTCGACATTCGATACTTGATGTTCGAAAGCCAGCGAAGATCGAAAGCTCATAGTAAGTTGCCTACAGGAGTTTATTTATAAAGAAAAGATTTTAAGAAGCAATCAAAGCGCCCCTTAGAGAGGTACAACTGTAGGAGAACTACAGAAAAATTGCCATATATATTCATATATAATATATGTATATCGTCAGCTAAAATGCCAAAAAGGCGTAACTAAGAAAAAAGTCAAAATCGAGTTTTTGATTGATTATTATGAATGCCATTAAACTAAATGTTAAATCCGTATAATATATGGTATTTTTATTAAATACCTTTTTGATACAATAATATTAAAAAGTTCAAAAAAACAATTAAAATAGGAATAAATCAGAACAATAAAATCAAAGTATACTACAAAATACATAACAATTCTTCTCCTTCATGCGGAAAACAAAACCCTTGGTTTCCGAATTCTTGAAGACCGTCTCAAATCACACTTCTGTTCCACGATTGTTGCATTCGGTGTGGATGCTGCCAAACCTTGATTTCCAGAGATTGTTGCATTCGGTGTAGATGATGCAAAACTTTGACTTCCAGTATGTGATGTTCGTGTTGTTTCCGAAAAACCTTTAAAACCAGTTGAAGTTCGTGGGGTTCCAAATATCTCACTATTATTTTCTGATGATTTCGATTCGGTAGTTACGTTACATTCCTCATTGTTAGTTGGTGGAATTTCTTGTCTTGAAGTGCTCTGAAACACGTTCTTGAAAGGCCTTGTCTGTCGACATACTATGCTACCAGATGACGATTTGTTTACAACAGAACATGTTGTACGTTTCTGTTCATCCGAACCCATCTTTCGAATCTGGTCTACGTGCCGTTTGTATAACTTACCGTTGAACATAATTTCATAATGAATATCTCCCAGCCGTTTTTTGATTTTTCCTTTCAGCCATTTGTCTATTCGAGGATTCCCCGACAAAAAGTAAACTGTTTGTTTATCTTCAAACTGCCGAGGTTTCTCATTACGCGAAATTAAATATTGATGGGACGAAACTTTACTGTCAACTTCCTCTGGCCTTAACAGATCTAAACGTGTTCGCAGTTGACGTCCTAAAAACAGTTGTGCAGGTGACTGTCCCGTCGTGTAATGTGGCGCATTCCTGTATTGCCTTAAAAACTCATTTAGATTTGATCGAAGCGTTTCCTTGGTTGTGCACATTGCCTTAAGCGCATTTTTCACAGTCTGCACGTTACGTTCAGCCTGTCCATTTGTGGCGGGGTGATATGGGGCCGTATATTTATGGTATTTTACACCAACGTTCTTTAAGAATTTGTTAAACTCCACTGATGTAAAATTTGTTCCATTATCAGACACTATAATTAGCGGTACACCATAGGTTGCAAAAACTTCGTCCAAAAGCGCAATGGTCGCACCAGCAGTAATAGACTTAGTGGTCTTCACCTCTAACCACTTAGAATATGCGTCAGTAATAATCAGAATCATCATGCCCTCAATTGGTCCGGCATAGTCAATGTGTATGCGCTCCCAAGGCGATTTTGGGTACTCCCAGTGATGAGTCCTAAGTTTTGGTGGTTTGTTAGCATTTTTTGCACATTGATCGCACTCTCTTGCAATGCTCTCTATATCTTTATCCAATCCTGGCCAATACACAAACGAACGGGCTATACCTTTCATCTTTACTACGCCCAAATGAGAACCATGTAGTTCCTCTAATACCTGTTTCTGATACTTTGGAGGAATAACTATACGGTGTTCGAAAGTAAGACAGCCATGTGATAATTTATAGTTAGCTTCTGGCGATTTGTAACCATATCCAGTTAAGCACTTTCCACTTAGTAGAAGTTGAACAATTTTTCCAAGATAGTCATCTGTTTTAGTTTCCTGGCTTATACGTATTGCAGTTATAGGAAGTTGTCCAATTTGCTTGATTATGAAATGATCGAACTCGTCATATTCTTCACTTATCCTTTGAACAGTACCCTTGCCTGCTGTTTTGTATGTCGTTCTTGAAAGGTAATCAGCATTCGCATTTGCTTTAGAAGTTTTGTGAATGACCTCAAAGTTAAAATTAGATAAGAAATCTGCATAATTTGCCATTCGCGATATACACAATCCAGGAAGCGATTTGTCAGGTCGAAGTATCTGAGCCAATGGTTTGTGGTCTGTTATGAGCGTCCAGTGCCGTGCATATAGATACTTGAAAAATTTTTGGACCGCCCACACAATTGCTAATGCTTCCTTATCTATCTGCGGATAGCGTTGTTCAGTCATGGTCATCGTACGGCTTGCATACGCTATCGGTCTTTCCTGGTGGTTGGATAACCTATGTGAAAGTACGGCCCCAAGACCCGTTTTGCTGGCGTCTGTTGCTAGTATCAATGGTAGATTAGGGTCATATGGAATTAATACTTGAGGTGAAGTCAGAATTTGTTTGATCTTGTAGTACGATTGCTCTGCCTCCTGAGACCAACTGAATTTTCCTGTCTTAAGTATATTTCGCAATGGCCGCTCCAGAGTTGACAAATTTGGTATAAAGTTTGAGTAGTAGGCAGCTTTGCCTAAAAACAACTGAAGATCTTCTATAGAAGCCGGTTTGTTGCTGTGTAAAATTGCATCAATATGCTTAGTGGATTTATGTATGCCATGGCCATCTATTTCGTGCCCCAGGAACTCAACCGACGTAGTAACAAAAACGCATTTTTGTCTATTTAATTTGAAACCCAGATTATTAAATTTTTTAAGTGTGGTTTCTAGTATTCTGAAAAGCTCGTCTATATTACTAGCAAATATGAGAATGTCATCAAAAAAATTCACTACATTAGGGGTATCCTGTAAGAGTGTTTCCATAGTGCGTTGCCAGATAGCCGGTATGTTGGCGGCGCCGTATACCGCTCGTGTTGGCCGTATTAAACCATGCGTTGGAGTATTAAGCGTCAGCACGTGTGCAAATTCTTTATCAACAACCAAATGACTATAAGCGTCCGTAACGTCTAAATGTGCAAACACAGTTGCTCCTTTCATTTTGTTAAAAATATCCTCTGCTTTGGGAATAGGATGTTCATCTATCATCATTTGGGGATTAACAGTTGGTTTGTAATTACCCGTTATTCTTATGCCGCCATTCTTTTTAGTCACGACGTGCGTATTTGAAGCCCATTCAGACACTTCTACTTTTTCATAAAAACCAGCTGCAATCTTCGCATCTATTTCTCTCGCGTAAGCCTCTCTTAGTGCAATCGGTATCTCCCTAGGTCTAGCGAAAATTGGTTTTGCATTGGGTTTAAGGTGTACTTTTATAGCAGGCCCCTTATAGGTCCCAGCCACCTTACCAAATGCACTATCATATTGCAATAGAATTTGTTGCAGACGAGATTGTTGTTCCGTCGTTAATTTCGGGGTCTGAGTTTAAATTCTATTAATATTCTGCTTTGTTAGTGTAAAAAAGTCATTATGAAACGGACTTGTTTCAGTTTTTGTTTCGAATAATTCAATAAAATTAATTTCACGTGCAAAATGCGCGATCCATTCGCGACCACACAATGTTTCTACATTGTCATCTACTATATACAGGTTCAATTTACATTTAGTGTTTCCAAAACTTACATTTACTAATGCTCTTCCGATACAATTCAATCTTTGTCCTGTGCAACTTGCGAACTGACGGTCGGAATTTTTAAGGAAAATATTTTTTTTAAGAGTGTTAAATTTTTGTTTGCTCATAACACTACATGGCGCTCCTGTATCTAATTCCATATCTACTTTTTCATCATTTATATTTACAGCTATTATTTTTCTTGCTGCCGCGCCAGCTGTTTTTATAATACCCACCTGGTTTATGAATTGTAAAGGTTCATTGTCATCAACGTTGTCACTATCAGTCATTTGGTTCGTTTTCGTTCTACACATTTTTCCAATGTGTCCAAGTTTGCCACATGCATAGCATTTTGCGTTTTTAAATTTGCATTCTCTGCGTAAGTGCTGGCCTCCACAGCCATAGCATTTATTTGACACCCCTGCCGTACTTGTTCGTAACTTAGAGTCGTTTTTCGTTTTGATAGGCATATACCCCAACTTACATGTAGGTTCGAATTCTTTACATTCATCTGTATTTACTTCATTTGTTGATCGTTGGGTTAACTCCTTGGAGTATGCAATTTCATATGCCTGTGAAAACGTTGTTGGTTGCCTTGCAATTATATCGTCACAAATTGAACGACACTTCAGTCCAAAAACCATTTGTTCAATTAACATTCTGTCCAAGAATGTTCCATACTCACAAAAGGTGGTTGCTTGCTTTAGTCGCAAAACAAAATTCGACAAGGATTCATTTGTATCCTGTCTGACCTGCCGAAATCTGAAGCTTTCTGCATATATATTTCTTTTGCCGTCAAAATGCTCCGATAATACCTTTTTGATTTCATCGTACCCAAGCTCTTCTGGCTGTCGTGGGTTTACCAAGACTCTGAGTGCGGTGTTCAGTTCACCGCCCATGTGAACGCGAACATAAGTTTGGTATTCATTCTCATCAATTTTGCTTAATTTCAAGGCCCAATCAAATCTGGCGAAATATTCACAAACAGATGATCCTTCCGTGCTCTTAAATTCACTCATGTGGAATGGAGGTGGTTTAGATATATGTACCGAGCCATTTGTCATTGAAGAATGTGGTAATTGTGCTGCAGCGCTCTGTGTAGCTTGTGTTACGGCACTCCGAATTGCCTCAGCCAATGACCCAATGATTTCATTCACTTGGTTTTGCTCCATTGTTGTATGATCTGATAGTCACTTCTGACACCAGTGTTAAATCCGTATAATATATGGTATTTTTATTAAATACCTTTTTGATACAATAATATTAAAAAGTTCAAAAAAACAATTAAAATAGGAATAAATCAGAACAATAAAATCAAAGTATACTACAAAATACATAACACTAAATGTCTTGACAAAATATTACACTTCTGCGATAAAAAATGACGCTTTTATTAACAAATAACAAGGGGACTTAACTACACGTTTGTTCAGTTTTTTGTTTCTCCTGTAAAATTATATTTTTGTTAGTTACGCCTTTTTGCATTTTAGCTAACGATATATATGTATGTATAAGTTCCCAACGTTTCTACATATCAGTATTAAAATTAAACACTTTTCACAAAATATATGTATACACGTATATTTTTAATTTATTTTTATTTTCTACGAAAAAAATTTGTTATCAGTTTACACAAAGTCTATTATAAAACTAAAAACAAATTTGTTTACTAAAAAGAAATTAAATTTTCGTTTACACACGGAAAGAAGCTTCTACAAAAATTTCAATACAACAATTCATACTCTTAAGGCTAAAGAGGAAGAAATATTATTATTATTATTATTATTATTATTATTATGTTACAAAGACTTTGTAATTATAAAGTAAACAAGTTAAAAGGATAAGGAAGGCAACTTAAAGCTTTTTTTAAAATTAAATTTAAAAAATATTTATAAATAATAAAATTAAATTCTTACTTTCTAATTAAATTATGTAGTATAATCTTATGGCAAGATTTACAGTGTAAATTTTATTTGTTTTATTTTTTTCGTATTTGTAGATAAACACACATACATATGTACGTACATGCATAGTTTATATAATTTGGAGTTTTGTTTTTGTTTTTATATTTGTTTCTGTACAAAAATTAATATAGCACACTTTTTATTTATTTATAAATTTATGTTTTCGTATTGGCTTACATGAATACATGAGTTATTAATTTATTTTACATATATTATCGTTTGCTTATTAATTAAATATAATACGACCAAGAAAATCTGTTAAAAAGTTATACAACTAGGATTAGAGTTGAGGCGAATTATAAACAAGTTAACTTTTAATTTGCGAAAAAGATTTTTTTGTTGTAAAAATTAGTATTCTATGTGTTACTTTAATATGGAAAAAGCCTGAAATGACAATCTAACAATATTGTGCTAACTATTGACAGTGTCGTTCTGTTCTGTAAGGTCAATAAAATATCATGTGCTAGTCCATAGCAGTCAGTTGTTTTCGACAACGGATAGACAATCTCCGTGGTATTCACCCTTATTCCAGTGGTCAACGTAGACTTCACGTCAAGACAATACCAAAAAATTGAGGCTTGTCTACCCGTTGTCGAAAACAACCGACTGCTATTGAAAGGTTCATGATATTTTATAGACCTCAGGGAACAGAAATAGCTTGATAAGAGCACAAAGTTGCTCTCGAGCGAGATTAGAAAAGCCCCAATTTTTTTGGTAGTGTATTGACGTGACGTCGATGTTGACAACTGGAATAAGGGGTATTGTATCGACTTGACGTCGTAGGTGATAACTTGAATAAACGTGAATGTATGTATATTTATTTGAAATGACTCATAGCATTTGAAATAAAAGTAAAACAATTACTATTAAAGTAATCAGTAAATGTACATATGTACTAAAACACTGATTTCTTCGTCGTTCGCCAGGGCATAGTGGTTCAGAGTAAATTTTTATTGGCCAAAACTTTATAAAACAAAATTATTTTTTATGATTGAGGCAGTAATTTTTTATAAAAATTTACCAAACCGGGATCGAATCATCACATCCGTGAACGTACAACTCGTCACGTAAAAAAACCATTTTAGGATTATGACATACGTGAACGTATTGAAATCAAATTCAGCTTATACGATTGACGTATCACTTAATTTGTTTTAGTACGATTGTCGATACGATCACGGATTTGACGATTTGAGCCCAGGGGGGGCAAATTACGGCATTCGATATGGCTCGAAAATTAAAAACATTTCAATAGTGTTTAAATGGAAACATTTCTCAATTTCGTTCGACACCGAATGCCGTAATTTGCCCCCTGGTTGATTGTTCGGAATGAGAAAACCACGCACAATTTTTTTCTTTTTACTGAAAAGCAAGAAAATTACAGCATATTGCTTTTCCATATTAAAGTAACGATATGTTTCTTTTAGCTGGAGGCCATTTGTTTTACATAGTGTGTTTAATTAAGTTGAAAATATTCAAGACCTTACCTTATTCATAAAAAAATATTTTGATTTATTAAAGGCTTATAAAACATATTTGCATAACAAATGTATAAAACTTATTAAGGCTTTATAAAGGGATTTAAAAACAAATTTTCATATGAAATTTTCCTTCAAAAGCCTTTATAAAGCCTTAATAATTTTTATAAATAAGGCTGATATTTTATAAAGCCTTTATAAAGCAGAATTTTTTTTTAATAAAGCTGTAAAATTATTCAAAATTTTTTAAATAAGTATAATTTATAAAAGATTCGTTCGATAAATTACACTGAAAATAAAAGCGAAATTTCTTTTTTTTTATTGTTGCTTTCCATATAATTTGTAATTTTAAATTTAAAAAATATTCGTATACAATTTTTTTTACTAAATATTTTGGCATAACATACATATATGTATGTTACAATTAAAATATAATCTTAATGTACTGCATAAAACTAAAATGGCTAAGACTTGGAACCTTATGAATCATGGGGCTTCAATTCAAAACGAAATCCAAAACAGTACCCCATTTCTGTAACTTGTGAGAAGTTCTCGCAACGATAAAAATTAAATAATTATATTGGTTGTCCTATTTTACACAGGGTTACTCACATAAAAACTTATATAAACTTACAAAACATATCAACAAGTACAGTTTTTTTCTTACTCACCCAGTGTTTCACAATTTTTTCGACTCGAAAAGTTCTCACATTCCTTACAGAAACGAGGCACAGGTTAAATAAAATTCAATAGTCTGTAGAATTTTCTGTTTAAATTCTTTTAAAAAGTAGTAATTTTGGTTTAAGTCTTAAAAATCTTCCTGGCCTTTTTGTTATTGGTGATTATTTTTTATTTTTTTTTTTTGCTTATTATTATTTTGCTTAAACTTAAAGCTAACGCACAAACCTATTACTTTGTTTTGTTGTCTGTTTTCCATGAACATTTGTTTTTGTTTGGCTTGTTGCTATGAATATTGCTACATAAGTTAGGACAAAAACCTTGATACAAGGTGATTCACATTAACGCGCGTGTGGGTTTATTTTATTTTTTATTTTTTGAATTATTATTAATTAATAGTTATACTTATTTATATATAAAAATTTGTTTCGTTTTGCTTTGTTGTCTGCAATTAATTGACTTATAGTTTTAGCTTAACTGTTAATTAAAAAAATTTATTTCTTACATTAAATTTTTAATAGCTCAATAATCAGTTCTTTCTGCTCAAGTTAAATAAGAACGAACAAAAATTATAATAAAATTTCCATTTAATTTTTTTATTTTAATGTCAATTTGTATATGGAAGACTTATTATTTTTTTAAAATAAAAATCAAGTTTATATCATCTGGTAATAACATGGCTAATTTCGATTATTAAAAGACTTTTGATTTCTTTGAAATACATGGCAGATAAAATAAAAAAAAAGAAAGAAAAATAAATAATAAGAAACATTTACAAAAATTATGTTAAAAATTTTATGAAACCTAAATACATTCACACATACTTATGCTTATAAATATTAAGTACAAACTAAAAAAAGTTAACACAGCATTTTGTTGCTTTTCTATGCATATCTTATTTTAATACCCATTACATACAATTTGTTCGGGTCCAATTAATATAGTAGTTTCGTTTCATTTATTTATTTTTTGTCACAATAAAATTTAAAGCTTCTCCCCTAGAACTTCACTGACTATCACCTTTAATTTTTTATTCTACTAAACATATTCTTCCGATTGTTTGTTTTGGCCCTGATTCGTTCTTAATGATCCTGGCGCTCTTTGATCTGAAGCCACATTATCCGGTAATTCTGCAATATCCTTAAATACTCCCACTAAACTTTCAAAATTTGGACCCCAATTGAGTAAGTACTCCCAGCCCATAGGCGCAGGAGCCGTAGGAGAAGCAGCACTATTAACTTGTCTATATAAAGCACCCATATGTGTTGAAACATCATCATCGCTGGCTACCAAAGTACTAAGAGAGCCGCGAAAAGAGGAATCAAAGCCGTCAAAGGAATGCGGTGGCATAGGCGGAGCTTTACTCACTGCTGGTCCTCTACCACCATCACCACTTAAGGCGCGACCTACAGCATTGCGTTCATCCGGAATACTTTTGTTCGTAGAGAACTTGGCGTCTCCATTAATGCTGTTATTATCATATTCTATCTCCGAACAAGTGAAACTATCATTGCCACTTTCATCGGTAGAAGTTGAACTGTGGGCATCAACATCGGTGCTATGTAAGCCACCGCCCAAGGACAAGTGATGAGTACCTACAGTCCCTCTAGGTGCTTCACTGCTAGATGACACTGCATCAAGTGTAGAGACTAGACTAGAAGTTCTGGGTCTGGCATTTAGACGCTCAATTTCTTCAGCTGTAAGGCCCATGGGCGGCTGTGAGGACGTTTGTGCAGATACAACTGGTTTTTGTCTACTGGCGCTCGAACTCTGACCAGATAATTGAGACATTACAGGACTATTAAGACTTCTCTCACTGTTACTATGCAAAGCATCCTTTCCCACTCCTCCTGAACTTGAGGTAGTTGCTAAAAGAGCACTTTGCAATGGTTTGCCGGAAATATCATGCAAGGTTAGTATTCTTGGTTGTTGGGAACTCAGTTCTGAACTTGGCGATAGTCTAGCTAATGGGGTACTTTGATGTTGCCTGGGCGTACTAGAAGGCGGGGGTGGCTGATTGGCTTGTGGTGGTACACCGCGCGGTGCAAATGGTCCTCCCACTCCGTGTCTAGGGGAATGGCGGTGTTGTTGTTGTGCAGTTGCCGGTTGATGTTTATGGTGCGTGTAGGAGGCAACTGGTGCAGGTGTCGCTTTGTATTTACGCACTCCCCCCGCCTCCCTATAGCCCTTGTAATGATATACAATATCAATATCGGAAGGAGCAATAGAGCTGGCGTTTTCTAAATCGTAATGCTCCGGATATTCGGAGCCCATATCTACTGAGCTGCTATGATCATGAGGATGATGGGATTGACTAGGTGGCGGTATAGGAGGATGGTGTTCATCACGCAGTGGAGGACTTTTACTAACCACTTCCCTTTCAATAATATCCGGACGCTGAGGCCTTTGTTGTTGATGTTCACTAGGATTAATTTCACGCTCTTTAAACTTCTTCGATATTAATTCAGGCCCAACCATATGATGACCCGGCACACTTCTTATCAAGTCACCACTGTCATTGTGATATCCAACTTGAGCTTCATTGCCATGCATGCCTCTGGACAGAACATGATCGGCTTGGTTCTGTGAAACTCCAGCACCACCTAACATGGTAGAAGGAGGATTATGTTTGATTTTAAAGCCAGGAACCCCACAACTTAAACTGCCAATTTTTTCTTGCTTACCACGGAAACGATAAATCACGTAGGAACCCAAAATAGCTACCACCAGTATAACAAAGAACACTATCACCAGAGTAACTCCAATGCTCAAAGGATCTGACACTTGAGCTGCACCAATGCCAATAACACCATCACAGCCATTACTAATTTTACCACGCAACAAAACTTCACTGAATACACTGCCAGAGCCGTTGAAAGGTTGTATTTCATTATTAATGCTAAAATTAGCTAAACAACCTTCATAATTAGCGGGCATATGCTCATGCAATAAATATTCTCTTCTAACTCCGCCTATAGAAAGAACCGTTAAATAAGGGTCCAAATAGTCGTGGACACCAGCAAGATCTAGCTCCTCTGCAGTACGAGCATAATCAATTATTATGTGCAAAATGTGATTGGCCGAATGAAGTGTTATGTTGTGCCATTTGCCATCATTTAACTTCGAAGGATTGCTAATAGTCATATTAACAATATTATCCTGATTGGAATAGTAAATCATTTTGCCATTTCGTAGCTCCAGCGATGTGTAATGATTGTTACTGGCAGCAAATAGCAGCAAACCATTGTCTTTATGTGTACGGAACATTAAGCTCAATGTCTTGGGAACCTCATTAGTTTGTGCCAAGGCTGTTAAATTGTCGCCATCTACAGTATACCTGCGTGGACGTGATATATCATATGACCATATGCTGTTACCAGCATAAAAGTTATCGAGCAATTGCATGCGTCGATGTTTCTCGGTAACTTTAAATTCAACGAAAGCACCATCTGCAATACTTATGGGTTCCAAAGAGTTTTGGCAGTCCGGTGATAGAAGATAAGCACCGCACTGGCACAGAGCTGTATCCCAGCGATCCACACAGCTGCCAAAGCGACCACAAATACTACTGGTTAAATCTGTTGCAGTGGCCTGTGTACAAGGCCCACCATTCAAATTCCGATTACAGGTAGATGTGATATACCTTTGCTTAAGTGGTTGGCTGAGGTTAAGTGCACGTCCGTTTACGGAAATGCTGTGCATGCAGCCCACAAAATCATCCGAGTGCAATTGGCCTGGCCGTTCTAGTACGGGATCGGCAGATATAAGACCACCAACCAGTAGCGGTTGTTTGTTGAAATTAAGTGTCCTAAAAGAAAACCATATTGATTATTTACACAACTCATTAATGTCTTTAGCAAGAACTTACCCTATAGGACCCACATCGTCAGCATAGCAGCTCGTATCACCAGGTCTACACTCCTCGCAAATGTCGCCATTTTCTACACATTTGGACACACTTAGGGACATAACACGTCCATTGCGAGTAGCTGTGACTTTATGCCAATTTCCATCGGATAGATTAATATGACTACCGCCTCCCACAACAACAGTTGTTATGGCCGTACGAGCTCCACCAAATGAAAAGAAAGCTTTACCTCTAACAATCTCAATAGCTACAAAATCGGATCTTCCTCCCGACTGTATACCATAGTTGTAAATAAGTAAGCCATCTGGTTTAGTTGTGGCAAATATCAAAGAAATATCATTTGTTGCAGCATCCAGAGGTGGAAAAGACATGAAGGACAGGTCGGCAAAGCCAAATGTAGTCTTTTCGCAATGCCTGCCATAGCGACCTTCGGAGCAAGTGCATTTATAACCAGGTTTAAGTGAAACACAAATGCCACCATGTAGACAAGGATTGGGTCGGCAGGAGTCAGCCACATATTCACACTGATTGCCACGATATCCCGGTCGGCAGAGGCAGAAAAATGATGAGCCATCTGGACTGGAACGACATGATCCACCATTGTTGCAGGGATTACCAGAACACACATCGCCTCTCTCCTGCTGGCAGAATTTGCCTTCACGATTGGCGGGACAGACACATTGAAAGTCATAACCCAAACGCCTGCATTGTCCATTGGCATGGCAGGGATTGGGAGCACACGGATCTTGTCTCTTGTCACACTGTTGACCCATAAAACCATCGGGACATTTGCATATAAAATCATGGGTAATCAATGGTCCACTAAAAATTAAGGACTCACTGTCAACAATATTCAACATCTCTGTATCATGTAGCCTCCTCTCTGAAGTACATAAGCCACCATTATCACATGCCTGAGCAAACGAGCAGGGATCATAACCAATAACAACATGTGTAGACGTCTTGACAAGTCTTAGTACAGCTTCATGTTTCTTACTCAAGCGATCAACCACATAATGTGGCAGACGATACCCCTGATTAGCCATTCTTAAAGCAATCATAACCTCCAAATCGGTGGCATTGTAGGTGGTGTTGCGCACGCTATAAACCAATAGATCTTCGGAAGAATCAACAGCTGATTTCATTACTTCTACAAAGTTGCGATAGTAAGAAGCCAAAAAGTCTTCGGCAGTCATATTGCGTATTAATACAGTTATGGAGTTAGCAATAGTGCTGTTGTCGAAATTTTGAAAACCCACTGTTACCGTGGATATCACATCATCATGTTTGCCATCGTTGCCCGATATAGAATAAGAGTAACCATTATTAACTGAAGTTTGATATGTTGTATACAAGTCACAGGCATTGGGAATGATGAGCAAACCCATTGGACTTGATTGCGAGTTGGGAATTATTCGACATCTATAATTTCCACTTATATCAGCATCATTTGGATGAACATCTGCTATCTTGCCTATAGGCATATTGTCATTGAAGACATTTAGTAGCACGTGAACTGTACGTGAAGAAGATGGACTATCATTTTCATCCAGCACCTTAATGATCAATTTGTGTTGCGCCTTTTGCTTTGGTTGGCCATTATCCTCTACTTCTATGATGGTTTCTAGGTTTGGAGTCTGTTCACGATCAAAACTGCGTGTCGATTTGACTAAGCCCGAATGCTTGTCTATGGTAATGAAAGCTTTATGTTTACCTCCTATTAAATAGTACATGAAAGGACCTCCATTTGGTGGTAAATCTGGATCGGTGGCAGAGAGCGTCATAATGGAAGTGCCCGCTGGCTCGTTTTCAGGTATATAACCTATAAGACCATCATTCGAGAATGTGGGGCCATTGTCGTTTACATCTAATAACTCAATTCTGACTGTGGCGGTGCCTGTTTGTGGAGGCAAACCAGTGTCTATGGCACCTACTACCAAGCTATATTCTGGTACTTGCTCTCGATCAATTTTCTTGGAAGTAGAAATTTCTCCTGTCTGTGGATCTACCTTGAAGGTCTGATTGATATTGCCATTGATAATGGAGTAACTGAACTGATTATTTTGAGGCCGTACGTCTTTGTCGACAGCCTTCACATTAACAACTTTGCTACCCAAAGCAACAGCCTCAGATATTTTGGCCGTGTACAAGGACTTAATGAATTCAGGAGGATCATTGCCATCTTGTATGGATATAATAACTTGAGCCTCGTCGGTGTCGTTGCCACGAATGCTGCCATAGTTTTTAGCCATCACAGTTAAAACAGCACGACTTTGTGTCTCACGATCCAGATGACGCGATACGTATATGAAGCCAGTTGAAGGATTTATGGAAAAACCTTTATCATTGCTAGAGCCCACTAAAAGATAGTAAACATTACCGTCTTCGCCCGCATCTTTATCAGTTGCTTGTATCGATCCCACTGAAGTTCCTACCTCAGCAGACTCGGAAACATCGAAGTGGAAAACTGGCTGCACAAATTGCGGATAAAACTCATTCACTCCTCTAATATGGACAATTATTTTGCACATGCTGTGCATTTGGGAATCTGGATTAGCGGCCATAACTTGTAATATATATTCTTTTCTTTCCTCATAGTCGAAACTAACCGAAGACGTTATTACACCTGTATTAGAATTTATAGCAAAGTAGTTTTTGCCTGTACTCGAAGTGATGGAGTATCTAATAATAGCATTTTTCGGAGAGTCCTTATCTTTAGCTTGAGCCTTAAATACGTAGCTTTGTGCGGGCTTATTTTCAGATATAAAGGCATGATATTCAGTTTGATTGAAGAGCGGTGGATTATCATTGATATCCGTGAGTATAACCGTGAGTTGAGCAACTGCAGTTTTAGGTTTGAAGCCCAGATCTTGAGCAGAGATATTCAAATGATATTCTTGTATGGAATCGTAGTCTAATGATTGCAGTATTATGACTGCCCCACTTTCGGCATTCACTTGAAATTCAGATCTCTCATTACCCCCAGCTATGGCATAGTGCAACATGCCATTAGGACCTTCATCTCTATCGGAAGCAGATACTGTCAATATGGTTGAACCAATGGGTTCGTTTTCTGGTACTATAACTTGATAGCTCAAGGCTGTAAATTCCGGTGAATAGCGGTTTTCTCCGGTAACAATAATATGAACACGGGCTTCATCACTCTTTGAGGGCACACCATGATCTGCGGCCTTAATATATAGAGAAAACAGTGTATTCGGCGTTACTTCCAATGATTTGAATAGAGATATCCAACCATCTTGATGATTAATACTAAAGTATTGCGTGCCATTTCCCTTGCTTATAGAATATTCAATTTCTGCATTTACTCCCGTATCGAGGGAATCATGGGCCTGTACTTTTACCACTCTTTGGCCAACACGTGCATGTTCTGGTACTGGAGACAAATAAAAGGACTTTTCGAACTTGGGAGCATGATTATTGGCATCAACAATATTAATGTTAATCATGCATTCCGAGTACAAAGGTGGTTTGCCATTATCCGTGGCCACAACAGTCAGTGTATAGACATTTTCTGGCGATGCCTCATACTGAGAGTGCTTGTACTTAATAGACTTTTTACTAAATATTTCACCAGAAGCTGGATCTATAGTGAACAGATCGGAAGGATGTTGCAGAGCATAAGATATAACGGAATTGGGACCGTGTTTGTCTATATCATTGGCTATGACCTGACCAACAAATGCCACTGAACGCTGTAGTTCAGGGAAGTTGAAACTATAAAAACCATGTTCAAATTCTGGAGCATTATCGTTTTGATCTTGAATCGTTATGGTAATAGGGGTATCCGATCTCCAAGCTCCATCTGAGGCTGTAATTTTCAGTATATATTCATCCTGTTCTTCACGATCAATATGGCCAGCAACAGTTATATTTCCACTAATAGAATCCAATTTGAATTTTTCTCCCGGATTTTCTGTTAATGTATACAAAGCGTTAGCATTTACGCCTTCATCAAGATCCATTGAGGTTACTTGTATAACAAAGCTACCGATTTCAGCATTTTCTGTCACATTTACCGAAAATAAGCGGGTAAATTTCGGAGGATTATCATTTTTATCTAAGAGGTTAAGTAGAACAGTTGCCGATCCTGTTAATTGAGGCACACCCTGATCTATGGCTTCCACAGTCAACTCGTAGTGACTTATTTCTTCACGATCCAAGCGCATTGTCGTATAAATCTCACCAGAGTCAGCATCAATTTCGAAAGTACCTTCAAAATCATCCAAAAGATGATAAGTAACTTCACCATTGTCACCAGAATCGCGATCAATAGCCTTTAACTTAACGATAGTCTGTGGAGGTGATTCTTCTTCCATGACTTTTGCATTATAAATCAATTTTTCCATAACGGGAGCATTGTCGTTAGCATCAGTGACGTTAATGGTTAAAAGCATTACACTTCTTAAGGGCGTACGATCGGAATCTAGGGCTTCTAACCAAATTTCATATTGGGTAGCCAGTTCATAGTCTAGACCATCCTTGCCAACAGTCACAACACCAGTAGATGGTTCAATCCTTACCGATTCTCCCAAGTTACCGCCAGCAACGGAATATCTTATGTTTCCGGCTGAACTCTTTTTCGGAGATGTAGCCATAATAGTGGTTATCCTTTTACCAGGTGCTATATCCTCCGACAACATAAATTGTGTATTCGCCATATAATTAAAGGATGGAAACGAAGTTGAACTTTTCATTGAAATCATAAGATCCGCCTGAGAAAATTTTGGGGGCACGCCCTGATCATAAGCATGTATAACCAAGGAATATTGTCTATTCAAATCGGTATCTAGATTTTGTTTGGTCTTGATAACTCCAGTCTTGGGATTTATGATAAAATGTGCTATATCTTTGCCACTGATATTATACATAACCAAGGCATTAAGGCCTTCATCATTATCACGGGCAGTAGCACCAAAAACAAACTCATTATTGCCAGTTTTATCCGGTATATTGACATGGTATTGATTGGCCTCAAATCTTGGCATATTATCATTAATATCCTTTACATTTATGGTCAAATTGACAGCTGTTGCACGCGGTTCTGTAGCAGAACTATCTTGAGCCATAAGAGTTAGAAAATAAGCATCCATTTCTTCTCTATCCAGAATGGCAGCTGCTGTTATTTCACCCGTTTCCGCATTGCAATGGAACCTCTCCATTACTTCTCCCAGCAAGGTAAAACGTATTTTAGCATTTAGTCCGATATCTTTGTCGATGGCAATGGGCTGTATAACTTTAGTGCCAATTGGTAGATTTTCTTGAACACTTGCATAATAGGATTGACGTTCGAACTCTGGACTATAGTCGTTCATGTCTTGAACGATGACCTTAACGATGCCAGTGCCTGTTAAGGGAGGTGAACCTGGAAATAAAAAAAAAACAAATTTAACAGTTTAATAGGGAATTAATAAAACAAATAGGCATCTAAATTTTATAAGTTAATTTAAAATTGTTAGATAAATGAATATCGGGAAGGTACAATTTGTTGAGCAAATTTTTAAAATTGGATAACCAAACTCTAGAAGCGTAATAATAAAAATAATTAATTTTGATTTGTAAACCCTTTTTTGCTAAAAAATATCTCAAAATTTTTTCAATTAATACCATTGTTTGATATAGTAATTAAAGCTAATTAAGTTTTTAATTGAATCACCACTCATTTTGTTGATAAAGCCAAGTTTTTTTTATTAATTTTTATTTCGATTAAAAGTTCGACGTATAAATGAATTAAAGTGAAATATGCTTTCATTTTTTTTTAAGTAATGTTACTTTTTCTATTTAGATATTTAGTAGTTCTAAATTATTTTTAGGGGTTTTTTAAGATTTTTCAAGGATTTGGTAAAATGTCTTTTGATGAGTTGGCATTAGAGACATAGAAGTACACTGTATCCATCCTTTGTAACAAAGGAGCGATATAGTATTGTTACGAAATTATTAGCTAAAGAATAAAATACACAAGCACACGAATATATAACGCGATGCAGACTGAAGATACAAACAGGAATAACTGTACGGCTGTGCTTGCTGCTAATTAAGAAATATACAGCCACACAAACTCATAAGCCAGTGCAGACACTGGGCAAAAATAACGCTAGAATCTGCAATGATGTTCTATTGCCAACTCACATGCACACAAAAGAAAAACAGAATGAATTGTAACACGAACTAATGACGTGATAGAAAGCAGGTAATGAGAGACTGCTGAATATGCTGTGACTTTTCTAATGTTTCTAACATTCTTTTGGAAGCTTTATGTTGAGTACAAAAGGGCGATGCTTCCACAAAATGATTATTATTGTGAACTCAGGTTCAGTCAGATTCGATGGGCCATATTTAAGTAAGCAGTCAGCTAGAGTTATCACAGTGAGTATTGTGCGAAGAACAGCAAAGCGAGGTTTGTGTAAATAACAGCTAAGTTAACATCGTGGTATTAAGGGCCCGACCTACGATACCGACAACGTTCAACTTGTCGTACACTTACATTTGAAACAACAACAAAATATTAAAATTTGTTTTTGTTTTGAAAGTAAGTGAGCGACAAGTCGAATGTTGTCGATTTCGTGGGTTTGGCCCTTAAGTTGTGTATTATTTAACATTGTGTGCGTTTTTAAATTTCTGAATATTACTGTTAGGGAATAATGTGTTCTTTTTTGATAAGATTTGTACACTTGGGTCTATTTATTTATCTGGAAATATTTTAATCTACAAAAACAATTTTTTCAAAAGGTAAAACGTAACAGTATGTGTATATTCCTTGACTTTGAAGTAACAAATAGCAAATATTTTCACTGACTTTTAGTATGAGTTTCAATCAACCATACGCATGGAAAAGTCACTATGGGGACACCACCCGCACATTCCCCTTAAGAATTGCTGTTGCCCTTTATCCCCACCCCCTTTAGATTATTAATTAGTAATTTTAATAAAACTCTTAAAAATTGCAAGTCATAATGCCCCCTAGAATAACTTTCATGCCAATCTAAGCAACCTATTTAATTTGCTCTGGTCAACATTTCAATTTATTTCAGTCTTTGTATTACTTAATTTCGGATTTACTTTCAATTAATTTTTTGACCGTTTCAATTAAACACTTTAATTGCAAGTTTATATATTTTTCATTGGAAATAAAACTATAAGAAGATAAAAATTTTCTTTTTTGCAATTCTGATGATTCTTATCTAAATTATTAAAATTATTTTCTGATTTAATATACATATTTGAAATTATTTTTTAAGTTTTTTTCGTGCCACAACTTTTAATCTTGGCAATTCTCTATGAGTTGTTAAATGTTTTAAGTTTGGCAATACCTTTTTTTAGTCAATCATTCATCAGTTGTCAGGGGAAAATAAGTATGTATCAGAGATCTGCATGATTACGAATCAAACAGCACAATTTTGCCTCATTGAAAAATGAATACTTATCTAGCACTTAACATTAACAATTTTAAAATTGCTAATGCATGATTCATATTCACGAGACTGTTGCTAATAAATGCATGGCATTACTTGCAAGTTCTGTTTATTCATATTATTTATTTAAATACTTCTTGAAAAACCTTATTCTTATTATTTTTGAATTGATTGTGTTAAATTTTCTTAAAACACTTTTCAAAAGTTCCTTAAATATATTTTAAAGATTTATGAAAACATAGACATATACTGTGTTATTATGTTAAGACTTCATCTGTCCAACGTGGTTTTGTGAGTAATTTGATTATTATACAAAATAATCAAACAACAGTAAGTGCCGGTCCAGACTTGCAATTTTCGTTGCAGCGATTCTTGAATATGTGTAAGAGTCTTGAAATAGAAATATATACTTTTGTATTCCTCTCTCGCTCTTTTGCACTAAAAAATAAAAAGTTGCTGCAACAAAAATTGCAAGTCTGGACTGGGACTAAGTAGTTTTTATTTTCTTTTGCAAAACAGTACTTAAAAAACAAGAGTTACCCAGTAAAAAAAGACACTCCAAAAAAGTCATGAAAATGTAGAGTTTGCGATCTGGAAGTAGTGCAAATTTCGATCCGATCTAATGATTCTTACATAGGGTTGTCATTGCAAGAAGTTTTCCTTTTCGATGCCTGGTCACCGAATTGGAAGCGATTTTAAGAAAAATTTCCTTTTTTGTTTTCTATGATAATATTTTCATCTAGGAAAAATAGTAAATAGTTACCTACTTTAACAATTCGTTTCTTTTTATACGAATTTAAGCCCGAAACAATATTTTCATGTAAATTTAAGGAAATAACTTTTAAATTTTAGACTAAAATTAGTTCATAAATTTCGTTAAAAAAAAATCGTTTTTTTATATTCTGGTGAGTATTTTCTAAAGCTATGGAAGAATTACAAGGTTTTGTATTGCTAAAATAATCTTCCACTTGGTTTTCTGCTAACTATCGGTAAATTAAAAATATCGACTTTTTGGAAGCAATAAAAATTTAGTTCCTTTAGAATGACTTCCAATTTGTTTACCGGGTAGTGATTGACAGTCAGTTGTTACGGAGTTAATTAACACTGCAAGCAAAATATGATTAGTATATAATGATGTTAAAAACACAAAACAAATGCATTGTAAATGTGAGTGGACAGCAAAAGTGAATCAACTCATACAGTTCTCTGGTATGTATGCAATTTCTTTTTTTGTTACATGTTTGTATATACCGTTAGGTGAAATGCAAAAGCACGTAACTACACGTTTTTAAATTTTATAGGAGACTGAAGTAAAGTTCCTTTATTTTAATTTTTAATACGGCTAATTGTTATATTTTTAAGGTATGAAAATTTGTAAAGACATGTAGTTCGATGTAATACACAATAATTAATTTAAAATGAGATTTTGATTTTTTTTTTTGATATGTGGTTTTTTATTTCAGCTGACGATATGCACATATGTATATGATTGTGCATTTTAAACCTGATTTTAAAGCCTTAAGTAGTTATATGACCACATTTCAATATCACTCCCATGAACTGTTTTCCTATCGGCACACCAACACACACTGCCAAACAACTCGAAAGTACGAGTAGCATTAGAATCGAACTCAGATGAAAAATTAAAACTTCCATCTCACAGTAGTACAAAAAAAAAAGTAAAAAAAAAAAATTAAATAATTTTGCATAGTAAATGCTAACCCCCAGCAATGTAATTTCATGGCTTTCTGCCACAACGAGTAACACAATAAACGCATGTACATGGCGAACAATGTAGTGCAGTGTCTAGAAAATTAAATAAAAATGCAATATCCTAAACAGATCAACTGGAAAATGCGGAATAACACGAGGGTAAAAAAAAAAATAGAAAAAAAAAACAAATAAACAAATTTAAATATAAACTTGTATTTTAACTACGGTGGTCTGTCTGTCTCTTGCTTTATGTAGTTATAAAAACCACCAAAATATTTGTATTTTTTTAACAAAAGGTGCAAAGTAACAACAATTGCCAATTGCTGTTATGATTATCTAGCAGTAGTAGCAGCAACATTATCAGCTTTGGCAACATATGCAATATGTATTTTGAAGATTATTTTTGTATTTTTTTTCTTTGTTCATTTTAAGTTTGGTCGAATACATACAACAAATCTATTTAATTGCAAAACATGACAAAGCAGAATTAGGGAATATATGGCGCTTTTTCTTCTTTCATATTGTCATAGTGTTCGGCGTGACTTTAATAACAGAGAAAAAAAAAAAATTAGAAACACAGTTGTTAGGTTATTTAAAGAAAAGCCACGTGCGCTTAACCCTTTAAATGTGTGTTATGAATTTCTAATAGAACTTTAGTTTGTGGGGCTTTCAGCATAACTAAATTGAAGGTTCGGTAAATGCCGAATCTTAACGAATCTTTATAATAAATCTATTCCTATTTCATACATTCCATGGCGAAACAGCTGATTTTGAAAATACTCTTGTCTTCTTCTTTTTCTGATGCATTTATTTAATAAAAATTCCCACAATATCTAATTCGTTTTTTGTGGTTAAATCACTGTTAAATTTGCACTAAATTTAAATTTGTGTTATAATATTTAGAAAACTGGTTATCTTTCATGTTCCTATTTCCTACATTCCACAGCGAAACAGCTGATTTTGAAGATACTGCTGTCTTCTTCTTCTTTTTCTGACGATTCAGTTTTTTGTTGGAATATCTTGGCGATTTTTGCCTAGCGGAGTGCGGAAAAGTAATAGAAATGCAGAATATTTGATGAGCGATATATTACGATAATTTGAAGTCCAAGAAAGGTTAAGCCCAGCTGATTAAACGCTAAAACTGAATATATTTGATGACAAGCGGATGCTCTGTATTTGCTGGGAGTAGAAAGGTCTGGTTATGGGCTAGTGAAATCGGGCCTGACTATTACAAGGGAACTGCAACCCACACTCCCGATTTTCAAGGGAGTATTTTGAGATTATTTAATTATAGCTATGCTATTTATGGCGCTATACAGGAGTTAGGATAAATAAGTCCTAGTTTACACTATGCAAGTCTTGTCGCTTAGCTAATTACTTTTTTAGGAGAGAGAGACGAGGGGAAAAGAAATGATTCTGTTCCCCTCGTCTCTCCCTCCCTCGAACTAATTAGTTTAGCAATAAGACTTGCTAGTGTAAACTAGGACTAATCGGCACTATTACAGATACAAATTTATTTTTGTTTTGATTTCTTTGGTTTTAAAAGCAGAGTACGAAAGTAAACTAAACAAATTGTTTGATTTTGTTTTGTTTTGTTCTTTGAAGTGAGTGAAACAAAAACAATGAGAACGATTGCTCAATTTGTTTTGGTATTGTTTTTGTGCATGAGCACAAACCAGAGAACACAGCTGATTGGCTGTAAGTCGACTAATAGCCGCCACCGGCCACAAACCATACATTAGTTTAATTGTACGCCGCTAGAAAAGATTAATTAATGGGAAATAAATGGAAACGTTTTGAAATATTTGCTGCGAATTTGACATCGTCATATAATATAATATTATTGCATTGTTATTTAACACATTAACGGCCCTATGTGTAAGCAAAAATCGGCATGAAGTTGCAAAATTCTTTAAGTTCATGTTCAATTTTGCCACTTATGCCAACTTCATGCCAATTTTTGTTTAAACATAGGGCCGTTAGTTTGTTTTATATAGCTAAGCAGCATAGCTATAACCGGGTGTCCTAAAACACCTCTCTTCTTTTTATAATTTAGTAAATAGAGGATGCGCGATTTTGCCTCACACGCGCCTTATATTCCAGGCCTTGCTCCGTTCGATTAAAAGTTGCTTGGATAGATGCTGAACACTCTAAATTTAAAGTCTTAAGCTCATTTGCTGCAAAACTATCTAGTTTTTTTTTAGGTTACGACGATGTTGCAATAAAGGAGCGATATGTACAATTTCAAAATCGATACAATTTATAAAACGCACAGTTTTCTTTTGTTTGACAAAGCAACAACAGAACAAGGGAGTTAATTAAAATTATTGTTAAGGAAACTTCATATGCAAAATATTTGTAATTTATAACAACACAAAAGACAAAAATATTTGAAATCAATGGCAGAAAGTAAGAAAGAAAAAAAAATTGTTTTGTCTAGGAGAAAATCTCATGGCAACATCAGTGCAACTCTTAGCCAGAACCAAGAACAAACATATTTATGTATGTATATTTGATGATCCTTATGTTATCATAAGAGGCACAAACAGAAATCCAAAAAGAAAACAATGTGTGTGGCAAAAAATTACCTTTTATGGTTATATTTCAATTTGTGTTCATTAAATTAGAACGCATGGCCTGGAACTAAAATAAAACTATTGTTCTATATACCACATACAAACTGGTACCTTCAATACAAAAAAAAAAATATATATATATATATAAACTGAAAAAAACTTCTCTGCTAGTTAAGATTTAAATCTGATAATACAACGAACGAACTTACGTACTTGTACAACAATTGTTTCCTATAATACGAGTGCATATTGTGTATTTCGACTTGTGCATACTTTTCACATATTTAAAATCACATCGAGCATATTTTTTTTTGTTGCAGTTGTTGCTATTTTTGCTCTTTAGTTTGGCTTATTTTTGTACGTGTGCTCTATACATCACACATAGTACTCGTATTTGTGTTATACTGCCTGAGATATTCTTGTAATATGTCCTTGTTATTATAAATTTTTGTTCTTTTTACAAACACTATTCTACTATTTTTTTTTTTGCTATATTTTCCTACTTAATCATGCTACAGCTTGTTAAAAAATTTTCTGTGAAAGAAATGAGTTTTTTTCTCTCTCTAAAGTTCACTTCATGTCATTTTAATATAATCTTAGATATTGGCCATATTTTTTCCCATTCTTGTGGTTAAAAAAAAAAAAACATTTTTGTTAAGAAAAAGTTCTATTTTGCTGTTGTAATTTCATTCGCTGGAATTTAATAGTATAAAATTTAATTATGGAATATTTGATGTTTTATAAATGCTGCCTAAAGGAATGAGTTATGATTCCATCTATGTTCTAAAATTTTAGTTTAATAAAGTTGAAATGCAAATGAAAAGGCCCTAACTCATTTTTTTTAAATCCCGATTTTAGCATTTTTCGCTACATTAGATTTTTTCTATTGCAATATTAAAAAAACTCGATTTCAAAATAATGAGTTAGGGCCTTTCTATATTAAGGTAACGATATGCATCTTCTACGTTGGAAGTGCCAAGCTGATTTTGAGTTAATGGTACCTCCGTAATGAGCATATTCGAAAGTACCCCTTATCAAACTCTCAATTAATTTCGGTGATTTTTTCGGGAAGTTATAGCACTATGACTTGCGACTTATTTTTTTAGGGTTTCGTACACCAAAGGTGAAAAGAAACCCTATTGTTTTCGCTACGCTGTCCGTATGTCCGGCTGTCCGTCCGTCTGTCACAGGATATTTTCTCGAGAACTGTGAGAGCTACGGGCCTGAAATTTGGACACAGTGTGTAGATCTATGGTCGCTACAACAACAAATACATGAGAGTTGGAAATTAAAGGGTGTTCCAAAACGAGCAACAAAAAATTTTAAAATCCCATGTAATATACATACAATTGAAGCAAAGCCGCGAATAACGTTGTAAAAGACAATTAAAAAAAAACCAGTTTTTTCACAGATTACCATTAACGTAACTCTCTTGCGTTGTTCAAACATCCAACCATCCAAAATTATGCATCTGATCGCCGTCAAAATACAATTACAATCAGTCAGTCAGTGGAAAACTTTGTAAGTAACTAATAAATCATGCAAACAAAATTGTCGAAAATAATTGATAAATGTAGCAGAGATACAAAAAGAAAAGATAATGCTAGTTATCATTATTTTCGATACGCTAAAAAAATTTAAACGAAAAAAACAATCTTGCCTTAAAATACGTTTTTTGGCTCTCTTGCAAAATTATTATTTTGTCACTTAAAACGTTATTCGCGGCTAACCTTCAATTGTATGTATATACACTTGAAATTTGTAAGGTTAGTGTATTTTTATACAGACTACAAAAATTAACACTAAAATTTCAAACAATTTTAATTAAAGGGTGTTCCATCAGTTAATGCAATTTTGACTATGTAATTTTGACAACTTGCTGTATCTTGGAAACCGTAAGAGCAAACTTCTTGAAATTTTCAGAAACGGTAAAACAAAAAAATCTTAAAATTATAAAATGGCCAAACCGAAAAAAAATCGCCAAAACAAAAAAAAAACGCCAAAACAAAAAAAGCACCAAATTAAACAAAAATTTCTAAAACGAAAATAAATCGCGAAAAACCGGAAAAATCGCCAAAATCGCCAAAATGAAAAAATCGCCAAAATGAAAAAAATCGCCAAAATGAAAAAAAAATCACCAAAATGAAAAAAAATCACCAAAATGAAAATAATCGCCAAAATGACAAAAAATATCGCCAAAATTAAAAAAATCGCCAAAACGAGAAAAAAGCGAAAAATAAACAATAAAAATTATTTCAGCTGAAAAAACGTCAAAAACTTAAAAAAAACGCTGTATTAAAAAAATGCTTAAGGCTAAACGTAGGGAACCCTTCGTGCGCGAGTCAAAGTCGCACTTTTCTGAATTTATTTAGACTTCGAATCTCATTTGGAGTAATAGCTTAATTTAGGTTACACTTTGTTATATTTCAACTTGAATGTATTACTTATAGTGTGTAGAACGATGTTTGCTTAAAAATGTAAAGGTTAACACAGAATGTCTCAATTTAACTGTAAAAGAAATAAATTTTTGAACATCGACTTGAACGCTTAAAAGTGCTCTCCTTCCAAACAGCCAAATATGACTTAAGCACTTTTTCCTTATTGCCACAGATATATTATCAGGCTCGCATTTTCCCAAAAGTCATACGTTTATGTGTAATCGTGAATAGCAGAATTTATGCATTATCATCTTATCCATATATCCATCTATCCGTTCATATTTACTGGTGGCTTGTCCAGGAATTTGTCCAGGAGCCAATGGAATCACACGTTTACATAAACAACAAGTTGAATATTTTTTAATTGCAACCACAATCGTTTATTTCGAAAACAAAAGACTTAAGACACAAACCTTACACATATGACAATTGAAGATTTTCACAGTTGAAATATTTTTAATAAATGCCATGACAACAACAAATAATATCTTTGTCATAGATATAAAAATTCTTGAAATTGCGCGGTACATACAGAAATAAGTATGTTGGACATAAAACTAAATATGAAAATTAATCATGAATAAGCAAGAGTATGAACGAGTATGTGTCGGTGTGTGTCTCTGTGTGTGTGTGTGATATGTATGTGTAAAATATTTATAAAAGTCTTAATACAACAAAGTTGAAAGAAAATGTAACTAAATTAAAATTTATGGTTTACAGCAAAATAACTTGCGTTCTTAAATTCCTTTAATGTTGCTCATCACTATAAAAAAAAAATAAATAAAAAAATATTAGAGTTTTAGTGGCTAGATGATAGCGTACGTCGAGAACGCCAAAACCAAGCAGAAAGAATAATAATAATAAATGTATGTATGTGAGTGAACAAAATGATTTTATAAACTTTAAGTAAAAACTTCTATTAATTTTGTCATCGTTACATGATTGTTACATGAGCCTAAAAGAAAGACATTTTGGTGGTTTAACACATGTTGTTTGTTGGTGTTGTTCTTTTTCTGCATGTTGTCGTTTGCTGAGCTGTTATTGCTTTAGGCGGCAGATATCTAATAAAGCATCCTCTATCTCTGGTTGTAGCATTACAGCAATAACAACATCAACATCATCATCATCATCAGGTATTTCTTACTGCTTTCTATTTTGTTCCTAACGAGAAGGGGATGCCGGTTTGTACTCCAGCAGATAGATATACAACACTTAGCACTCGTATGTATGATACTCGTAGTTTAATGGCTAAAGATGATGTTGTTTGTAGCCTGTAGATTTTGTTAAGAAGAAAAAAAAAACTCATACTCAAAAGAAGGTCATTTTGATAGAAAATTTTGATAGTTTGAAAAAGAGAAAATTAAAAGGAAAATATATTTTTGAACAAGAACATTAAAAGAAAAGAAAAAACTAAAATGTTTAATGTAGGCTCTTGCATTGTTTTATAGCTTCAGTTAAGCCTTCCTTTAAAAAAAAAAAAACAAAACTGTAGTACCTTGACGAATTTACGATTACTGTGGTGGTCACTTCTGCAAAAATTCATACAACTAAAGTTGAAAAAATAAATAAATTAAATAAAGATTCTTCTTCCACATTGTCGGCATCCCATTGTTGTAAACTGCTACATATTAGTGTGTTGGTGTGTGTGTGTGTATGTTGTATAGTGCAACTCGTGGTATTCTATCACAAGTTATCGGTTAAGTTGTGGTGATTTACTTGTTTTGTTGTCGCTTGGTTGCATTTTTTCTTCTTTATACTTTACTTCTCGTCATCGTTAAGTTTATTGAAATCATCAAAAATTCTCAAACTATATAAATATGTGTGTGTTTGTATGCAGGCAACAGATAGATAAGTAATAAAAAGCCTATAATCGTTAAATGCTCTTCTAGATTTTTGTTAAAGTTATAGCTAGAAATAAATGATCGTTAGCGAAATTACTCTTGAATACATAGTTATCAAATAATTAAGAATGATTAAATTGTTATTTTCAACATTGTTTAGCAAAATAGAGAAACATATTTGTTTTTCATGTCAGGTAGTTTAAACGCGCTAAATCCACTTTTTTAATACCAGAGTGACAATAATTAAACGCGCGATTTGAATGAAATGTAAGAGTAAGAAATGGAATTTTAGCCCAATCGAAACATAAACATGGAAACAAATAAAGTTCGAGCAAAAATAATTAAAACTAACTGAAATGAATAGCTTGTGGGCTTGTGACAATAAATAAACATATACAAATACAACAAACCAAGTTTGTTTTAAATAGTACAAAAATAACCAAATTAATAGGAATGTGCATAATCAGTAAAGCACTAACAACAATGGCAAGACTGCTGTAAATTAGATAGGGTTGGTAGCATTAAGCTTTCATTACAAAAAAGCTTTTAGCCAATTGTAATACGATGAATGAAACTAATTCACATATTCTATTTGCATTAAAAAATTTGTTTATCAGGCTGAAATTTGCATCAATTGACATCACACACAGTGGAGCAAATACTAGGACGCTGCCGATGAAGGTCTGCCGGCTTTCGAGTAGTGTTTGTAATAATGGGATCTGTTCTGTAATCCGAACCCGTGTAAATTTTTCGTTATCAAAAAGTTAATAACGGTCCTGCTGACATGTTTAAAATCATACACGATAATTTTCTATCAGACATGATATTTGGGAATCTATAGAATAGCAAAATTCAAAAAAAAATCTAAAAAAATATTTCTATTGTCGGAGTTAGTTTTCTAAAATCATGCGGTTACAAATCGATCGGTGTACAGAACAAGACCGAATATTAAAAATTAACTTTGGTGTTATTAATTCCTTAAAAAATGGTCACATCCCAATAAACAAATTTTGCTTGAAATCAAGTGTAAAACAATTATTTTTCAATTCAAACATTAAAGTGTCAAGCGCTGAATTATGAATTTAGTGAAAAGAGAACTTAATTGCAATTCGGACCAAGTTTTGGTTTTGAAAATTCATTTCTTGATTTATTTATTTTTGATATTTTTCATCACAATTTCCGTTTTATTAATAAACTAGTTGAGCCCGGTAAACGTTGTCTTACCCTCAATTATTTTTTTAACTACAAATTACTCCACACAATGGTCACTTGTTGGATCAAAAATAAAACAAAAACCTATCGGGTATTGACCCGAAAATTTCAGCACCATAGCTGTTATAGTTATAGAGATCATGCGATAGGCACAAACACACACTACTTTTTTACATATACATATATAGCTAAATTACTTCTTTGACAAAGTTTTAACATATGTACATATATCGTCACCGAAAATCCACAAGACCTTAAGAACAAAAAAATTCAAAATATACTATTTGATTGATTCTGATGTGATTAACCAAAATACATCTTTCCCTAAAATTTTACTCACATGTGTTCAAAAATACCGATTTTATTTAATATTCGATTTAGCGGCTAACAAATAAATAGTGTAAAAAATTCTGTGACAATAAGGAAAAAGTGCTTAAGTCATATTTTACTGTTTTAAAGAAGCACTTTTAAGCTTTCAAGTCGATTATCAAAAATTTATTTCTTTTGCAGTTAAATTGGGAAATTCTCTGTTAACCTTTACTGTTTTAAGCAAACATCGTTCTACATACTATAAGTTATACATATAAGTTAAAATATACCAAAGTATAACCTAAATTAAGCTATTATTCCAAATGAGATAAGAAGTCTAAAAAAGATAAGTCGCAAGTTATGACTTGCTATAACTTCCTGAAAAATCACTCAAATGAATTGAGATTTTGTAAAGGGATACTTTCGAATATGCAGTTATGGAGGTACCACTAACTCAAAATCAGCTTATCTCGACTTAAGCACTTTTTCCTTTTTGCCACAGAATTTGTAAGTTTTTTTGCGTCTCCTGTAAATAAGTAAAAAGTGTACTTACAGTCTTTTGTATTTTGGGTGACGATATGTAGAATTAGAATAGGGGGAGAAACTGCTCCAAGGACAGGCACTGCGACACCTGATGGATCTTTTGTAAATTTCTATGAATTAGATTAATTCAATCTCTGTATGACTCTCCTTATGAAGGTCAGTACAGATATTGGAGAAGCCCGCCTAATATCATCTGAACACAGAAACTCAGAATGAAAAAAACGCCTTCTACTGTCACACAATACGATGCACTCACAAATATGTATGACGATATGTATATATTTTCTTTGTTTTTTTTTTTTATTTCAAATTATTTTTAGTCTTGAAAATTACATGAAAAAAACTTGAATTTAACTTTGTTTCCAGTTAAATTTCAAGTGTTTGAATTTTAATTTTTTTTTGTGTGCCTTTTGGAATGCAATTTGACTTACAGACAAGAAATTTTAATTTTCATCTATAAAATGGCAGTAATTTTATAATTTATAATTTTAAAAAATCACGTGTCTCGAAATAAACGAAATACATCGTTTTCACCCATTCGATTTCCTACTAGATGATTTATCAGAAACTATTTCTTTTTCTTTGTTTTCAAAATTTTATAAAGCTTTTCACAAACAAAATGGCGCATGATTTGAATTTTTTTTCATATAATAAAGGAAAAAAAATGAAAATAAAGTTTCTACTGGTTGCTTGCTTATGGCTTTGTCAGTTGTCAACACAGTAAACAATAAACTTTGAGCGCCACCATAATTTACGCCAACTTGATACAAAAAAAATTTAAAATAAAGTAAAACTAAAAACAACCATTCATAATTTCTTATGCCAAACATAAGTGCAGACATACATACATACATATATAAATACATGCACACACGTACCAGTAACTATGTTATCCAAAAGCAAGTTGGTAAGTAAATGTTAAGTTAAAAATGTAAACATAATTACAATTCATCACAATCATAGATACAAAAGTTGAAAAGCAAAACAAAAAAAAAAAACATAAACAACGAAGACGACGACGACGCCATAGTTTAAAATTCTGTTGCTTTCACGGTACAAACACAACTTTCATGAATTTCATATTGTGCACAATATTTCATACATACATACAAACATACAAACATACATATGTACATAAATAAACACACTTCTATGTAAAAGCCGATCCAACAAAATAAAGTGAATTTGGTAAGAAATGTAAAGCTGTGTTGGCAAATATGTGTAAAAAAAAAATATAAAAAAATGTTTGTATGTGTGTAAATATTTTTGCCATCCTTTTTTTAACTTCTTTTAAGATATTCTCATCATAAGACAAAACAAAAAAAAAGTAAGAAAGAAAAAAAGTAAAATATAAATACTGGTAAGAAGTTCCAAACATGTTGGCTTCTGTTATCCACATAAGCAGTTGGGTTGGGCTTCTGCTGTAATTATCAATTGAGGGGAACTATTTACACAAGTGTGTAAACGCTATATGTAACAGTACACATACATATATACATATATACATATATACATATATGTATGTATGCGGTATGTGTGAGAGTGTGCTTTTATATGTTAAATATTTCAATACATTAATATGTTGGTGGGCTGGTCTTTCATAAAGTAAAAACAAAAGTTGACATATGGAGTGATAAGCTTAAAAGACTTCTTCTTCTTCTTGATGAGAGGAATAATTATAAAACTAATGAAGATGAGTAGAAAAAAAAAAGAAAAAGAAAGAAAATGGAACGATAAAAGGCACTAGTATAGAAATTTAACCAATTAGTGATGGGCTTGTGGTTAGATGCTCGTATTAACAATGATTTTAAACATTTGAGCCAATAGTATTAAAACAAAAGACTTAAAACAAAAACTTGATCAATCAGTTTATTGCCGAAAATGTTAATTTGAACAGCATTATGTTTTGTTCTGCAGGTAGTTTGCAGTCGTTTAAATAAATTAAACATTAAACCAAGATGGATGTAAGAATAATTATAAAAATTTGTGTTCCTCAAACATGTTAGTAGTTATATACTCGTAAAGGATGTTTTTTTAAGTCCGATAAAACTTTGAATTATGAAAATTAACAGAAATCATTAGATTTTAAACCAAATTAATATTAAAAACTAATTTCGGACATGTGGCCAGTGTGGCTTTTCTTGATGCAGCTTATTATAAAGGGTGTATTTTATAGAGTGGCACAAATTTAAATCATAATTATGATTATTTTTTATTATAATAAATTAAATTATTATAATAAAACAAAGAAATATATTTTTGATATCAATGAAACGGGTTTTATTGGAGAGAAAATTTTATGAAATTAATGTTTAAATATGATTTCTGCCATGTGGCCGCCACGGCTGGCGCGTAGAAGGCGCAAACTGGAACACAAATTTTCAACAACTTTTCGCTGCATTTGCGGCCGCATTTTGCCGATAGCTCTACGAATGTTGATTTCCAGTTGTTCAATTGTTTGTGCCTTATAAACGTATACAAGTGGCTTAACATAACCTCAAAGAAGATAATGCAATGGAGTTTAATTACACGATCTTAGTGGCCAATTGATTGGGCCATTCACCCTTATTCTAATTGTCGACATCGACGTCACTTTAACACAACACCAAAAAATTAAGGCTTGTGTATCCGTTGACGAAAACAACTGACTCCTGTTGGCAGGTTTATGGTATTTTCTAGACCTTAGGGAACGGAAATAAATTGCCAATAGCATAACATTTTTCTCAAGAGCGAGTAAACAAGCCCCAATTTTTTTGTATTGTGTTAAAGTGACGTTGATGTCGACAATTAGAATAAGGGTGATTACGTGAAATTATTTTTTCATTAAAAGTTTCTTTGAGTAAACCAATTGTAGCGCCCGCTGTGTGGCATGTGACTCCGTTATGTACGAAAAAATATCGAATCATGTTCCTATACCGTTCACCATTGACAGTAAAATTCTAACCATCATCGTTTTTAAAGACATATGTATGTGCCAATGACACTGCCAGCCCGTAAAGCGCACCAAACAGTGATTTTCTGTGGTTGTAATGGTGTTTATGGACTTGTGGATTCTCCTCACTCCAAATGCCACAATTCTGCTTATTTACGTACCCATTCAACCAGAAAAACCAAATAAAGCCCAAATCGGAAAATAAAATGTTTAAATATTTTCAAATTTTCAAAATTTCAACAATTTGCACGCTGTAAGTCAATTCATAATGAAATTTCAAAGCTAACTAAACAAAAAGAAACTATCAGCTGTTAAATGAATGGCCAAATAAAGCAGTGATGCCAACTAAAAGTTGTAATACTCTAAGGAAAAAAATATATTGACAATAGTTGCGTCGCGCAGATGACAAAAAACTGAAATGGGTTTGAAGGTAAACGTTCATGTGCATAATTTTTAACAGATTTTCATTCAAAAAATTTTAATTAATCTGTATTAATCTGTAATGTATTCACACAGACATGGTTTTAATAAATGTTGACTTTAACTTTAGATTAGAAAGGGTGGTGTAAAAAAAGCACCTCCACTCGGAGATGCAATTGGGTCCATTGTGATTAACTTTAACGTTTAAGCCAATTGCTAAAATCTGATTTTACCATACAAAAAGATTTTATTACAAACAACTTACAACCTTTTTTTTTAATTGGTTTTATGAAGCGCAAATTTGTTTTCGCTGTATAAAAATCAGTGTGTTGTTCATCTGATTAAAAAAGTACAAACTAAGTATTTCTTCTTACTCGTAAATTATTTTTCACGGCAAACTTTTTTGCGGAAATATCCATATGAATAAATTCTAAAGTTTTTTTTCCTATAAAAGAATTTTTTTGTTTTATTTTGATTGTTTTAGGGCCGAGTTTGTAGTCATTAGTTAATTATTAGTAAACTTCATATTCACAGTGTATTGTTTAACTAAAATTCTTAATAAATAAACAAAGAATGGTAACCCTATCAAACTATTAAGTTTCAGTATTGACAGCTCTGCTCTAGCATATGGTTTTGGAGCTATGCTCTTAATGGCGCGATACAGGAGTTAGGACGTGATTTTCGTAATAAAAATAATCGACACTATTACAGTTACAAATTTATTTTTGTTTTGATTTCTTAAAACTTAAAAGCAGAGTATGAAAATAAATGAAACAAAATGTTTAATTTTGGTTTATTTCGTTCTTTCAAGTGAAACAAAAACAATGAGAACGATTGCTGTAAGCTGGTTAACAGCCGCCGCCGGCCACAAACAATACATTAATCGTATGCAGTTAGAAAAGAACATAATGTGAAATAAATAGAAACGTTTTGAAATGTTTGCGCCGGATTTGACGTCATTATATAATATAATTTTACTGGATTGTTATTTCACAATCCAAGCTAAGCAGCGTAGCTCTAACCGGATGTCCTAAGACAACTCTCTTCTTTTTGGTGTACATTTCTTATAGTATTTCTTAAAAATTGATAAAACAAGCGTGCGCTGATCAAACTTTATCGTGCAAGATGGAAAACCCAAAATACAATAGAAACTAATAACTATTTATAAAAAAAATAAAACAAACCCAACTGCGACCAACTATAAACCGTTGAGTAGCATATCTGGTCATTCGAAAGGAAAAATCATAAGAGAAACCTAAAAATGATTTTTAAATACCTGTCCAATGATATCCATTTTGATATAGTTCGCCGAATTTTAATTTTTTTCGTGTTTACAAAATGGCGTCTGTTGGCCGCCATATTGAATTTTGATAACTGACATATCTTAAGTGACACTTCCGAGATTAAGACAAATTGACACAAAGATCATCAAAATGGGTCCACACGTTCAGTTTATATAGTGCTGCAAAGGAACACACACACATACATACATACATACATACATACATTAATAAATAGACTGCGTTGCGCAGTCGGGTAAAAAAACTGATGGTGTTACAACTGAACATAAAGAAGATGCTTGGCAACGTACGAGTATTTGTGACAAGTGTCACAACAACATTACTAATAATAATTTCATCGAATCAGCTGTTCTCTAACTATTTGTTAACCAACGACATTTGGCAGTTTAACTGATGGTATAAACAAAAAGCTGTGAATCAAATATTATTGGTTAAACTATTGCCATTACCTAACTAATGGCTGTGAATTTGAACCTTAAAGAATTACATGTTATTCTAAACAAATGAAAATTTTCGACAGCTATTTAATCAAATGACATCGGACATGCATTTAAACTGAAATTCATTTATAAATAAGGTGTGATTATAATTAGCACGGTAACCGCAAGTAAAATGTCATTGCTAAATCAATGTTTTTGCAATTACAAATTTAAATTTTGTATTCACATTAAAGCAAAGTCTTGCTGCAGTCGCTGGAAATAAGGAAAATCGTATGATAAAAAAATAAAGTAATAAGCAGCAACTGTAAGAAATAAACAGTTGTTGTTAAAGTTATCATTATGCTTAGACAATAGTTAGTTTTATATTAAATTGTTTAACAATTTATGGTTTTTTGATGATGCTGATGGTTTCAAATGACGAAGCTAACAGCACACATAAGACATAAACTCAAGATAAAATAGCAAAATATGAGGTTGCTTTCAACCAAGAAGGTGGTAATGGATGGTGGTGTGGTATGCGATGATGATGATGATGACGGTGTTGGTGCCACCACCAGCACCATTAAGGCCGGCTTGAGTTACCAAACTACCAGCAGTAAATATAGTTAAAACAGCTGCTGTATTAAATGTTGTTACTACAACGTATTTAAGCCATAAATTGTTTTTAAATACGGCAAAAATTACAAACAAAAAAATAAAATAAAATAAAAAAATTTAAAATAACCATACTATTGATAACTAACACAACTTTTGGCAGTGGCAGTTTGGGAATAAATAGCGAGCATGTTGATCAGTTGATCATTGCATACACACAGCACAAACCAAACACACATGCTCATTATTATGAAATACTAGTTTTTTTCTATCTCTCTCTGTCTCTATTCCATGGAAAAATAAAACAAAACATATTTTGATGAAAATCTTTAGCTGAAAAAAAAGCTGCCGAATTTTTTATTTAACTTATTTTTTTTTTGTTGGCAACAAACCAAAAAATATATATTAAAAAATTCATTTTTTCTTTATCTACGTATTTAGGAAAATAAGGCGGTAAAGATTTAAGAGTATCATTTGGTTGCGGAGTTTTTGTTTATTTTTTTTAATACAAAATCAAATGGCAATAAGCAAATGTGTGAAAATTGTTTAAATAGCAACAAAAACTTTAAGTAGTTTGTAGTTAATAGTAGTTATTTAAATATATATGTATTTTGTTTTATAATAAAGCAAAAATATCTAAAAAAAATTAAAAAAAAAAAAAAAAAAAGATTTATGCAAATTTATGAGCTGCTGAAAAGTAAACGTTTGCAGTTTGATTTTTTATTCCATTATTGTTAATGTTTGTTTTCGTTAAAAAACAAAAAAAAAAAATAAATATTTCATGCCAGTTTAAGCAAGATTTATTTGAAATTTTCCTAAAAATATTTGCTGATGAAATTGTATAATTTATGTTTGCTAATATTTTTTTCAGGAAAAAAATTAATTTAAAATATGTATGTATGTGCAAAAAGAAAATTGCTTTAAAAATATATGCATTTAGTTTTTTTGAATTCAAAAATATTTTTTTTTTAAATTTAAACATTTAATAAAGCCAAAACATTCATTATTATGTTAATTGCTATAAATCTTGGCACAACAAGAATTAAAGTTTTATTCTAAAGCAGTGTTCTTATAAAATCTGGCCTTATAAAGGTTTTAATATTTATTTAATAGAAAAAGTTAATGAATCGAGACTTATTTATTGATACTTAGGGAAAAATAAAAGAAAAAATTTAAATCAATTTGCTCTTATAAAAATTCACGTTTTTACTTTTGTAGATCCCATGTAGGCTTGCCAGACGGGCTTGATTTGGCTGGACTGTCAAGCTTTTTCAAGGCTTTTCAAGATTCAAGCTTAAAAACTATTTGTCAAGCTAAAAATTAATTTAAATATATCTTAAGTTTATTTCGATATGCTAAGTGTATAACTATAAACACTAATAAGTGTCAAGAAGTAGTTTGCACCTTTACGCAACATCAGAATTTGGCAACACTGGTAACTTGACATTATAAGCGACCAGCTGATGAAATTATATTGTATTTCCACACATACTTTAAAAACATATACGCCTTTGCAAACTGTTTTTTTAATTAAATATAATTTTTGTTAAAAACCATTGAGTTATTTATTCGTGTTTAAAAAATATTTTAAATTATTGTCAAGCTTTTTCTTTTGCAAATTAAGAACTTTTTCCTTGAATGTCAAGATTTGTCAATATTTGGGTCTGGCAAGCCTAATCCCAAATTCAAATCGCAAAATTTTTTTATTGTCAATACCAGCTGTAACGCTCTTCTATAACTTTCCCTTGAAAGTAGCGCATTATCTGTTCAATTGACCGAAACTGAACACAGCTTTATCATGAATTCCACATTTGAACATTTCCGAACGAAATTTTTTGTTCACATGGATTTTCATTTCGTATCACAAATCCCATTAAAATTAAGAACTTACATATTTCCACTTTTTCCGACACACAAATCTTTGTGAATAATTTTCTTCATAAACAGCCAAAATATTTCACAATCGTATGCAGTTATTTTGAAAGCAAACAAATTCACAAGCAATTCTTCTCGGAGTTTAAATATTCGGAAATTTTCAAAAAGACATGTTATTCATGATATCAGCTGTTTACACGTTCGGAAATTTCCATGTAAAGTTTTATTTATGACTAACAGTTTCCCGCGACTTCGTTCGCATCCAGTAAGAAACAGAAAAACTACCAACCGCACAAATTTTCCGCTTCACTCTGTTCCGAGTAACTTTCTTGATTTTTTTCTTTCATATTCTTCTTCTCCAGACAATAGTAAACAAAACAAATAAATTCAGTAAAGTGCGATTTTGACTCGCTGACGAAGGGTTCCGTACATTGGGCTTTGACCATTTTTTTTACTATGGCGTTTTTTTGCGTTTTTGACGTTTTTTCAGCTGAAACGATTTTTTTTTTGTTTTTTCGCTTTTTTCTCGTTTTGGCGACTTTTTTCAGTTTTTGGCGTTTTTTCAATTTTGGCGTTTTTTTCATTTTGGCGATTTTTTTCATTTTGGCGATTTTTTTCATTTTGACGACTTTTTGCATTTTTGGGGTTTTGTCATTTTGGCGACTTTTCCAGTTTTAGCTATAGAAATTTTTTAATTTGGCGATTTTTTTTGGTTTTTGGCAACATTTTACACCTTATTTGCAAATAGTTTTTTACAATAAAAATGTTATACGGCAACGCTTTCCAGTTTTATTTGAAAATAAGCAGTGCGTATAAACGGGATAACAGACTACAAAAATTAACACTAAAATTAAAAAAAAAAAAATATAAATTAAAGGGTGTTCTATCAGTTAATGTAATTTTAACGACTTGCTGTATCTTGGAAACCGTAAGAGACAAACTCTTGAAATTTTCAAAAACGGTAAAACTAAAAAATCCCAAAATTATAAGATCGCCAAACCGAAAAAAAATCGTCAAAAACAAAAAAAAAAATCGCCAAAACGAAAAAAAGCGCCAAATTAAAAAAATTTCTAAACTAAAATAAATTTCAAAAACCGAATAATCGCAAAATGAAAAAAATCGCCAATGAAAAAAAAGTCGCCAAAATGAAAAAATTGCCAAAATGAAAAAAAAAATCGCCAGAAAGGAAAAAAGCCAAAAACTGAAAAAATCGCCAAAACAAGAAAAAAGCGAAAAAACAAAAAAATCGTTTCAGCTGAAAAAACGTCAAAACACCAAAAAAAAAAAAAAACTATATTAAAAAAATTTTCAAAACCCAACGTACGGCACCCTTCGTGCGTGAGTCAAAGTCGCACTTTACTGAATTTATTCTTATTTGTACTGACTAAATAATATTAATCATAATAGATGATGTTAAGAATAGGCAGCACATGTTTTTGCACGCATTCTTTTATATAAATATCAGAGTTCATTGTTGAAGAGGCTATAAGCGATGTGCTCTTTAGACCAGAACTGCAAATTATTTTCAAAACCGTGGTTTGTTTTTTGCTAACTTCAACCATTTTCGCATACAATTTGCCTTTTGGACCGGCCTCTCCTCATTTCTCATAAACATAATATCTTGGTCTTGGTATCTGTTTAAAATCCATTTAAACATATTTTTACGAACAAACCTAATAGAAATGTGTTCCATATGAAAATTTGTAAACAAAAGGAGTGATCTAGTTAAAGAACAAAACACACAAGCCCACAAACACACAATACGATGTTCAAGTAAGCATTCAGAGCATAAAAACAACAAACGGCCTGTCCCACGATGTCACCACAATTCGTTCGATCGACAACTTGTATTGCAAACAACAATAACATTGGAAAATTTATTGTTGTTTTCAATACAAGTTGTCGATCGAACGATTTCTAACAAATATACAACCACACAAATATATAAGCCAATGCAAGCGAAAGACACAACAAATAATAGCTATAAGCTATACCTTCTACTTATTAAGAAATATACAACCACACAAACACATAAGCCAATGCAGACGATATGCACAAAGAACAACAACTATAATGCTATTTGAAGTTAGTAAGTAAACTGGCTGTCAAATAATGAAATGTCAAGAATTGAGCTGTCATCCTTTGACATTTATTAAGTAAAAAGTTGGGAAATTGGGCACCTGAACCATAGTGCTCGGGTCTTTTATTTTTTGCGCGATCATTGTCGAGAAGACCTGGATTTTATTTAACATAGTAAATTCTTTTTAAGATCGTGAGTTTCTTTTAATAACTATTTTGTTTTCTTTTTGCTTACGATCTGTTTGATTGTATCATTTTATAATATGGTTCACAGTACTTCTTGGAAGCTGAAGTATTTTTTCAATCATTGGACCTGACTATGTCGGATTTTTAATTAATTTGAGCACAATTTCGTTTCTATTTTGGTTTTCCACACGTAAGTACATCTAAACACCGATTGATTAAATACTTTGCTCGGCTCAACGTTAGTTTTGTTAAGAAAAGAAGAAAAAAAAGAAAGTAATTACAGTGTTGCCACTGGGATTTTCTAAAATAATTTTGCAATATGGCCGGATTATGTTTGAATAACGCTTTAGAAGGCAGGAACTTGTTTAAATTAATTACAAACTAATGCAAAATATTTTTATTTTATTTATTTTTTATATAAGCTGTATAAATATTCTCCAGCCATAAATAAACAGAAAATGCTTATGAAATTAAGAAAAGTATTTACATTTCCTGAAACACTTTTCCTTAACTTAAAAGTTTTTCTTGTATATCTAAAATGCGGCAATTATTCAAAGCTTAACAACTTAACAATGGGGAAATAACTTAAAAAAAAAAAATTGCAAAAATGAAAAGATTAATTACGTTAATCCCTTTGAAATACAAGCAAAATTTATACAAAAAGAGAATTGTAAAATGAATTAAAAATATTCTCCAGCAAATATCCCACACAAAATATTTCAACAAAAATTACTTAACGCCACATGAAATTTAAGACAATTAAAGGTAAGTTATTTTTTTATATATTTTTTTTTTTTTGGTTTGTTTCCTTAAGCCAGAAATTAATTCGCCTGACACAGACATACTTTTTGCAAGCCCAACTGGTTATTTTATTGCAACATTTAGGTGTTTAGTTTTTGTTTTTTATCTGCATTTGCAGAAAAAATCTTGTTTGTACTTAAATTTATATCTATGGCCTAAGATTAATTTGATGGCATCTTTTTGCCATGTGTGAGAAAGTATTTCGTTAGATTAATGGGGAAAGATTTAAGTCTCTGCCAATTTGAAACAAGTTATGCATATAAAAATAGATTTTTTAAATACATTTTTAAGGTGATGTAATAATTGTTGGCGAAATGTTAGGCAAAGGCAAAATTTAGTTACTTTAAGTGAGAAAGAGAGAGAGTGAGAAGGGGGGGGGGGAAACAGAGAGCGATAATCTTGGTTAGAATTAGGGATGTAACGAATACCAGTTTAGCGAATGCGAATGCGAAAACGAATAATACATTTTAATTTTTGCGAAAGCGAATGCGAATGCGAAAGCGAATGCAAATATTACAATACGTTAAAAAAATCACATGAAAATAAATTTATCTAAGAACATGAAGTTGTGTTGTATACATAGATCTACTTGAGTTTTGAATTCAGCAAATATTTATTAATTTATTAGAAATAAAAATTGTTAAACTGAAAGATATATGAAATCATATTAAAATAAGTATTGATAATAATTAAAAATAAATCTACAAAATGTTAGGCAATCAACCCATTCGTACTTTGGCCCTAAGACCTTGTACTAAGTTCAACATTTCCTGTAAAATGCTACCAAAATACATATTAAGAAAAATTGGAATTAATTGTTCATGAAAATTTTTTCCAGAAGTAATACTTTGTTCACCTTGGGAAAAACATATGAAATATATCTTCAACATTTTAAGTTTACATGCGAAATAATTTGAGTGGCACTTGTTTCGCAAAAAATTTACAACAAAGAAATAATAGTATATATTTTTGCATTTAAAAATTTTTGAACGAAGTAATGATGTGCTTACCATTTTTCAAAAGTTCCAACAGACTAGTCTTAAGCAGAAAATATTTTCGCGCAATTCAAACACTGCCTTTTCTTTTTCAAAAACTGGAAAATATTTCCAATATTTTCGTCTTTAGTATTCGCTTTAAATATTCGCATACATTTTAGCGAATGCAAAAGCGAATGCAAATAGCAAAAGTAAGCGAATTATTTGCGAATGCGAAAGCGAATGCGAACATTCGTTACATCCCTAGTTAGAATTACTTATGTTCCTTAAACTACAATTTGGAGGCGAGAATATCATAAGAGAAAGTTAAGGTAATATTTTTTTTGCAGAAAAAACATAATCATATGTTAAATCATCATATGAATCATGTTGAATTAAGATTTAATTCATGATGGTCTTTGGTTAGTGTGTATCTAAAGAATGTTCATGGTTGTTGTAGCTGCAGCGGTAAGCGCATTGACTACCGCGCGATGAGTTCGAGTTCAAATCATGGTCACGGAAACCGAATATACATTCAACACACAAACCTATTCCTGATGCCTGTGTCAACGCACACATACTACGTTTATACGTGCACTACTTTTATTTGCAAATAAATAAACATAGAAAAATTGCAAAAACTTGGTAGCACTTCTATAGAAAACCTAATTATGCTGGCAAAAAAATTGTGTAATTGTATAAAATAACAAATAATTATTTATTTCAATTGTCATTATATGCTTCTATCAATGTTTTTTTTTTTTTTGCAATATTTATGCATTTATTGTTTTTTATTGGACAACATTTGTAAGTGTGGCAACATCAAGCATTTTATTTGCAAATAGTGCGTTAATCAGGAATTGTTTTCGTGATTATTTGCAATATATTTATTTGCGAATAAGTCGTACGTATAAACGTAGTAACAATCACGCAAGTTAAGCAATTAGTAAAAAATAAAATCACTTCATTAGATTAAATTCATGTTGTTTCAACTTGAAATAACTTTGAATCTACATGATTCTTCATTTGGATTTAACAGTCCTGCGATGTTAAATCAATATGGATCAAATTTATATCCAAAGGCAAAATTTTGTTTGAAGATTACTGTAAATCATGTTGAATTAACATGAAATACATATGAAGCAAAATCATTGCTGAAAACTGTTAAATAAACCTTGTTTCCGTAAGTTTTATGATACAATTTTTCTGTGTGATTTTTGTAATTATGTACAATACTTTGATTTTGTGCAATTTTTAATTCTTCTTTTTTTATTTCTTCTTTTATCGAAGTACATACAACTATTATGATTATATTTCAATTTTTTTCACACTTTAACTTTAAACAGTTTTCTTGCGGTTATGCTTCTTAGTTGCGGCCAAAGGTTTCATATTGCATTTAAATTATTTCTATTAAAGATCTGTTAGATTGATCACCACAACAAACAGTTAAGACTTATTGTTTGCTTTCAATAATAAATATGGTTGACTACTGGCGTTTATTCGAAATATATGTATGTATGTATGTATAGCAAAGCAAATGGCAAGAAATGAAAGTTGGATTTATGTAAGCAAATATATTAATATTCAGTTATGATGCTCATATGTATTTTTTTATAGTTCTTCAGAACATATGTAGAGGTTTATTTAATTTTTTTATTTTGTTATTGAATTATTATTTTTTATTTTATTTTGCTTCTGCTTGGTTTGTGAAGTGATGTGGAGATTGTTTCCACATCATCAATTCTAAGCTATCGTAAAAACTGCTGGAAAAGCAAAACAAGAAATAACTGAAACCTAAACAATACGCAGCAAGACGCATGATTAACCAGCTTATGGATGATGAGGAGGCCTCAATCTAAAGCCAGCATAAAACCATTACAAATATACATATGTACATTAAGTTGCTTAGATAGACATATAGACATACGAGTACATACGTATGTATGTACATTAAATCTGACTATGGCTTTAAGCTTAACTAATCGTCTAAGTGTTAAAGATGAAAAATCGGTAACAGCAATTGCTCAGGCCGAACGGTAAGAAATATTCCGTAAGTAATGTTAGACCTAACGTTAGCGTACACTTTCATTTTCAAGTTCATGAAATATAAAAAAATCAATTTTTATAACCAATTAATTAACAACATTAAGCTATGTATAGACGATTGTCAGATATTACAATATTATCAGATCTCGCAATGCGCTGACAATATACTGGCAATGAAAAATTACCAGCATAAGGTAGATTGCCAGTTTACACGGTTGTATCAAATTTGTCAGAAAATCTTACAATTTACTTGCCAGACAGTTGTATGACAATAAATGCATCGCCAGTCAAAAAATTGTCGGTTCACGCGGTTGTCATATGCAAAAGTTGTCAGATCTGTTGTTGTGCGTTGCCAGATTCAAAGCATTTGTTAGAAATTGTTAAATAACAATCGTTTGTGGTTGTGTTAAATGTAAAAAGTGAAAATATAAATTATTATGGACCATAAAAAAGCAACTGCAGTGATTTTGTCAGCATATATTTTATTACGATTGTAAGATGTCTGACAATTTGTTGTCAGCTGCTAGTCTTGCAATGGACTGACAATGCTTTTTCTGGCAACGACGTCTCACAAAAATTGCCTGTTCACACGGTTGTAAGTAATTTTAAGCACATTTTACTGGCAATATTGTAAGATCTGACAACCGTCTGTACATGGCTTTAGTAACAAGGAAACTTAATATCAGTTTAATTTAATTATTAAGCAATTTGATGAATTTTTCTAAATAAAAATAACTAAATTGATAGTTATTTGGGGGAAATTTCTGCGCCACCGAAACGTTCAAAGCGATTTTAATGAAGCTTAGAAATGGATAGATCTGCGTCTAAAAATTTACATAGGATTTGTAAATTTACAAAATTCCGATCAGGAGGGCGAATAGGGAAAAATTTCTGCCCCTTTCGAAAAGTTCAAATCGATTTTAATAAAATTTAGAACCTAGATCTACATCTAAAAACGTACATACCCTCTGCACATTTTGAAAACTAGAACCAGGTGGCCGATAGGGAGAAATAAAAATGATTCGTTTATTTGTATGTCCTTTATACGCGGCAAAACCGCTTTGAAATTTGGTGCACTTAGTCTGTACAGCTCCGGAAGTGTTTAAAACTAGGACCAGAAGGGCCATAGGGAGGAAATGTCTGCCCTTGCGAAACATGCAAACCGATTTGAATGAAATTTAGAACATAGATAGATAGATCTGCATCTAAAAAGTCACATAGGCTACGTATGATTTTAAATCTAGGACCAGGAGGGCGAAAGGGGAAATCTCTGCCCCCCCCTCGAAACGTTCAAACCAACACTTTCAAATCTATGTAAATGAAATTTAAAAGAATATGGGTGTAAATATTAAGGACGATAGGGGTAGCGAAGCACATCGGGTGTAACTAGTATTCTGTAAAAAGATGATTGATTTAAATTTTATTTTTTTAAAGGAATATATACAGAAATAATGATCACTTATTTTATTTTTCAATAAAATAGTTTGTTTGTCTCAATTATTTTTTTAATTTTTTTCTTATAATAAAAAAGAACTTATTTTAATTTGAAATTTATTTGCTGGTGGTTCAGCGTTGTCTATATGCATTTCATTGTTGCTGTTACAAATCTTCAGTAGACTTCAACCACACATTTTGAACAGTCACAAACCAGTGAAGTTTAATAATATTTAATATTATGTAAGATATTTTCTATTTCGGCAATAGTATCATCTTTAATGAAATATATCAGACGAAAAATAAATGCACCAAGTTTTTATTAAAATAATTTTAAGAAATACACAAATTTCTTAAAAGCACTACTTAGTGATTTTTCTTAGTTTGGCACTAGCGCTCAAAATTTGGCGAATAAAGTCTTCAAAAAACACTAAAAATAGTGCCAAAAGCACCAATTTGGCAGCGCTGATTTTGACCCATATGTGTATGTATATCTATTAGTGTAGAGATATCTATTGTGTAAGTTAAATTTTATAGGGCAAACTCGTAGTTAAAGACCATAGGTAAATTATCTGTATATAGAAATTACGGGCATACGTGGAACAAATTTGTTTCCGATCTCTATATTTTTTATATCATACACGTGATTTCAAACTCTATGGGTTGAAAGTAGGGTACAATAAAAATATATACATACTACATATAAATAGTTATATGTACGAGTATGTGTAAAAGTAAATGCCAAAAAGAGGTAACTGCTTGTTAAACTTTAAAATGAGGAAAATTCTCTAGCATAAGACAAGAATTTTCTTCTACACAATGTTAATGATTAAATGGTTGTTAAGTTTTTCCACTCTTCCACCAAAATGCTTTACTACTCGTAGCATGTAGCAATTGCTGTGTGGCTGTGAGTAGCTGTGGCTTGGCATGTGTGATAAATCTCGTTCGAATTTTTTGCTGTGGGATTTCTGTTTGCTTTTTTGTTTGTTACCCAAGGAAAAGCTGCATGTGTGTGTACGAGTATTAGAAACTTCTAGGATGCATAAAAAGCTTGTTAGAGGCTTACAAAAGAAAGAGAAGAAAAAAAGGAAAGCAAGAAAAAACGCACCTTTTTTTTTTGCTTAGCACAATTTTGATCAAAATATTGTTTTTGGTTCGACTAGGCATAAAGGAACAAAACAGTCAAGTAAATTGTAGGAATTGCTACGCATTGGAATGGTGTTTGCAATGCAGTAACAACAAAGTGTACAACTGTTACAAAATGAAGCAGCAACAACAGCACAAAAAAAAAAAAGAAAAAGTCCTCAGCATCATCATGCCACAAAATGCAGACACACTAAACAAAAAAACGTGAAAATCATCATCAGCTAGATGCATCAGTTTCTTTTTCAGTTTTGTTTTTTTTTTGTTTCTTTTTTTGTCTTAAAGCAAAAGGTAGCCTTTGAGTTAGTTTGGCATCATGTCTTTTTAAACAACTACCAACTACTCTGGTTTGTTTTCTTTTCTTTTATTTTCATTTCATTTCTTTGGCTAGTGTTTGTAACTGTGCTGTTACTCGTATTATTGTGCTTATACAGGCAATAATGGAAATCAAACATCTTTACACTAAACTTAACTAGCAATTTACAACACATATTACATGTAACAATAGGCTAAATGCTTTATGATCTTTCCTTTGTTTGTTGCAATTTCAATTTAAGTTTTTTTCGTACGAACAATTTTTTTATGCAATTGTTGTTTTTTTTTTTTCATTATGTCAAAAGAAAAGGTTAGTGTATTTGTTTTTATATTTATTTATTATTTCCTTTGGTGGCAGGGGCAGGCAGGCAGACACTGACTGTCATTGTCAAATTTCTTGTTAATCTTCAACAAAGTTCGTGTCTTCAGTCTTTTGTTTTTATTCTATATAATTCCGCAGTTTTTTTTTTATTAAAAATAATAAATTCTTAAAAAGTTTTTTATCAAAATTGTCATAATTTATGCAGCAGCGCAAGAACAACAGCCGAAACAGAGAGATAACTCAATCTTATTTGTAAGTTTCAATCAAAGTGGGTGTTACCCGGCACAGAGCATTTAGTTGTCAATATTACATTTTTCATTTTTCATAATTCACATTTGTTTTTTTTCTCTTTCGGCTTAAGTTCAGCCCCACACATACACATACACACACACACACACACTTACACTTACACTTCAACTTACATCCCAACAAACACACAGGCTTAATTTCAAATTGACAATGATTTTAAATCAAAACTTTTCTCAAACGACGAACGTTTGAAAATGATTTGAAAATAACTTGAAAAACATAGCATTCTCAACAAAAAGGGGAAATTATTTTCAAATTGAGAAATTCATTTATTCTCTAATTATTTTAAAACGTTATTCTCCGTTGGTTTTCAAATGTGGATTGTAATATAATGGGGAACATAAATGAAATACAATTTTTGCTTTGTAAGTTTATGTTTAATATTTAAATTCATAGAATTCATTATTGACTGATATATTTATGTACTATATGTCCATATAAAATTATAAGTAAATAGTATTGCATATAAATAAAATAATAATATGTTAATTAATTCAAGTAAGCAACCCTTACATCACTTGTCTCATTAACGTTTATTAAAATTGGCCATATCTGTAGGTTGAAACTCTTAGCTAATGGAAGCCCATCAATATTTACATTTAGATTCAAGCAATTTCCAGCAAATTTCATTATGGGAAAAAAAGTCTGTCAAAGCATCTTTAATCCCGTAGTGAAAGTATTCCCCTGGACCCATTGCGAATTTTTGCGCCTCCTTTGGAGTTTTCTTTAAAGTTCTAGCACTTAAGGGAAGTCCAGGTATATATTTGCAAATTATTTTAAGTAAGTCGTCAGTAGCATTATTTGTTATGTTATGTTGAATCGCACAGTTGCACAAACTTTGTAGCAAACTATCATCTAAACATTCGTCACCATCACTGCTGCTGCTAAAAGATGAAAAAGTGTTCTCTTCGTCCTCAAATTTTTGGAAAGACGAAGTACTTGGCTCCTCTTCATTTTCAATACTGTCAATGCTTTCAGTAGCACCTCGATCTTATTACTTCTTCACTTTCCCGTTTTATCCTTTTCTTATTCGCGTTCTTAAACATAATTAATTTTTTACTCAAAAACATAATGTAATTTTTCTTCACTTTGATCGCCATATTTTCAAAATGTTTACAATTTATTTTACGCTTTAAAAAGTATTGCCACCAAGGCGAATTCATGAATACGAGGCCGGTTCGGAAACTTCTTAGCCTATCAATGAAAGAGAATAGTTAGTTTTTCAAAAATATTTTTATTTTTCAATATAATCTCCTGAAACTTCAATACACTTAGTCCAACGCTTTTCTAGCAATTCTATCCGTCGATTAAAATAGTTTTCCTCAAGGTCTTCAAAATAGTGGTTTACAACTGTAATTGCATCTTCATTTGAGGTAAAACGCTTGCCAGCAAGGAATTTTTTTAGATTTGGGAACAGGTAAAAGTCACTGGGAGCCAAATCAGGAGAATAAGGTGGTTGGTCAAGCAACTCGTACTTTAATTCGTTGATTTTAGCCATTGTTAAAACACTCTTGTGCGCTGGTGCGTTGTCTTGATGAAAAATTATTTTTTTGTGTTGTAAGCCAGGACGCTTTTCTCGAATTTGTACATTTAATTGATCCAAAAGGTTGCACTAGTACTCTGAATTTATTGTTTTACCCTTTTGCAGATAGTCAATCAATAAAATACCTTTGAAGTCCCAAAAAACCGTTGCCATAACCTTGCCAGCCGATTGAATTGTTTTTGCCTTCTTTGGGGCACTTCCTCCAGCTTCAGTCCATTGTTTGGATTGTTCTTTTGTCTCTGGAGTATAGTGGTGGATCCATGTCTCATCAACAGTTATGAAACGACGCTTAAAATCCATTTTATTTCGCTTAAATCCAAACAAGCTTGATGCTTATGCGTTTTTGGTCGACTGTTAAGAAATGCGGCACCCATCTTGCAGAAAGCTTTTTCATCTCTAGTTCTTCATGCAAAATTAAATGGACTCGATCATTTGAGATGCCCATGATATTAGCTATTTCACGCACTTTTGTTCGTCGATGATTTAATACCATATCATGCACTTTGGCTACAATTTCTGTTGTTGTTGCTGTTTTTGGACGTCCACTACGTGGTTCATCTTCAATGCTTGAACGACCACGTTTAAATTCAGCAACCCAATTTTTTACTGTTGCATATGAAGGAGCACTTTCACCTAACACATTCACCATATCATTATGAATTTCTTGTCCCGATAAACCTTTTTTATGTAAAAAATCGCGGATGCGTCTTTTGTGAACAGCTATTTCTGTATGAAGGAGTTGCCAGATCGAAACAAAATTTAACATGTGTTCATAACAGAGATGGAAGTTTCCAAAACACTTAACTTTTTTCTGTTTATACCGCGCTTTTTGTGCTAGGCTAAGAAGTTTCCGAACCGCCCTCGTATGCCTTGGTTGCCAGGTGTTTTTATCATTTGAGAATTACACCTGATATCAAATTGAGACAAAATTGATAAAACACTGATTGTCAACTGTTTATATTCAAATCATTATCAACTTGAATTCAAGTGTTAAACACAAACCTTTGAAAAAGATTTGAGAATTGTGCTGGATATCAAATTATAAAGTCATCTAATTTCAAATGTTTGACTTTGTGTTTGCTGGGATACTTGCTGGTATAAATTTTTAAATATTAAAAAGCTACTGCAATATACTCTTAATAAATACTCGTATCTGCATACGATTCTGCTACTTTCATAAAACATCTTTCGCTATCGCAATATGTGAATCTCTGGTGGTAGATACATTTTTTTCCTCTCTTGTATTATTACTTAGTTGTTTATTCTTTTCGTTTTGGCTTATATTTTTGTGCCCTTAAACTAAAATACATTTTGATAATTACTGTAATTTGTTAAAAGTTGCTCATGTGATTTTTTTTTTTTTGCTCTTTCATGTTCATTTTATATACAAAATATATATTTTGTTTTTTGTGGCTATATTATTCTTATTTTATTTTTCTCCAGCAAGTGCAGAATGATGTTAAAGTAGTTAAATTTTATCTCCTTCTATGTATATACAAACATATATATATATTTATTTGTGCATTTGAGTACTGGTTTTTGCATGTATTATTACTCGTATGAGACTTTTTGTTTGCTCGCTTAAGTTTTTGTTTTTAGTTAATTATTATTTTAAAGTGTAAGTTTGACAAATATGCTGTGCCAGAATTCATCTGGAAGGGGTTATTTTGAGTTGTTTTTATTTTTTTCTTCTTTTTTTTTTGGGTAAATAATATTTATTGTTTTCCATAAACCTGATGGCACATAATGTGCCTGATGATCACTTCTGTTCTTGTAAAGCTTTTCAAGTTTGTTTGGTATAATAACGGTATAAGTTTCAAAAGGAAAAAAATTATTATTATATACATATAATTTTAGTTAAATATTTAACATAACTTCAAATGTTTGATGAAAAAAGATCTAAGCACATTTTTTTTTTAATTAAAGTAAGCAAATGCATTGTTTAAATGTTTGCTCAAACACATTTATATACGATCTAAGACAGACTTGGGCAGTAGGTACGAGGGTGGATCATTAACTCAGTGTCTTTTTCTATTTCCCGCCTCTTGATTGCAATGGCAACACTGCTCCTCTCAACAGGCAACTGTCAGTTGGCTCCTGCCTAAGAGTCTAAACACAATGTTTGCGGTGCACGGCGATTTCTCGTTGCGGGAGAAAAAAAATAAACATAATACAACGGAAGACGGCTACGGCAAATCTTGTCAGTGTTTGTTTAAATTTCTATTAAGTTTTTTGTTTATACATTTTTATAAAATTTTCTAAAAATTTTACTATTTGTTTAATATTTTGTAATGGAGGCCCTATGCTCCTTATAGGAACGACGGGAACATATATACATACATATCGAGCCCTTTTATCGATTTTATCGTAAGCGACATGTTAACGGAAATATACTTTTTTATTGAAATTAAAATTTTATGGGCCTACACATATTTTAGAAATATCAAAATAGCAAAATTGTTGATAACTTTTAAGATACAGGCTGTACAATTTTATCGTAAGCGACAATTTACGTACAAAAACAAATTTGAATATTTAAAAAAAAACCTTCTCCTGAAAAATTTAATTTTTGTCGCTTACGATAAAATCGAAAATAAGGCTCGATATATGTACATATATGTATAATATTTTGTAATGGCAGTAACTAAAAACAAAAAACGATTAACATTTTATACATTGGCAGATATATTTGATATATTTTTCAAACTTTTATATTTTATGACAAAAGTTTTTGAACTTCAAAATCATTTTTTTGTTCACAATAATGTTGTGAACACCGCCAATTATTCAAAAGCTGTGGCAACATCAGAAAGAGAAAGAGAGTCAAAAATTGAGAGAATAAGAAAATCCGCAGAGAAAATAAAATAGATTTTAATTTTATACCGTTCCGCACTGCGGTTTTTTACTTCAAAATCGTATGAAAAACCGCACCGCAATAAATTATCGTTACATTGTGTTCAGACTGTAAATTTGAATAAGCTGTGTTTGACAGTCGTTGATAACAGACTACCTCGCCTTTTTAAGAAGACAATGGGAAAAAAAGAATTTCGTGTGCTGCAAGTGGTTAACTGACTCTCGTTGTGGTCGCACAAGTACTATTGACGCTGAACGTTCTGGACGGCCAAGTGAGGTCAGTACAGCCGAATATTTCGAAAAAATCCACGATATGGTGTTGGCCGATCGAAGAGTAAAAGTGCGTGAGATTGTTGATGCCATAGGCATTTCATAGGGCAGTGTGGTTTCGATTTTAAATGATCAGCTGGGTTTAAGGAAGTTGTCTACAAGATGAGTGCCGCGTTTGCCCTCAATTGACCATAAACGTAAACGTGTGACAACTTCAAAAGATTGCTTGGAGTTGTTTAACCGCAATCCGAATGAGTTTTTGCGGCGTTTTGTAACTGTGGATGAAACATGGATCCATTATTGTACTCCGGAGGTCAAGCAGCAGTCTAAACCTGCTCCGAAGACGGCTAAAGTGAGTTTGTCGGCCAATAAGGTGATGGCAACAGTCAGGGCTATCATGAATAAAATTCCACGAGAAATTTTTCCCAGGGAAAAAGCCCAACTAATAGCAAATAATAGGGAAAGCAAAAAAAAATGTAATTGGAAAAGGGACAATTTTATTCATGATAGCTCTGAGTTTTTTTGGGATTGATTACCTTCAAAAGGGGAAAACAATAAACGGCGAATATTATGCCAACTTATTAGACCGATTTAATGAGGATTTAAAAAGAAAACGACCTCAAGAAAAAATTTCCTTTTCATTAAGATAATCCACGAGTTCACACCTGTGTAGTCTCAATAGCAAAACTCTACGAATTGGTACCCCATCCGCTAAATTCTCCGCATTTAGTCACTAGGGACTGCTTCCTATTTACAATCCTAAAGAAATAGCTATTTTAAATGCCTATTTTAAGGACCTCGAAAAATCCTATTTTTTGGAAAGTATACAAAAACTGCAGAAACGTTGGACTAAGTGTATTGAGTTGAAAAGGAGATTATGTTGAAAAATAAAATTTTGTTTTGCAAAAAAAAAAAACTGTGTTTCTTTCAAAAAGTCACGCACTTATTGATCCTTCCGCCTCGTAATAACCAGGCCAATCATGAATAAAATTCCGCGAGAAATTTCTCCCTTTTCCAATTAGATTTTTTTTTTGCTTTCCCTTTTACTTGCTATTGTTTGAGATTGTTTCCCGGGAAAAATTTCTCGCGCAATTTTATTCATGATTGCCCTCAACGTATTATAAAATTTAAAATATATTTCAACATATGGGCATTTCTCCGAGAAATTCCACTTTTTTGTCGCGTGCGACAGCAAGCAATTAACCTTGTATTTCTAAACAACGTGACTCGATTTTTCTTAAAATTGTACTTAACGTAGAGCTAGCTGCACTGAACTAAAAAGGTACATAATATCAATGAAAAAGTTCATTGTTTCAATGAACTTTTGTCTTAATTTTGACCTAAGACACAGGTACATTGAATCAATGAACTACCATTCATTGAAAAATGTACATATTTTAAATCAATGTATAAGTTCATTGGCACAATGAAACAGTTCATTATTTTAATGAACTTCTGCATTAAGTTAACTGAAACAATAATTTGAAGCAATGTACTAATACATTGTTTCAATGAACTTCTACATTGATTTTAATGCACCTATAAGTTGACCCAATGAACGCATACATTGTTTCAATGAACTTTTACATTGATTTTAATGCACCTATACGTTGACCCAATGAACTTTTACATTGATTTTAATGCATCTATACGTTGACCCAATGAACGCATACATTGTCTCAATGAACTTTTGCATTAATTTTAATGCACCTATACGTTGACCTAATGAACTTTTACATTGATTTTAATGCATCTATACGTTGACCCAATGAACGCATACATTGTCTCAATGAACTTTTACATTGGCTTTAATGCACCTATACGTTGACCCAATGAAGTTTTACATTGACCTTAATGCATCTATACGTTGACCCAATGAACGCATACATTGTCTCAATGAACTTTTACATAGAATTTAATGTACATTACATTGATTATTTATTTCTTTATTTTTTATTTATTAATAGTAAATAAATTTACAAATTATATATAAATTTATTTTATTATTTAAGTGTAAAGTATTCTTATTTATTAAAAAGGAACAGTTAAAATTCATTGTAAAAAAAGGATTGTCATACTTTTGTTGTCGATACATATGTATCTACTATTTTTCTCGCAGTTGCTCCGTTATTATGCCCACTTTTGAAGAAGTCTTGCTTGTAACTTGGAATGAAATAGCCATGTACATACCACATTAGTTGAACAGCAGCATTATCTTTAAACGAAAAAAGAAATGTACGAGTATGTATTTATATATTTATAATTAAAACAATTTGTAGCTGTTTTACAATTCTACTAAATAATGAGCCAATTCAAAATTTATTTTATATTGTTTATCTGGCAAAATAATAACTTCGAATCATAAAATTTTAATGGAAGAAAATGTGTGGAACATTTTTATTATGTTACAAAATAAGCAATATGAAATTCAATTTGAATTGGCTAAATATTCAAATAATATTAATCAAGTATGTAATGGAAATTGATTTTGAAATTACATAACTGAATATTTATTTTCTTAACTCATGTTTTAGACTTGGCAGTTTTTCTTGAAGCAAGCCTGAGTTTATGGGAGAGAGAGGAAAGAAGAGGAGTACTGACTTGCTTGTACCAAAATGTTACTTCAATTCCCTTTTGTTGTTTAATTCGCTGCATTAAAACAATAGGAAAATTGGAAACAAGCGAGCAGTTTTAAAAGAGAATTGAATTAAATTTTTTTTATGTACCTTTTTAGTTCAGTGAAGAGAACTGCTTGAAGAAAAACTGCCGAATCTAAAACAAGACTAACTACACAGAAAAATTATTCGTTTAAAAATAAATAATAAATTCTATTTACCATTATTGCTTTGCGAATCGTCCAAATCATTTAAAATATTTTTAATGGCCTTGTCCCGTAAGTTGTTTAGAAATAACTCTTTTATCTTATCAAAATGTTCTGGCCAGTTCTCAAGAACGCCTGGACGATTGCCAAAAAGAACACTAAAATTTTTATCAATCTGAAATGCATTTACTTAGTAAGCACTTAATAGAAAATATATGTATAAAATAATTATTCTTACATATCGAAATCCACCTGGCTTCTTATGTTCGGGCCATTGTTTGAATATTTCAGCTGAAGACGAAGCTTGTTTTATTTAGTTTAATCTAAAATGACAGCATGCTTGCCAACATATGTCAAAATCCTGCGCATTCGAATTAAATCTTAGACTTCTCACACATTCAACCGCGTTACTTTCGGAACCTTTAAGTATAAGTAAAGAATAATTTATATTATATATATTATAATATATTAAATTTATATTATATGACTATACTTACAGATAACTTTACCTTCGGAAATAGTAGCACTTTTTTCAGGTACTTCTGTATCAGCCTTTCTTTTTACATCTTTTCGGGTCAGCTTGGAGTTACAAAATTTTACATATTCTTTTCCTCGCTTAGAAGTCCGGTAGTAGTTTAATTTTTCGGTGGAAAAGCGATCAAGTATTTCTTCTTCTAGTTTATAACTCATACTAATAATGCCAAAAAACTCATTAATTATGCTAACATCTTTTATTTTTTTCATCACAAATTTTTCAAATATATTAAAAATGGGGACGACAATCAATGTGGAAACTTGTTCCTGAATCTGATATATGTCTTTCCTGGAAAAATTTGAATTGGAGTGCAAGCTAAGACTGAATTTTAGGGAATTCTCTTTTACTGCTTGGAGTTCTATTTCTGTTTCAAATTCCTTATTTATTTCTGCTGCGTCACTTATGTCCCCCACATTGGTTTGTAAACTTTTCTCGGACTTATCACTATTTAATATTTTAGCACTATTTTCATAATTATTTGATACAATTTGCTCGTCTTCTTTAAATTTTTTGCTATTATCAGTATTTTCAAACTTTGATGCACCGTGTGCTCGTGTTATGTGTCTTTTATACCGAGACAAATTTGAAAAAACTAATGAGCAATCACCATCGTAGCAACGATATTTAGAGAAATTATGTTTTTGCTTAAAATGACGAGCTAATAAGTATATATTTTTGAATTTTTCTTTACAATCAAAGCACATCATTTTTAATTACCAATTTTTTATTAAATCTATATTACACAAAATTATGAACACAAATAAGCAAACACAACATTCCTTCTTGAATGACATCTTCAAACTAGTTATCTTTATGTTTCTCTTTGCTTTGCTTTTTTTAGTTAATTCCCGTTAGAAAACAATGTATGAGTACATTGAGTTAATGAAAAAGTTCATTGAATCAAGATACTCATTCATTATATTATTTTTGTCTCATCATTTATTTTGCTTTTACACACTTTGTTATGTATGAGTTTCTATATCTAAAAATATGAATATACTGGTACGTTGAGTCAAGGAACTGGTTCATTACAATTTTTCATATTTATCTTTAATGAATGCTTTCAACGTACCGTTCATACGTACATTGAAGTTCATATTGAGTTTTAATGAATATTTTCATTGAAACAATGTATGATTACATTGAATCAACGTATTTTTAGAAAAATATTAATGAATCTTCGTCAATGAATTTCATTCATTGAATTTATGAAAAATAGTTTTTTCAGTGTGCTGACTGCCTACACAAATATATAAAGAAGTAATAAAAAAGTTTCGTTTTCTTAAAAAAAAAAAAACAAGCATATTTGCTTGGTGTCGCACGCTACAAAAAGTTGACACTCCTGTGGAAATGCCCATATATATCTTTTTCAAAACAGGTGCGTGCTTTTGTAAAAGTTAGTAAAATTTTAATTTGATATAAATAAATTTTTTTATGAAGTCTTATTTAATTGAATATTAGTTTTATTAATTTTCTTCAAAAATAATAACTTACATATAGAAAAGAGCTTAACTCTTATTCATATACATACATACATACATACTTATGTCAAACCTTTTATGCTTCCTTTCACATTTTACAACTTTCGAGATGCAGCTTAAAACTCAACTATCCCTTTTCGATGCATAAACATAAACATATCTCATAATAATTATATTGTAATCATTTAAAATGTATGTATGTATAAAAAATAAAACATTTTTTAAACTGATGAGCTGCTTTGCATAAACTTCCTTATTTTGCATTTTGTTGGTCATTATCAAAAAAGAAGATGATCATGATTCTGATGAGCTATAACAACATATTTCAAAATAATATTGATATCGATCATTAGCTAAAAGCAATGTGTAACGATTTTTGTGCTGCTCCTCTGCTTTTGCATATGCAGAGAAAGATAAAGCAGAGAAAGAGCAAGATGAAATAAGTTAAACAAAAAAATTAAACCCCTTAAGCTAAATTAACTTCTTATAGTGAAATGATTATTATCATCAATAGTTTACTACTCATACTTTACAGCAATTTTGGCGTGCCTTTTGCTTACATTTTATATTTAAAAATAATAATAAAAAAAAAAAAAAAATAAATATATATAAATAAAAAATCTTGCATATTTGTGGCAACATTAAATGAACACTTGTTGTTAAAGATTATGATCAGGCTTTTTACATATTTTTTTCTTTCTTTCTTTTTTTTGCTTACAAGCAACTACTCGTACAATAATGTTTGTGTTAAATTATTTTTTGAACTTACCCGTATCCATGGCTACCAATGTTAATGTATATTCAGCTTTTGTTTCGCGATCCAAAGAGCGCAATAGTGATATTTCACCAGTTGAAGCATTTATACGAAATAGATCAGTATCACCTTCTTTTAGAAAATACCGTACTAAAGAGTTAAAAGGTGGCGTATCGGCATCATACGCTTGCACAGTCAACACATAGCCGCCATTTGGTGGTATAACATTTTCCATAACATACGCCAAGTAAGGAGAATCCAAAAATGTGGGCGGATTGTCGTTAATGTCCGTAATGATGATTGTTATTTCGGCCAAATCATAACGATTCTCAAACAAGTTCGACAACTTGTTGCGTCCCTTTTCGTTGTCGTATGCCAAACCTAAATCGGCGGCAGAGTCTTCCGCTTTAACTGTCAGCACATAGCGCGATTTACGCTCATAGTTAAGATTTTTGGATACCCGGACAATACCAGAATCTTCGCTTATCATAAAGTCCCTGTTATCATCACCGCCCACAATGGCAAAACGTACACGACCATTGGCGCCTTCATCAACATCCGTGGCGGATACTTGCATTACCATGGCTCCAATACTGGCATTTTCTGCCACCGAGGCGGTATATTGTTTGGGATCAAATACCGGTGCATTATCATTTTCGTCCAATACTCTGACATAAATTTGACTTTGAGTAGTTTTTGCCGGTTCTCCTCTATCTCTGGCTGTTACATTTAACATGTATGAATTTTTCATTTCTCTATCCAATTTCCCGGAAACCCTGAGCAGACCGTCTATAGGGCCCAAAGTAAATGGCGTGGAAAGTTCACCTTCTAGAATATATTCGATGTAACCATTTTTGCCTTCATCTCTGTCGACTGCCTTGACCACCATCACCACCGTATTAAGTGGTATATTTTCCAAAATTTCCGTTACATTGGAACTGACAAAAACAGGTGCCTCATCGTTGACATCCTTAAGGATAACGGTGACCTGAAAGAGTGCAACAAAAATGTTTTATAATATTAAAGGAATGTTCATTCATTTCATAATCTTTAAAATTAAAATTATAAATGAAAAAAAAACACTGAGGGCCAAACCCACGTTGTCGACGACAACATTCGACTTGTCGCACACTTACATTTGAAACAACAACAAAATATTAAAATTTGTGTGCGACAAGTCGAACGTGGTTTTGGCCCTAATTATTCACTTGACTGCACCCGGTCGAAAATATTTGTGTGGCAACACTCACTCTATTCTTGAACAGCTGTTGCTGTTATTTACATTTATTTTCTTTACATACTTCTTACAACTACAATTCGAGCTGAAAAAAAAATCAGCCAATGTAGCAATGGTAAAGTAAGAAAATAAAAAACATATTAATTATTGAGTTCTTGTTGCAACTTTGATATTTGTTGAGCTACTCATTTGTTTAAATGAAAGCTTAACTTAATAACTCTAGTTGTTCTAATGTATTTTTGGGTAAAAGTTCCCTGATAATCTGCGCTAACAAATGTTAAAATTAAATTGTAACAATTCCCATAAAAACACTATTGAATTGAAAACGAATAATATTTATTTAAAAAAATGACCTATACTCACAAAAGTTACGGGATTAAAAGGTTCCACGAGTTGAGGAGAAAATGGTTTTATAAGAATTTTAATATTTTTATTTATCACCTGTTTAAAGCTATGCTCAATAAATCTAGAACTTTGTGGGAGTTAGGTTAGATAATTCTATTTTTTTTAGTTTTTTATTTTAACACTTTAAAATTTTTGTGGTTGCCTATAAAATTTCAATTTGGCAACTGAAACTAACAGCTGTTAGTTGCCAGTGGCCATCCGCAATTTAAATTCGGTAGCCATCCGTAAGACTTCTTCTTTGAATAAATCCGTTAATTATACCGTACAAAAAATTAAAATTTTTTTCTTGTAGAGGGGACTAAAACAAGACATCGGCGTTTTAAAAGTTTGCATCTGAGACTCATTTTACGGCCTCTTAAGGTTTTGCTTATTTCTGGTATTAAAGTTGAATTTTCGATTTAAGTGTGTTCTGAGAACCAGAGTAGAATTTCGTGACAAATATTTTCGCAGAATATTTCAACTATATACATCCCTGTTTTGAAGTTAATTTTTGCTTTTTTCGAAAAATTGCTTAAAACATCCATTTACAGAACAGTTAAAGGGTTAATGTCTGCCAAAAAAAATGTTGCTTGTAATGTTCTGAAGACACTATAAACCAAAGACTTAAGCTTCACATGATATTTGAAATTTTTTAAATAGGCCGTAAAATGTGTCTCAGATGTAAACTTTTAAAACGCCGCTACACGTACATATAAATCTTTTTAGTCCCCTCTACAAGAAAAAGTTTGCAGAACATTGTTATTTTTGTGTGTGTTGGACACTGGTATTTTATAAAGTTGTGCACTTTTTGATTTCACATCACTGTGCGTGACCGTGAAATGAAAAAATTTAAACAAGTTCGCTTTATACCGGGTCCATGCTTTTAGACAGCAGGATTGCTTCATACTGGTTCCCTGCTTTTGTACAGTAGGATTATGAAAATTAATTTTAAGACATACGCTGTTATTCATAAAACCCACAAATCTGACATTTTCAGAACAAAGATCAACATATTGATCTAAAAATGCTTGATTGTGTAGCGAAATTTATCTTTTTCGAAACTTAATGAATTCAATACTCAAGATCAGTAAAATACAAATTTTTTCATTTGAATCACCTAAAAAGGATTTTTCAAGGTAGATCAACAACAAAAGCTCTATATTTGTTCAATACCACAAATTTATGTAACAAGTGTCTTTCAAAAAAAAAAAAAAACCCCCATTCATGTTCCACAGTCTGCAAAAATTGTATTTTTATATGCAAATTTTTAAGAGTCTAAGACCAAATTCTTATGTTTGCTTCATTTATATGTTATTGCAAGTCTAGCTCCAAATGTTGAATAATTTTTCAGTTCGTAATATGCTTGGCAACATTGTTGTTCTGTTGCCATTATAAATTGCCAACATTAATTTTTCTTGTTGGCGTTGCTGATTATACCAACATATATTTATGTATGAATGTGTTCATGTGTTTGTGCGAGACTCCTTTATGGTCCTCATGCGAGTTACAGTACTGTTGTAAATGGCATGATTTTACGATAACATTCATTCAATACGTACAAAAGTGTAACGTATTCCTTATTCTTGCTGTTCTATAAAAGAATAAAATATTTCGTATGATGTGAAGTAGGATTTCTTGTTGATTGTGCAAGGAAACAGCTGGACTTTAGTTTTTTTTTTTTTTTTTGGGAAACATATTAATTTTGTTTTTATGAAATATAAAATAAGTAATTTGTTTAGTTTGTTTTGTTCGAGGATATACACTATTTTACGAAAGCGGGCATATGATGGGGTTTTTTACCGGGAATCTCAGCAGCTTTGTTTTGTAAGAAGCGAAGGGGTTTCAGTAACTGGACAGTTTTTTCATGAAAGACATAAAACAATTCACAATCTTTGAAGATTCATTTGGTGCGATGTTTCAAAATATGCTTTTTAGTTGTTTCATATTATTGGAATTTTCAGCAAATAAATCGGAATAGGAAAGCATTTTTTTTTCTCCGAGCATTTTACATCAACTAACTGAATACATTCTATCAGAAAAATGTTAGGGTAACTTGATTTTCTATGCCGATTTGGCAAGACAATAAATAACCAACTCTCTTTTCAACAAGAAGAAATAAATTCAGTAAAGTGCGACTTTGACTCGCACACGAAGGGTTCCGTGCGGACACTACATATCGCTCGTTTACTCAAACAACGTCATAACTCAAAAAAAAAAAAAAAAAACTAGTTTGCCAGAAGACGAGTTTAAAGTTTTCAATTTACACACAACTTAATGAAAAAAGAAAATTTATTTTGCTCTCAGGAGTTGAGTAAAAAAAGATGTTTGCATGAAATTTTATTCATTAAAATGGAATTTTTGAGTTATGCCGTTGTTTGAGTAAATGAGCGATATATAACACTATACGAATTCTAGCTTATATAATCGAATATCTTACCTTAAGCAGACATTTTTTAAGTTTTTTTTTGTTGTTACGTTTAAGTTTTAGCTCCTTTTTGTTTTCGTGATTTTTTCCGTTTTATCGTTTTTTTTTTCGATTTTGGCGATTTTTTTGGCTGTTTTTTAGTGTGAAGCGGTTTTTAATTTTAGCGTTTTTTTTTCGTTTTGCCGACTATGTCAGTTTTTGGTCATTTTTTTCGTGCTGGTAATTTTTTTCGTTTTGGCGTTATTATTTCGAATTTTGCGATTCTTTCGATTGTGTTTTAGTTTTGCAGATTTTTTTTACTTCTGACACCTTTTTTCGTTTTCGCGATTTTTGGCGATTTTTTAAGTTTTTTTTTTTGGTGACCTTTTTACTTTTGGTACTTTTTGGGCATTTTAGCGATTCATTTTATTTTTGGTAATACTTTTCATTTAAGCGCTTTTTTTGTTTTGGCGATTTTTCATTTTGGCATTTTTTACTTTTGGGATCTTTTAGTTTTTTTTTTCGTTTTGACTTTTTTTCGGTTATTGTGATTTTTTTAGTTTTTTTTTGGCGACTTTTTTATTTATAGTAATTTTTTAGTTTTGGCTCTTTTTTTCTTTTTTGGCGTTTTTTGGCGACTTTTTAGAGTTTTTAGCGATCTTTTTACTTTTGATAATTTTTTTTTTGTATTTTCGCAATTTATTTTATTTTTAGTGATATATTTCATTTAAGCGCTTTTTAAAATTTGGCGATTTTTCGTTGCTGCATTTTTTAAATTTTGGTGTCTTTTAGTTTTTTTTCGTTCTGGCGTTTTTTTCGATTTTTTAAAGTTTTGTTTTGGAGATTTTTTACTGCTGGTGATTATTTTAGTTTTTGCGATTCTTTTAGTTTTTGCACTTTTATCCTTTTTGGCAAAAGGTGTTATTTTTACGTTTTTTTTTGATTTTTTAAGTTTTTTTTGGCGACCTTTTTACTTTTGGTGATATTTTTGTATTTTTACAATTTATTTTTGGTGATATATAATTTATTTAAGCCCTTTTTTATTTTGGCGATTTTTCGTTTCGGCATTTTTTTCAATTTTGGGATATTTTAGTTTTTTTTTTCGCGTTGGCAACTTTTCTTCGGTTTTTGGTGTTTTTTAGTTTTTTGCAATTTTTTTTACTTTTGATGATTTTTAGCAAATTTTTTTTCGATTTGGCGATTTTTTTGATTTTTGGCGATTTTTTACTTTTGGTACTTTTTTTTGCATTTTAGCGATTTATTTTATTTTCGGTGATATGTTTAATTTAAGCGTTTTTTTCATTTAGGCGATTATTCGTTTCGACATTTCTTTAATTTTTGCAATTTTTAAGTTTTAGCGTCTTTGAAAATTTGAAGAGTTTGCCTCGTACAGTTTCAAGATACTTGTCAAAATTACATTAACTGATAGAATACCCTTTGATTTAGATTTTTTTAAATAAGAAATAACCAATTTACTAAGGTTAGTCTGCATAAAAATACACTAACTATGAAAATTTCAAAATTTCGTAGATCGTGCCATAACCGACATAATTATCGAACTTAATTTTTTCACCAAAATCGATCATTTGCGATTGTAAATAATCGATTTTAGTCAAAAATAAAAAAAAAAAACACCCTTAAATTTTTAACTGTCATATATTTGTTAATGTAGCGGTCAATGTTTTACAAATTCTGTGAAAAATTCAGGACCTTAGCTGTTATGGTTCCCTATGAGAAACAAGCAGACAGACGGACCTCGTAACGACAATAATAGAGTTCCCTTTCCTTCTTTGGTATGGAGAACCCTGCTCTTTGGTCTTATTTACCAGAATAATTTATTAAAACCTTGTTATTTGCTAAACAGTTTGATTTTGTTGCCCAGTGTTATTTAAAACTTAATAATTTGTGGCAAATAAACTCAATTGTTAGTGTTTAAGAAAATTTATTGTGTGAGAAAAAGGGAAGATTTTGAGGTTTAAGTAAGCTTTAAGAAAAATTGTTTTAGATTTTATTTGAAAGATTTAGTGATTCATAATAAACTTGTTAAATTGTTAATAAAGCACAATAAGAATTATTTAGTTCATAAATAAGGGCTTTTTATAAAACATAAAAACAGTTACACCTTTAAAGACGCAAGAGATATAAAATAAAAAAAACTTAAATGAATAATTTGTTTTCAACAATGTTTCAAAAGATTGAACGAACATTAAAAAGCCCGCTTCAATGACCTGCTAAACAGTGCAGGATACAGTCGTACGAATAGTGTTCAAACACCGAAGAGCAATGACTTTAATTAAATGATAAAAAAATAATAAAAAAATAAAAAATAATTCATGCAAAAGAAGAGCTTATGCACACTATATCTTTTAAAGGTAAAAAAATAAAAAATAAAAAATAAAAAAGAAATAAGAATATAGAAAAGTAAAACTAAATTTTCAGCCATGTGAAAAGAGAAAGGCCGGCCTTCTTAACTCAACTGAGCATGTAAAAACTAAAAATTCTCAATACATATTCAAAAGGTATGCTGGTTACTTCAGTTTTCAGCTTAATATATTTTTTTTTTATAACCAACCAGTTCACATTTTATTACAATTCATTAAACATTTTAAGCAAAAAAAAAAAAAAAAAAAAAAAGGGAAGAAAAAGTTGCTAAGCTGCTTGCTCTACAAATGTTTATATCAATGCAATATATTTTAAATTTTTTCTTTTGGTTAAGAAGTTCTATAATATAAAGCCCACAACACAAGACTGAGAGTTACAATTTCATTCAGCTTTTTTTTATTTATTTTTTTGTTAATTTTCGAAACAAAGACGATAAGCCTGACAACATTAATTTTAAGCCGAACTTAAGGAAAACAGAACTACAACTTTGTTTGACTTAAGATTCTAAATGTTTGTTGTTGTGTAGTTGTTGCTTAGTTGTTAACAATGTTTTTATTTTATTTTTAATTTTTTTTGGTTGCCTTTATCAATACTCATTTATTATGCGTATTGTTTGGAAAAACATTTATACACTTGCATGATTTCTTCCAGATTAAATGAAAACGCACACACACATGAAATTCAGAGAAATTTCGCTGAATTGCATTAAAAAATTTGTGCCAGAAATTTATGTTTTTTGATAAACATAAAAAATTGTCTAAAGAGATTTCCAGAAATTATTTCATGCTTTTGTTTCACATTAAAACGAAAACAGAACAAAATCATCTGATTAAAAATGTTGAAAATAACGGCATAATTTTACAAAAAATATTGATTAACTTCCTTTTTAAATTGATTTAAGGGAGAGACACTTTTTAAATAAATGTTTTTTTTTTTTTGATAAGAACAATTTTATTTATGTGTAAATAATTATTGATAATTCTTTTGCTCCAAAAAAAGGAATTAGTTTTAAAGGAACAAGCTCAGAAAGCCAGAGAGATAGAGAGAGAGAGCTTGGAGAGAGACTCTTTACCATTAATTTCAGTGGTAACAAAAGTGGTTTACTAAATTTCATTCTAACTCTAAAGGCACGCAAGATGCCGAACGATCTGAACTTCCACTTGAGCAGGGTTTCCGTTGAAAATTTCGAAAAAGTGTCATAGGAAGGGTATTTAAGAAAAAAAAGGGTAAAAAAGGGTACTTTAAAGTAAAATAGGGTCAAGTTTTTTGTGAACAAAAAAAAAAAACATTTATTTCAATAAAAAACAACACACACGAATTTTAACAATTAATTAAATATATTAGACTAAAATAAATCAAATTAATTAACACACTTTAATTATAAATCAATATTAAACCCCAAACCGCTCAGATCGTAAAAATGATCAGTTGAAGCTAATAATTTTTTTTAAGTGGATATAGTCAAAAGAGCCATAAGTTTTCATTTACAGGTGAAAAAAATATTAGGAACGAACGCGAGGTAAAGAATAGTGAAGACCGTCTGTAGACGGTCCTGCCGTTTAGCAAGTAATGAAAAATAACATTTAATTTTTATTTATTAAAAGTTTTATTAAGACTAAAGATGAAAGTAAGTTGAAATACATACTTTTTTAATTTTGATACTCCCAGAAATAATTTGCTTTTGGAATCTGGGATTTAGGTGTCAGATTTTATGCAATATTTTCACCATTTATTGGCTTTTCTATCTATTAAAAGAGTAAAATGATTGACACCATGGAACCGAATATCGCCAACTGAACGAACAGCTCTTTTTCCAAATACTGAATATGTTAGGCTTTGCTTCGTCCAATTTTTTAGCATTGGCTTGCCCTACGGCATACAAATTGTTAGAATGATACAAAAGGAATAAATTAAAAAAAGGTTAATAAAAAGTGTCATTATCACGAAAAAGGGCCAAAAGTGATACTTTAGTGTCACAACGGCAACACTGCACTTGAGGTCTCTGCTAGAGATGGGCGCGTGTCGAATTTTTCCAACACAACACGACACGAACACGAACACAAAGACACTTAAAACGTACGAAACACGCACGCGAAAAATTTTGTCAACACGATACTGCGCAAGACGCACGAAATATTATTGGTATGGTATTTGAAAATCAGAAAATTATTCGATTTTTTCCAAGAGTCGCTTTTCAAAATATGGTGACACTGCCAGCTGATACTATCTACCACCACAGCTGATACTATCGGTGTCTTTACAGAACTTTAAGCTTCACAGGCCCATATAATATCAACAAATATGCTGGTGTTGGGTGTTTGACGATACAAAATATTAAAATTTTTTCTCTACTGGAATTTCATTCATACATATTTTACATCTAAAACCGTTTCGTGTCAATTTTGCTCAACACGAAACGACCCGAACACGCACGAAATCAGGGGCAAAATATGGCATTCGATACGATTCGAAATTTAAAAATATTTCCATGTAAACTCTATTGAAATATTTCGCAATTTCGTTCGAAAACGAGTGCCGTAATTTGCTCCCAGGTTTTTCGTCACGAACACTTCGTGTTGGTGATACGACACGCACACATCTCTAGTCTCTACACCCGAAGCAACTCAACAAATCTACGATATGCTGTTGGAATGATCGGATATCAGATGATGAAGGGTATAAAAAAACTGCAGACACTTTGGAAAAATATTTGTAGACTTCCAAGCAGACTACACTGGTTTTCTAACTATCCAAAAGGTCGTATTTCACTCAAAAAGTCACGAACTTATTTATTTGCTTCCTTTGTGCAATGAAATAATAAAGTTATTGTCGCGAGTTGTATGTCAGTTATGTTTTATTTATCACAAAATATAAATTTTGTTTAAAATAATTCTGCCAAAAAAAAACCGACTTCAATGCAAAGATCTGATAGAACATTTACGAAAAAAATGTATGGAATATAAAATTAAATTTTAATGGGAGTGCCTCCGCCCATTTTTTACATGCAAATATTGTGTGTTTACCAGAGCTCAGGCTGTGTGTTAAGTTTTGTAAAAATCGGTAGAGTAGGAACCACTTAAAATAAAATATTAAATTTTAGTGGGCGTGACTCCGACCATTTTTTTTCGCTGAAGATTGTGTCTATTTTAGTGCTCTTGGTGTGGCAATTTTCGTAAAAATCAGTGAAGTGGAACCGCGTGAAATATAATAATTGATTTTAAAGGGCGTAGCTCCGCCCATTTTTTAAACTTTAGAATTGTTTAATTGCAAGAACCAAAGGTATTTGCTAGGTTTCGCAGCAATCAAATAAGTAGAATATCATAAAATCAAATTAAAAAAATTGGGGCTTGTCCCCGCCCACTTTTTTACAATGGCACTAATGGGAAGTTATTCACTCTCAGACAAAAAAGAATTTTTTCAATCGGTAAAATGTAAAAAACAAAAAATACAGACGATTTGATAACCTCCTCCGTTTTTGAAGTTGGTTACAAACTATAGAGTAAGTAACAAACCTAGTAGCAGCCAACTTAAGGCTCAGTTAGCCGACTGTAATGGAATGTAACTGCTACGGTAGGAAACAGCTGATCGATACTGTTATGTGAAAAGTAATGTACAGATTCTTATATTCCGGTTACATCTCTATAATCATTTGAATTACTTTTTTTCACATAACAATATCAATCAGATTTTTCCTACCATTGCAATTACATTCCATTACAGTCGGCTAACTGAGCCTCTAGAGTATTCACTGTCAACAACATTGAAACGTTTAAAATTTGATATTGTTTACTATCGATTACTTTCAGTGTCTGTTAGTGATGGAAGAAGTATGTGGCAGCATTTCGTTCTACAGCCATGTATGGCTTTGGAAAGATCATTGTTTGTTTCCTTTTTTTTCTTCTAATAAATTGTCAGCAATTAGAAAATACATTAAATTATAAATGAGTGCTGTTGTGTTGGTGTTGTTGTTGTTGTTGTTGCTGTGGCTTCTTATAAGCAACATTTATACATTTTGTTTGTTTTCTAGTTTATTTTTTTAAAGCTTTTTATTTTCATTCTTTTCTTTTGTGAGCTACACAAACGAGTGGTGTGATGTTTTGCGATGTGATGTAGATGTTAAAGTTGTAGAGCTACTAAACGGATCTAAATAAAATAGAAAAATTGCCATTTGTTTTAGAAAAGGTGTGTTTACACGATGTGTATAAGAAGCAGCAAGAAAAAATTATTATTTATTATAAAAGGAATCAATTTGTAGATAAAGCTAATAAAAGCGCTTTTTAGATTTTAAATGATATTGCCTGCCATGGAAATTTCAGGTTACATAGGCTGCACTAATAATTAATATACGTAATTGTAGTAGGGTTGTTATAAATTCTGAGCGAAACAGATTTTGCATCTTGTTTGTGTTAGCAAGAATTTCAAAATTTTTTATTTTCGCACATTTGGATTCGCTGTAAACGGTCGTTATAACGTAGAAGATAATTTACGAACAGTAGGTACAACAACGCCCTTCAAAATCGTCTATTGGTAAAAGCTTGCAGGGGATTCGCAAAAATTAAACAGTTGGTTTTGTATACATGTGTGTAAGTCATAACTTAACCATTTCAAATTGCAACCTGTTCTCAAAATCCTCTGATTTCAAATGTTCCAATATTTTTTTATGTTTATGTTATATTTATTTTAAAAAAGTAAAGCTGTCTTTCACAAATAAACAAAATTCAGTGTATCATGGGAATTTCTAATCTAAGAATTTTTTGTCTTTGGACATTTACATAAAAAATCAGAAAAAATTAATTAAATAACAAAACGACAGTGATGCTTACTTCATATTTACTTAAAAAATCAATTAAAATTTCAATCAATTCAATTCAAATGAGTTCGTAATGCATCGATAATTATTTTTTCTAATACATTTAAATTAATTCAAAATCAATTCAAATGAACTGGAAATGAATTGCAATTCACTTTGACAAATTCATTTGAATTAGAAACGAGTTGCAATTCATTCTATAAATTCATTTGAATTGGACACGAATTGCAATTCATTTGAATAATTAATTTGAATTGGAAATGAATTTAAATTAATTTTTACCCAATTCATTTGAATTGACTCAAATTTCATTCAATTAATTTTTTTGTGTGAAAAGAATTAATTAAAAATTTCCTAATTCAGTGCATGAATGATTCGCGAATTAATTCAAAGCTCAATGATTCATTTACAGCTCTGATATTTAATTATATTGAAATTTTAATACGTAATAATTTTTTAATCGGTCTAAAGTTCAGTATTTTCAGTTCTTATAGAATGAAATATTTGTTATTAATTAATGTTATTTTTTTGAAGAAGAGAAGAAGGAGAAGACTTTAGCTGGACTATCGGCCTAAACCAGCTACGTCCAAACAAACATACTCTGACATTTGAATTTGAGGTAAAAAGCTTTGAAAGCTCTTAAATTTTTTCTTGTTTCTTGGCAAATTACGAGCGAGCATTATTGTCGCCGAGACTGGATTGGCTATTGTGTTCTCATCGGTGTGAAAGCACAAAAGCTCTTTTGTAAAAGTTTGCGCATAGTGCATATGGCTTGGACGTAGCTGGCCTTCGAGTGAAATTTATGTGAAAAACAGGAACAAAATTTAAATTTCATATTTAGTTATTTAATATTTTAATCAGGAATAATTTCTTAATAGAATGAAATATTTTTAATGAAATGTTTTTTTTTATTAATTAATGTGATTTTCTAAGGAACAGAAGAAGAAGAAGACTTGAGCTGGAGAAAACTTAAGTATGATTAAGGAATTATTTCTAATTAAAATTCATTCTAAATTAATTAAATGCTATTCATTCATTAAATTAAATTAAATAATTAAAAAGAGATGGGGTCATCTGAAAAAGTGTCACCTTTCCAACACACCTCGTGTAAAGGCACTTTTATTAAGTCACACAAAAGCGCATTTATTTGTTTCTCTATTTCTCTTTTATTGGGTCATTAAATGGGATTTTGTATCTGTAAGATTTTGATTTTTTTTTTTTCAGCCTTAACACTTTTCCTAAACAAGATAGTTGTAGTTGTAGTTGTAGTTGCAGTTGTGTCTGTCTGTCCTTTATGGTTTAAAATGCAAATTAAATTTTATTGCCTACAATTTTATAAGTAATGTTTCAACATTTATTTACTGTTTGTTGATTTATGCATACCAGCTCTTGCTCTTTCATTCTATCGCGCTCTCGCTCCCGCATTCTCTTGCAACATTTTTTTTTGCGTTACAGTGCTTTCTTTTTGATTTGTTGTTGTTGTTGTTGTTGTTGTTGTTTATTTTATACAGAATCCTGCAATGTTCACGAGATTTATACATAAAGAGAAGTGGAAAGAAAAGAAAAGAAAGAAGTTGTTGCAGGAAAAACTACTTTAATGCATTAAATTAATGTGTTAAAAATTTTAATGTGTTTAACTTGACTCTGCCATCGCTCATCTGCCGTTATCTGACCTGATAAATATAATAATTAAATTTATATTTATTTAAGGTTAGAGACAAAAGCAAACACCAGAAATTTGTTGCTTGTTTTGTCGTTTGGTTGCTTGCTTGTGGAGCACACGTATTGTCCCATTAAGTGCTGCAATTATTTTAATTGACTTGATAATTATCGGATGTGTTTATTTTTTATTTTATTTTATTTTTATTTTTTTTTGGTTTTCGTTAATGTGACATTCTGGGAATATATTTGCATTGAATGCTGCAGCATTAAAATGCAAATAACTGTAATCAGTATCTATTTAACATTCAGTTGCAACATTTGAATTTCACTGTGTTCAATGGCAGTGTTTAACAAAAAAGATTTTTAATTGCAAAGTTTATTAAGGAATTCAGACATCATACCTACATCGGTAGTGTTCTTTTTTTTTAAAGAATTATCGAATTTGAATTTAAAATTTCAAATTAAATATTAAAGAATTTTATTCTGATTAAATACAGTTTTAATGTAAGTTTTAAACTTACATTCAATGAAGATACATACATATTGTATGTATGTAAAAATATTTTCTTTTAATCAGATATAATTTCTTAATCGGGCTCAAGTTCAGTATTTTCAATTCTTATGGAATGAATAATTTTTATTAATTAATGTGAGTTTCTAAAATTCACTCTAAAATGTATCATAATATTTTTTCATTTATCAAGAAATATGAAATTTGTACAAAACATAACATAGGTACATACATATACATACTAAAGTCCTGCACAAGACTATTTATAAGACCTTTCAAGACATGCGACATTTTTTAAACGCTTTACTACAGCAAAATAGTCTAAAGCAAACGCTAAAAAACACTTGGCAAGACAAAGAACTCAAAAAATATGATGCCAACAGTGTTGTTTAGCGTTTATTTTAGAATATTTCGCTGTAGTAAAGCGTTTGAAAAATGTCGCATGTCTTGAAAGGTCTTATAAATAGTCTTGTGCAGGTCAATAATACATACATATGTATGACACAATGATTTTGTCTGCATTATTATCTCTAAAAACGCATTTTCGGGGACATGTGTATGTTGCAATAAAAAACGATATACGGTATCAGCTTTAGTATAAGTTCTTAGAAATTTTAAATTTTGTTTTTTTTTTTAAATTTTACGTTTTCCTTGGAAATTTTCAAACGCTTTCGTTCTTCTTTTGCCTCAGTCAGCACTGCATTTACGAGTATGGCAGTATTTATTATTGCTATTTGATTCAATCAAAGACGTTTAATACAAAAGCACAGAATACACATAAAATTTAATTATGTGATTAATAGGAAAGAAAAAGTAATTAAATTTCATTAACGCTAACAAACAACATAAAATGCGTTTGGTAATCAAGTTGCAAAATTAAATAGATTGCATAAACTTAATTGGGAAGGCAGAAACATTGTTTTGAATATTGAAACTGGCTTTTATCTATGAAATGCAAATGTTTAAGTGATATTGAGATTTTTTTTTACAAAATACTTCAATTTGTATTAAAATAAGATTAGTTAAAATTTCATGAAATACAAACGCATATTTATTTTTTTTTAAGGCTTGTAATTATTTATTGTATCTTCAAATATGAACTAACAATAAGTATTCAAATGTTAAATCTAAAATATAATTATTAGGCCCGACCAGTGTCGGACATAAACTTAGTGGTAGTTATAAATAATACATAAGAAGTGACAATCAAAAAGGAAAAAAAAAGTCTTTGTTTAATTTGAAAATTTTGTTTGTTTTTATGGTTAAGCATAATATCGCTACCTTAATATAAAAAGGTCACAAGTCATTGTGTTTTTTGAAATCGAAATTTTTACATTTTTCGATACAAGATTTCAAAAAAATTTTGAATTAGGGCCTTTCTATATTATATTCTATATTTTGTTTGTCACAATATTTACCATTAACTTTGGTGTTATTTATTCATTAATCATTATCACATGTAATTTGGCTCATACACAGAGAAAACAGTGCCCACTAAATACCTCATAAAATAGAACAAAATTAATAAGAAATCTCTATGGTTTTTTTTTCAATAAGGAAATCTTATTAATTTCATAGAGAAAACCTTTTTGAAAAAATCAAGAAGAAATCTTGTAGTTTTTATGAGGTTATCTTTATGGATTTTTTCAATAAAAAAATAAAAAGAATTCCGTCTTTATTCTCTGTACTTATGTATGTATTTTCATTTAAATTCTATACCATATACATATGTATGTATGTATGTAATATGTTGTAGATGTTATTTATTTATACATACATACATACACATTATGTTATTTCTTAACTAACTTACTCACCAAGTATTGAACCAGCAAACTTCTACCTGATAGACAAGCACTCTAACCAATATGCTAACAAGCAGCCTGAATAACCATTGAAATTATTGTGCAAACATTCTTATACAAAAATGAAAAAGATCATGAAAAAATTTGTCTCTGTATATTTATAAATATGAAATAACAAGACAAGACACCTCATAAAATCAAGAAGATTTCCTTATTAAAAAAATCAATAAGATGCTTTACACATACTCATATAAGAACCTACTAAAATCAAGAAGAAAACCTTAATGAAAAAATGAATTAGGCAACCTAATCAAATCAAGAAGAAAACCTTTTTAAAAAAATCAAGAAGGCAACCTAATAAAATCATTAAGAAATCCCTATAGTTTACAATTTATAAGAAAACCTAATAGAATCAAGAAGTTTTTCTCTATGGATGGTTTTTTTGGTGCCAAGAGTAGCGGAAATTTAGTAAAAAAAAGTTGTGAATAATAAGATTTCTTCTTGATTTTATGTGGTTTTCTTCTTGATAAAATTAATAAGATTTACCACATAAAAACAATAAGGAATCTCTATGAAAAAATCTTCGCTTCTTTCTGCTGCGATACCCCTTAGCCTAAAAACGTTTAATAGAGAAAATCGTCTTGATTCTATAAGGCAGTTTTTTCTCCTTGTAAAGCGATACGAACTTTAACCTGATCAAATTTTAAAATATAGAAAAATATTTTTCACTAGCATTTAGTGATTACAGTTTTTGTTTTTGGCAAATATTTGATATTGATATTGATATTGATTTATTAACAAAATATTTTACTCTCCCATGTACCACTGTGCATAATATTTTCTTTCAAATATTAAGCAATAATATGGTGTGAAAGTACATAAAACCAACCAATTACTTTCTTACTCAAAAAACATCGTATAATACGAGTATGCAGACATGAGATGCTAGTGTAGCAAGTGCTTCTAATTAAATTTACAACAAACTTCACGTTTAATAACTGTTTAAAGTTAAAATCCATTAAAGAAATCTTTGCCAAGACTTACCTGTACAGTTGATGATAAACGCTGTTGTGGCTCCTGTATCACACCGCCGTATTGTTGCCTTTGCTGTTGTTGCAATTGCTGCAACTGCAATTGCTGTTGATATTGTAGATATTGACGACGTTGACGCTGCAAATTATATTGATTTGCTCGTACATCATTATTATCAGCTATAATAACTTCATTATCGTGCTGCTGCTCATTGTAATAATCGTCATACATCATGGGGAATTCTTTGGCACAATCTCTTGCGGTTACAATCAAATTGTATGAACTTTTTGTTTCACGGTCCAACGTACGTTTCGTACGTATGGTACCGTTTGAAAATATTTCAAAATCATTATTATCATCACCCGATGTAATCATATACTCAATGCGACCGTTATCACCTTGAAATAGAAAATAGAAATAGCAAAAATTATTAAAAATTGCAGAAAGCAAAAAAAAAAAAAATAAAAAAATAAATAACACGAGTAAAATGATGAGAATGAAACGGAAAATAGGTTAAAACTAACATGGATAAATGAAAATATACTAGTATGTATATGTATAAAGATAGTTAGTTACTGACTAAGGTTAAATTGAATTTTGTGGTTTCTTATTTATACGAAATTTTATTTAGTTATTTTTTATTTTCCAGTGAAGGAGAGAGAGAGAGAGAGAGAGAGCGAGATAGAGTTTGATTGTTGGGCAAATGCCAAAATGATAATTACATTTACAATTTTGACGCCTTAACAGTTTATTTTCTATATACATATATTTTTACTTAAAAACTTTTCTTTAGCTCTTACTGCAGCAATAATACTGAAGGTTTAAGTTTTCCTTGCATTTAGCAGTTTCTATCACCAACTTCTTGGCTTTAACCTTTTTATCTTTCTTCAACAATGAGTTTGTTCTTGTTTTTTTTTATTTTTTATTTTAAGTATCTTTTCATAAGAAAAGCTACTCCAAGTCAGTTTGCTGTTGTTGTCTATTGTTTACGATTATGATAAATTGCTAAGTGAATCAAACATCAATTGAGTTTAAAGAGAAATTCTATTAAGGTAAAGGTACGATAGCATAAATGCTGACTGACTTAACCTATATATGGCACCACAAAGGTTTTCCAGGGAAAACAATTGAAGGGAAATATGTGCGATACTTGTAGGAAAGCCTAAGAAATATGCTTAGATAATTATCAAAGAATTAGTAGAAGATTTATCACGTTTTACAACTTTACCACCAGGATAGTAGTTTATCTAAACAAAATATCCTTATAAGAAGATTGTGACTTTTGTGATTGAATTGTTAATGTTTTATTTTTATATGACTATAAAAATGCAATTAACAGATCCTAAACGTAAAATAAAATATTATTTATGGCTTATATTAGTTGAGATTTATGGTAAAGAGAAATTATAAAGGAAAACTTTGGTGAATTGAGTATCTTATTAGATAAAGCCGAATTTAATATGTTAAATTGTGCCGGTTTTTCACATGCTTTTCTTATAAACTTGATTTGGTTAAACCACCTTCATTAGTTAACTAAAGACTGTGAGTTTAAGCCTTACGTCCATTTTCACAGTGTATGGTAAGAGTTAACGTGAACTTTAACTGACAGTTCTTCATACAAAAGTTGCCGTTAAAGCCCCTGTTAGCTTTCAATTGTACATTGTGAAAAGGGCCGTTAATCGTCGATTAGAGCGAATAATTGCACCCACTAAAATGGTTAAGAGCACTGCCTCTTTTGTACCACAATTATGTAAAAAAGATTTTTATTTAAAAATCGTGGGTTTTAACAGCACTTAGATAGGTTTACTACAGGCCGAGGCACATAGAATCCATCGCACGTTTTGCATCCCCTTTTGACAGTTGATATGAAAGCAACGACGGAGTAGGTTGACGCAATGAATACTTTGTTGACGGCTGTTAAATCAGAAAAAAATTAAACAGCTTCATTAACTTTGTTTTCCATTATATTTAATTTTTTTATTTATTTATTTTTATTTTTACGGCCACAAAACACACAAACCTGAAACCAACTGATATCTGTCAAACTACTCAAGGTACCTTTAAAGTTAAAAGCTCCCGAAGTTTAGTACTTTGTGTTTACGGAGACGTACGGATTAACATAAAGCTGACAAGAAAAACGACAATGGCAAGACTGTTGTAAATTTATAGATGGTAAAATTGAGCTTTCATTATAAAAAAGCTTTCAGAAAATTGAAATAAGATGAATCAAAACAATTCCCATATTCCATTTGCAATGATGGCTGAGTATATAAAGCAGAAATCTACATCAATTGACACCACACACAGTGGACCAAACACAGAAGAACGCTGATGATAAAGGTTTAGTGGCCTTCCAAAACGGCTAGTCGTTCCGTTCAACTATGTGTTGTTAGTCAGAATATTTACAACAAACTTTCGTGTTAATGAAAACAAACACACAAAACATTAAGCGGCCTATATACGATAAAAATTTTTGATATCAGTTTCGTTTTCGCTAGATGGCTCCTAAAGCGCAAATTTTGACTTTGATATTATGCTGTTAACATCATATGCATAAGTAGATTTTGTGCTGTTTATATCGTAGAAAATGTGACATCAATCCTGCCAAAAATCAAAACTGTTTTCGGATGTTTCATCAATTATAGTTGGTGTAAGACATACAAAACAATTTGCACAAGTACTATCATAATGATTGATGAATATTTTGATAGTGTACAGACCGCTTTACGCAAACGTTAAGAATTCGTTTATTTTTTTTTCGTACTATTATAGTATTTGTGGCGTTGGGTGAAGTAGTTAGCACGTTGAGTACAAAACCGAAGGTCCTGGGTTCGATCCCGGTCTCCGACGGTCATTAAAATAACAACACCAAATATTTTTCTGATGTGCATTAGTGTCCTTTGTATCAATTGTTGTAGGAAAAGTTCTAGAGATGCTGGCATAAGGCATTGGTCACTAAACTACACCGGCTTCAGCGAATGCTAATCCTAATGTAACATCAGAGCGTCCTCCCTCATCGTTATTGTGTAGCAGAATCATCGGTGAAGTTTCAAAATTTAATAAGTCTCTTTGACACCAGAGGCGCTGCAAAATTTCATTATTAAAAACGTGCCAAAAAAAACCAGAGTTGTAAAAGAGTGAAGCTTTGCTGTATCTTTTTTCACCACCTGTCTCCTCTACCACTATCTCTTCCCTATCACCCTCTCCCACAATCTGGGATTATTGTATTGCACCCAAATGAGCTGGACTCAAAATTTCACCCTTCCTTACCTTAACTTACCCTTCCTAACCTATTATTAAAAATGTTAATGATAATATAATAATATATTTATGTTTATATAAAACAAAAAACAGAAACCTTTAATACAAGTTGAGCTTATATCGTGCAATTATGATCTCTCTGATCAAATCAATCACCAAACGTTTGCCAACTTTTTTTCTCAAAACAATTAAATTTCAAGTAAACGAATTGACAAAATTATAATTAGTAAGAAAGAAATAACAATGACAAGACTATTGTAAATTAGTGGTGGTAAATATGAGCTTTCATTACAACAACCCTTTCAAAGAATTCTGATACGATGGATCAAGAGAAGTCTCGTATTACGTTTGCACTAATTTTTGTTTTTTTTTAGAAAAGCCAGATGTTGGCATTAAATGAACTAAAAACACAAGAATGCTAAAGATGGAAGTAAAGCGGCCTTGTTTGTCAGAATAATTACAACAGTCTTTCGTGTAATTTGTTCCTTAAAAATTATCACATCTTCGGCTTAAGAGTGTAAAACTGCTTACACACTTCAGCCAAATTTTACACGAGAGACAAAATACTCTTAGCATTTTCTATACATAGCTTAAGAAAAAAGCCTAAAGGTGCAATTAGTCTTGCCATAGCCATAATGACATAGCCATAACCAAACCAAAATTCAATTGGTTTCTATGGTAATGGATATGGCGTTATGGCGAGTCACCTATAATCAAATACCATATTGCACGTTAGTTTGGTTCGAACGGCTGTTTTCTATGGTTATGGCACGTCTGATTAAACCTTAATACATTAAGTTTTTTCCGACATGTAGAATTTCATATTAAAATAAATATTTTAGCCAGTCGATATGTCATCTCTTTCTCTTTCGTAGATCATTAAAATGTCATATGTTGTAAAAGGTGGATTTACCAGGGGATTTACAAGGGGATTTAGCATGTTTAGCTGACGACATATAATTTGGCTTCATCAAAATACGAACTTTATAGTGTGTTTGCATATACGAGTTTCAGGCAAAAAATCATATATTAAAAATTATGTACAAATTCGACAAAGGCGACCTTTGTTAAATAAATGTGTTTTGCTACGTTTTTTCCCATACATTTGTAACATTAATAATAAAGAAGTTAATAATGGGCCTTACTACGAATGTCGTATTTCGACTACGACTACGACGATTTGGTACTAGACTAAAGAACATTGTAAAATTTTTTCTCTAATCTACTACAAAATCGTCGTAGTCGTAGTCGTAATACGACACTCGTAATAAAGCCCCATAACAAAAATTTAAAATTTAAAAAACCCCCGAATAACTAGAAAAGAAGTGATATCTTATAAAGGACTGGACCGATTTTCTTCAAACATAGCTAAGAAGCTTCTCGATCAAACAAAAAATACTAAATCAAAATCGGTCCAGCCGTTTGGTATGTACGTGGACATGGACAGACACACAGACACACACTACAAACTTATGACAGCCCTTGTTTTAGTCGGCGTTTAAAAATTAAATAAATTTATATAAACTAATATATAATGGGCCTAATCACGAGTGTCGTATTTCGACTTCGACTACGACTATGTTGTACTAGATTAAATAATGAATGTTGCAATGTTCTTTAGTCTAATACAAAATCGTCGAAGTCGGACTTGAAGCACGACACTCGTAATTAGGTCCAATATATATAATATTAATAATTATGTCACTAAAAGGGAAACGAAACGTTTCCTTTTATTTATTTTCGTACTCTGCCTCTCGGCAAGAAAGCACTGTGTCGCCTGATTCATATATCAGGGGCAAAACTCTCCATGTAAATGGCCTCTTAGCTTTCAACTTTCTCCTCTGTGCTGAATAAAATACAAGTAATAAAAGCAACAAATCTTTAGAGAAAATAAATATCTACGTCCCGGTTCACACACTTCATTTTTTGTTGATCAACTCGTAATTCAGCTGTAAGAAAGACGAAGAAGGAAATACAGATATCTCTTTTTTTCATACAGCTGAATTATGAGTTCATCAACAAAAGTTGAAGTGTGTGAACAGGGACTAGTTCCCCTTTTCCACACGCAAAGTTTATTTTGCAAAGTGTTAATTCAGCTGTGTGAAGAACTGAGGTAGTAGTACAGTCTCTTTCTGTCTTTCTCCCAGCTGAATTAAGACTTTGCAAAGTAAACTTTCCGTGTGGAAAAGGGGTGTAGCTATGCTAAGTTGCCAGTAATTCACAACTAGTCGTATTTCTAACTCAATATTTTATTTGAGATCTTAAACGCGAATAATGAAAAAGAAAAAAAAACGAATCTAGATTTTTCTGCCAACAATTTTCTCTATATTTGTGTATGAAGTTTTTATTGAAATCATTTTCATTGATGTTAAGAAAAAAGGTGTCAGCTATAAATCGTGTCTAGCACAATATTTTTTATTTTTTTTTTGCTTAAGAATTACAATTTTCATTAGTCAAATTGCTTTTTAATTTTATGCTACTTTCAAAAAATAAAAAATACAACAATCTCTTCTATAAATATTAAAGGTTCTGCTATATTTTAACTAGCGCTAGCTAGTGTGCAGATAAAAGGAGCTTCTCGTATTTTCATAATAAGTATGTTAAAGTTTCCTGGTGTTGCTGTGGTTAAATTATGAAAGAAAAAAGGTCCGACAACAGCCACAGCAGAGAAGAATATTAAAATATTCTGTTGTTTTAGTCGGTCATTCGGTTAAATATGCGGTAAATACTTTTGAATAGTTGAAGTAATAATTTTTTTTGCTGGCTTTTTAAATTTTGTGGTTATTTTTCGAATGTTGCTGGTTGCTGGTTGCTGTTGCTGTGTATAAACATTTGTAAATAACTGTGTATCTTTTTTTTTCATATTATTATAAAGCACACCTTTAAATAGATTTGTGCTATTATACGGTATTTTTGGTTAAAAATTTGCTCTTTCATAAAATATGTGTGTATGTACGATGATAAGTATACACAGATGGTCAATAGAATTTGCTTACAAAACTGCACGGGCACTTATGTTATGAAAATAATTTCTTTTTTACAATTTAATTTAAGGATCTGTTGGAATTTTTGCTGTTGCAGGTTATTATAGTAAATTGAAATATTTTGCATGTTGCAAAAAAAAAAAAAAAAAACTTTATGTTGGCAGAATACACACATGTTGGTTGCATCGAAATTGCATAAAAAGCTGTTGACATTTTAATAATGTTTTGATTGTTGCTTATTTTGCTATAAAATTGGATATGATAAAATTTGTGGAAGATTTTTGCTTTTTAAAAAAATTAGATATAAAAAATATTTTTAGCTTAAAAATGAATAGAGGCTTCCGGACTTTGACAGTTGATAGTGAACATGTTGTAGCTACTAAATGTCAAATTGGATGTCCAAATCATCATGGGCAGCAACACGTGCTATTGAGGAAAATGTTTTATCCAAATGGTTGCTCAGTTTAGGCAACGTTACGCGCGCTTCACCTATTATACGGTTGCCATAAACATCTTGCGGAGCGAACTGTTTCCAGTTTGTTGCAAAAATTTCAGTCCATTGGATCACTTTCCCTGATCAGCAGAATCCTAGGCAGTCGATTTTTCATCGCTCAAAATAACCCTGACTTTTGAAGTTTACAACTTGGCGAATAAAAACTGAAGTGTTCTCGCTGAATGGAACCTGGAACAATTGAAAAGTGGCCTCAAAACAAAATATTGTCAAATATGGCATGATATCACTCCACATCAAATATTGAAATATTAAATATTAACTACTTCTTTTAGCCATAATTCTAAGATATGAATACCAACTTTATGTGGTTAATGTGTTGTGGAGCCACACAGCTCATGTCACGTAAGAAATTCTGCAGGAGCGATTTTTTTTTTAATTTAAATAGTAGTAGTATTGCTTTATTTTACTGTTTTAAGCTTTAAATGTATTTTTAAACTACAATTTTTATGAACGTCGGCCTATCGTATTGTATATACGATAGCCTCTTACCCATCGAATGAAACATCGAATGAAAACTCCATAGATGTAGATATTTGCTAACTCTATATCGAATGCTATAATCATAAATTACGATACTTTTCATTGGATGAATGATGCCAAATTAAAAAATTGTATTTGTTCTGCAATATCATGTGTTTATGATGCTGCTGTCGTGCGTTCGTGTATCCTGCTGCGGTGAATGTGTTTTGGGCAATACTTGAATATCATTTATAATGGGTGTTTTTTATTGAGGTATAGAACTTTAAGTTGGCATCACTTTTTTAACTGGCGGCCATTTTGTTAGCTGTCAAGTGATTAATATTTAGTTTGGTTTGCCATTTCATCATGAACAGGTTGACAAAAGAACAACGCTTGCAAATCGTGCTAATTTATTTCGAAAATAATGGTTCAGTTCGCGAAGTTTACCGCAAGCTCCGTCCATTTTATGGTCGACATAATCGTCCATCAGAGCAATTAATTCGGTTAACCATGGATCGTTTTCGCACTACGTTTACTCTATGTGATAATACGCATCCGCAGAGACGTCGAACAGTGCGCACCGAAGAAACAATTGCCGCTGTAGAGCAAAGTGTTGAAGAGGACCCGAATGAATCGATTCGCCACCGTGCACAGCAATTGGAGCTTTGTCCATCAACTTTATGGAAGATTTTGAAGATTTTGAATGTGGATGAGTTGTGGTTCCAACAAGACGGCGCTACATGCCACACAGCGCACGTCACAATCGATTTATTGAAGGAAACATTCGATGAGCGCATAATTTCGCGGAATGGACCTGTCAATTGGCCACCAAGATCGTGTGATTTGACACCATTGGATTATTTTCTTTGGGGATATGTGAAGTCGCTCGTCTACGCCAACAAACCAGAAACGTTAGGGGACTTGGAAGCCAACATTCGTGGCGTTATTGCCAACATACGGCCCCATATGCTCGAAAAAGTGGTTGAAAATTGGACCTATAGAATTGGCTTTATTCGAGCCAGCCGCGGCGGCCACATGCCCGAAATCATATTTAAACATTAATGGCATAAAATTATCCTTCCAATAAAGCCAAATTGATGGACATTAAAACGATTTTCTTGTGTTTTATTTCAATTCGAAGTTCTATACCTCTAAAAAAACACCCGTTATTATTGAAAAAATTCTCTAATGAGTTTAAAAATTTTTTGGAAAGTTTTCAAAACTTAAGCAAGTTTTTATAAACGTTTTTTTTAGCAAAATTTTTTTTTCTGTAAATTTTTATAATTTTTAAGCAAGTAGTTCTACTTTCACTCTCAGTATGACCCAAAAACCTTATTATTTTTATCGGCAATATAATCCATCATTATTCTGACACACACACACACATGTTTAATTCGCACCCAAACGAAACTAATGAAAACTTTTTAAGAAACCAGCACGGTAAACATCAAACTAAACTCAAAAAAAAAACCTAACAAATTATACTTATAATAAATTGTTAAAAATTAAAGCAAACACAAAACACATATGAAATAAATTTAAATTGATAACTCTTAAATAAGAAAAGCAACGAAAAAGTTATATGTTACTCGTACTTTGTAAATAAACAATAACAAGCAGCAAAAAAAAAAAAAGCAAACACATACCCGAATCAATATCTGTGGCCATCACCGTCACAACAGGTGTTCCAATCGAAACATTCTCATAAATCTCCATCGAATAACTTATGGGATCAAAAACTGGTGGATTATCATTTAAATCCAACACATTACAATAAACCGTCAATGTGGAAGAGAGACTAGGCTGGCCATTATCTTGGGCCTGCACCACCAAAATATAATGTTGTATCTATCAAAAAAAAAAAAAAAAAAAAAAAGAAATAAATTGAAGCAACAATATTTTCAAAATTGTTTTTTTAAATTTAATTTCTTGTACAACATACCTCTTCATAATCCAAACGTGCTGTCAATGTCAAAACGCCTGTTTGAGGATTTAAGCTGAAGACGTCATTGGCCCAATCAGAGATTACGGTATATGTTACCACTGCATTGTTGCCCAGATCTGGATCTGTTGCTGCTATGATGCCCACTTGATAGCCACGTGGGGCGTTTTCGGGTATATCAAATGAATAAACGGGCACATCAAATTGTGGTGGATTGTCATTGGTGTCGGTCACCTGTCGCAAATAAAACACAAAATATTAAATCTGTAACAATTTCAAGCAAAAATTAAAACAAATTTCAACAAAAAGCAAATTAAAAATTATCAAAATTAAATGTAGTTTAATAATTCGTTTTTAATATGGATGTACATACATATGTGAATGTATGTATGTTTGTATACACGTACGTAATCCTTCAAATGTGGCGTTTAAAAATAATACGAGTAATAAAAAAAATATAAAACCTTTAATTTTATTGTGCGGTTTTCGAGGTTGCTAAAAAAAATAAATATTATATTCCTTCCAACACTTTTATTCTTATTATTTAAGTTGTTTTTTTCTCTCTCTCTCTCTCTCTCTCTCTCCTTTATCATATTTTGTTTTTGCTGCACAAAATAAGCACAAAACTTTATGTATAAAGAAGTATAGGTGGAAACAGCTGTCATTTTGTATTCATGTCACGCATGCGTCTGCCAGACATTGTTGAGACTTGTCTGGAGTGGAGTGTTGTCTTACAGTTGAGTTATAACATGAAACAACAAAAACAAATCCAGCAACACAGCAGCAGCAGTAAAAATAATATATTTATGTGCATATGTATGTGTGTACAGACGTGTACGTATATGCGTATGCATGTTTATATTAGGGTGTCCTTTATATAAAAATTTAATTTTTTTCTTTAAAAAAAGTAAAAAAAAAATTTTACTTTACAATTTAGTTACACACAACCCATTGCAGGCAGATATTTTTGGTGCTGCATTAATTTTCATATATGAGGGCTTTAAAGCAGAAGGGCTTCAAGTGCCTTCTTTTTCAAATTTAGTTTACTCATGAAATTTTCAAGTAAAGTTCAGAGAAATTTAGGACATAAGTGGTCAAAGTGCAATTTGCATCCCGTGGCGAGATATGAAGAACAATTCTAGCACTTCTCATTAAAAAACCTGTTACACTTGGAGCACAAGAGATTTAAGTGATCATGTAGCCCTTGTGTACAAAGAGAAATGTGGAATGAAAGCAAAGCTTCACGTGGCTGCCAATAAATTATTTCTTGCTGTTGAAATTTCTTAATTCTTTGAATCACCTTACAGCTCATAGCAAAAACTATGGTGAACAGAGTAAGAGTCACTACAGTGTCCAGTTTTGGTTGTATGTTGTTCGAAATACTCAGGTTTAAGAAGGAAGTTACAACTTTTTACTCTATGGGCATTCATTCATGAAGTGTGACCAAAATTTTGGAATTCTAGAAATCACAAAAAAAAAGATCTTGCCAAATTGGTGTACCTCAAGACAGGAAAAAGCTTTTTAGCGAATGCTACAATAAAAAGTGAAGACTTTATAACTCTTGAGCCTACACAGAGAAAACAGTGCCTACTACATTTCTCATAAAATAGAACAAAATTGATAAGAAATCTCTATGGTTTTTTTTCTTATTAATTTCATAGGCAAAACCTTTTTAAAAAAATCAATAAGGCAACCTAATAAAATCAATAAAAAATCCCTATAGTTTACAATTTATAAGAAAACCTAATAGAATCAAGAAGTTTTTCTCTATGGATTGTTTTTTTTGGTGCCAAAAATAACGGAAATTGAGTAAAAAAAGTTGTGAATATTAAGATTTCTTCTTGATTTTATGTGATTTTCTTCTTGATAAAATTAATAAGATTTACCACATAAAAACAATAAGGAATCTCCATGAAAAAATCTTCGCTTCCTTCTGCTGAAATACCCCTTAGCCTAAAAACGTTTCATAGAGAAAATCTTCTTGATTCTATGAGGCAGTTTTTTCTCTGTGTATCCAAAGATTCTTCGGCAACCGAAAAATGCAATGCTTTCATTTGGAAAAGTATGATCCCTGGAACTTCTCATGCAAAGAAAATTTTATGAATGAGTAAGAAAACTTCAGCAAAGTCAATGTGAAAGCCGAGCCGCACATTTACTACCACAACTTGCTCCAAAAAAATACCATCAAAAAGTTGAACTTCGTAAAAGTCAAGAATCTCCAGCATCTTCCTTGCTATATTCCAACAATTCACCATGAATAGTTTAAAACACTCCCTCACGACAGAATGAAGCAAAGACTCAAAAGCCAATGTAAGGCTAAAAACGAACCCAATGATGTAATGGAATCTGACTATGACAACTACAACAAGGATTAATTGTAACAGCACTTTAATATCTCTGATCAAAGCAGACGACACTTCGACCGCCAAGGAAATGCGGCTGACCTCTTCTGGTTTAAGGCAAGCCAAATCATTAACGCAGCCATTTTTATATGAAAGGCATCCTGAAACTCAACAGGAATAATTTACGGCTTGTTACTGGTTTTCTTTCTGGTCACTTTAGACTGAACTATCCGCTGTGAAAAAGTAGCCAAGTTAGCTCGCCCTTGTATCGTTTATGCTTAGAAGATGACGAGACAACAGCACACATTCTGTGTGAATGTATCGTCTTATGTAACCGTAGAAGGCGTGGTTTTCATTCTGAGTTTCTGTATTCAGATGATATTAGGCGGTCTTCTCCAATCTCTGTCCTGACTCTCATAAGGAGAGTCATACAGAGATTGATTTAATTTAATTTACAGATCTATGGCACAGAAGATCCATCAGGTATCGCAGTGCCGGTATTTGGACCAGATTCCTCCCCACACCCCTCCCCAATATTTTATCTATGAGGACTAAAGCCTGGATCACACTATCGGCAACTACCTATTTTCGTCGGCTCACTGCAATAAAGTAAAAGGATCACTAAACAATTTTCTATGCAAGTCGCTTGCTTGCTTTGTGGAAACTATACATTAATAAGGATTTGAAAAAAACCTGCGCATTTGGCCAAGAGAAAAGTTTTTTTCCACCAGGACAATGCAAGGGTCTGCCCCGAGGGACTACTTTTTATTCCCAAACCTGAAGAAATGGCTCAGCAGAAAGACATTTTACGCCAGCGATGAAATGAGGCCATCAGTGCAGAATTGGTGTAACCCAAATTTTTTTGGTTGGCGTCATGATGTTACAAGTAAATACATTCTTTACAAAGCAAGCTATCCATACAGAACTAGTGTAAACCACCTTTTGATATTCTAAAGCTGAGATGGAACTGAAAATATTTTCTGCATAAAACATAATATAACAACGTAATAAAGCAATTAAATATTTTTGGGGGTTACACCACTTTTGCACTAATCGCCTCAAATTATCTCACAAACAATTAGATAGTGTGATAATCTCGACAAACCTTATTATTTGGAAACGATAAAAATATCGTTGGGCAAAGTGTGGAAATCCAGCGTTTCGTTCAAAAAGTAACGGACTTATTAGTCCGCCCTTGTATAATATTATTTTTCTTAAAAACATTTTTAGACTAGAAAATTTCTCAGGCTCATTAGTCCTAGTCCAGACTAGCAATTTTTGGTTGCAGCAATTCTTGAATATGTGTGAGAGTATTGAAATAGAAATATATACTCTTTGGATTCCTCTCTCGCTCTTTTGCACTAAAAAAGAAAAAGTTGCTGGAACCAAAATTGCCAGTCTGGACCGGGACTTACAGTTATTAGGCTTTGCTTTTATATAAATTATAACTTCTATTTGATTCATTTATTTCTCACTTTGAAACAAAAATTCAAGTTAATTCAAATTAATAGCAAAAAAAGGATACCCTAATACCCACACACATACATACATACATACATACATACATATCTATATTATTAAAAATGTTTTTCCATGCCCAGCAAAAGCAGCAAGAAAAAAGTGTTAACAAAACATGTACATATTTAAGCAAATCTTTTTGGCTTAAAGAGGCAAACAAATAGACTGACTTGACTGTTCCTTTTCATTTTCTTATTATGATATTTTTTTTATTTTATTTTTATTTTTATTTTGGTGTGACAAGTAGTTGCAAAAAAGGTTCGGTTTTAATAAACTTAAACAAATCCCTAAACCACATTTACATCCTCTTGGGGTGAGTCATGTAAAAAATTTTAATGTAAAAACTAAAAAATTTCATTTAAAGGCTTGAGAAGTTTTTGGAGTGTTAACGTATTTTAAATAACTATGGAACAAGTAATAAAGGAAACTGCTTTTGTTATTGAACTTTCTTGAAGTTTCAATTAGATGTGCCATTGCCATCGGCATAACCATAATCATATGAAACAGCTGTGTGAGCCAAACTTATGGCCAACAATGTATTTGATTAAAGGTGACATGCCATAACGCCATAAAAATTTATATCAATTGAATTTTGATTTTCAGCCATAAACAGAATAAAATTACAGCTGAAGAAATTATTTAATGGGAAAATTAAAACTTTGTTATTTTTATTTTATTCTTGAAATAATTAATTATACATATACGTATATGTATGGCGCCGTCCAGACTTGCAATTTTTGTTGCAGCAATTCTTGAGTTTTTTTTTTTTTTGGAGAGAGGTGACAAGACTAGGGAGGGGAATACACACTTTCAAAGTTGGTTGCTTGGTGTATTTCAGGTTTTATTTTAATTTATTTCTTCAGTGGTATGAAAAACACAAAATATAAAAGTAAATAATCAAAGAGTACTTAAAATATTACTTTTGCCGTTCTATAATTCAGACTTGATGCCTCGTTTCCAGGTGTTATGTGTTCATCCCTTATGCCACTGGCTCTGCGGGTTCTATGTCGAGGCTGCTCTGGCTATATCAAAGTATAGGAGCCCTAATATATGAGCAGCAACACAAATCCACAGTGGAGCAAAACCTCCTTTTTACCCGACTGCACAACGCAAAGATGGGTCTTGTGTTTATCGGTTTATATATGTATGTGTGTACTCGTATGTATGTGTGTTCCTTTGTGTGTATTCTAACCGAACGCGTGGACCAATTTTAATAATTCATACGTAAATCGATTTGTATTAATCCCGAGAGTGTCACTAAGGATACATCAGTTGCCGAAATTCAATATGGCGGCCAACAGACGCCATTTTGTAAATAAGAAAATAATAAAAAGTCGGCAAACTAGATCAAAATGGGCATCATTCAGCAGGTATTTCAAAATCATCTTTAGCTTTCTCTTATGATTTTTCATTTCGAATGACCATTTAGGACATTTAACGGTTCAAAGTTGATCGCAGTTGGATTTTTTGATTTTTTTTTGTATAAATACTTATTTCCCCGCATTAATTCATATCTCCATCTTACGTCGCCCTAGGCCCCGTGAGATATGCCGCCCTTTTTGATAGCGCTTTACTATATATGGCAATAATGTAGATAAGAGTCCACTAAATAAATCTCATTAGCATTTTAAGTCGAAAAAATTATTTCTTCACGTACTTTTTTTGCAAAAAAAAAAAAATTTAATTACTTTCAGTATAACTAACAAGGACTCCTAATTTTTTGCTAACAATATTTGTGCAATATAATCTGAACGTGTCTAAGCACCCTAATAGGTCATACACAACACTTTTTAATTCAAAAATTTTCGTTGTACACAATTTTTTTTTTCCAATATTATATAATTAATGCACACTTCTCTGTTGAGTTTAAGTAACACTTTTTGCAAAAAACAATTTATATAGTCTAGTAAAAAGTGAAAATTTGATATACGAATTTATTTAAAGGAGCAGTCAGTCAAACCAACAACTGTTCCAACATGTCGACTGCTCAAATTCTCCGTTGTGTATAATTTTTCGTTTCATGCGTTCGCTTTGACTGCGACTGTTTACATTTTCAGAAGCAAAAGTAAAAGTAATTCCACAAAGCAGACGTTTTTAAATGCTGCTTGTCAATACCTCCTAACTAGAATGCGCTCTGGTTTCGTAAATGAAAATGTAAAATTAACTTACCTGAACTGTCGTTAAATCTCAACAATAGACTCAATTGTTTTAGAATATTTTCATATAAATCCAAAAAATTTATATAGCACCCATCAATTAACGCGTAAGGTCAGAATTATATTCTAAATTTTTTATTGATTGATAAAAATGATCAATGTCAAATTATTCAAAATGTTAATTCTTAGGGTTCTTAAAATTTTGCCGCCCTAGACCCGCCTAGGCCCGGTTCTTTACGTAAATCCAGCACTGGTTAAACTTATTCTTATTAATGCTCTCAGCAAACGTAGAATGAAAACTTTGTGAAAATTAATATAATTGTAATGAAATTTATGTTTTCAGCTCCAGAAGTTCAACAATACATATTTTTTTTTATTTGAATGAATAACCAAGCAACATAGTTTGTACTATTTACAATGTTGCAAAAATCATAAAGAGAATTTAATACTTAAAATGTTTCGCAACAATTATAATTGTTAGTCGTAGATGAAATAAGAGTTTGAAATGAGAAGACAACTTTTAACAAAAATGAACTAGATTCAGTTTTCTTTATGCATTTCTTTTTTAGTTTGAATCTGTCATTGTCTCAAGCATTGCTAAAATTATATTTTCATATTTATTTCATATGATCTTTTCCCGGATAGTGTATGGTTGGTTTTCTTTCTTTTTTCTTTTTGGTAATTTGATAGCTTGCAACGTGTTAAATAAAAACGCCTCAGTGATTACTTCAATGTGCTTCCCTTTTTCACTTTATTTTATTATAATGATTTTGTATTTGCTGCACACAGCGACAGACAGACAGACAGAGAGACAGACATTTATGCATTATAGCCATTGAAAGCAGAATATGTTAAAGCAGTATTCCAGCAAACCACAACATTTTATGCGCCCCCTACTAACCGAGAAAAAGCTGAGTACGAAGCCCCAAATTTTATATAAGCATCAAAATAAAGAAAGAAAAAAAACCTTATGGACACATTTTGAAATACTCGTATGTATGTACATATGTACACAGAGAAAAAACTGCCTCATAGAATCAATAAGATTTTCTCTATGAAACATTTTTAGGCTAAGGGGTATCCCAGCAGAAAGAAATCTTATTATTCACAAATTTTTTTACTCAATTTCCGTTATTTTTGGCACCAAAAAAAAAAAAAAAAACAATTCATAGAGAAAAACTTCTTGATTATATTAGGTTTTCTTATAAATTGTAAACCATAGGGATTTCTTATTGATTTTATTAGGTTGCCTTATTAATTTTTTTAATAAGGTTTTCTTCTTGATTTTATTAGGCTATTTTACTGATTTTTTCAATAAAGTTTTCTTCTTGATTTTAGTAGGTTCCTATATGATTATGTGTAAAGCATCTTATTGATTTTTTTAATAAGGAAATCTTCTTGATTTTATTAGGTTTCTTGTTATTTCATATCTATAAATAGACATAGAGACAATTTTTTCATGATCTTTTTCATTTTTGTATAAGAATGTTTGCACAATAATTTCAATGGTTATTCAGGCTGCTTGTTAGCATATTGGTTAGAGTGTTTGTCTATCAGTAAGAAGTTTGCTGGTTCAATACTTGGTGAGTAAGTTAGTTAAGAATCCCAGTTGGCCAAATCGTCACAGACGACATTGTCTTCGACGATTAATGTACGACATGTCGCCTATTCAATAGGTTTTCTAATCGAAAATTTTAAGGAAATCGTCGTTCATGACTATCTGAGCGACAATATCCATCGTTTTGTCTTCAATAAAACTTTGTTGAGGACAATCTGAGCGACAATATCCATCGTTTTGTTTTCAATAAAGCCGTGTTGACGACAATCTGAGCGACAGTGTCATACGTTTTGTCTTCAATAAGACTTTGTTGAGGACAATTTGAGCGACAGTGTCATATACATAAGTTTTGTCTTCAATAAAGCAGTGTTGACGACAATCTGAGCGACATTGTCGCCCATCTCGTCTTGTGTGATCTGGGCGCCATTTGTATGAAAATTTCGTCGACGATTTGTATGGGGCTGTCTTCAATATGTCTTCTACGACTTACCATTGTCTTGTACCCGTCGTCATAGATGTCTTAAGGACGTGGCAAACTGGGATATAATATAATGTGTATGTATGTATGTATAAATAAATACCATCTACAATATGCTACATACATACATACATATGTATATGGTATATAATTTAAAGGAAAATACACAAGTACAGAGAATAAAGACGAAATTTTTTGTTTATTTTTTATGAGGTCGCCTAATAAAAACAAGAAGAACACCTTATTGAAAATATCAATTAGATAACCTAATAAAAACTAGAAGAATTCGTCTTGATTTTTTCAAAAAGGTTTTTCCTATGAAATTAATAAGATTTCCTTATTGAAAAAAAATCATAGAGATTTCTTATCCATTTTATGAGGTATTTAGTAGGCACTGTTTTCTCTGTGTACACACATTTTAGTGTAAAATAAGCCAGTATTTAATATAAAAATCAACTCTTGCTTAGTAGAGTGATCAACAGACATTTCTTGGTCAGATCGAGATGGCTGCTGGCAAAACTAAAAAAAAATAAAATGAAAACATTCGAGCAAAGTAAAGATGCTTTTATTGTGATAAAATCAGAATATGGATTACAGCAACGGACATACACACACATATTTACAAACAATATACATATTTCCACTCATACATACATACATAAATATATTTATATGCCGCTTTGTTCAAGATGTCTGTCTGTCTGTGTCTTGTTCATAAGTAGAATGTTTATAAAAGCATCAACCTACAAATAACACTTTAACTTGAAACTTAAAAAAAGACAGCCAACAACAAGAACTGCTTTTGCTTGTGGTGTTAATATTTTTAGGTTTTTAACTGCCAAAACAAAAATTATATAAATTTTTAAGTTTTTTACAAAAAAAAAAAAAAATTCATAAAATCAATATGAAAGAATGTGCGCCAAAATGTATTCGGCAACATGCACTCTACGATTAAGAATTTGAGAAGTAAATTCAAGTCTTTCTCGCTTAAATGACATGAAGTTTTGTAAATTTAATCAAAAATAAATATAAATTTTCTTGTATAAATATAGCAAAGTACAGGCAAATCTCGGTTTAACGAAATGCGCTTTAACGAAAATTCGATATAATAACGTTCAAATGTTAAAAAAAACATCGCAAAATAAAAAACAAAAAATTGCCAGCAACAAATTACTTTTATAATTACTTTTATTGTTATCCTTATTTTATTGTTATCCTCGTAATCAATTATGTTTTATAAGTAAGGTTATGAAGAATATAGTTCACGTACAAAAATACGAATCCAATGGAGAAAATTTCCAAAAAAAAATCTGAAAAAATAAAGTTGGTCTGAAATTTGCTGAAATAGAAGTTATATCGTTCAAAAGGTCTCAGTCGCCTCTAATCCATGTATAAATTTAAAATCAGTTAATATTCAACTCAGTTAAAATTTGATAAGTGCGAACGGGTACGAAAATCCGGTTTTTACCCGTAACTCAAGATTTGGAGGTGTTTGCAAAATTTCAAAGATATATTGTTGTTATACCCGACAATGCCTACCCTACCAGAAAAATAGTAACACTATCCTATTATTTCGACTTCATTAAGTTTTGTCACGCAGTGTTATTTTTAATGGGGGTACCGGTCTCCCCTCCTCCTATACTTTAAGGTAGTGGTGGCTCATACAGTTTGTTTTAAGAGCTATGCTTATTAAATTGAGTGTGCCTCATTATTGTAGCTCTGAAGATATACGAAAGATAAGAATTACTTTGCATGGGGGTACCCGTCTCCCCCTCTTAAACCCCCCAAGATTTAAGTGGATCAAACATTTTTTTCTAAGAGCTACCCATATAAAATTTACTCTCCCTCATTATTTTAGTTTTGGAGATATAAATTAATCTGCGAAAAAAGGCCTTTGACCCCACTGTGCGTTGGTCCTGGGATAAATTCAGGAAAAATCAGTCCAAAAAAGATTACAAATTAGCCAAAAACAAAAATCAATCAGTTTTTTTTTATCAACAGGATTATCTTTAAATATTGAGATAATATATAATATAAATTAACATATCGTGCCGTAAGCTCCAAAAAAGCTTAAACGACATAATTTTCGAACTTCAGTTTTTAACGGAAATCTCGAGCTATTACGATCGCAAATGATCAATTTTGGTAAAAAAATTAAGTTCGAAATTTATGTCGCTTAAGATTTTTTTTGGCGGTTGTGGCACGACATATTGTTAGCAATCGTAAATAATAAATTCAAAAAAAAATATACGAAGTTTAATAAATATGTCGGTTAAGCTCGATATGTGTATGTATATAAATTTTTTTGTTTTGAGTTTTTTTCGATTTTAATGTTAAGACTAAAAATATGTGCTCATATTCATAATCGAAACAAAGTGTATTTTAAAACCATACAAAGTACTGGTTTCAAGCTTTTAAAGCTCTTAAAATTTGTTTTGAATATTCATATGCGCCATCATTTTTATAATATATTTGAACTAAATAGTTGTTGTTTATAGCTAAAAATCTTTATGATTTAAAGAATTTTTCGGTATTACGATTGAGCCTGACATTATATCGTTCGTTATGACGGGATTTGTCTGTATAACAATTTGACGTTAAGTCTGTAATGTGTTAATATGCGGAATTTTAACGTTTAATATTTTTATCGCTATTTTTTCCCCAAAATTAATATTTTACTTAAAAATTATAAACGTTTCTTAATAATTATTATTAATTTTGCAATATCATTTTACACTAAAAAAAGTGAATATTTGACAATAATAATTTTTGAAAACATAAAAATCAACAACATCTGTATTAAATTCAAATATAATGTTTTTTAAAAGTATTTTTTTTTTAAATTCATTAGGAAAAAATTAAAATAATTTCAAATATTTTTTTTTATTAAATGTGGGAAAATTCTTGGTCACAAAAAATTCACCAACTTTTGTTTTATTGAATAATGTACACAAATCTCTATCAAAGGAAATTCGACAATTTCCTTCAGCGCAAAGATGAATGAAATATATAGGGTGTTTTTTTAGAGGTATAGAACTTCGAATTGAAATAAAACACAAGAAAATCGTTTTAATGTCCATCAATTTGGCTTTATTGGAAGGATAATTTTATGACATTAATGTTTAAATATGATTTCGGGCATGTGGCCGCCGCGGCTGGCTCGAATAAAGCCAATTCTACAGGTCCAATTTTCAACCACTTTTTCGAGCATATGGGGCCGTATGTTGGCAATAACGACGCGAATGTTGGCTTCCAAGTCCCCTAACGTTTCTGGTTTGTTGGCGTAGACGAGCGACTTCACATATCCCCAAAGAAAATAATCCAATGGTGTCAAATCACACGATCTTGGTGGCCAATTGACAGGTCCATTCCGCGAAATTATGCGCTCATCGAATGTTTCCTTCAATAAATCGATTGTGACGTGCGCTGTGTGGCATGTAGCGCCGTCTTGTTGGAACCACAACTCATCCACATTCAAAATCTTCAAAATCTTCCATAAAGTTGATGGACAAAGCTCCAATTGCTGTGCACGGTGGCGAATCGATTCATTTGGGTCCTCTTCAACACTTTGCTCTACAGCGGCAATTGTTTCTTCGGTGCGCACTGTTCGACGTCTCTGCGGATGCGTATTATCACATAGAGTAAACGTAGTGCGAAAACGATCCATGGTTAACCGAATTAATTGCTCTGATGGACGATTATGTCGACCATAAAATGGACGGAGCTTGCGGTAAACTTCGCGAACTGAACCATTATTTTCGAAATAAATTTGCACGATTTGCAAGCGTTGTTCTTTTGTCAACCTGTTCATGATGAAATGGCAAACCAAACTAAATATTAATCACTTGACAGCTGACAAAATGGCCGCCAGTTAAAAAAGTGATGCCAACTTAAAGTTCTATACCTCAATAAAAAACACCCTTTATGTAAGCTTAAAGAAAAACTTTTAAAGCAAAAATTTTGCTCAATTTATATTTGCACGTACTCGTAATTTAATTTTTTTTTTTAATTTTTATAGCACACTTTCACATTCGGCCATACCGCACACGATAATAATTTGAAATAAACATGTCATATCTTGGCCTACAACATGTTATGGCAATATTATTGCATTGGAGCTGACAAACCGAGTGTTCATAACATGTCCACTTAGCAAAACGTTCCGTTTCATCTACTCATCTAAACAAACAAACAAACAAACAAACAAACAACACAACAAATAAAAAGAGCTCATACACGTACACACTATTATCATAAAAGCAAACTTAAACATGTATTTATGCATAAGCATGCATGCACGTGTGTGTGTGTGTGTAAGTATGTGTGTTTGTGAGTGAACTCTACAATGAAGCAGGCACACACAATAAACACTTTGGCCTGTGTACTCATCTGCATGTGCATGATTCATAAGTGTTAAACATACAACTTTTTTTAAAAACATTTTCAATATTTTATTTCTTATTCAAAGGATGTCTTTTTTCTCATTGTGCTTATTTGAATAAGCGTCACATACAGACGAGTAGTACGAGTATGTAAACCTTTTTGTCGTTAGTGCTGGTGTTTTAAAGTTTGTAGTTTATTTCTTCATAAAAGAGGAAAAAAAAAACAACTACAACAACAAACAGAACAAGAGTGTTCAAGGTCTTTTGTATAGTTTACATATTAAACCGTTCTACAAAAGGCCGTCTAAAATTAAAGGATTTTGGCACACAAAAGATGAGCTACGAAATCGATTTCGGTATCTTCTTCTTTTTTATTTAATTTTTTTTTTTTTATTTCTGTGGCTTTGTTTATGTGACATACTCTTTACAAGATTTGTTTTGCGAATGACAAAAAAAAAAAAAAAATTAAATAAAATAAAACTACTCCGACTTTGTTGTGCTTGTTTTTTTGGGTAAAGTAAAAGCCATTTTTAACACCACATATTCGACTATATGACGAAACCAAATTGAAATTTATGTGATTTCAGCTTTAAATGTTCCCTGAGCTTGTATTGTTTGCGCAGTTTAATTTCATTTTAGCAATTTTATTTTGATGGGTATTTTGTCTGTGCATTAATGGAATTTGTAGCTTTTGTTTGTGTTATTTTTTTTTTCTTTAATGGAAAATATTTAAATAAAGTCTTATTGTTAATGTATTAAGATGATATTATTCACACTTTGCTCATCATCAGTTTAACAAAAAAAAAAAAAAAAAAGAAAAAACATTGTGTTTAATGATTAAATATCATGGCTTTTGTAAATAAATAATTCCTTTTATTGTTTTATTATTCAGTGCCGCGTTTCTGCAACGAATGTGAGAACTTTTCTAGTTGAAAAATTTTATGAGTACACAGGATGAGTAAGAAAAATCTATATTTGTTTATATTTATTTAGGTTTTTATTTATAAATAACCCTGTGAAAAATAGTGCATTCAATATAATTGTTTAGGTTTTCTCGATGCAAAAACTGCACAGAGAAAAAACTGCGTCAGCGAAGATTTTTTCATAGAGATTCCTTATTGTTTTTTTCTTCTTCTTGATAAAATTAATAAGATTTACCACATAAAATCAAGAAGAAATCTTATTATTCACAACTTTTTTTTTACACAATTTCCGTTAGTTTTGGCACCAAAAAAACAATTCATAGAGAAAAACTTCTTGATTCTATTAGGGTTTCTTATAAATTGTAAACTATAGGGATTTCTTATTGATTTTATTAGGTTGCCTTATTAATTTTTTTAATAAGGTTTTCTTCTTGATTTTATTAGGCTATTCTACTGATTTTTTCAATAAAGTTTTCTTCTTGATTTTAGTAGGTTCCTATATGATTATGTGTAAAGCATCTTATTGATTTTTTTAATAAGGAAATCTTCTTGATTTTATTAGGTTTCTTGTTATTTCATATCTACAAATAGACATAGAGACAATTTTTTCATGATCTTTTTCATTTTTGTATAAGAATGTTTGCACAATAATTTCAATGATTATTCAGGCTGCTTGTTAGCATATTGGTTAGAGTGCTTGTCTACCAGGTAGAAGTTTGCTGCTTCAATACTTGGTGAGTAAGTTAGTTAAAAATATAACCTAATGTGCATATTTGTATGTATAAATGAATAACATCTACAATGTACTACATACATACATATGTATATGGTATAGAATTTAAATGAAAATACACAAGTACAGAGAATGTAGACGCAATTTTTTTTTTTATTTTTTATTGAAAAAATCAATAAGATAACCTCATAAAAACTATACGATTTCTTCTTGATTTTTTCAAAAAGGGTTTCTCTATGAAATTAAAAAGATTTCCTTATTGAAAAAAACTATAGAGATTTCTTATTAATTTTGTTCTATTGTATGAGGTATTTAGTAGGCACTGTTTTCTCTGTGTGCTTCTAAGTTACAGGGGCGGTGTACAAGATTTAGATAAAAAGGAGATAATTAAAAAGTAAAATATTTATAAACGGTTCTCTATTAGGGCAGGATTTAAAATAAACAATTAAAAGGAAATGTACAAAATGTTTTCTTCTCCGTTTAATATTTTGGGAGTGTTATTTTATTGCTAATTTGATATTGATATATTGCAGCAGAAAAATGCCGAAGTTTTTTAGTATGAAACTATTGACATTGACAAATTATTATGATTGTACGAAGTTCTATTTTACTAAAACTTCTAGCAGTAGTTTTTTTTCGACAGAAGCAGAACTCAGGGGATGACCACTACTCATGCAATGAATCGTGCTAGAACTAGCAAACTAAATTGTGGGGACTCAAGAAGTTTTTATGAAATAGACTTTCCCGCTTTATTTATTTTTAAGGCCATCAATTGTATATTTTTTTTAACAAACACAACCCGCGAAGCGATTGGTTTGTCTGCAGAAAACACCCAGGGTCTATGGCGGGAATCGAACCCACGACCTCTGGACTGAGAGGCTAGCATCACTACCACTCAGTCACAGGGGCACCACATGAATCATATATTAATTTTTTTGTGCTAAAAAAAACCATTATACGTTTTTGTTTTGACATCAGGGGGCAAATTACGGCATTAGATATTGATCGAAATGTCCATACAAACACAATTAAAACTGTACGAAAATTTGTGCGATATCAAATGCGGTAATTAGCTTCCAGGCTTTTGAAACTAATTTTTATTTGGTTTGATAAATTTATAGCAAATCCTAAATAATATTATAAACTATTCTTTTATTATATTCTTTCTTTCACCAATAGAAATAACCGGTTCGGAATCGCTTTTTTATATTTTGTACTGATTTTTAAACCGCTAAACCGATTTTGAAAATTATTTCACCAATGAAAAGCTATATTAGCAGCGTTAAACATAGCTTATTTTTTCTCCGGTTCGGAACCGGCTTTTTCCGAAAAACACATTTTTGGGCTGGCTAGGGAAATTTTCAGTTCGGGTTTGATTATTGAACCAGTTTTATAACCGGTTTTTATTCTATTTTTAATTCTTTTATCGACTTTCGTCGGTTTGTATCGTTTTTTTAACATTGTCAGTGAGTAACAAATAACAAAACATTCATAAAGAAAAAAAAACGTGTTTTTCATCTATTAAAGTTTTACGAATTGTGGTTTTAAGTTCCACTAATTCTGTGGTAGGCCTTATTTCAGTCAAAGCCCTTTATTGTAAAGACGTCGTCGACGTCACATCAAGACGACAATAAAATTTGTCACTTGTCTACTCTTTGTCGCCAACAATTGACTACTATTAACATGCTACATTAATTCACAAAGCCTTAGAGATTAGTAAGCGATTGTCAATAAGAGCCAATTTTGCCGATAAAGAGCAGACAAGTGATAATATTTACTGTCTCTTGATGTGATGTCGACGACGCCATTCACAATATGGGGGAATAGATTTACTTTCGCCTTTATATTAGTTAGCAGAGAGACCTTCAGCTGTCACGGCCAAGAGCCACTTATCGACGAACCTTTTAGCAAAGACATAAACCAAAGTGGAGATTCCGAAAAACTAGGCTAAAATCCCCAAAATCCCAGAAGTTCACCTGCACTGAATTCTTTTTTTGAGTTATGACGATGTATATATATGTATATATATCAACTTAAAGCTAACATTTATGTCAATGTTCATTTGTTAGTCTACTGTTTCGATTTTTTTTTATTTTCTTATTTGCACTTCAGCAACTGATATTTATTTAAGTCCAATTTTTTATAAAAAAAAATCCAATAATAACAATTTATTTCAAAACTTCGCTGAAGGGAAATTGGTTAAAAAATTTTTTTACCTAAACGTAATTTAATAAACTATAAATAAGCAAATGTTTTTAGTTTATGCATATTATTTAAATAAGTCATGTAGTGAATGACGATGCTCAAATTACCATTATCTCTACAATAGAGTCTGTATGTTGTACTCCATCACTGACACGAACTTTAAGCTGATAATTTTCCTTAACTTCGCGATCCAACGACTCCTTCAAGCGTAATTTACCAGTTTCTGGTTCCAAAATGAACTTACTATCATCTCCATTCACAAGAGAGAATGTCAAATAGCCCAAAGTATCAGGATCTGAAGCACGTATGGTGGCAATTAGATGACCGGCTGTTAAGTCCTCACTCACATTAAACGACAAAGGTAAATCCCGAAAAATAGGAGGACTATCGTTTTTATCCAAAATCATAACTTTAAGCTGCAATGAAACACAAGCAATAAAAACAAATAAATATTAAGTGGTTTTTTCTTAAAGATTTTCAATAAACTTATTAATATATAGTATGTGTATGAATATATTGAAAAGCAAAAACCTGAGTGAGTCCCAACTATATATACCTATATATATTTTTTTAAATTCAATTATACACACAAAAAAACGTTAAATGCTATCAACTGTAAAATCACACAACAATCAGTGTTTTTTTTTGCGTGTGCCTGCTTTTCCTCAACTACTCAACAGCTTAACACAAGGCATCAAAAGTGATGTTGTCCATCATGCCACACAACACCAAAAACACAATAAAAGTTCAGGAAAAAAATAAAAATAATAATAAAGAAAATAACCACAATAATATTAAACTACTCGAGTGTATGTAAGTGAGTAAAACAAGTATGGTCCATACATAAACTGGGAAGGTTTGCTACTTTTTGTATTAGTTTCTCTCTTTTTTATTTATTTATTTTTTTTTTAATGTTGCAAGTGGAGTAAAACACAACGAAATGCTTCATGTATGTTTGTATGTTTTGTTGGCTGTTTAGTTTTGTTTGATTGTCCACCTGGTTGTTGTTTTTTTTTTGGTTATAAGGGGCACGTACTTGCAGTAGCCACCATAGAAAGCGCCTTAACTGAGTGATACATCATCATTGTTGTCGTTTGTTATTATTATTATTATTGTGTTGTTGTTGCTGTTGCACACATCATCCTCATCCTCATCATCAGCATCATCATCGAAAACAGCAACGTCAACTTTATTGAATGTATATATCAGAAAACTTATGTTGAAAATTGTTATTGAAGTAATAATATAATTACAGCTTTAAAGTTTTTAGTACGAGTATTTCTTCTTAGTTTTTTTGCTACCTTTTCTGCCTGCAATAACAACAGCAACAATATTATTTCAAGCAAATCTAAGACAAAAAGGCCTTTTAAAGGAAATAACAACTTTTATTTTTGTCGTATTTGTTATATATGGATGTCATGTGTCTAACTGCAAAAAAAAAATATATATATATATATATATACATATATATATAAATATATATGTATATATGTATAAAAAAAGAAAACATTTTAAAATATTCATGTTCGTTTAGCTTTCAGCCAACTAAACCACATTTGTAACTATTAAACTAATGCTCTTGCGAGTACCACGCAACATTTGCTATATTACTATTTATCTTGTTGTTGTTATTATTATTATTTTTTTAATATAATTTTTCGTTTCTTTGGCTGCTGTTTATTTTTTTTTTTCTTAAAAATAACACTCCATTTATACAGCTGCATGCGTATAATGCGTCATTTGTAACTACATACTTCCACAACTTTAATACTCTCTGCGACTACTCTACACTGCACTCAGTGTATGCGTCTAAGTTCTATTTATTGCTGTTTTAGGATTTTTGTTTGGTTGTGCGGTAAAATTGTCTTTTTTTATTATAAACATAAATTTATTAGTTGTTGTTTTTTTTTATTCTTTCTCTCTTTTGTTTGGCAACAAAACTCTACGGCTGTGTGGTATTTTAAGTTTGTTTATTTCTATCATTTGTTGTCTTTCAAACAAATGATTGACATTTCTTGTTTGTGTTAAATATAATTTTTCTTTCTTCCATAAATGCTTTAAGGGAATATAATCAATTTATTTGCAAAATAATGTAACTGCACTGCAATTACGCAATAGAAATGTAAATTGTGTGAACATTTGTCTTGCAGATGACGGCCTTAGAAACAAAAGACTTAAGACATAAACTTTTTTTGTTTAAATGAATATTTATTTTATTATTCGTGGACGGTAACTTTATTAAGTGCTGAAATGGGTTTGAGGCCACATTAAAATTAATGAAAATCTTATTCAATTACACTGTACAACAAAATTTTAATTTTTTCAAAATAAATTATAACTAATACTGTGTGACAAGAAAAAAATACCTGCGAAGTGTTACTATTTTTCTGGTAGGTATTGTCGAGCATAACAACAATTTATATTTAAAACTTTCCAAACAACCCCAAAATCTTGAGTTATGGGTAAAAATCCGGTTTTTCGTACCCGTATGTACTTACTTATCAACCTCCAACTAAGTTGAATATCAACCGATTTTAAATTTATAAACAGATTTAGAAAGAAGATACTAGGACGTTTCGAATTATGTTGTTATCTTGTTGCCGTTAATTTCAGATATGGGTAATTCCATTCTGGCGTTACATGCCATTTGCACGACAAAAGGTTGAAAAAAAAGTTTTAAAATTGTGTTTGAAAAAATTTTTTCTTACATTTGAGAAGTGATTAAATAGGTCTATATTCAGTGAAAAAATTATAACAATCACACCTAAGGATTTCAAGATATTCGCAAAATATGACCTGGCGTTACGTTACAAAAAACAGAAGTGGGGTTTGACTTGACTAACAAAATTGCTTAACTCTGCGAATTGGCCAAGTATTTTTATACAAAACTTTTTTGTTAGGACTTGGACTGATATACACTTATTTTCCAAGCTTCTAGATTAAAAAATCTTTTTCCCCAAGAAAACAAATCTGTTGGTGAACTTTAAATTTGTCCGTCATGGTGGACTTTTTTTTGGAAGTGCCCATATATGTGTGTATTTTTCAGAAAACTTAATTTTTTCGGTTCACACGCGGTATTTTTGTACTAGAGCCATGCTATTTATGACTTTAGTTATCAAACATAATTGATTAAGAGTAGTTTGCAGGTCTGTGTTAAGGTGGCGTTGGCTGAAGTAGTTGTTAGCACGTTGACTACAAAACCGAAGGTCCTGGGTTCAATCCCTGTATCCAATATCCATTAAATAACAACACCACGCAGTTTTTCTTTTGTATCAGTTGTTGTAGGAAAGTTCAACTGATGAAGGCATATTCACTGGTCACTGAACTATGCCGACTTCAGCAGATACTAGTCCTAATGTAACATCAGAGCGCCCTCCTTCGTTGTGTAGCAGAATCATCGGCGAAGTAAAATAACAAATAAAATGGCTACTACACACATCTTCAAAATATTAATACGCCTTCTTTAAAATCAGAGGCGCTGCAACACTACATTATTAAAAACGTGCAAAAAAGTAGAATTGTAAAATAATGAAGCTTTCCTCTATCTCTTCCTTCACCACCTGTCTTCTCTATCACTATCCCTTTCCTAAAAAATGGTAACACCTAGTAATAGTAGTAGGCATTAATTGCCTTAAGGTACGCTCACACTTGACAAACATTTGCCCAAAAAAAAGCGTAACCAATAAATACTATTGCAACATTTTTTGCTTCAGATACGTAATTATTAAGTTAATTAGTTTCGTATTTAACAAATAGGCAAAGTTATACAATACAATATTATTGGAAGCTATTGAACTCAATAAATACGTGTGTGAATCAGAAGATTTCTCATTATTATATACTGGTTACGCTTTTTTGGGCAAATGTTTGTCAAGTGTGAATGTACCTTTAGTGTTACTTCTCTTAAAAAAAAACAAACCTTAGAAATTTACTGAGATCCTAAATATTTTATTAGAAGACTTTTTGTTAAAAAAATACCTGCATAATGTTTTTCGTTTTCTATTCATGCAATTTCTGTGTATTTAAGCTTCCAGGATGTTGAAAGTATAATTTAATAGACGTATATCAACACAAAGTATAAAATTGGTACAACAGTAGTCGCCAAACTTTTTTCCTTGAGAGCCACATTTTTCACACATGCCATACACATGGTATATTGAGAGTTTTTGGCCGAATTTACGCGTCTTATAAATTGGAAAGGAGCGAAGAGGTGAAGGGGTTTGTGTTTGAATTTTGAAAATTAAGTGAAATGAAACCTTTGCATGTAAATATAAGATTTAATCAGATTTTATAGGTCAAATCTTCTTAATAAGATTTCTTTGGAACCTTTTAACCATCCAACTCTTTTCCGTATAGGTCTTTTTTGTGGTTTTCCAAAAAGATACACAAAATACATTTAAATGGCTCATAAAGTGTTAAAAGCAAGGACAGTAACTAACGGTTATAAGTTTTTTTTAATATTTACTTTTTAATCATTATTCCTTACAAAAAATCTTTATTGATTCTTATTTATTCCTCAGAAAATAAGTTTTTTCTTGATTTTTATTTACCCTCTGTTTCCACAGCACGTATGGTTGATTTGAGTAGAAAATTTATATCAAAATCACTCAGCTTTTTGAATAAATTTCATAAAACTTTTTTTTAGACGAGATGCCTGCCTGACGTGTGGACACAGGTTATTATTCCTCACAAAATAAAAGTGTTTGAGTTTTACTTATTCCTCAGGAAAAACCCACTTACCTTTTTATTTAAATTTTTTTGCTTAAAAAAAGTAACTTTGAATTTTAATTTTAAGGTAGTCCATGTAACAAGGAGTATATTGTTGTAATCTTTGTGCACGTAGCACTTCAGGTATTAGTCACGCATGAGTCACGAGTGATTGTAATTGTATTTATAAAACATAAACAAAATAACGTTTGTTAATTTGGCTAACTTTCTTAAGTTTGTAAAAAAATCTATTTTTGGATAATTCGTATCCGCATTCGTTCAATGGCAGGCAGTTGATCAGGAGCGTGCGAGGATAAAAACTTATAAATATTTCCTTGTTTTGTTCGCTACTCACCGTTTATATGTAATTTGTTTCTGCTTCGGTTTTTAAAATTAAAAAAAAGTAATGTTTATTAATAATTAATAATTAATTTGTATGGGAGAACCGCCATGATTTTGGTGTAACATGTAGTTTTTTTCTTTGAGAGCTATTCACATTAAATTTAGTGAGGATTGTAGTAATGAAGATTGAGGAAAAATTATAATTACTTGGTATGGGAGTTACCCGTCTCCCCTCTCTTATACCCTCTCACTTAGTTGAACATGCAATTTATTTTAAGATAAACACATATTAAATTTTGTGATCCTCACTATTGTGAAGATATGAGAACTCATCCGCGAAAAATTGCCTTTGGGCCCACTGTGCGTCGGTGAAAGGTACGAGTATATAAGATTTTTTTTTCATTCTTATTTAAAGCTCGAATAGTTTCCAAATTCCGATATTGAATTTTGACATACATATGTATTTTAAATTTAAATAATTATTTGAACATTTGTAATATATAATTTTTGCCAAGTGAAAACCTAATAATTGCTGGCCTGTTTGGAGAAAGTTTTTGACTCGGCCATCACAAAAACTTCAAAAATAATAATTGAGAAATATTTCCAGTTTAAAATTAACACTACAATACGTGTTAATATATGTTACCAATCAAAAATTATATTCTAAGCTTAGAACGCTGTAGATGAGAGCTTTAAGCTACACTTTATAAAGACATTATCTTGTTTTACAGTTAAAGCTTTTGTTCTCAGAAAATGAAGTTCTTGTTTAAACATTTACAAAGCCACATGATTTTTTTTCCACATTTAATAATAACATGTAAATTTATGAAATTTTTTTTATATACATATTTTTTTACAAGAATATTTCATTAAAACATTTGAGATAAAATAAAGCAACATTAAAATAAATGAGTTTCGCACCATGTTCTTCATCTGCTACAGAAAAATAAAAATATGCGGAGTTATAAAACTTAAAACTGATTTTAAAAAACTTTAAAAGACACATTAAAAAAGTGGTTAGCAACAACTGTGTGTGTGTGTGTGTGTGTAGCACATTAAGCATTGACCTAAATTGTAGAAATTTCAAAATATTTTTAAGATGAAACTAAAATCTTTAGCATGAGTAAGTTTTCGATGTAAAATATTTAGTAGGAAAAAAATAACACTTAAAATCATTTTGCCCAAAAGACGAGTAAAACGCATAAGTTTAGTGACATTAATATAAGGAAGTATGTCTCTATGACGAGAATATAAATACAAAAAAAAACAAAGTATAAAGTGACATTAATATGTGAAAATATATTTCTAAAACATTAAGGAAACCATTTACAAAATTGTATAAAATTTATTTAAGGCATTTATCAAATTGAGCAACAAAAGCTTTAAAAAACTTTAATTTTTTCTTAAAACTTTATTTAACTGATAGATTATTTTTTATTCACTACAACAAAAAAAATCCTCAGCAAACATTAAATGTTTAATAAAGTAATTTAGCGTTTCTGTGTAGCAGCCACGACGCGACGTTCGAATGCATTGCAAATGATTGACATAATACTCGATTGTCAAAATGTCACCAAAAATTTTGTGGTTGCTTGTTATGGTTGTTGTTGCTTGGTATTTTAACATTGTATTTTATTTTTTATTTTTATTTTTGCTGTCTGTTTGGCAATGTTTTTGTTACTTGTACAAACAGCTCTAATAGAGTTACTCTTGACACCAGACACAGCCATCCCAAAGGCCCCAATTTAAAAGCTGCCTGCCATTCATTTAAAGTGCTACAAATTTCTTTATGCCCAGCTCTGTTAGCAAAATCATGATCAAGCATGTTTAGTTAAGAAACTAATAAAAAAATAAAATATTTATATATATATGTATATAAAATTTAGCACATAGATTAAAATCTTTTAAAGCATAGATTGACTTCAAGGTTTTTAATACTTAGATTTTTGTTGACGTTTAGTTAGTTGCAAAAAAGGCGAAACCAAAATGATACAAAAAAAAACTAAAAAAAACCAGATATGAATAAATAGTTAAAGTGGTATTGTAAGCATTTGTATTTCATTGAATTAGTTGCATATTAAAGCATGCAACATTTGAAGATTTGTATCTTATTTGCTTTTCAGTCATTTCCAGTCAATTCGACTAGTGTAATTTTTAATGTCTCTTTCGTATTTATTTTATGCATAAAATTGTAGTTATGTTTATATGTATGTATAATTTTTTTTGTAGGTTTGAAGTCAAAATGTTAAATAATTCTTTATTACATCAATTTATGATTATCTGTGTGGTTATAGAATGTTAAATGTGGGAAAATAATAGTCGTCACACAATTTTTTTGGTGCTCTGCAAGTTATTAAATATTTATGAAAATATTTGAAAAGGTTTGACAAAATAAATAAAATTTGTAACTAAAGTTTTATAAGCCCCAGGCCATTGCAATACAAGTGCACCAGAGTCTTAAAGGTATTGTTTAAAAGGGAGGAAGACGGGTACCTTCCATATAAATCAATAATTAATTAATTAATAAGCATGCATTATTTTAAATCGGAAAACCAAAGCAGTAACTTAAACAAAAAGCAAGCGAAACTGCATAGGTTTTTTTATTTGCTCACGCTCCTGATGAATTGCCTGCCATTGAATGACTTCGGGTACGAATTATCCAAAAATAGATTTTTTAGGAAGCCTAAAATGATTAATTTAAGTCTATTTTTGAAACCACGATCACGCGTGACTCATGCGTGACTCACACGTGACTCACACGTGACTCACACGTGACTCTCACGTGACTCACGCGTAACAAATAATGCAATTTTATAAATTTCTAGCGGAAGCACATAAAACAGTGACAAAAACAACAGCAATAAAAGTGCTAGCAGAAGTCGTTAGGCGCTTCTTATTGGTAAACTCAACATGAGGGGCTATTACTAATTCCTACATAGCTTTTGAGTTGCTCTAATAAGCAGCATACATTTTTCTAAAATAACGCTCATTTGTTCAACCTCTAAAGTAAAACTAAAATATCTTCTTAATTGGGCCCAATTAATAACTTTATGTCCACTTAAACTGAGAAAATCCATTATTTTCTTGCACTTCCATTATCAACATTAAAAACAAATGCACTTCCACAAATAATTTCTATAGCAAGTTCAAGCAAAATATATAAATAAATACCTAAACTTGATGGTTGTATGGTTCGATTTGATAATTTTTTAAAATCACTTGAGGTAAATAGGATTTAATTACTCAAAAGTTTTTAACTTTTTTCTGCTTATTTTTTCAGTTTTCTCTTACAAATTTTAAATTTTAAAGCTCCATTACAAAAACCTCGTTAATTATTTGAAATTTTAAGTTTTGTCTAGTGCTGTAGAATGTAATAAACTTTGAGAAAATATTTTCTATTTTCACAGTACTTGAACTTTTTTAAATTAATTAATTTTTGGCCACAATGCGCAATGTTGGTATGGAGTATATAAAGGATGTTTTTTTCTAGAACTACACAAGTTTAAATCATAATGAAAGAAGGAAATATATTCTTAATATCAATAAAACAGGCTTTATTGGAAAGAAAATTTTATGAAATTTATGTTGTAAATATGATTTCTGCCATGTGGCCGCCACGGCTGGCGCCTAGAAGACACAATCCGAAATACCAATTTGCAACAATTTTTCTCAGCATTTGCGGCCGTATTTCGCCGATAACTCTTCCAATGTTGATTTCAAGATACTCAATTGTCTGTGTTTGATTCTGGACATAAACAAGTGACTTAACATAACCCCAAAGAAAATAATCCAAGGGGGTTAAATCACACGATCTTGGTGGCCAATTAATTGGGCCATTACGTGAAATTATTTTTGCATCAAAAGTTTCTTTGAGTAAATCAATTGTAGCGCCTGCTGTGTGGCATGTGGCTCCGTCCTGTTGGAACCACACATCAGCAAGATTAATGCCACTTAATTGAGGTACGAAAAAAATTCGAATCATGTTCCTATACCGTTCACCATTGACACTAATATTCTGACCATCATCGTTTTTGAAGACATATGGGACAATGGCTCCGCCAGCCCATAAAGCGCAACAAACAGTAATTTTTTGTGGATGTAGTGGTGTTTCGACAAAAGCTTGTGCATTCTTTTCACTCCAAATACCACAATTCTGCTTATTTACGTACCTATTCAACAAGAAATGGTCGTTTGGATTCAATTCCTGCACAAGTTAAATCTTGAAAGCTTTTAAGGCAAGATCCTTCTGCAAAATCTTCCATAAGGTGAAAGGGAACAACCCCAGTTACTGAAAAGGGCGACGAATTGATTGATTAGGATCATATTCAATGCTTTCCTGTACAGTGGCTACAGCTTCTTCAGTGCGCACTGTTCGGCGTGTCAGGTGATGCACATTATCAGTAACAGTAAATTTGGACCGAAAATGATCTATTGCTCTTCGAATTAGCCGCTCTGAAGGACGATTATGTACGCCATAAAATGGAAGAACTGCACGATGAGTTTTACGAATAGAACAATTATTTTGATTAAAAATTTCAACAGTTTGCACGCGTTGCTCTGGTGTAAATCGATGTATAAGTCCTAATTTACACTCAGCAAGTCTTATTGCTAAGCTGATTCGTTTTTTAGGAGAGAGAGAGAGAGAGAGAGACGAGGGGAAAATAAACGTTTGTGTTCCCCTCGTCGCTCTCTCCGACAAATTAATCAGCTTAGCAATAAGACTTGCCTAGTGTAAATTAGGACTAATAAAATTTCAAAGCAAACTAAACAAAAAGCAACTATCAGCTTTTAAATGGCTGCTCAAATAAAGCAGTGATGCCAACTGAAAGTTGTGACACTCTAAAAAAATTTCCTGCACATACCTACATACATTCATGCATACATACATACATAAGGGCATAATATGTTTGTTTTGTGAATGAAAAATAGTACATACAATTATTTTTTGCTATATCGAGCTATAACCGCCAGAAAAGCTTAAGCGACACATTTTTTGGACTAAAATTTTAAAATGAATTATTAACGTTTGTAAATAATAGATTTTGGTAAAAAAAAATTAGGCTTAAAATCATGTCACTTGAGCTCTTTTGGCGGTTACGGCACGATATTGTAATTTATAGTAACCTTTGACTATTTTACGAATAAAGATCTTGGTTCAAGAATTTAATTTTCGTGATTCGCAATAGCTGGAAATTTTAAATTCTGCCCTATGCATTTTATAAATATTTTACATTAAGTATTTTCTATTTTTAAAATAAATGAAGAGAAATTATTTAAGCAGCCCTTTCTGGTGGCAACTTATTCTTCCATATCTAAAGCAACACCAAAAACTGAATGAAATAGTTAAAACACTGATCTTCGAATTAAGGGCGCCGCGTCCTTTAGGATACTTTTCAATTGCAGATGTGTACACACGCATTGCTGAGAACAAGTTGCGTGTATCGCATACTGTTAAGGATCAGCGTTGCCAGAGAAAAAAAAATTTGTCCCAACAATAAGAAGATATGTGTGATGAAAATGTATTAAAATTTTTATTTTCAAAAAACTATTTTGGCAGACCAGAATGTTTGGTTTGTCCACGTGCGTTGTCATGCATTAAAAAACGTGACATGCAAAGGTATTATCAAGCATATGTTTCAATTATTTTAAGAAAATTTTCTACAATCCATCTTATTACGCACCATTACATTGACGAAGCAACAACAAAAGATGAATTTCTTTACATACTGTCCACACCTGATGAATTTATATCATGATGAATGTCAAATTGATATCATGATGAAAATTCATCACGTATAGACTCAATTTATTAATATTATATCAGCGTTATGATATAATCATCAGACCTCACGGGCTGATAAAATTATCTTGATATCAAATGTCATTTTATGTGTTACTGTGCATTTAACGTTTACTTATTAACCAATTTTCGTTTAAAATGACGTAAATTAGATATTTTTTCAAGTATTTTTGATATAAAATCATCAACGTCTACCTCTTTGTGCTGATATTAATGAAAAAATTACAGTTGCTCTGCCAGCGTCATATTACGAGTTATGACATAAAATTATCAGGTGTGGTTACTATGGATCAAACCCCCGATGTCGACAACGTTCGACTTGTCGTACACTTACATTCAAAACAAAAACAAATTTTAATTTTAGTTAATTTTTTTAATTATTTAATATTTTGTGGTTGTTTTAATCAAATGTAATGCGTGCGACAAGTCGAACATTGTCGATATCGTGGGTCAGGCCTTAATAAAGAAAACTTGAGTGTTTCTTCTGACCATAATAAAATCTAAATTGCCTTTGGAGATTTAAAATTTGAAATTAGGTGAGTGAGACGAAATTTCACTGGCAACACTGGTTCGTTGTAAGGGTATAGGTTGCCGACCACTGTTTTAAAACATCTGCGATTAGCTTAAAGTAATTACAGACGTACATACGTACCTATATAACTTGTCATCTATTAACCGATTACTCTTTATGTGTTTGCTTGCATAATTTACGAAAATGTCTCATATATTACTGTGGTAGTATGAAATAGTCACTTAAGCGGCCTTAAAAAAGGCAAAAGTTATATGACGCTATCGCTAAAGACTAAGATTCCCTATACTACACAATCGTGAGAGTTTTGAGAATATACAACACGGGTAGGATTTAGTTTATACAAATTTTCAAAAGACAATAACAAATCATAAGATCAGGGTAGTATTTTTTTTCGTAAGTCGTGCGATTCTTTAGGATTAAAGCTTAAATTAGACGTGACATAGGCATAATGCCATAGCCATAACCAAACCAAAATTCAATTGCTTTCTATGGTGAGAGTTATGGCGTTATGGCGAGTATCTCTCTTTCAAGTGGGTTATAATACAGCATAATCAAGCTAATGATTTTTAAGACGACTTAAGACATTATACCATATAAGCACAGATTTGTAATATATTCTAAAGTAAAATTTCCCCCAAATTCAAGCCTGCTGTTTTTCTGCTTAATTGACAGGAATACAATTAATGAATTCCTGCAAAATCCCTTAAAACTAAATTTCATTGTTAATTCACAAGCAGCCAAAATACAATTTAATGTCAATGTAATACAGCAACTTTGAAAACGATGCGGTCGAACCAGTACACCGAAATCCCCAACAATGAAAAATTGCTCTACAACATTAAACCGTTGATTTAGGCCACTTAATCACAGCCAAGCATGTGTGTGTCCATTAATTTAGGAGACTTGGCCAAACAAAATAAACCACCAACTAACACAACACACTAACAAATAATCGGTAAGAGGTAGAAACAAAAAGAAAATAATATTCAATTAGAACCAGCAGACGATAAACTACAAAAGGGAGGCCTTTTGCAAATGTATGTATACAAGAGCACAAATAATAAACGCGAGTATCTACAAATATACAAAATAAATATAAATAATAAAAAAAAAAAATAAAAAACAAACCCTAAAAACGAAATACCACACAAAGTATTAATTTGAAAAATTACTTAGGGGCGTTCACCAACTTGTCACTCAACAACATACACTCACACGCTGCCTGCCACAAACAGATAAATTAAAATCCATTCGTACATACAAAAATTTGATATACTTGAATGTATATAGTTTTTGCAAATAAATTTACAAAAATGTTAGCAAAAAAAGAAAAACTAACATTTAGCTTTATAACGTTCGTATGAAAGTGGTCTGTTGTTTTATTGCGATCAGTGCGCGAACACTATAATATTAAATTGTGCCCTGGAACTAACATATTCGAACATAAATTTGCACGCGTATTTTGAATTATTGTGGTTTCATTAATTAATTTATAAGAATAGAAGAAATATTAGTAAAGAAGAATAACCTGCTAAAACAAAGTTGCAAAATCTTAATTCTAATTTGCTCTTTTACTCTGCCCATTTTAATGATAAGAAAAATTTCTTTAAATTAACAAACATTACAAAAGCTTTTTCTGCTGAAAAATTAAAACTTTTAAATAATTAAATGTTTGCTTATATCAATGTACGAGTATGTACGTATATATGTATGTATACAAGTGTTATCATAAAATGTGCTTTCTTTTATTTTACTGACAGTTGTTGTTGCATGCAGCATTAAAGGATTTTATAATATTTCTTATGATTTCGCCTGTTTTTTATGCATTTGTTGATGTTGCACATTAGATGAGTGTCAGTTATTATTAATAACAATAATGTGCAACACCGTCATTTTCATAGCCTTAAGTTATATTTTAATGTTAGTGTGGTAGTTTTATGATTCTAAGCCTACATTTTTTTTTCTACATACAAAATCACTCACACGCATGCCTATAAATATTTTTATTCAAGTGCATAAATGCTGAATATATGAATATAAAGCTGATGGTTGGCAAGCGATTGTTGTTTGCTGCTGGAAACCACAAAAAAAAAGAGAAAGACACATATTGTGGAAAAAAATAATGATTGCATTTTATTTCCAAATATCAACGTTAAGAAAAAAAAAACTATCTGCTAAAAGCAGGCGAAGCTACAAATGGATTTTTAATGATATGTAATGATTTTTCTTTGTTTTTTTTTTTTGCTTTAAGTGAAAACCTGTCTTTTTGCATACAAATTTTTTAATAAACCAAACTACCAGTAGGGCAACAAAAAATTAAAGAAAATATAGCATTCAAAAGGAAAGACTTAAGAAAAGAACTTTAATTATTTTTTGTGAAAATAACGTAAAGAAAATATACTATTAAATTGAAAGACTGAAGAAAGGAACTTTAATTTTTTTAATGTAAAGTAAAGAAAATATACAAATAAGACGAAAGACTGAAGAAAAGAACTTTAATTTCTTTCTGTATATAACGTAAAGAAAACATACTGTTGCAACGAAAGACTGAAGAAAGGAACTTTAATTTTTTTTAATATAAAGTAGAGAAGATATACCTATAAGGAGAAAGACTTGAGAAAAAAACTTAAATTTTTTCTTCTTAATATAGAGTAAAGACTACATATATATATCGATGGCCTAATATAAGAAAAGCGGAACTCTAATTTTCGATTTTTTGTAGGAGAAGCAAAAAAGTGAAGAAAAATTAGAGCACATGCAGAAATAACTTTTTAAGTGGCCATATTTTTTATTTTATTTTTTAAAATTAAAGTAAATATACTAATTTAATAATTAAATCAAACAAAATACTTAGGAAAAGTACAACATATTTAAACAAAAGACTTAAAGACCGAACTTTAATCATATTTCTAAATAAAAATAACGAAAAGAAAGTTAATTTTCTAAGGGCCAATTTTAATAACTCAATTCAAATACACTGCGTTACAAAAGTTGAGAAAAAAATTCTTCAGAGGTTCTCATATACCAATTCTGTTTTGTTGAAGTCCAAGTGTTTTTATAACGGTAAATGTAGTGAAAAATGGAAAATTGAAAGAATCATACCTTCTTTGTTTTCGAACGGATTTCTATTTATATTTTCCTTTAACCAGAGATAAACAAAAGGCTGCCCGTGTGCACTTCGCTTCGTTATGCTCTTTATTACACGTACTTAAACACATGTATGATAGAAAACAATTCCATCTTCCTATGAGATAAGCATTCGACACCGCATACATATTATTACTAACACATAAATAATATTAAGATGTATTTGTGTGCCTGAATTCGCTTTAAACAGAAGAATAATTAATAGAAATCCGTTGGGAAACAAAGAAGGTATGACTCTTTCCATTTAAAACTCTAAAAAAACCCGTCTTCTCTACATTTACCGTTATAAAATCACTTTACAAAGTGACCGAAAAGAAAACGAAAGTATTTTCGTTCTCTATGGACTCCAAGAAAACAGAATTGGTACATGATAGCCTCCGAATAATTCTAGTGTAGCACAGTGGTATCAATTCATATTTAAATGTCGATTTTCATTAATTTTTTTATGGAAAAATTACTTTTAAATATGAATTGATACGAGTATTTAAATAAGTTGGTGAAATTGGTCATAAGGAAATTATATTATTCAAACAAAAGTCTTAAGAAATAAATTTAAACTTTTTCTTAACATTAAGTAAAGCAAAGACTTAGAAAAAGAATTTTAATTATATTTTCGAAATATGTATAAAAAGTAAATGAAATATAATATTTAAACAAAAGACGTAAGATAAGAACTTTAATTATTTTTTTTAATATAAAGTAAAGAAAATATTTAGTATATTTTCGTCCAAAGACTTAAGAAAAAAGTTATTTCTTTTATACATAAAATACCGAAGTACATTTATTTGAAAATAAAATAGATACGCAGTCGAATACAGATGCTTGTTTTTAAAAGTTTTTGCTTACGGCTATCAAACTTATTATGTTTGTATATTGTGATTCTCAATTTAGTATTAAGAGTCTTACTATAAACATACAAGTTTAGTAGCTAAATTAAAAAAGTTTTTGGGTTGAAATCTACTGACGAGTTCCAAAAGCGGGAACCAAATGCATATAGACAATTGCTTAATCATAAAAACAAGCGAAATTTTATTATTTCTTTTATTTTAACTTGTTTGTTTTTTATTGTATCTTCAAAAATGAACTAACAATACGTCTTAAAATCTTAAGTCCAGATATAATTATTATTAGGACCAACCAGTGTCGGACATAAACTTATTGATAGTAATTAATAATAAATACATAAGCATCGTATTTGGCACAAAACTATTTTCAAAAAGTTTCATGTAGAGTGTAGCGTATTAGAACTCTAGTGTCCCTCTTTTTTAAGCGCATGTGTCTAGTAAATTTCTAGATATTACGAGCAAAGGTATTAGGATGTGACTCGAATTCGTGATTTTTTTTTTTTGTAATATTTTGTTATTTTGCAATTTCAGCAGATCACGATGTAAGTTTGAATATTTGATGTATCATGGAGACCATGCTATTAACCATAAAATTTTGGTTTAGTCTATGTTGGATTTTCTTTACATTGCAAGCTGAAGCAGTGCCCCATAGCTGAATTCCGTAGCAGCATATAGATTTCAAAAGCGACTTGTGTATTAAAAGTTTACAATCTCGACTTAGGGTTGAATTTCTACCGATCAGCCAATTTATCTGAGTTAATTTAAGTTTCATTTGTGCTAGCTTTGAGTCAATGTGGTGTTTTCATGTTAGCCGTCGATCACGATCAAGTGAATGTTGAGGAATAATTTGATTGTTGATTCTTCGTAGGGTAAATATTATCTGAACACACTTTTGTTTGTTTACATTTATTCTCCACAATTCAACCGTAGCTCCAGCTGGGTAGTATGTTTTTTCTGAATATAAAATAAAGTGCTTTTAACGCGAGACTTGCAAAAAGAAATTTCATAATTTTCCTGAAGAAAAGAAGTAATATTTTTTTCAAAATGTAAAGATAAACCCTCTTATGCAAAAACGATTGTTAAACTTAAAGTTGGTTTAACAAACGAATTTTGTACGGCAAAACCGGTTTTAAAGCATGCTTTAACTTTAACAATCGTTTTTGCGTGAGGGCAATAGATATTATTTAACAAAAGACTTAAAAAAAGAACTTTATTTATATAAAAGGATATTGCGTTCAAACGAAAGACTTAAGAAAAGAACTTTAGGTATTTTTTCTAAATACATATAAAGAAAATAAAAATACATAGTAAATACTATTTAAAAGAAAGACTTCAGAAAATTCCTTTAACTATTTTTTCTAAACATAAACAATTTACTGTTCAAGCGAAAGAATTCAGAACAGAGCCTTACACATTTTTGAATTACATTGTAGTTATGTATGTACGAGTATGTTCTGTCCTTTAAAAAATATAATCAAAAACTTCCACTATTGACACATTACACAAATATTGAATTCACATGTAAATTTGCAATCATTTACGAGTATGCAACTCTCAAAAATTGTTTTTATATTCTAATAAATAAACTAAATCTAAATGTAAAAGAACTGTGCTTTCTTAACCATAAGGCAATTAACTATATCTGTTTAAAATTTCTTAACTCAATCAATATCGGACAAACAAATAAAGGCACGCATTACTGCTGAGAAGGAAAATTAAAAGAAGAAACAAACTCTTAAGCATTGGGTAACTGATTGGCATTTGATTATGCCCTACAGTTATGCAACGATCAAGAGAAGAAAACAAATAATGATCACAAACATAAAAAACAAAATATAATGAAAATAAACGGCTGCTAAAGCATGGCTAAGTAAGAACTTGTAAGTCGATTTAAAATAAAAACCACAAAATACTACAACATATGACGGAAGAAAATATGTATTGCCAAATAAAAAACGGAGTAAATTGCAAATAAAAATGCTGAAAAATACTTTTTACCTTATTTTCGATTACACAATTTACTTTTTTTATGTACGAGTAGTTTGCAAGATTTTTTTAATCGGTTTTTTTTTCATTTTAATGAAGCTGCTTGTATCATCAGTTGGAGTAATTTTTTAAGGACAACAAGAACAGAAAGCATTGCAAGACTTAACAGCAAATAAATGATATTCATGATTTAAGAAATTAATATACTCGTGATTGGAAATTGAGTTTAAAGAAGAAAAAAAGAAAAGAATTAAATATGCAAACGAATATCAAAATCATTTTTTTGCCAACAAGAAATTTTTTTCTTTTACAAACATTTTCCATAAATTTTAGTCTTTCCTTTGCTTAATAAATTTAATGCTAAGGAGAAAAAAAATTAATTAGAAATTATGACTTTAGAATTCCTTTTATTTGTAATTAGAAGCAAATTTAGCCAAATGCAAATAACAAACTTGTATTTCTTATTAGTTTCTATTTTTCTTTTTTGGTTCATTTCTGTTGGATTCCAAAAAATCACGATGTAAGGGCAATCACGATCGAATATGTTCTGTAGAAAAAAAAATAACTACAAAAATTTGTTAAAGTTAATTTTTTTTCTTACCTTTTTTTTATTAACTGCGAAACAGCGACAACAGTGGGGGATGTAACAGTTGCAATTCTTTTTAAAATGCTTTATGATAAAAAAAAACTTGTTGAGTTTATTTTCAATTCATCATGAAGAGGCTGATTTGATAGTAATGACGGCTTCAAAACTACTACAGCATAAAATTACTTAATAGCTCGAGTAAAATAAAAATAAATTACGTTTAAATAAAATTTGGAGTCTATAAAATTTAAATTTGTATATAAGAAGTAGTGAAGTATATTTATTTAATTTGAAAATATCCGTGAAACAGGAAAGAAATGCATATAAATGTTGCTTATGCCAGCCATACGCTACACAAGTTCACTGCACAAGTGTGGCACTGTATAGTGCGTTTGTGTAGTGTATGGGTATGGTTGTATTGTTTACTCAGTGAACTGAGTAAATATCAAAATGATTTTGATATTTGCTCAAGTTTGAAAACTGTACAGTGAACTTGTGCAGTGTATGTTGGAAATGCTCAGTTGTCTCGTAATTTTCTAAGAGTTCAAAACAAGAAATGAGCGCAGAAAAAATATTCTGGACAGAGTTCCTAAAATTATACAAAGAATAACCAGCATTATGGCGCATTAAAATAAAAACTGCACAGTTTACTTGTATAGTGTGTGTCACAAGTTTAGTTTACGCAGCACCAAACTTGAGCATTGGCCGGCATTAGCCGAACAAAAGAGAAGAGAAGAGAGGTGTTTTAGGACACCCGGTTATCAGTTATGCCAACTATTTACAACCCAAACGCGCTATTCCCCTTCTCAAAACGCGCTAGAACGCGCTGAGTTACAGCATTGTCAACTATTTATAGCCAAAACGCGCTATTTTTCTGCGCGCTAAATTAAATTTTAATAAAAGTCGCAGTATGTATTAGTAAATATACTTTTTTTTAGCAACTCTCTTACGATTTTGCAATATTGCTTCCTCGAAATTATATCCTAAATAACTCAAATATTTTAATACAGAATCAGAATCACCAAATAATCGAAATCCTTAGTTTTTATTTTAAGTTTCTTTAACAAACTTTGTACGAGTAACAACATACTCGTATAAAATGTCGAATAGTTTTGCTATTCAAATGATTTTACTTAAACTATAATAGATGCTTGATAAGTTATATACATTCTTTTGGTCACGAGTACGACTAAATATTTGTAGTTGTGAAATTTAAAGATATTTGCCATTTACAGTATTAAAATGCGTTTTTAATTCTAATCACAGGCAAGGAAATTTTATTTCCAACAGCTGAATCATTAACGAAATTAAAAAAAAAATTATCAGAGTTTTGGATACTAGAAAATTGGTAAATTTATACAAAAAAAAAATTTAATTGAAATGATGTAATTGATTTTATCCAAAACGCGCTAAGAGCGCTTTTTTTTATTAAACGCGCTAAGATGAAAAAAGCGCGTTTGGCGCAGTTAAATCGCGCTAAATCTAGCGCGAAAAGCGCTAAATTGGCATCGATGCCGGTTATAGCTTTCCTGCTTAGATATACATACATATAAAACAAATTTTATGTGTGAAATAACAATGCAATAAAATAATAATATATGATGATGTCAAATTCTCTGCAAATATTTCAAAACGTTTCCATTTACTTCCCATTCATTTTTTTCTACCGGTGTATGATTAAATTAATGTATTGTTTGTGCACGATCGCGGCTGCTAGCGGGTGTTATTTGTTCATTAATATTTATCTCATGTAATTTGGCTTATAAAGCGATACGAACTTTACCCTGATAAAATTATAAATATAGAAACGAATGAAGTTCGAACAATAATAGCATTGTGCTACAACAAAATTATTGCGGCGATCTCATGTACCAATTCTGTTTTCTTGGAGTCCATAGAGAACGAAAATACTTTTAGTTTTTTTAGGTCACTTCGTAAAGTGATTTTATAATGATAAATATAGAGAAAAACGGGGGTTTTTAGAGTTTTAAATTGAAAGAGTCATACCTGCTTTGTTTCCCAACGGATTTCTATTAATTATTCTTCTGTTTAAAGTTTAAAGGATCTGATATTATCTTTCAAACAAGACATACTTTTTGTAAATCGGTTAATAAATGGCTAAGTTATAGTGGTTAAAGTTTGAAAAAACCAATTTAAAAAAAATTTTTTTTCTCATAAGCAACTTATAGCCTGATGAAAAAAAAAATTTATGTGCAACTTGACCATTTATTAACCGAATTACAAAAAAAAAGTTTATTTCGCAAGAAAATAATAAAAGCTTTTACAAAAAAAAAGTTTTAAGATAAATGAAAGTTTTTTAATCCCACTGTTTTTAGAGATTAGAAAATTTAATACAATTTTTGAAGCGATATTTTTTCATGTAATAGAATATTTATTGATTTTTTTTTCTAAAGTAAAAAAATTTTTGGCAGCAGAAAATGTAATTTTTTCTTTTTATACAAAAAAAAATAAACAATAAAATCAAGAGATATAAGTATTAAACAAATACTTTGAACCTTTAAAGGGTCAAGCGTCTAAGTTGAAAATGCAGCCATAGCAAAAACTTTTTTTTAATAACGATATTATTGTTTAAAAATAAAATCTTAAACCAAAGCAGCCAGCCAGCCTACACTCTGTAACTTAACAAATATTTTCAGCAGAATTTTTTTTTAATATATTTTTTTCGTGGTGGCTGTTTTCCAAAATCCCAACCAGAGCCAAACGTTTAAATACTTTTGTAATCTTGCTTAGTGCTCTGAAAAGATATTTCATAATCTTTTTTGGAGGTCTCGCTACATAGTTTTTGTTTTTCTCCCCTTCTACATATTTTGTAAGGCAACATAGTTTTGCTCTTCTGTTGCTCCTTTAGTACGAGTAAGTAAGTACCTTTTTAGATGGATTTTATTTAAAGAAAAAAAAAATCATTATTGCGATTACTTGACTGTTTAAAGCTGCTGCAGTTGTTGTTGTAAGTCTTGTTGTTGTTGTTTAATATTGTTTTGCTAATATTTAAGATGCTGCTGTTGGCTCTTGTCTCATATTGTTGTAGTTGCAAGCAAATTGTATTTCGGTTGTTGTTTGAAATTCATGGCGGAAATATAAGCAAGATTAATGTCGTTAAAATAGTTAAAAAGAAGCAAAAAAAAAAAAAAAACAAAACAAATATTTTTATATATAAAGAAAATTTCGTAACTTTATTATCGTTAAGATAATATTGTTGTTGATATTTATGAAAATTGTATATACAGCAACATGCGATTAAAAAAAAAAGGATACTTAAAGGTTTGTAAGTTAATAATATTAAAATTTATGGGAATTTTAAGTAAAAGTTTAGTTTTAAAGAAAAAAAAATATATATATATATAGATAAAAATATCAGTTGTTGATAAAGGGTGTTTTTCATAAAGTGACACAAGTTTAAGTCATAATAAAACAAGAAAATATATTTTTTATATCAATGAAACGGTATTTATTGGAAAGAAAATTTTAAGAAAATAATTTTTAAATACGATTTCTGTCTTGTAGCAGCCACGGCTGGCTCCTAAAAGGCACAATCTGAAATACCAATTTTCAACAACTTTTCGCATTATTTGCGCCCGTATTTCGCCGATAACTCTTCGAATGTTGATTTCCAGGTGTTCAATTGTTATTGGGTTATCGACGTAGACAAGTAACTTAGCATAACTCCAAAGAAAGTAATGCAATGGGGTTAAATCACACGATCTTGGTGGCCAATTAATTGGGCCATTAAGTGAAATTATTTTTTCATCAAAAGTTTCTTTGAGTAAATCAATTGTAGCGCCCGCTGTGTGGCATATGGCTCCGTCTTGGTGGAACCAAATATCAGCATAATTAATGCCACGTATATTATATTAATATAAGGTACGAAAAAGTTTCGAATAATGTTCCTATACCGTTCACCATTGACAGTAACATTCTTACCATCATCGTTCTTGAAGACATATGGACCAATGACTCTGCCAGCCCATAAACCGCACCAAACAATAATTTTCTGTGGATGTAATGATGTTTCGACAAAATCCTCCCCTCTCCAAATGCGACAATTCTGCTTATTTACGTACGCATTCAATCAGAAATGGGCTTCAGCGTGAAATGGAAGAAGTGCACGATCAGCTTGACGAACAGAACAATTATTTTTATTACAAATTTCAACAATTTGCACGCGTTGCTCTGGTGTTAGTCTATCCATAATGAAGTTTCAAAGCAAACTAAACAAAAAGCAACTATCAGCTGTTAAATGGGTGCTCAAATAAAGCAGTGATACCAACTCAAAGTTTTGATACTATCAAAAAAAAAAAAAACACCCTTTATTTCTTGTGGTTTGTTGTTGTTGTTGTTCGATTTCCTGACAGTATAAGTGTTCTTTAAAATTAAAAAAAAACGAGCGGGTGTAAATCAACTTGAAATTTGGTATAGTTGAACTATTGAATGGAGACTTACAATTTGAAAGCCAATTGGTTTAAAAAAGTGTGGAAGTTAGTTAATTTTTTAGCTCTAGTTTCCACAATCATTATACTTAAGCGACAGTGCCTGAGTTAACAAATGCTGGTAGTGTTACCAGGTCATAAAATGCCTAGAGAGGTCTATAAAAATATATGAATATATTTGTATCGTAGACCTGGTGACAGTGATTTTGTTTAACAGCAAGAAACTTTTTGACATATTCATTCATTCTTTTCTTATTGTATTTATTACATCATCACTAAAGAGCTGAACATACTTGATAATTTACGATCTTTGTAAGCTTATCTATCTATTCTGCCGTATTGGGTATTTTGGCTTATGAAACAGCAATTCATAGAACTTTAGTTATCAAATTACTGTGTAGGTGTAAAATTTATTTTAATACTTCTATAAAAAAAATATACATATAAATTGTTGCTTTATAGAAAAGCTGTAAATCGTATTTTGTCACCTTTCAAGAGCATAAATAAATTTATTAGGCTGAACGCTTTCTTTTTTTGTACAGTAACTAATTGATCTAACCTAATCAATTTCTTCGTTTTTAAATTTAGCCATTTTTTTTATGCAAAATAAATCAAGCTCAAAATTTTTTATTTTTTAAAATCTTTAATAAAAACCATAAATGAAATACTGAAGTATATATATTTGACGAGTTTTAAAAGCATATAGACAATTGCTTAACCATAAAGACAAGCCAAATTTTCAAATTAATAAAAACTTTAATCCGTAAAATGTAAATAAAATAAGTTAATACAATTAACCACATTAAGTTAAGAAAAATTCAAGTGTTTTTCAAAACAGAGCGTAGTATAAAACGGCAAGCAGCCTTACTTATAGTAGAAAAGCCACCTCAACATTTTTCTTTCAAAGTTGGACAGGCATTGTTTTTATCTAAAATTATTTGATATATTTTTTTTTTGTTTTCGGCTTTTATAAGATTTATAAATAAACTTTATTTATAAATAAATTGCATTATTTTCAAATAAAATAATCTCTAGAAAGTTGTTGGTGTCTAACATGCTTTATTAAGTTTAATAGTTGGCGGAGGTATTTTTTTTTAATATATTTTTTTTTTGTTTAGAAAAAATGTAGTCACTCCGTCAGTCAGTCAGTCAGTCAGTTTTTTTTCTCATTTAATATGACTCAATGTCTAGTTGACTGTTTGACTGGATGTTTGTTGTTAGTAAGCGTATGTAGATATTTTTATAGTGATAAACTATTTATGGTTTTAAATTGCAAGCAAAAGTGTATTTTTATAGCTTTAAAATATATAATTTGCATTTAATGTTTTTTTTTAAGTTTTTTAAATCTAAAGTTTAAGATATTTATTCACAAAAACAAAAAACTGTGGTAAAAGACAATTATAAAAATGCTGTTAAAAAGTCATGTAATTGATTTTTTTTTTAAATAAAGATAAATTATATAAAGCAAAATTTTTAAATAAAGAGTGAAATTAAAAAAAAAAAAACAAGCAAATGTATACGAGAAAATAGTTCATAACGAAAACTTCGAATGGATATAACATATGTGTGTTAAGAAATTGATCTGGGGTCTAATCGTCGCTTTTGATAACGAAATTATGGCATTCGATATAGAACCATATTATTACATTGTTCGATAGCGAATGCCATAATCTCAAACTGAAAAAATTTCATCGAATCAGCTCGTTATCGAAGGCGGCGATTATACCCTTGACTTTAAATAGTTTTACTATACAATTCAATATTAAAAATCTCTTTACAGTATTCTACTGCAATTTCTTAATTCACATTATATAGAAATGATCAGTAACCACCAGCTCAATTTCAATGCTTGTGTTAATTTTATTCGTTGCATGTGACCATTAATTACACTGTGTGACAAATTTTTATGAAATCGAAATACCTGGTACCTGTTACTATTTTTCTGATAGGTATACGTCTATTTAGTTGTACTTTCATCATCATGGAAGCTTAAGTACACCGAAAGCGTATAAATGGAACGTGAAATACATCATACAGGTAGTTTCTTTTTAACAAAAAGTTTTCTAACAAATGATTTAATAACTCAGTAAATTTTCGAGAAATTTTCTAAAACAAACCTGCGAATTACTCTTGTTCAATTATGTTATATAAATAAAGTTATAAATAGTATGGGTTCAGTACAAAAATATTGCCTAAGAACGTGTCCAATGTAGAATGTAGAGTGTCGAAAAAAAACCGAAAAAATTATATTTGGTGAAAAATTACACACTTATATCTGAAATTTACTGAAGCAATATATATGCATGTGGTTTCAAAGGTCTTAGTCTCTTATTTCCAAATCCGTTTATTAATTTAAAATCGGTTGATATTTAACTTAGTTAGAGGTTGATAAGTGCCTACGGGTACGAAAACCGGTTTTTTTTAGCCGTAACTCAAGATTTTGGAGGTGTTTGGAAAATTGTAAATACAGATTGTTGTTATACTAGACAATACCTACCAGGTATTTTTTTTTTTGCCACACTGTGTTATTTAAACAAAATTCTTATTACCAAAACTAGTGCCACAAATTTGTTATAAAAACTTTCCTAACACTCAGTTTTTATTTATTTTTTGGTTATGATACTTGTGTGGCATTTGTTGAGCAAAAAAAATCTTTTTTCTGTAAAAAAACGTGAGCGTAATATTCAATATTTATATTTTTTTAAGTGATTTATAACCATCTCTTATTTGGAGACAATTAATTTGTTAATTTATTGGCATTTTTTGCAGCTTGCTGCTTTCAATACGTTTGCAAAGTGTTTTGTTTTGCCGGCCTCTAAAAATGCCTTAAGATCTTTATAATCTTTAAATTATTTCAATCATTGCAAAAACAAAAATCTGCAGCAAAATAAAACATAAATATCGTTACTAACGATAAGATCTTGAAAGCAATTTATGTCAAAATATTTGATTTAAACATGAATTTGTTAACATGTCGTAAAACATATGTGTGTGTGACAGCAATTTTGTTCATTGAACATACAACAAAAAAAGTTAACAAAACAAGCGTAAGAACAACTGCAATTAAATGATTTTTCTTGTGCTGCAAACAAAATGAAAACAAGTTCGTTTCTTAAGTTTTTTGTTTTAAAAGCGCGCATGGAATAATTAGTTTTTTTAAAAATAAAAGAATTTTCAAGGAAAACCGAGTCATATAATTGTTTAAAATTTAGGAACAAATAAATAGTCTAGATTAGATTAGATTTGTTGTGGCTTGGCAAACTGTAACTGTAACTTTACAGGAGAAGGTAAAAAGCTGTATTGTAAAAGCGTTATTTTTTATATTTGCAATACATTTTTGTGACGAGGAATATTTGTATGAAATGTATTGGAATCACTGAGAAAACTCAATTTCGTAAAAAATACCAGTTAGGACCTTTCTACTTGTGACCTTCGATATATATGTCAATATAGACAGAAGTAAATACTGACTGACTGACTGACTGAAAGTTCAAAATTTTTCATAAAAAATTTTCTTAACATAGATTTCAAACACATTTTAATTTCTTATGAATATAAGACTGAAATTTTAGGTAATAATTAATAAAAAAAACACATATTACTTCATCAAGAAATATACTAAAAATTTCTATATTTATTTTTTTAATATAATTTTTTAATAGGACCAACTCAGGGGGGTTTTCTACGTTGAAAATGACAGGCAATAGTGCAGCACTAGTGGCTGATTGTGACCCACAATTAGGAATTACGAGGGCTACAATTTATATTTCGGCAACTGGCAACACTAATGGTAATAGCTTAAATCTGGCAACACCATAATAAAGTTTGACATGTGTACTATTTGTTTTGTTTACAGTGAAAATAAATTTGACCAAAAATAAATGGAAATTCCAAGAAAAGGTTTTTCTTGGATTATTTTTCACAACTTTCGCCGTGGATGATCTCAACAAGAATGAGCTCAGTACTTTGTATGGTGATAAAGCACAATTAAAAAGCACAGTATATCGCTGGTATAGTGAATTCAATCGGGTTCGCAGTTCCGTCGCCGACGAGTTCCGTGAAGGTCGTCCAACATTGGCTGTTGTTGTACCACAAAACATCGATGCAGTGCGTGAACTGATAATGAAAGATCTTCATGTGACGTATTGTGAAATAGAGGCACTCTAGCACATTACTTCCACTTCAGTACATTCGATTTTGCATGAACACTTAGTTGTAAAAAAATTTGTTTTCGTTGTATACCCCATAATTTATCAATCGCTCAAAAAAAAAAAAGGTTCGCGTCAAGTGGTGTAAGGAAATTTTTAAAAAGTTCAACCTGTGCTTCAAAAGACATTTAAAAATCGTGACAGATGACGAATCATGGATATATGCTTATCAGCCGGAAGCAAAATAGCAATCGACGAGCTAAATTCAACAAAAGTTGTTCGTGGAAGAAGCACAGCGAAGCAAATGGTTGCCTGTTTCTTTGGCCGAATAGGTCATGTGGCCACTGTTCCACTTAAGCAACGTAGGGACTGTCAATTTGGAGTGGTTCAGGACCATTTGTTTGCCGGAAGTCTAGGGAGAAATTCGTAAAACTAATAACTCTTCATCATGAAGACGAATAATTCCTCATCATGACAATTTAAGGTCTCACATGTTCCATCATACAAGTTTAATTTTTGAGGAGTTAAAACATCGAATTGATGACTCATGTCCATATAGTCCTGATGTGGCAGCCAATGGCTTCCTCTTGTTCCCGGATATCAAAGGGGAACTGCGTGGTCAACGATATACGAACGCCGAAGAAGCAGTTGAATAGTTCAAAAACCATGTTTTGGAGTTGTCTGAAGAGGAATGGAAAAACTTCTATGACAAAAGGTTTGAAAGTGTCAAGGGGAATATTTTGAAAAAAATAAAGTCCGTTTCATTTAAAAATGTTTGTATTAATTTGCTATTCCGCAAATATAATTAGTAGCTCTCATACTTGCAAATATTACTTTAACAGACGGGTCTGTGAATATTTGTTTATCCTTTAACATATTAAAAATATTAGTGAAAGCTTTAAATTTTTCTATTACTCTTAAAAAAATGATTTCTGTGTCCAAAAAAAAAAAAGAAAAAAATTCTTTAGTCGAGATAAGCTGATTTTGACTTAATGGCAGCCTTGAAATTTTCATACTAAAAACTACCTCTGAGCAAAGTTTTAATTAATTTATGCGATTTTTTAGGAAGTTATAGCGCAATGATTTGCAACTTATCTTTTTTTGACTTATAATCTTTTATGGAATAAATGGCTTAAGATAGCACTTACTTTGAGATATATTTCATATTTAATGTATTATTTATAGTGAATAGAATGATTGCTTAGAGAAATAAAAGTGAACTCGAAATTACCCAAAAACAACTGTCAAATAAATAAATGTTTTAAAATCGACTTAAAAGTTTAAAAGTGCTCTGCTGCAAAATAGTTAAATGTGACTTGAGCAATTTTTCTTTATTTCCACAAAATTGTGGTTAAAGTCTATTAATAAGTTGCCTAAGCAACAAAATTAAACGGCCTTATTTATAAAAATTATTAAGGCTTTAGAAAGGCTGTTTAAGAAAAAAATTTGTTTTAAAAACCCTTTATAAAGCTTTAATAATTTTTTTTAAATAAAGCTGTAAGTATTTAGACGTGCTTCACTAACAGCAATGAATTTTTTTCTATTAAAATAATATAAAACAAAATTTTAATTAAAGCCTTTTAATTAAAGCCTTAGGTCCCACAATCTATAGTTAACTAACGCCCATGGTTTAACTGAAGATTTTTCTTCTTTTCTTCAGTTAACTAAAGACTGTGCATTTGAGCCTTAATCTTACAAAAAAAAATATAATTTAAAAACAATAATATTATTCAGTTTGTAAAAAATGATAAATTGTCTCTCTTAAATCGTACACACTGCCATTCTAAAAAAGAAATCTAAATAATTATCAATAACTTTATGACTTTATTTATCAACATCCTACTCAATATTTGTGGAAGCTTTTCTTTTGCTTCTATACAAAAATCTCCCTTTTTAGAATATCATTACTACCACTACTGCGAGAATTATTTAGAGAAAGAAAAAAATAAACACATATACATTTCCTTTTTTTTATTAACAAATTATTTTATACAATACAATTTTTCAGAACTGACATTTTGACAGATGAAATGCATAACTATGAAATTCGTTTGTGCGTTTCTCTCGTTATCGCAAAATCGCCTACTTTTGCTAAGCAAAATATATTCGCTAGTCAAAAACTAAAATACATAAAACAAATGAAAATTTTTAAATAACGCAGTTAAAGTAGCAAAAGCATATGCATACATATATACAATTATACATGCAGGCAATACATACATATATACATGTATGTATATACATAGGTACATGTATGTATATGTACATATATTTCCTATTATGTTCCTATGTTTAATATTTAGCATATCTAGTTGTGTGTATGCAAAGTGGCATATTATTTTTTTCTCTCCTTCCTTTCGCAAAAAGACGATGGCAATAATGAAAAATTAACTTACAAAAACAGTAAAAAAAAACAAAAGAAACGAGCCAACAACACCACATTTGACTAACTAATGCAACGTGGAGTCACATACATCATTTGTGGTAATTTTTCAAAAATAAGTTAAATAAAATCATTAACAGGGGAAGAAGCCCAGCAAGCGAAGAAGCTTTATTTATGTCTATACAGTGTGATCTTGTAGTGAAAGATAAATGTAACTAGCAAATGTTAAGTATTGTTTTAATGTTGTTGTTGCTATTGTTGTTTATAGTTAATGATGTAAAGCAAATGTTTTGAGTTTAGTCCTTTCGAAACCGGACTTCTGCAGACGTTCTCCTAACTCAGATACAAGGAGTTTTAATGATTTAAATTTTGTAACGCAAAAAAAAAGAAGCGTGGTACATTTTCAAATATAAATTATATTTGTATAACTGTCAAAAACGATTTTCCCTGAGCATATCTTTTGCATCAAAGCAGTAATAATATATAAAATTCTAAAACGTAAATAGGCAATATTGACCTGCACAAGACCATTTATAAGACCTTTCAAGACATGCGACATTTTTCAAACGCTTTACTACAGCGAAATATTCTAAAATAAACGCTAAACAACACCGTTGGCAATATTTTTTTTAGTTCTTTGTCTTGCCAACAGTGTTTTTTAGCGTTTGTTTTAGAATATTTCGCTGTAGTAAAGCGTTTGAAAAATGTCGCATGTCTTGAAAGGTCTTATAAATAGTCTTGGGCAGGACTTTAATAGGCAAAGAAATATAAGTGCTCGTTTACTGTAAACAAGCAATTGCTTTTTCAGTTAATGCATTGTCAGAAAATTGTTTTCTTTTTACAAACGTTTTAGAAGATTAGTTTGATTGCACTTAAATTAAAAGTACATATTTTAATTAAAATAACTTACAACACCTAAAGTGGTTTTGCCATTTATTCTTGAAAACTCTTATAAGAAAATAAAAAGTCCTATTAAAAAACTACCACAGCTCGCATAGGGTTAAAAACACTTTAAGCTACCTTAAACTTTTTTTATATATATGTATGTATACATACATATTTATGTATGTATGTATGTATGTATATATTTTTTTAATTTCCTTCTTACGTCTGTGTTAAAGTGTCATTTAAAGCCAACATCTTGTTTTGCTTAAAACTTGCACTCTTTTCTTTGCAAAGTGACGATTTGCGTTTGTGTGTATTCCAAGGAATAACTAACTGACTACTCCTTGTTGCACAGCTTCACTATTAAACATTATGCTCTGTTTCGATCTTTTGAATATTTTTCTGTTTCTTTTGCTTTAACACAATCTAACTAAGCACATAACAAACGCAATAATGTTAGAAAATTACAAATGATTACCTTTACATTTTTGACGCTTACAATGAAGAAAAAAAAAAAAAAATTACACAACAAACAACAAAAAATATGAGAAGAAGTTAAGTATGTTTAAATTTTCTTAGGCACTATCCTTAGAACGGAAGGTAAGCTTAAGCACCGCCTGGATGTTTATGGCTGCTTATGGTTACAAGTTTCCTATTACTTCGCTACCACCTTCGATACTGCAACAACATACATAAATGTTGCAAAGGTTGAAATCTTTGTGGCGGCAACTACAGCAGTATGAGCCTCTAACAACGTCATCATCTTTAGTAACATAGACATTGGCAGCAGCAGCAGCAGCAGCAACAGCATCAGTAGACAAGCAATGCCATGAATAAAAATTAATTTCTTGTTTGTCTTAAGTATATAAATCATTACACATATTTTGTTATTTTTTCATTTTTTTTATAAAATAAAAGCTGGAAGCCAGGCGTTATATGTTTTTGTTGGTTTTTGTTTCTTTCTGTGAGAAAACAAAAGAATTTATAAGTGTAAATATTTTTTTTTTATTTTTTTTGAAAACACTACTCGGAACTTGACAAATATATATACATATAAGTATTTAAAAATTAGCCTTTGTTTGCCAATAATTAGTTAAACAAGGTACTCGTATTTAATTGAGATATTTAGTTTTTGTTTTATTTTTAACAAAAGAAAGAAAAATGTAAATTCAAAGAAAAATTAGTGATTTACGAGGCCCAAATTAAGAGGACAGAAAATTTAATACTCTTATATCGTACAAAGCGTTTTCTTTTATATTAATGAAGAGACTGTTAATTTTCAATAGCTTCCTTAAATTTAATAAACGTTTCTTCTAAAAATATTTGCTGAATTAAAAACAATTTATAATTTCTATTAAATACATTTTCTATCTTTTTGATTGTGAACACCCATGGTGTAGTGATTTCATTTTTTTTTTGTATTTTAAAGGACAAGAAACTCTCTCTTAAGTATAACTTATTAGCAACATGTGAAATAAAAGTGCAACAGTATTTTATTATTTATTTCAATATTTTATTTTTTTTTAACGAATTGGAATTGGAAGTAATTATATTAATAATAATAATGAATCCCAACTTAGGAAATTTATTTATTGATGTTTTAGTTAGAAGAAAACCAAAAAGGCAACATGTGCTGAATAATATTATTTATTGTCGCACAGAGGAATATTTGAGCCAAAAAGCTGGCCAAAAAAGCAAAAATTAATTGAAAGAAATCTTAAGAACTAAGTACGCAGTTGGATACGCAACAAAATTTTACATCATATTGTAAATTGTGAAGACTTCAATTTGTGATTTCTAGCTCTGAGACTCTGCTAAAGTCAGGAAAGTGAAGAGTTTTTAGTCGGCCTTGTTCTTTAAACCGAATCCGAGTAAATTTCTCGTTTTAAAAAAATTAATAATGGTCCTTTAGACGTGTTTAAAATCATATACGATAATTTTCTTCCAGATATGATATTTGAGAATCTATATAATAAAAAAAATTTTAAAAATCTATCTAAAAAAATATTTCTATTGTCGGAGTTAGTTTTCTAAAATCGTGCGATTTGAAATTGATCGGTTTACAGAACAGTGCCGAATGTTTTTTTTCGTTTTTTAACATGTTTATATGATATCTTTTGTGGCTAAACGAATGAAGGTATTACGTTAATTTTTTTTTTTTTGGCGGAAAGGTTTGATCAAAAGCTACTTTTAGTATTAAAACAAAAAAATTATCTCGAATATTAATGTTGAAATAATTCGTTTAAATAACAAAAATTAAAAATTTTAAAAAGCCAAGATATATCTAGAAAGATGTGATATATTTTAAAAGGCTGGACCGATTTTATTCAAACATAGTTAAGAACGATCAAATCACCTTTCAAACAGAAAAAACTTAATCAAAATCGGTCCAGCCGTTTGCTCTGTACGTGGACACGGACACACACTACAAATACAAATTTAACACCCCTCTTTTTTTGGTCGGTGGTTAAAAATAAAAAAAATAAGTTTTTATTTTTGGAAAAAAGAAGGTTTTAAAAATTGAAAGTAGCTACATTTAGAATTGTGTTTTATACCACAATAAAATTTGAAATCTCTAATTTTAGACACAAGAAACAAAGTTTGCGCAAGTTTACGCCATTTTTTTTGTGATTTTTTGAATTAGTCCTAATAGCTGAATTATATAACACAACAAAACATAAAATTTCGATTGGCCAAAAATAATTATTACAAAACATCACCTTTTTTTTATTTTTTTGCTCATTGTGCATGGATAAATATGATTAAGAAACCTCTTTGTCAGTCATGAAATGTTTTGCTTGCCTATAAAAGCTCATAAGTTAAATCATTATGATATTAAGGCATAAGTACTAAATTTTTTTAATATTATTTGCATTATTTTTCAAATAGAATTTTTGTCACCGACCACAAAAGGAAGCGAGGATGAAAATGGCATCTTACGGTCTCCTGGGCCCAAGTTTAGTGGTTTGAACTTTATCCAAAAAGTTGCATTTTGTAAACAAAAGTATGAAAAATGTTTCATAGGTGGGATTAGTTCCTCTGAGGGTAACTTTTTCCCCCTTTGTCCGATTTTTCTTGTTTTCAAGGTTTAACAGCCTGGAACTAGGAGACATATTTCTGTTAAGTCTTATTGATGTAGGGGCACTCAATAGCTTTTCACAAGCAAACTAAACTAAAAAAAGTATTGGCTAGCTTTTTGGTTCAAATACTCCTCTTTGAGTCGGTTCGCTTTGCGCGAATTTAAATGCAAAACACGTAAATTTCAGTAAATAGTTTTTAGACAAAAATAAGTTCACTAATTTTTAAAAAAATAGGTTTTTTCAAAAAGCGTCGTGAGTATTTTCTAAAACTTTAATGGAATTACAAAGTTTTGCATGATTAATATAAATTTAACTGCATGTTTTTAATATACGGCCATGTCACAGTGCTCAATTCCATTCGGAATCGGAATTGAATAAACCTCAAAATGTCAAGCCCTAGCCAGAGGATACCCCAGCATGCCACCGCTTTCCACAGTCTGGACACACCTGACACAATTTTCGTATTTTAGTTTTCTTTTTTAGACACCATCTTCTACAAAAATTGGGTGGATTGAATTCCGATTCCGAACGGAATTGAACTCTGTGACATGGCCGATAGAATGGAATGTTGTTCGTGCGAAACAATCTCTTCATACTCAACTCAAAGCAAATTTTTCATATCCTAATAATAATTTTTTTCTCGCCGTGTAGTTTATTTATTTTATTTCTTAGCTCCTCAGCTCTTTGAAGATACTTTATAGTATTTTGTGCCTTACATTTCTACTGCTTAATATAACAACAGCATCAGCAATAACGAGGCATTGCGCTTAAGCTTTTTGTTTCTGTCATATACACTCTTGCATGCATACATATGTTTGTATGTATATGAAAAATTATGACGACAACAATTTGTTTCAAGGACACACGACACTTGAAACCATTCAACACAAAATATACAAAAATAAAAAAATTAAAACACAAACACAAAAACACAACAATAACAACAAAACACCAAAAGCAATAAAAAGCGCATAGTACTAAAGGGAGATTTATTTCTGTGTGAGTACATGTGTGTATATGTTTGTGTTTGTGTGTGTAAGTGTGTACGCCATGTTTGTATTGCATAGTTGCACATTCTTACACTTATACTGTGCGGATCTTCCTTTCAGTGTTTTTTATTTTTTAATTTTTTTTTTTTGTATTTAATTTTATTTCAGTAATTTTATTGTTGCTGGAGCTGCTGTCGTTTGTAGTTGCTGTCTTCTAAATACATATTATTGCTTAAAAAAAGATTTTGGCATCAATGTTTGAACAGGCTCTGCTTGTGTTTGTAGCAGGGTTGGGAAATTTAATATTTCAAAAGTGTATATGTACATATTAAAGTCCTGCGCAAGACCATTTATAAGAACTTTCAAGACATGAGAGATTTTGTAAATGCTTTACTACAGCGAAATATTCTCAAACAAACGCTAAACAACACTGTTGGCAAGACATTTGTTTCAGTTGTTTGTCTTGCCAACAGTATTGTTTAGCGTTTGTTTTAGAATATTTCGCTGTAGTAAAGTATTTGAAAAAACCTCTAATGTCTTGAAAGATCTTATAAATGGTCTTGTGCAGAACTTTAGTACATATAAAACAAAACTTTTTCAGGTTTTCAAGGCAAATCATTTCATATTAAGATAAAAAATGTTGTTGTTGTAATTTTTGACACTGCATATAACAATGCCCACGGTTTTCTAGAATTCATTGAGGAACTGATTCTTTTTTAATAAATATACAAATACATGCATACATCTCTGTAGATTTCCTACAAAACGTGAGAGAAAATCCAAGCAAGTAGAGCCATTAAAATAGAAAACCAAACAGATCCCCGATTTTCATTAATTCATTCGTAGAAATCTCCAAAAAACGCTTAATTTATTTTTGTCCATCATTCATTTATTGGTTTAAGCCACATGTTAACTGAATATTTTAAAATTTTTTAATCAGGAATAATTTTTTAGTCGGGTTTAAGTTTTTTTTTCAATTACTATTGAATTAAATATTTTTATTAATTAATGTGATTCTTTAAAGAAGAGAAGTAAAATAAAACTAAACTATTTTTTTCTAGTGGGGTAGAGATTGTTATTAAGATCGGCTATTTAAATGCCGGTATTTTCCCCAGCTAAAAAGTCTTCTTTTTCTCTTCTTTAGAGAATCACATTAATTAATAAAAATGTTTCATTCAATAAGAATTGAAAATACTGAACCTAAGCTGAAATAAGAAATTATTGCTGATTAAAAAATTTTGTTTCAGTTCAATTAAATTTAAATATCTCAATTGTAAAAATTTTCAGCTATTTGACTATTTTGTTTCCCTGATTTGATTTATATTTATTTAGACGTGAAGAGAGGGACAGAGATACTGCCAGAGAAGAATATTTTGTCATAGGATAGTAAAGTGGAATGCAGCGTCATCATCTGAAAACTTTGCACAATCCTTATGCATTTCATTTCAGTCAGATCTTAGTTCTTTTCCTTTTTTTTTGTAGTTTTCTTCTGTTTTCGCGAGACTTATTATTGTCTATGTTTTAGAAGTATTCAGTTCTTTTTTTTTTATTGCGCTCTGTTGTTTGTAAATGGGATTTTGCTTGGTTAGTTGATTTTTTGAATACTTTACATTTATATTTTTTTTCTCTTTATACACTTCTCACTTTAATGTGCGCTTGCGAACTGTTTTCATATTTACTTATAATAATATTTTTTATATATTTATCTTTTTTTTTTGGTTCTTCAGGTGTGAATGGCTAAAAGACATACAATTTTTTTCCTTTTTGCATTAAAATTAAAAAAATGAAGATGTTTACCGCTTCGACAGCATTAGTGGTGTTCTTTATGTTATTTTCTTGTACTTGTGGCCGTTGCCATCTTCATTGTCGTCGGCATGTATGTATGTATGTGCATGTGCATGAAAACAACAAAAATATCATAATAGCCAATGCCAGCCATCTTGCATATTTATAAGAATGAGCATTGCAAAAAAAAAAAGAGTAACAGGAACAGCAAAGCCCATAATAAATACATAATAATAAAAGCAACAATAACAGTAACAACAACAACAACAACAACAACAACAACAACAACATCATCACTCAGACGGTATTAAAGTAAAAGGGTTTGTGTTCTAAGTCTTTTGTTTTTATTAAACAAGTTCTATTTTTGAAAAATGGACTAGATTATGAAAAGTTTTATTAATGCTTCGATGTACATAGTTTAATTTATTTTAGTTCTGTGATAATTTCCGGAAATCATATATAAATATTAAAAATTAATATTTTTTAAATTCTATTGTAATTTAGCAACATCATAACCCTCTAATAGTAATAAGAATAAGAAGTTTTTATGCTTTCATAAAGGTGCAGTATTAAAATTTATATGCTAACAAAATTTTAATTACAATTTGTTGTCATAATTTTAAATTTTCTAAAAAATAATAACATAAAGTATAGGTATTTATAAAGAAAACCTCACATAATCTTAATTTAGCATTTTGTTAAGTGTAGAACTTTTCACTAAATGAAATTAATTTTTCTTTAGGTCCTGGCAATACTGCTGTTCAAAGCTTATAACAAAGCTTAGAATACGCTGTAACTCCCTAGGAATACTGCCAAGCAGCCCAAGCATTCAAATCAGAAGACAAATCTTTTATCTGGAATATGACCAGATATGAAATATCTTAGATATTCAGTTTGACTTAAGAAAATATATTGTGGAAACCAGATTGTTAGCCTGACAAAGTTTGATAGGATTGTGGATTATTTATAGAAAACTTCTCCTAATTTTTTTTTTAAGAGCACACAACATCCTACAAGAGCGAGTGCTTATTGATTTATATTATGCTCTTTCGAATACACGCTCACATTGATATTGTTATTATTGTTTTAGTTTATAGACTACAGTTTACTCTCGATAATTTTCATTAATTCATTAATTTCAATCTTTAGATAATTTTAATTAGGATCTGGAAATCCATTAAAAAAAAAACAAAACAAAACTATAGTTAAATAAACCAGGCTATTTAATTCGTCCCTGTGATAAATTGAAATGATTGCAATGGTATTTTGAATTTTTTCAGGTCCACAATTCGAACTATTTAAATGTTGACCGCAGTGTATTCCAGAGAATCCAATCAATTAATGATTGTTGAATTTATAGAGGATTTTCTTTACTACGATTTTTGATTGAAAAACAACTGGTACACTTTGTGTCAATTAATCCTTTAATCAAATAAAATTAATTTATTAGTAAAATCTTCTGTTTAATATTAACATGTTTTTTTTTGCTAGTAGGTAGTATACGAGTCTAGTAATCGGAGCGCAGTAGGTTCGATTCATGTAGGAGACTCTGGTGTTTATTTGTTATCGGTTTTTGTTAAACCAAAACTGAAGAAACTATAGAAACTGCCACAGCAGCGAACCTATCACAGGAATAACTAAATTATATAAATTAACCCCCCTTAATGACAACGCCATGTAAAACTTCCGGTACTCAAACTGGTTGCTAGTCCCTGAGAACCAGTACCGTGTAACATACTCAGGTCTAGGGTAATGATGAAGTCGAAAATATTGATAAAAATTAAGAACAAAACGAAATTTATTTAGGTAACGAATTTTATCTGAAATATGAAATACAGAGTGTATTGTATTGTGTTTTAACAATATTTTATATTTACAACTCAATTTTACTGAACTGCGTTCGCGTACACATAATCCATTAAATGAGAGAGCGAACGAAGAATAGATTATTATTCAGGCATCTCCTTAATTTCAAATTATCGAGAGACGACTGTATTAATATCAGTTTATTAATGTATGGATGGCTTAGTTTGATTTCCAAACTAAAAGTTGTCAGTCCATTGGGACTTGTTTCATTTCTAGGAAAAATAATTTGCTATTTATTAAACTTTAAAATAACTGCAGCATTTTCGAAATGACATATTTTAAGGAATTTTCTTTAACATTTATCGCATATGTTAACCCCATACATTTTTATATATTTTATTTTTTATTTTTGGCATAATTATCTTATAATCATTATTATGTCTACATATTTTGCCCAGCAAAGCAAAAAATTACAACAGATTTATTACACAGATTTATTTACGTGAGACAATGTAAATATCAACTGACTTGAGCTATAAAGAAACCAACAGCAACAGAATTGTAATTATAAAATATTTATTTCTTTGTATTGCTCGAACATTATTAAACATTGTTGCAAAGAAAAATGTGTAACAACAAATAAAAGCATTTAATAACTAAAGATAAAAATCAATTAAAAATATTAAAGATATTTTTTCTTACGAATATTTTTAGGTTTCATTATTGTAAATAACCTACAGCAAAAATACAAGTAAATAAATTCTTTTTCCTGAACTTAATGGAAAATAAATCAAATGCTTGTAAGACAATTTATTCCTCTTGCAGTTGGAGGGCTCTTAATGTCGTGTTGTTGTGTATTCTGTAAGTTCCATAGACATTTTATGATTTTGTATTAAGTTCTTACACTTTTTCTTAAAGGTTTGTTTAACAAAATTGCCGACATAACCTAAGTCTTAATAAAATCTTAGTTTGTAAAGAAAAACGATTTTGTTTTTAGCACAGTTTTTATTATTTTTTGGAAATTTTGTTCTTTCCTGACCATTATCTAAAAAAAGCGTGAAAATTTTTAAGCATTTGATAGCTTAGACATTAAACTAAACTAAATCTATAATGTTACATTTGTTATAATGGCTGAATATAAAAAAAACTGCCAATAATTGAGGCAAACTATTGGCCTTAAGATTTAGAGCAGCAAAAATATGTTAACTTGGAAAATTTCATATATATTTTGACTTTCCAAATAACACTTAAATCACGTTTTTAATTAAAATATATTTTTTTTATTAAGAAAAAATAGTTGTTTGCTTTATTGTAAAGAATGTTAATTAAATAGGTTTTTTTTTATTTGCTAGTTTAAGTCTTATTCAATATTTTATCTTTAATTCAAGGGGAGATACTCGTAGATATGTCGCCGTCGTTCCTATAAGGAGCATAGAGCCTCAACAAAATCTTTTCAGCTGGATCTGTTCATAGCGATGTGTATTTACTGGTTTGCATCTTTGACGCTTCCGCTTCAATTTGTCTTCGCCAAGTATGAACTGGTCGAGCTCTTCTACGGCTGCCTTAAGGATTCCACTCGATCGCTGATAGAGTTAGATGCAAGTGTGTATCTGAATGATTGTAAGTTGTCGTATAAACTTGACAAATTGTTATTATTATTATTATTGTTGTATTGTGATATTAAGATATTTTTAGAAATAATTTTTGCTGGAACTGCTGCCAATAATTCCTCAGTTAAAAAAACTTAACAAGCGCAATAATTATTATTTATTTAATTACCTACAAAACAACCAGTTTGAGCCGATCAAAAAAAAAAAAAAAAAAAATTAAGCTATAACTATTAAAAATTTTTGTTTGTTTTATATTTTTTTTAAAGCCGCGTAAAAACTTCCCATTTTCAGATATTAATAAAGCCATAAACTTACATTTTTATATTGTTTTAAAGTCATTGAATTGAAAAATAAAATATTAAAACAACAACGATAACCAAGCAAACGACAGGCCGAGGTGTTCTCATCTGAATAAAAAAAAATGTATTGCTACTTAAGAATGTCAACAAAGTATTTCATTGTCGCCATGCAAACGATATAATGTAGAATGTAGAAAGGAACCAAACTGGCAGAGAAAATGTTGCTGTTATTGAATTTATTATTAAAAGACGATTGGAACAAGTGGAAGTAATGTGAAAACAGCAGGACACATTTAAACATACGGCAGCAAAATAACAACAAAAACAAAAAAAAAACGAAAACCAAACCGGGGAATTTTTATTATTTTTCAACATTGTTGGGTGCAGTGCAACAATATAAATTTTATTGGTGTTATTGGCACAGCCTTACACAGCAAGAATTTTTTTTATTAAATTAAATGCATGAAATAAATATGAAACTGAATATTTTTTCTTTCACTTTACCTAACTTTTGAAATTATACGTGTTGTCTCAATTAGAAAAATTTAAATTTAATATAAATACTTCAAAAATGAACTTATCAGAAGGCACCTGAAATTATTTATTTTAAAGTATTTTATTTAAATAAGACTAATAATACATTTAAAATATCGTCAGCTAAAAAGAAAAACAGCGTAGCTAAAAACAAATAAAAATTGAATTTTTAAACGATTATTGTCCCTACAAATATTTAAACCTTTATGATAATCAGCCGAATTAAAAATAAAGGAACTACTTCCTTCAGTCACTTTAATAATTTGGTTTAGTTTTTTCTGACTCATATACATAAAATTTAAATATGTGTAGTTACGTGATTTTGCACTGCAGCTAATGAAATTTATTTTTATTGTATATTTCTCTAAAAAATTTACAGCCTCATTTATTAAAATTTTTAAGGCTTTATAAAGGCGTATTAAGGACAATTTTTTATGAATAATAAAGCTTTAATATATTATAAATAAGGCTGTAAGTAAACAAAATATTTATGTGAACTTTTTTACATCATATTAATAACGATATGAGCATTAATTCTGCATCATTAACTCAGAAATCTCATTTTTTGAGTTATGGCATTGTTTTGGTAAATGAGCGACATGATATTTTAGTGCAAGTAAGAAGAGGGGACGAACATTAAATGTTTTACATTTTTTAAGTTTTAATATTCACTATATACAACTCTTGATAAATTTTCATAGTTTGCTTCCAATATCTCATCCAATATCTTCTTACTCAGAAATATTTAAAGTTTTCAGTTCATTTTGGCAATGATACTTTTTTTCTGCAAAGTTTTCTTTTTATTTTCTAGTCATGTAAAGCTCTTAAACAAATATAAGTTTACAAAAAAAAAATCAAAACTCAATCAGTTTATTGAACCGTCTTAAATGGTTTAAGTTAAGTTAAAATCATGAAACTATTCAATTCTTTAACAAATTTTTCTTGTAAAATAACAATAAAAACGTATTTTTGTCATAAATATTTTATACTCTTTTTTTGTTGTAATACTTAAGGTTTCCTTTATTTTTTTTTTTTGCAAAACAACAAAATCATAAATCACGATTTCCGATCAAAAGAAATAAAGCAAAGAAAAAAATTTTAACTAAAAGATCATAACTTTAAACATGAAGTATGAAAAAAAACGAGATTGAATTTTTGTCTATAAACACAACAACAACAAAAAAAACCAACAACAACAACAAAATGGCAAACAATACACGATTTTTTATTAAAGAAAATTACAGATGAAGAAATATTTAACAATTGTTAACAATGCAAAAATGAAACTTATAGTTAACGAAAAATAAAAACAAAATAAGCAAATCAAAATTATGAACAAATAACAAATTTCACTTTTTATTAAAAACAATATTTGGCATTAAATTTTTTGTTTACGAGATTTTTATTTAATAAATAATATTTTATTGCTTTTAAATTGTGATACAGCAAAAATTCACACCAACAAAAAATATAAAGAAAAATTTCACTTAACCAAAAGTATATATTTTCCGCCAGATTTATCAAAATATTTAATATTTTTCAGTTTTGCTTTTTGCAGTTCATTTTGGCACGATTATAAGTCATAGCTTGTGGTTGCAAACAAAACCAAATAATCCTATTGGAAGTTTTCCTAAAAAAAAATTTCGTTGTTGTCATAAAGGTTTTTAGTTGTTATTGCTTTAATATTTTGTTTAAGTGGTCCCTTAGTTAGTAGAAGAAAAGCCTGAGTAGTAGTTAAGTTAGATTTATTTATAAGTATTTTTTTCTTCTAATATAACTATAACAAATGACTGCAGCTTATTTTGCATGTTAACAAATTGCAGTTTTATTTCGAGGGTTTTTTCGATTAGAAAAAAGTGAAACGTGTAGAAAGCTCGATATATATGTATATATTATATATATATATATATATATATATATATATATATATATATATATATATATATATAATATATATGTTTATAAAAGTTCAAAATTTCTGTTTTTAAATATTTGCAACAGTTGAGTTTGTTTACTATTAACAAACCAAATTTATGTTGAACTATGAGTCATAAATGTAAAATATAATATAATGTATTTAGTCTCAAAACTTATAAATTAATTAATTAATTTTTATTTTAATTTCTACTCTCATATAATCCTTTCTTATAAAGTTCGTACCCTAAGCCTTTCGTTTTGCAAAATATGTACTTATGAAATATATGTTTTATGTAACAATTAAACATTCCATTATTTTTTAAATTCAATAAGTTTCTGCGTTAGGTTTGTGTTTTAAGCATACGAAATGGAAGAATTATAGTGCATTAAATTTTGTATGTATAGTCAGTCCATTTAATTTTTTGCATGAAAAATAGACGATGTATAGTCTATTTAATTTTTTGCATACGAAATGGACGATTTATAGTCGATTAAATTTTTTCATAGAAAATTTAAAAATAGACGATCTATAGTCCATTAAAATTTTTTCATAAAAAAATTTTTTCCATGAAAAATGGATGATGTATAGTCTATTAAATTTTTTACATGAAAACAAGACGATGTATATAGTCCATTTAATTTTTTACATACGAAATAAACGAATTATGGTCAATTTAATTTTTTTTTATAAAAAATTTAAAAATGGACCATGTATAGTCCTTTAAATTTTGTATATATAGCCAGTCCATTTAATTTTTTTGCATGAAAAATAGACGATGTATAGTCTATATAATTTGTTGCATACGAATCGGACGATTTAAAGTCGACTAAATTTTTTCATAAAAAATTAAAAAAAAAGACGATGTATAGTCCATTAAATTTTTTTCATAAAAAAATTTTTTGCATGAAAAATGGATGATGTATAGTTTATTAAATTCCTTGCACGAAGAGAAGACGACGTATATAGTCCACTTAAATTTTTACATACGAAATGGACGAATTATAGTCAATTTAATTTTTTATAAAAAATTTAAAAATGGACCATGTATAGTCCATTAAATTTTGTATATATAGCCAGTCCATTTAATTTTTTGCATGAAAAATAGAGGATGTATAGTGTATATAATTTGTTGCATACGAATCGGACGATTTAAAGTCGACTAAATTTTTTCATAAAAAATTGAAAAAAAAGACGATGTATAGTCCATTAAATTTTTTTCATAAAAAATTTTTTGCATGAAAAATTTATGATGTATAGTTTATTAAATTCTTAGCACTAAAAGAAGACGACGTATATAGTCCACTTAAGTTTTTACATACGAAATGGACGAATTATAGTCAATTAAATTTTTTATAAAAATTTTAAAAATGGACCATGTATAGTCCATTAAATTTTGTATATATAGCCAGTCCATTTAATTTTTTGCATGAAAAATAGAGGATGTATAGTCTTTATAATTTGTTGCATACGAATCGGACGATTTAAAGTCGACTAAATTTTTTCATAAAAAATTGAAAAAAGACGATGTATAGTCCATTAAATTTTTTTCATAAAAAAATTTTTTGCATGAAAAATGGATGATGTATAGTTTATTAAATTCTTTGCACGAAAAGAAGACGACGTATAAAGTCCACTTAAATTTTTACTTACGAAATGGACGAATTATAGTCAATTTAATTTTTTATAAAAATTTTAAAAATGGACGATGTATAGTCCATTAAATTTTGTATATATAGCCAGTCCATTTAATTTTCTGCATGAAAAATAGACGATGTATAGTCTATATAGTTTGTTGCATACGAATCGGACGATTTAAAGTCGACTAAATTTTTTTATAGTCAATTTAATTTTTTATAAAAATTTTAAAAATGGACGATGTATAGTCCATTAAATTTTGTATATATAGCCAGTCCATTTAATTTTTTGCATGAAAAATAGAGGATGTATAGTCTTTATAATTTGTTGCATACGAATCGGACGATTTAAAGTCGACTAAATTTTTTCATAAAAAATTGAAAAAAGACGATGTATAGTCCATTAAATTTTTTTCATAAAAAAATTTTTTGCATGAAAAATGGATGATGTATAGTTTATTAAATTCTTTGCACGAAAAGAAGACGACGTATATAGTCCACTTAAGTTTTTAAATACGAAATGGATGAATTACAGTCAATTTAATTTTTTATAAAAAATTAAAAAATGGACCATGTATAGTCCATTAAATTTTTTATATATAGCCAGTCCATTTAATATTCTGCATGAAAAATAGACGATGTATAGTCTATATAATTTGTTGCATACGAATCGGACGATTTAAAGTCGACTAAATTTTTTCATAAAAAATTGAAAAAAAGACGATGTATAGTCCATTAAATTTTTTTCATAAAAAAATTTTTTCCATGAAAAATGGATGATGTATAGTTTATTAAATTCTTTGCACGAAAAGAAGACGACGTATATAGTCCACTTAAATTTTTACATACGAAATGGACGAATTACAGTCAATTTAATTTTTTATAAAAATTTTAAAAATGGACGATGTATAGTCCATTAAATTTTGTATATATAGCCAGTCCATTTAATTTTTTGCATGAAAAATAGACGATGTATAGTCTATATAATTTGTTGCATACGAATCGGACGATTTAAAGTCGACTAAATTTTTTCATAAAAAATTGAAAAAGAGACGATGTATCCATTAAATTTTTTTCATAAAAAAATTTTTTGCATGAAAAATGGATGATGTGTAGTTTATTAAATTCTTTGCACGAAAAGAAGACGACGTATATAGTCCACTTAAGTTTTTACACACGAAATGGACGAATTATAGTCAATATAATTTTTTACAAAAATTTAAAAAATGGACGATGTATAGTCCATTAAATTTTATATATATAGCCAGTCCATTTAATTTTCTGCATGAAAAATAGACGATGTATAGCCTATATAATTTGTTGCATACGAATCGGACGATTTAAAGTCGACGAAATTTTTTCATAAAAAATTTAAAAAAAGACGATGTATTAAAATTTAAATTAAATTAAATTTAATTTAAATTTAAATTAAATTTTTTTCATAAAAAAATTTTTTGCATGAAAAATGGATGATGTATAGTTTATTAAATTCTTTGCACGAAAAGAAGACGACGTATAAAGTCCACTTAAATTTTTACTTACGAAATGGACGAATTATAGTCAATTTAATTTTTTATAAAAATTTTAAAAATGGACGATGTATAGTCCATTAAATTTTGTATATATAGCCAGTCCATTTAATTTTCTGCATGAAAAATAGACGATGTATAGTCTATATAGTTTGTTGCATACGAATCGGACGATTTAAAGTCGACTAAATTTTTTCATAAAAATTGAAAAAAAGACGATGTATAGTCCATTAAATTTTTTTCATAAAAAAATTTTTTTGCATGAAAAATGGATGATGTATAGTTTATTAAATTCCTTGCACGAAAAGAAGACGACGTATATAGTGCACTTAAGTTTTTAAATACGAAGTGGATGAATTACAGTCAATTTAATTTTTTATAAAAAATTTAAAAATGGACCATGTATAGTCCATTAAATTTTGTATATATAGCCAGTCCATTTAATTTTTTGCATGAAAAATAGACGATGTATAGTCTATATAATTTTTTGCATGCGAATCGGACGATTTAAAGTCGACTAAATTTTTTCATAAAAAATTAAAAAAAGACGATGTATGGTCCATTAAATTTTTTTCATAAAAAAATTTTTTGCATGAAAAATGGATGATGTATAGTTTATTAAATTCTTTGCACGAAAAGAAGACGACGTATATAGTCCACTTAAGTTTTTAAATACGAAATGGATGAATTACAGCCAATTTAATTTTTTATAAAAAATTTAAAAATGGACCATGTATAGTCCATTAAATTTTGTATATATAGCCAGTCCATTTAATTTTTTGCATGAAAAATAGACGATGTATAGTCTATAAAATTTGTTGCATACGAATCGGACGATTTAAAGTCGACTAAATTTTTTCATAAGAAATCGAAAAAAAAAAGACGATGTATTAAAATTTAAATTAAATTAAATTTAATTTAAATTTAAATTAAATTTTTTTCATAAAAAAATTTTTTGCATGAAAAATGGATGATGTATAGTTTATTAAATTCTTTGCACGAAAAGAAGACGACGTATATAGTCCACTTAAGTTTTTACACACGAAATGGACGAATTATAGTAAATACAATTTTTTACAAAAATTTAAAAAATGGACGATGTATAGTCCATTAAATTTTATATATATAGCCAGTCCATTTAATTTTCTGCATGAAAAATAGACGATGTATAGTCTATATAATTTGTTGCATACGAATCGGACGATTTAAAGTCGACTAAATTTTTTCATAAAAAATTGAAAAAAAGACGATGTATAGTCCATTAAATTTTTTTCATAAAAAATTTTTTGCATGAAAAATGGATGATGTATAGTTTTAAATTCTTTGCACGAAAAGAAGACGACGTATATAGTCCACTTAAATTTTTACATACGAAATGGACGAATTACAGTAAATTTTATTTTTTATAAAAATTTTAAAAATGGACGTATAGTCCATTAAATTTTGTATATAGCCAGTCCATTTAATTTTTTGCATGAAAAATAGGCGATGAATATTCTATATAATTTGTTGCATACGAATCGGACGATTTAAAGTCGACTAAATTTTTTCATAAAAAATTTAAAAAAAGACGATGTATAGTCCATTAAATTTTTTTCATAAAAAATTTTTTTGCATGAAAAATGGATGATGTATAGTTTATTAAATTCTTTTCACGAAAAGAAGACGACGTATATAGTCCACTTAAATTTTTACATACGAAATGGACGAATTACAGTAAATTTAATTTTTTATAAAAAATTTAAATATGGACCATGTATAGTCCATTAAATTTTGTATATATAGCCAGTCCATTTAATTTTTTGCATGAAAAATAGACGATGTATAGTCTATATAATTTGTTGCATACGAATCGGACGATTTAAAGTCGACTAAATTTTTTCATAAAAAATTGAAAAAAAGACGATGTATAGTCCATTAAATTTTTTTCATAAAAAAATTTTTAAATTCTTTGCACGAAAAGAAGACGACGTATATAGTCCACTTAAATTTTTACATACGAAATGGACGAATTACAGTCAATTTAATTTTTTATAAAAAATTTAAAAAATGGACGATGTATAGTCCATTAAATTTTATATATATAGCCAGTCCATTTAATTTTCTGCATGAAAAATAGACGATGTATAGCCTATATAATTTGTTGCATACGAATCGGACGATTTAAAGTCGACTAAATTTTTTCATAAAAAATTAAAAAAAAGACGATGTATAGTCCATTAAATTTTTTTCATAAAAAATTTTTTGCATGAAAAATCGATGATGTATAGTTTATTAAATTCCTTGCACGAAAAGAAGACGACGTTATAGTCCACTTAAGTTTTTAAATACGAAATGGATGAATTACAGTCAATTCAATTTTTTATAAAATATTTAAAAATGGACCATGTAGAGTCCATTAAATTTTGTATATATAGCCAGTCCATTTAATTTTCTGCATGAAAAATAGACGATGTATAGTCTATATAATTTGTTGCATACGAATCAGACGATTTAAAGTCGACTAAATTTTTTCATAAAAATTGAAAAAAAGACGATGTATAGTCCATTAAATTTTTTTCATAAAAAAATTTTTTGCATGAAAAATGAAGGATGTATAGTTTATTAAATTCTTTGCACGAAAAGAAGACGACGTATATAGTCCACTTAAGTTTTTAAATACGAAATGGATGAATTACAGTCAATTTAATTTTTTATAAAAAATTTAAAAATGGACCATGTATAGTCCATTAAATTTTGTATATATAGCCAGTCCATTTAATTTTCTGCATGAAAAATAGACGATGTCTAGTCTATAAAGTTTGTTGCATACGAATCGGACGATTTAAAGTCGATTAAATTTTTTTTTAGTCAATTTAATTTTTTATAAAAATTTTAAAAATGGACGATGTATAGTCCATTAAATTTTGTATATATAGCCAGTCCATTTAACTTTTTGCATGAAAAATAGACGATGTATAGTCTATATAATTTGTTGCATACGAATCGGACGATTTAAAGTCGACTAAATTTTTTCATAAAAAATTGAAAAAAAGACGATGTATAGTCCATTAAATTTTTTTCATAAAAAAATTTTTTGCATGAAAAATGGATGATGTATAGTTTATTAAATTCTTTGCACGAAAAGAAGACGACGTATATAGTCCACTTAAGTTTTTACACACGAAATGGACGAATTATGGTCAATTTAATTTTTTATAAAAATTTTAGAAATGGACGATGTATAGTCCATTAAATTTTGTATATATAGCCAGTCCATTTAATTTTCTGCATGAAAAATAGACGATGTATAGTCTATATAATTTGTTGCATACGAATCGGACGATTTAAAGTCGACTAAATTTTTTCATAAAAAATTGAAAAAAGACCATTAAATTTTTTTCATTAAAAATTTTTTGCATGAAAAATGGATGATGTATAGTTTATTAAATTCTTTGCACGAAAAGAAGACGACGTATATAGTCCGCTTAAGTTTTTACATACGAAATGGACAAATTATGGTCAATTTAATTTTTTATAAAAAATTTAAAAATGGACCATGTATAGTCCATTAAATTTTGTATATATAGCCAGTCCATTTAATTTTTTGCATGAAAAATAGACGATGTATAGTCTATATAATTTGTTGCATACGAATCGGACGATTTAAAGTCGACTAAATTTTTTCATAAAAAATTAAAAAAAAGACGATGTATAGTCCATTAAATTTTTTTCATAAAAAAATTTTTTGCATGAAAAATGGATGATGTATAGTTTATTAAATTCTTTGCACGAAAAGAAGACGCCGTATATAGTGCACTTAAGTTTTTACACACGAAATGGACAAATTATAGTCAATTTAATTTTTTACAAAAATTTAAAAAATGGACGATGTATAGTCCAATAAATTTTGTATATATAGCCAGTCCATTTAATTTTCTGCATGAAAAATAAACGATGTATAGTCTATATAATTTGTTGCATACGAATCGGACGATTTAAAGTCGACTAAATTTTTTCATATAAAATTGAAAAAAAGACGATGTATAAAAAAATTTTTTGCATGAAAAATGGATGATGTATAGTTTATTTAATTCTTTGCACGAAAAGAAGATGACGTATATAGTCCACTTAAGTTTTTAAATACGAAATGGATGAATTACAGTCAATTTAATTTTTTATAAAAAATTTAAAAATGGACCATGTATAGTCCATTAAATTTTGTATATATAGCCAGTCCATTTAATATTCTGCATGAAAAATAAACGATGTATAGTCTATATAATGTGTTGCATACGAATCGGACGATTTAAAGTCGACTAAATTTTTTCATAAAAAATTGAAAAAAAAACGATGTATAGTCCATTAAATTTTTTTCATAAAAAATTTTTTTGCATGAAAAATGGATGATGTATAGTTTATTAAATTCTTTGCACGAAAAGAAGACGACGTATATAGTCCACTTAAGTTTTTAAATACGAAATGGATGAATCACAGTCAATTTAATTTTTTATAAAAATTTTAAAAATGCACGATGTACAGTCCATTAAATTTTGTATATATAGCCAGTCCATTTAATTTTCTGCATGAAAAATAGACGATGTATAGTCTATATAATTTTTTGCATACGAATCGGACGATTTAAAGTCGACTAAATTTTTTCATAAAAAATTGAAAAAAGACCATTAAATTTTTTTCATTAAAAATTTTTTGCATGAAAAATGGATGATGTATAGTTTATTAAATTCTTTGCATGAAAAGAAGACGACTTATATAGTCCACTTAAGGTTTTACATACGAAATGGACGAATTATAGTCAATTTAATTTTTTATAAAAATTTTAAAAATGGACGATGTATAGTCCATTAAATTTTGTATATATAGCCAGTCCATTTAATTTTCTGCATGAAAAATAGACGATGTATAGTCTATATAATTTTTTGCATACGAATCGGACGATTTAAAGTCGACTAAATTTTTTCATAAAAAATTTAAAAAAAGACGATGTATATATAGTCCATTAAATTTTTTTCATAAAATTTTTTTTTGCATGAAAAATGGATGATGTATAGTTTATTAAATTCTTTGCCCGAAAAGATGACGACGTATATAGTCCACTTAAGTTTTTAAATACGAAATGGATGAATTATAGTCAATTTAATTTTTTATAAAAAATTTAAAAATGGACCATGTATAGTCCATTAAATTTTGTATATATAGCAAGTCCGTTTAATTTTTTGCATGAAAAATAGACGATGTATAGTCTATATAGTTTGTTGCATACGAATCGGACGATTTAAAGTCGACTAAATTTTTTCATAAAAAATTAAAAAAAAGACGATGTATAGTCCATTAAATTTTTTTCATAAAAAATTTTTTTGCATGAAAAATGGATGATGTATAGTTTATTACATTCTTTGCACGAAAAGAAGACGACGTAGTATATAGTCCACTTAAGTTTTTACATACGAAATGGACGAATTATAGTCAATTTAATTTTTTATAAAAATTTTAAAAATGGACGATGTATAGTCCATTAAATTTTGTATATATAGCCAGTCCATTTAATTTTCTGCATGAAAAATAGACGATGTATAGTCTATATAATTTTTTGCATGCGAATCGGACGATTTAAAGTCGACTAAAAATTAAAAAAAAGACGATGTATAGTCCATTAAATTTTTTTCATAAAAAAATTTTTTGCATGAAAAATGGATGATGTATAGTTTATTAAATTCCTTGCACGAAAAGAAGACGACGTATATAGTCCACTTAAGTTTTTAAATACGAAATGGATGAATTACAGTCAATTTAGTTTTTTATAAAAAATTTAAAAATGCACCATGTATAGTCCATTAAATTTTGTATATATAGCCAGTCCATTTAATTTTTTGCATGAAAAATAGACGATGTATAGTCTATATAATTTTTTGCATGCGAATCGGACGATTTAAAGTCGACTAAATTTTTTCATAAAAAATTAAAAAAAAGACGATGTATAGTCCATTAAATTTTTTTCATAAAAAAATTTTTTGCATGAAAAATGGATGATGTATAGTTTATTAAATTCTTTGCATGAAAAGAAGACGACTTATATAGTCCACTTAAGGTTTTACATACGAAATGGACGAATTATAGTCAATTTAATTTTTTATAAAAATTTTAAAAATGGACGATGTATAGTCCATTAAATTTTGTATATATAGCCAGTCCATTTAATTTTCTGCATGAAAAATAGACGATGTATAGTCTATATAATTTGTTGCATACGAATAGGGCGATTTAAAGCCGACTAAATTTTTTCATAAAAAATTGAAAAAAAGACGATGTATAGTCCATTAAATTATTTTCATAAAAAAATTTTTTGCATGAAAAATGGATGATGTAGAGTTTATTAAATTCTTTGCATGAAAAGAAGACGACGTATATAGTCCACTTAAGGTTTTACATACGAAATGGACGAATTATAGTCAATTTAATTTTTTATAAAAAATTTAAAAATGCACCATGTATAGTCCATTAAATTTTGTATATATAGCCAGTCCATTTAATTTTTTGCATGAAAAATAGACGATGTATAGTCTATATAATTTGTTGCATACGAATCGGACGATTTAAAGTCGACTAAATTTTTTCATAAAAAATTAAAAAAAAAGACGATGTATAGTCCATTAAATTTTTTTCATAAAAAAAATTTTTGCATGAAAAATGGATGATGTATAGTTTATTGAATTCTTTGCACGAAACGAAGACGACGTATATAGTCCACTTAAGTTTTTACACACGAAATGGACAAATTATAGTCAATTTAATTTTTTACAAAAATTTAAAAAATGGGCGATGTATAGTCCAATAAATTTTGTATATATAGCCAGTCCATTTAATTTTCTGCATGAAAAATAGACGATGTATAGTATATATAATTTGTTGCATACGAATCGGACGATTTAAAGTCGACTAAATTTTTTCATAAAAAATTAAAAAAAAGACGATGTATAGTCCATTAAGTTTTTTTCATAAAAAAATTTTTTGCATGAAAAATGGATGATGTATAGTTTATTAAATTCTTTGCACGAAAAGAAGACGACGTATATAGTCCACTTAAGTTTTTACACACGAAATGGACAAATTATAGTCAATTTAATTTTTTACAAAAATTTAAAAAATGGACGATGTATAGTCCAATAAATTTTGTATATATAGCCAGTCCATTTAATTTTCTGCATGAAAAATAAACGATGTATAGTCTATATAATTTGTTGCATACGAATCGGACGATTTAAAGTCGACTAAATTTTTTCATAAAAATTGAAAAAAAGACGATGTATAGTCCATTAAATTTTTTTCATAAAAAAATTTTTTGCATGAAAAATGGATGATGTATAGTTTATTAAATTCTTTGCATGAAAAGAAGACGACGTATATAGTCCACTTAAGTTTTTACATACGAAATGGACGAATTATAGTCAATTTAATTTTTTATAAAAATTTTAAAAATGGACGATGTATAGTCCATTAAATTCTGTATATATAGCCAGTCCATTTAATTTTCTGCATGAAAAATAGACGATGTATAGTCTATATAATTTGTTGCATACGAATCGGGCGATTTAAAGCCGACTAAATTTTTTCATAAAAAATTTAAAAAAGACGATGAATAGTCCATTAAATTATTTTCATAAAAAAATTTTTTGCATGAAAAATGGATGATGTAGAGTTTATTAAATTCTTTGCATGAAAAGAAGACGACGTATATAGTCCACTTAAGTTTTTACATACGAAATGGACGAATTATAGTCAATTTAATTTTTTATAAAAAATTTAAAAATGCACCATGTATAGTCCATTAAATTTTGTATATATAGCCAGTCCACTTAATTTTTTGCATGAAAAATAGACGATGTATAGTCTATATAATTTGTTGCATACGAATCGGACGATTTAAAGTCGACTAAATTTTTTCATAAAAAATAAAAAAAAAGACGATGTATAGTCCATTAAATTTTTTTCATAAAAAAATTTTTTGCATGAAAAATGGATGATGTATAGTTTATTGAATTCTTTGCACGAAAAGAAGACGACGTATATAGTCCACTTAAGTTTTTACACACGAAATGGACAAATTATAGTCAATTTAATTTTTTACAAAAATTTAAAAAATGGACGATGTATAGTCCAATAAATTTTGTATATATAGCCAGTCCATTTAATTTTCTGCATGAAAAATAAACGATGTATAGTCTATATAATTTGTTGCATACGAATCGGACGATTTAAAGTCGACTAAATTTTTTCATAAAAAATTTAAAAAAAGACGATATATAGTCCATTAAATTTTTTTCATAAAAAAATTTTTTGCATGAAAAATGGATGATGTATAGTTTATTAAATTCTTTGCACGAAAAGAAGACGACGTATATAGTCCACTTAAATTTTTACTTACGAAATGGACGAATTATAGTCAATTTAATTTTTTATAAAAATTTTAAAAATGGACGATGTATAGTCCATTAAATTTTGTATATATAGCCAGTCCATTTAATTGTTTGCATGAAAAATAGACGATGTATAGTCTATATAATTTGTTGCATACAAATCGGACGATTTAAAGTCGACTAAATTTTTTCATAAAAAATTGAAAAAAAAGACGATATATAGTCCATTAAATTTTTTTCATAAAAAAATTTTTTGCATGAAAAATGGATGATGTATAGTTTATTAAATTCTTTGCACGAAAAGAAGACGACGTATATAGTCCACTTAAGTTTTTACGCACGAATTGGACGAATTATAGTCAATTTAATTTTTTACAAAAATTTAAAAAATGGACGATGTATATATAGTCCATTAAATTTTGTATATATAGCCAGTCCATTTAATTTTCTGCATGAAAAATAGACGATGTATAGTCTATATAATTTGTTGCATACGAATCGGACGATTTAAAGTCGACTAAATTTTTTCATAAAAAATTGAAAAAAAGACGATGTTTTTTTCATAAAAAATTTTTTTCCATGAAAAATGGATGATGTATAGTTTATTAAATTCCTTGCACGAAAAGAAGACGACGTATATAGTCCACTTAAATTTTTACATACGAAATGGACGAATTATAGTAAATTTAATTTTTTACAAAAATTTAAAAAATGGACGATGTATAGTCCATTAAATTTTGTATACTATATAGCCAGTCCATTTAATTTTTTGCATGAAAAATAGACGATGTATAGTCTAAATAATTTGTTGCATACGAATCGGACGATTTAAAGTCGACGATGTACAGTCTATATAATTTGTTGCATACGAATCGGACGATTTAAAGTCGACTAAATTTTTTCATAAAAAATTGAAAAAAGACGATGTATATATAGTCCATTAAATTTTTTTCATAAAAATTTTTTTTGCATGAAAAATGGATGATGTATAGTTTATTAATTTTTTTGCCGGAAAAGAAGACGACGTATATAGTCCACTTAAGTTTTTAAATACGAAATGGATGAATTATAGTCAATTTAATTTTTTATAAAAAATTTAAAAATGGACCATATATAGTCCATTAAATTTTGTATATATAGCCAGTCCATTTAATTTTTTGCATGAAAAATAGACGATGTATAGTCTATATAGTTTGTTGCATACGAATCGGACGATTTAAAGTCGACTAAATTTTTTCATAAAAAATTTAAAAAAAGACGATATATAGTCCATTAAATTTTTTTCATAAAAAAATTTTTTGCATGAAAAATGGATGATGTATAGTTTATTAAATTCTTTGCACGAAAAGAAGACGACGTATATAGTCCACTTAAATTTTTACTTACGAAATGGACGAATTATAGTCAATTTAATTTTTTATAAAAATTTTAAAAATGGACGATGTATAGTCCATTAAATTTTGTATATATAGCCAGTCCATTTAATTTTTTGCATGAAAAATAGACGATGTATAGTCTATATAATTTGTTGCATACGAATCGGACGATTTAAAGTCGACTAAATTTTTTCATAAAAAATTAAAAAAAAGACGATGTATATATAGTCCATTAAATTCTTTTCATAAAAAAATTTTTTGCATGAAAAATGGATGATGTATAGTTTATTGAATTCTTTGCACGAAAAGAAGACGACGTATATAGTCCACTTAAGTTTTTACACACGAAATGGACAAATTATAGTCAATTTAATTTTTTACAAAAATTTAAAAAATGGGCGATGTATAGTCCAATAAATTTTGTATATATAGCCAGTCCATTTAATTTTCTGCATGTCGCATACGAATCGGACGATTTAAAGTCGACTAAATTTTATCATAAAAAATTGAAAAAAAGACGATTTATAGTCCATTAAATTTTTTTCATAAACAAATTTTTTGCATGGAAAATTAATGATGTATAGTTTATTAAATTCCTTGCACGAAAAGAAGACGACGTATATAGTCCACTTAAGTTTTTAAATACGAAATGGACGAATTATAGTCAATTTAATTTTTTATAAAAATTTTAAAAATGGACGATGTATAGTCCATTAAATTTTGTATATATAGCCAGTCCATTTAATTTTCTGCATGAAAAATAGACGATGTATAGTCTATATAATTTGTTGCATACGAATCGGGCGATTTAAAGCCGACTAAATTTTTTCATAAAAAATTGAAAAAAAGACGATGTATAGTCCATTAAATTATTTTCATAAAAAAATTTTTTGCATGATAAATGGATGATGTAGAGTTTATTAAATTCTTTGCATGAAAAGAAGACGACGTATATAGTCCACTTAAGTTTTTACATACGAAATGGACGAATTATAGTCAATTTAATTTTTTATAAAAAATTTAAAAATGCACCATGTATAGTCCATTAAATTTTGTATATATAGCCAGTCCACTTAATTTTTTGCATGAAAAATAGACGATGTATAGTCTATATAATTTGTTGCATACGAATCGGACGATTTAAAGTCGACTAAATTTTTTCATAAAAAATTAAAAAAAAGACGATGTATAGTCCATTAAATTTTTTTCATAAAAAATTTTTTGCATGAAAAATGGATGATGTATAGTTTATTGAATTCTTTGCACGAAAAGAAGACGACGTATATAGTCCACTTAAGTTTTTACACACGAAATGGACAAATTATAGTCAATTTAATTTTTTACAAAAATTTAAAAGATGGACGATAAATTTTGTATATATAGCCAGTCCATTTAATTTTCTGCATGAAAAATAAACGATGTATAGTCTATATAATTTGTTGCATATGAATCGGACGATTTAAAGTCGACTAAATTTTTTCATAAAAATTGAAAAAAAGACGATGTATAGTCCATTAAATTGTTTTCATAAAAAAAATTTTTGCATGAAAAATGGATGATGTATAGTTTATTTAATTCTTTGCACGAAAAGAAGACGACGTATGTAGTCCACTTAAGTTTTTAAATACGAAATGGATGAATTACAGTCAATTTACTTTTTTATAAAAAAATTAAAAATGGACCATGTATAGTCCATTAAATTTTGTATATATAGCCAGTCCATTTAACTTTTTGCATAAAAAAAAGACGATGTATAGTCTATATAATTTGTTGCATACGAATCGGACGATTTCAAGTCGACTAAATTTTTTCATAAAAAATTAAAAAAAAAGACGATGTATAGTCCATTAAATTTTTTTCATAAAAAAATTTTTTCCATGAAAAATGGATGATGTATAGTTTATTAAATTCTTTGCACGAAAAGAAGACGACGTATATAGTCCACTTAAGTTTTTACGCACGAATTGGACGAATTATAGTCAATTTAATTTTTTACAAAAATTTAAAAAATAGACGATGTATAGTCCATTAAATTTTGTATATATAGCCAGTCCATTTAATTTTCTGCATGAAAAATAGACGATGTATAGTCTATATAATTTGTTGCATACGAATCGGACGATTTAAAGTCGACTAAATTTTTTCATAAAAAATTGAAAAAAAGACGATGTTTTTTTCATAAAAAATTTTTTTCCATGAAAAATGGAAAATTATTAAATTCCTTGCACGAAAAGAAGACGACGTATATAGTCCACTTAAATTTTTACATACGAAATGGACGAATTATAGTAAATTTAATTTTTTACAAAAATTTAAAAAATGGACGATGTATAGTCCATTAAATTTTGTATACTATATAGCCAGTCCATTTAATTTTTTGCATGAAAAATAGACGATGTATAGTCTATATAATTTGTTGCATACGAATCGGACGATTTAAAGTCGACGATGTACAGTCTATATAATTTGTTGCATAGGAATCGGACGATTTAAAGTCGACTAAATTTTTTCATAAAAAATTGAAAAAAGACGATGTATATATAGTCCATTAAATTTTTTTCATAAAATTTTTTTTTGCATGAAAAATGGATGATGTATAGTTTATTAATTTTTTTGCCGGAAAAGAAGACGACGTATATAGTCCACTTAAGTTTTTAAATACGAAATGGATGAATTATAGTCAATTTAATTTTTTATAAAAAATTTAAAAATGGACCATGTATAGTCCATTAAATTTTGTATATATAGCCAGTCCATTTAATTTTTTGCATGAAAAATAGACGATGTATAGTCTATATAGTTTGTTGCATACGAATCGGACGATTTAAAGTCGACTAAATTTTTTCATAAAAAATTTAAAAAAAGACGATGTATAGTCCATTAAATTTTTTTCATAAAAAATTTTTTTGCATGAAAAATGGATGATGTATAGTTTATTAAATTCTTTGCACGAAAAGAAGACGACGTATATAGTCCACTTAAATTTTTACTTACGAAATGGACGAATTATAGTCAATTTAATTTTTTATAAAAATTTTAAAAATGGACGATGTATAGTCCATTAAATTTTGTATATATAGCCAGTCCATTTAATTGTTTGCATGAAAAATAGACGATGTATAGTCTATATAATTTGTTGCATACAAATCGGACGATTTAAAGTCGACTAAATTTTTTCATAAAAAATTGAAAAAAAGACGATATATAGTCCATTAAATTTTTTTCATAAAAAAATTTTTTGCATGAAAAATGGATGCTGTATAGTTTATTAAATTCTTTGCACGAAAAGAAGACGACGTATATAGTCCACTTAAGTTTTTACACACGTAATGGACGAATTATAGTCAATTTAAATTTTTACAAAAATTTAAAAAATGGACGATGTATAGTATATTAAATTTTGTATATATAGCCAGTCCATTTAATTTTTTGCATGTCGCATACGAATCGGACGATTTAAAGTCGACTAAAGTTTATCATAAAAAATTGAAAAAAAGACGATGTATAGTCCATTAAATTTTTTTCATAAACAAATTTTTTGCATGGAAAATTAATGATGTATAGTTTATTAAATTCCTTGCACGAAAAGAAGACGACGTATATAGTCCACTTAAGTTTTTAAATACGAAATGGATGAATTACAGTCAATTTAATTTTTTACAAAAATTTAAAAAATGGACGATGTATAGTATATTAAATTTTGTATATATAGCCAGTCCATTTAATTTTCTGCATGAAAAATAGACGATGTATAGTCTATATAATTTGTTGCATACGAATCGGACGATTTAAAGTCGACTAAATTTTTTCATAAAAAATTTAAAAAAGACGATGTATAGTCCATTTAATTTTTTTCATAAAAATTTTTTTTGCATGAAAAATGGATGATGTATAGTTTATTAAATTCTTTGCCCGAAAAGATGACGCCGTATATAGTCCACTTAAGTTTTTAAATACGAAATGGATGAATTATAGTCATTTAATTTTTTATAAAAAATTTAAAAATGGACCATGTATAGTCCATTAAATTTTGTATATATAGCCAGTCCATTTAATTTTTTGCATGAAAAATAGACGATGTATAGTCTATATAATTTGTTGCATACGAATCGGACGATTTAAAGTCGACTAAATTCTTTCATAAAAAATTGAAAAAAAGACGATGTATAGTCCATAAAATTTTTTTCATAAAAAATTTTTTGCATGAAAAATGGATGATGTATAGTTTATTAAATTCTTTGCATGAAAAGAAGACGACGTATATAGTCCACTTAAGTTTTTACATACGAAATGGACGAATTATAGTCAATTTAATTTTTTATAAAAATTTTAAAAATGGACGATGTATAGTCCATTAAATTTTGTATATATAGCCAGTCCATTTAATTTTCTGCATGAAAAATAGACGATGTATAGTCTATATAATTTGTTGCATACGAATCGGGCGATTTAAAGCCGACTAAATTTTTTCATAAAAAATTGAAAAAAAGACGATGTATAGTCCATTAAATTATTTTCATAAAAAAATTTTTTGCATGAAAAATGGATGATGTAGAGTTTATTAAATTCTTTGCATGAAAAGAAGACGACGTATATAGTCCACTTAAGTTTTTACATACGAAATGGACGAATTATAGTCAATTTAATTTTTTATAAAAAATTTAAAAATGCACCATGTATAGTCCATTAAATTTTGTATATATAGCCAGTCCACTTAATTTTTTGCATGAAAAATAGACGATGTATAGTCTATATAATTTGTTGCATACGAATCGGACGATTTAAAGTCGACTAAATTTTTTCATAAAAAATTAAAAAAAAGACGATGTATAGTCCATTAAATTTTTTTCATAAAAAATTTTTTGCATGAAAAATTGATGATGTATAGTTTATTGAATTCTTTGCACGAAAAGAAGACGACGTATATAGTCCACTTAAGTTTTTACACACGAAATGGACAAATTATAGTCAATTTAATTTTTTACAAAAATTTAAAAAATGGACGATAAATTTTGTATATATAGCCAGTCCATTTAATTTTCTGCATGAAAAATAAACGATGTATAGTCTATATAATTTGTTGCATATGAATCGGACGATTTAAAGTCGACTAAATTTTTTCATAAAAATTGAAAAAAAAGACGATGTATAGTCCATTAAATTGTTTTCATAAAAAAAATTTTTGCATGAAAAATGGATGATGTATAGTTTATTTAATTCTTTGCACGAAAAGAAGACGACGTATGTAGTCCACTTAAGTTTTTAAATACGAAATGGATTAATTACAGTCAATTTACTTTTTTATAAAAAAATTAAAAATGGACCATGTATAGTCCATTAAATTTTGTATATATAGCCAGTCCATTTAACTTTTTGCATAAAAAAAAGACGATGTATAGTCTATATAATTTGTTGCATACGAATCGGACGATTTCAAGTCGACTAAATTTTTTCATAAAAAATTAAAAAAAGACGATGTATAGTCCATTAAATTTTTTTCATAAAAAAATTTTTTCCATGAAAAATGGATGATGTATAGTTTATTAAATTCTTTGCACGAAAAGAAGACGACGTATATAGTCCACTTAAGTTTTTACGCACGAATTGGACGAATTATAGTCAATTTAATTTTTTATAAAAATTTTAAAAATGGACGATGTATAGTCCATTAAATGTTGTGTATATAGCCAGTCCATTTAATTTTCTGCATGAAAAATAGACAATGTATTATCTATATAATTTGTTGCATACGAGTCGGACGATTTAAAGTCGACTAAATTTTTTCATAAAAAATTGAAAAAAGACGATTTATAGTCCATTAAAATTTTTTCATAAAAAAATTTTTTGCATGAAAAATGGATGATGTATAGTTTTTTAAATTCTCTGCACGAAAAGAAGACGACGTATATAGTCCACTTAAATTTTTACACACGAAATGGACGAATTATAGTCAATTTAATTTTTTACAAAAATTTAAAAAATGGACGATGTACAGTCCATTAAATTTTGTATGTATAGTCAGTCCATTTAATTTTTTGCATGAAAAATAGACGATGTATTGTCGATTTAATTTTTCGCACAAACATTTTTTTGACGATGTGTATAGTCCACTTAATTTTTCGCATACAAAATTGATTTCATGAAAAATGGACAAGGTATAGTCAAGATGGATCGCATGAAAAATGTTTTGCACGAAAAATAGACGCTGTGTAGTCCATTTAATTCTTCGTACAAAACATTTTTTGCATGAAAAATAGACGCTGTATAATCCATTTAATTTTTCGCACAAACAATTTTTTGTATGAAAAATAAAAGATGTATAATCTTTTTAATTTGTTGTATGAAAAATAGACGTATAGTCCACTAAACCTTTCGCATTAAATTTTTTTGCATGAAAAATGGACGATATAGGGTGCGTTCGTTCACTAAAGTAGGTAATTCACAAATAAATGTCAAATATGGTGTACAAACATGATTACTATTATTTCGCATAAAAAATTTTTTTCCATAAAAAATTGACGATGCATAGTCCACTTAAGTTTTTCCATAAATATTTCATATGAAAAATTTGCGACGTATAACCCATTTAGTTTCTTGCATTAAATATGCTTTGCATGAAAAGCATTTAATTTTTCGCATAAAAATTTTTTCCATGAAAATGGACGATATATAGTCCATTTAATGTTTCGTACAAAAAATTTTTTGCATGTAAAATGGGCGATGTTAGACTATTTAATTTATCGCATAAAATATGTTTTGCATGAAAAATTTACGATGTATAGTCCATTTAATTTTTCGCACAAAAAATTATTACCATGAAAAATGGAGGATGTATAGTCTACTTAATTTTTTCCATAAAAAATTTTCGCATGAAAAATTGACGATATATTTTCCTTTTAATTTTTCGCATAAAAAATTTTTTCTATGAAAAATGGACGATGTATAGTCTATTTAATTTTTCGCATAAAAAAGTTTTTGCATTAAAAATGGACTATGTATAGTCGTTTTGGTTTTACGGATAAAAATTTTCGTATGAAAAATTGACCCATTTAATTTTTTGCATAAAAAATTTATTTTTGTATGAAAAATGGACGATGTATATTTTTCGCACAAACAATTTTTTTCATGAAAAATAGACGATGTATAATAGTCCACTTACTTTTTCGCATAATTTTTTTGCAAGCAAAACAGGCGATGTGCAGTTCATTTAATTTTTTGCATAAAAAATTCGTATGAAAAATGGTAGTCGCATAAAAATTTTTTTTGCATGAAAAATTAACGATGTGTAGTCCATTTAAGCTTGCGCATGAAATATAGATGTATAGTTCATTTAATTTTTTGCATGAAAAATGGAGGATGTATAGTCCACTTAATTTTTTCCATAAAAAATTTTCGCATGAAAAATTTACAATATATTTTCCTTTTAATTTTTCGCATAAAAAATTTTTTCTATGAAAAATGGACGATGTATAGTCTATTTAATTTTTCGCATAAAAAAGTTTTTGCATTAAAAATGGACTATGCATAGTCTTTTTGGTTTTACGGATAAACATTTTCGTATGAAAAATTGACGATGTATGTATATATAGTCCATTTAATTTTTTGCATAAAAAATTTATTTTTGTATGAAAAATGGACGATGTATATTTTTTGCACAAACAATTTGTTTCATGAAAAATAGACGATGTATAATAGTCCACTTACTTTTTCGCATAATTTTTTGCAAGCAAAATAGGCGATGTGATTCGTATGAAAAATGGTAGTCGCATAAAAATTTTTTTGCATTAAAAATTAACGCATGAAATATAGATGTATAGTTCATTTAATTTTTTGCATGAAAAATGGAGGATGTATGTATAGTCCTTTTAATATTTCGCATTCAAAATTTTTGCATGAAAAATGGACGATATATAGCCCACTTAATTTTTTACATGAAAAATGGATGATGTATAGCCAACTTTATTTTTAGCGGGACTATGAATAGGCCATTTAATTTTTCGTATAAAAAAGTTTTTGCATGAAAAATAGACGATATTCCGCCATATTGCAGCAAACTACAACGAGCGCGAAGTATATTCGGTAAACTTCGTGTTTGGTTAATTTACGGAATAATATTACTACGAATATAAAGTAAATTCGGAAGACTTTATATATGGCCACCGTGCAGCTAACTACAACGAGCCCAAAGTAAATTCGGTAGACTTCGTTTATATTTGGATACCGTGCAGCTTAATACAATTAGCACGAATTAATTTCGGCTGGGTGTGTATTCTATTAATTTACGGAATAATATTACTACGAATATAAAGTAAATTCGGGACTTTATATTCGATCTTGGTGCTTGCGTTTCCTGCAAAACGACTTGCTATTATAATTATAAATACTGTGACTGGGTTGAGGACGGATCAGTTTGGCCTCCTCTTTTCGCAGTATCCATTATTCATTCATTGGTGAATTCGATCAGCTCCGGTAGAGATGTAGTCGCTTCTACGAACGTACAATCGGTAGTCGTATCGTAGGTCATCACAGATTCGGTCAGTATGGTGCAACTCGCAGATTTTGGGATGCTGTCGGATAAGTGTCTGTAATGCCAAAATCGCGTTTTACCGAGTTCATTGTTTCCTTTTGTATATGGCCTCATCAAGGTTCACCAGATACCAATTTGGTAAGAAATAATGGGAATAATCGGCCTTTACGTCTACTCATGTGTGGATCTCCTTTCATCGTATCGGATACCATTGAAGGACTTTAATCTTTAGTACCTCCAATAGCAGGAGTACCAAACGAGAGCAGCCAGCTACTCCATTGGTTTTATAAAGTCTAACAAAGCATCCCCCATCATAGAAGAGGTCCCAACGACGGATTGTAGTCATGATTTCGGAGTCACTTAATTGAGGTGACGACCTTATGTGGCCACTTGCACTGGGTACTTCTGAAGAAGATTTCTCAGTAGGATTACCTGCAATGTTTGAATCATCTTTCGTGAGTACTTCCTCTTCTAATGTACGTAGAAGGTTGTCAGATGATGTTATCTGACGTTGTTGACGAAGTAGATTGATAGTTCCCCTTTCGGCTATGGCAATGCTTTTTTGCATACACATTTAAATCAAGTTATCTTTGCGCAAAAGATATAGCCAACTTTATAAGTCGGTTTGTGGCATATTCTTGTTAGGTCGTGTTTCGTTATTACATTTGCCTGATCCAAGGTCGTTCGTATTATGGTTTTGTCACAGGACGTGACATTGGAATCGGTTCCCTGCTCAAGCGCCATTGTAATGCAATTTATTTTCCAGCTGTGGTATGAATAAGTCTGCCCAAGTTCCAGTGAAAGGTTTGCTTCCTTTGAATGGTATAGAGATGTTGTCACGACTCCTAATATCTGCACTATTAAAAAGTGAAGTAAAAAGTAATTTATGTCAATAAATTAGTTCAATACAATTCCCACGAAAACAAAGTGAATTCGACAGACTTTATCTTCGGCTACCGTGCACCTAACTACAGCGAACGCGCAGTAAATTCGGAAAACTTCGTATTCAGTTAACTTAAGAAATACAATTAATATCAGGAGAGTTTCTATTCGGCTGCCGTGCAGCTAACTACAACGAGCACGAATTAAATTCGGGACACTTTGTATTCGGCTAATTTAAGAAATAATATAACTACAAATCGGAAGAGTTTGTATTCAGCTAATTTACGAAATAATATTACTACGAATATAAAGTAAATTCGGGATACTTTAAATTCGGCTACCGTGCAGCTACAACGAGCACGAAGTAAATTCAAGATTTTCGATAATCTAAGAAATAATTTTAATACGAATATAAAGTAAAGCTACCGTGCATCCAACTACGGAAGACTGATTATTCGGTTAACCTTCGCAATAACAAAAATAATTCAAGAAATAAGTAAGGTAGACTTTACGATCGATTTTGTACATAGAAAAATGAAATGGGCTATACATCGTACACAAACTTAAATGGCCTATATATAAATCGTTCAGTTTTTCTTACAAAAAAAAAAAAATAAAAAAATTAAGTTGGCTTTACATCGTATATTTTTCTTACAAAAATAAATAAATGGGCAATACATTTTTAATTTTTCATACGGAAATATTAAATGTGCTACATCGTCCATTTTTTATACAGAAAAATTAAATGGGCTATACATTGTACATTTTTATATAGAAAAACTAATGCCCCTAATACGATGTGCAACTTAACTTAGTTGAATGGAAACTGAAACAGCTTTAAAACAAGCTAAAAGACGAAGAGGTATATGCTATGTTTTTTAAATCATAGTAGCCATCACAAAATAAATTTCAATACTTCTAGTTTAGTCCCTGCTATTATTTCTTAAGATTTTATCATTTATAAACATGCCAACAATATTGATTGACAAATGGAATAGCTTGGTGTCTGGATTAATGAAGTAAAACTAACACAATTATGATGTCAAATACAAAACACAACTGTCTCGCCTTGACATAAGTTGTAATTCATAATAAGAATTTGGCAACTACGACTCAGCCATCATTAAATTGATGTAAATCATAGTAGGGGCCTAAATTTTGTTCAATAAGTGTCAAGGTACTCGTAATTTGATACTGTTTTTCTTATAAAATTAAAAAAGGCTGTATCATTATTTAAACTGTCTGGTTTTCACACCTTTTATTTTGATATAAACATAATATTCTTTTCCTTTCCTTTTCAGTTATATTGTGTTAAGGTTGAGAGAAAAGATATTTTAACTTATATTGTGTACCTACAAATTCACACAAGAATTCATAAAAAAATACTAATTAATAAGAGAGAAGCCATGTTGTTTAGGGATTTTAAGAAACTTTTCAACTTCTTGCACTTTGTTAATTTTCTATGAACAAAAGATTTCTCATCTTTTATATACACATATACATATATATATACATACGAGTATGTAGGTATTTAAAATCCAAGTTAACTCAAGTGTTGAGTAATTATAGTCAGAAAAAAAATAACACTAAATTAAACATGGCTGCTAAAGTTGAAGTAATTTGTGTTTTTTGTGCCAGAAAAAAATGTCTTCGTTTCCAAAACGATATAAAAAGACAGACAGAATATGACAACCATACTTAAACGTATCTGGTTGGTTCTCTTGTTTTGTCAGCAACTTAAAGAAACAAGAAGAAGAAAAAGAAGAAAAAATTACCTCCGCACGTACTGATATGAGTGCATAGTGATTTTAATATTTGCTTAGTTTTAGTATTTTAGTATACGAGTACAAGTGTAAAACATATCGTGTCATTTGGTCATTACTGTAAGGTGCATGTTGTTTACACCAGCATGGGGTTGAAAAGCTAAAGTTAAAGTAAACACAGACACACACACACACACACTAACAAGTGTTAGCTGGTGTGGTGTATTCTTTTTTTTTTATTTAGTTACGTTACATATTATAAAATTTTGTACATAAAGATTTGCTGTTTTATGGATGTATGTACATTAATACATAAATACATACATACATAAATGTAAGACAAACTAATAGCAAGCAAAGTTTCGTGATTGGCTAAAAGCTCATTTGCTCTTCAAGTTATTTTTTTATCAAGGGAATTTTCAATCCATAATCCGAAAAATGTAAAGTAATATTATTAAAAGCATTTTGTACTAAGCGTTTTTTATTTGTGCATCTTAAATGGGGATCTTTGTGAAAAGGTCATAAACTGAGTGTCTGAACTAGTCTCCGGATTGGACTGGTCATGGTTTGTAGATTTTAGCCTAGTAAAGTTTGCTTTACTCTTTCTTAAGTAATAAAATTTATTATATTTTTTTGTGGATTTCTAGAATTGCAATTAAAACACAAAACAAAATAAGATTTGAAATAAAAATCAAACAAATAAAGTAACAAAATATAATAATAAATATTCTTTAATAAGCATTTTAAAATATTTCCTGTTAGAGAATCCCGAAATTTTTAAAGCTTTTTATAATAATAAAAAAACAATACATTTTACATTAATTATAAATTTGTAATAGAGTTGGGGTCTCTTCTTTTTAATTATCTAATTAAAGTAAAGTTTATTTTTAAAGTGTTTCGTTTTATAACTTTATTTAAGAAAAACTTAAATTTTATGTAAAATTTAATTAATTAATATTTTTTTAAATTTATAAGAGCCTAATTGAAGGTTAGCCGCGAATAACGTTTTAAGTGACAAAATAATAATTTTGCAGGAGAGCCAAGAAACGTATTTTAAGGCAAGATTGTTTTTTTCGTTTAAATTTTTTTAGCGTATCGAAAATAATGATACCTAGCAATATCTTTTCTTTTTATATCTCTGCTACATTTATCAAATATTTTCGACAATTTTGTTTGCATGATTTATTAGTTACTTACAAAGCTTATTTATTTATTTATTTATTGAATCCCTTACATAACAAGACATAGTCCTATAATTATAATGCAGGGTTGTATTGTATACAATAAATTCGCCAATAAGCTTTCCACTGACTGACTGATTGTAATTGTATTTTGACGGCGATCAGATGAATAATTTTTGATGGTTTGATGTTTGAACAACGCAAGAGAGTTATGTTAATGGTAATCTGTGAAAAAACTGCTTTTTTAAAAATTGTCTTTTACAACGTTATTCGCGGCTGTGCTTCAATTGTCTAAATTAGCGCCCTTATTCTGTAAATTGCTAAAGCTACATAAATCTCTATCGCTAAGAAGCTATAAGGTCGATTTATCGATTTTCGGCTACGAATGCAATTTTAAAACGTATTATATAATCGTTCGAAATTCTTGGCTTTAGCTTTAGCAAATTACAGAATAAGGGGGCAGGCAGGTCACCAAGGTGATATTTACATGAAAACAAAAACAATGTTTTGAAACTAATTTTTTTTTTCTTGCATACAAATTCTAAAGATTTTGGAAAAAAACTTGTATGAAAAACTAAAATTTAATTTTTAAAATTTACAAAATTTTTTGCAATAGATATCTCTTTGGTGACATGATTTAACTAATTAGAGATTAAATGGGCAATATTTTCTGTTTGAAAATTTTTGAAAAATTAAATTTTTTTAAAGTATTTTTACGACCAATTTTGATATGCACATAATTTTCTGCAAAAAGTTTGTGTTCCAAGACTTTTGTTTGTGATATATTTTTATTATAAAGGTAATATTTATTTAAAATTTAAATACACGTTCCATTAGTTTATAAATTTATAAAATTTTCTAAATAAATATCTATTGTTATTTTGTTCGATTCATCAAATTTTCTGTATGCAGTTTGTTTCCTAAGTCTTTTGTTTTTGCTAACAATAGTATTAAGAGTTCGGATGTTAACTTAAAATTTCAGTAACATTCCCATTACCTTATAAATTTATATAATTTTTGTATTTATATAATATATATTTTATGTGAACTTCTCCGAGAAAAGGGACCTAGTGTGTCAAAATCGATAAAAATGAGAAAAACATTAAAATTTTATTTTTGAAATGAGTTTTTCTCAAAACTTCATTTTCTCGGAGAAGATCACATACATATATATATATATATATATATATATATTTTTTTTTTATATAATTTATATAATTTTTTAGTGATTTGTTGGTGAAGAACCCAATATCTTATTTAAAATTTAAATATCCGTAGTATTTTTTTTTTTAATTTATATTGGTGTGCATCAAGTTTGTGTCTTAATTCTTTTGTTTTGGACCTATTAATTAAATAAAGTTATTTGAATCTAGTCTAATCATCAGGGAAACCGCAAATGTGCAATTGCAGGTTTTTTCTTGTATCACGTATTAATGCGGGGATAAGATATTTATCCGTTTCAGAACTTTTAATGAATTTTGGCATCGATTTGTTAGTGCATATTTTTGCATATTTTACCCTTTAAAGCATGTTTATGCATATATCGGTTTTACACGCATATTTTTAGCATATTTTCGAATTTTTAGAGCATAATTTACGCTTTTAGGGCATATTTTCATGCTTTATAGAATTTATTTTATTTCAACCCGCTTGGCACCACCATCCTTTAAAAAAAATCTCCATTCCGAAAAAAAAAATTTATGAAATTTTTTTTTTAGCAACGCATTAAAATCTCATTTTCGAAATAAAAATTTAAGTTTTAAAGAAAATTTTTTTCCTGTGCTATCTGGGTTAATGTGCTTACAAATTATTTTTAATTTTCGCCATCTAAATCTCTGTTCCAATGTTCCATGTAGTGTATAATTTTTTTTATATATAACGCAGTTTTACGGACGTTAGTTGCAATCAAATTTATCTGTGTGATTTACTCTGCCCCGAAAAGACATTGAAGGAACATTGTAAATGTATGAAAGTTCATTAAGACGTGACAGAAAAGATTTTTATTTGAAATTCTAGGTCAATATTTTGTTATTTATTTCAATAAAAATTATAAATTAAAATCTTGTCTTATTTATCCAAAATACAGTTCCAAAGCCTTAATTCTGATATCGTGATCTTTTGAAATTAAAGTGAAATTCTTATGCATCCAATAAAAATTAATTTGTTTTAGTAAAAATTTTTATAGTAATTTTGTGTTAACCTTCACTTCAAACCCAGTTATTCTTTGTTAATTATGTTTCCGTTTTTTGGTTATTTATTTTTTTCTTATTTTATATGCAAATGTTGTTGAATTTTTGATTAAAAAATATATTTTCATTTACAAATAAACCAATTTATTCTATTTTTAAGAGCATATTTTTTGACTTTTAAGCGCATATTTACAAGTTTTTAGTGCATATTGAATGCGCATAAAACACTTTTTTTAGAGCATATTTGTGGTTTCCCTGCTAATCATCAATATATTCTTAAATGAAAAGTATTCCATAAGGCGGAGTCAACGTGTTTATATGAAACTTTTCTGTAAAGAACAGTGTGCTTTGAATACACGAAGAACTTTTATATCAGCACAAGTGCACTGTGACGGCACACTCAATTTTTTTTTCGAAAAACAGTGATGTGAGAGCACAGTCAAATCTTCTTTAAGGAAACGTATTAAAATGTTTAAGGGCCAATTTCACCAACCTTATTTAAATATCAATTCATATTTAAATGTCGATTTTCATTAATTTTTGTATGGAGAAATGACAATTGATATTATTTAAATAAGTTGGCGAAATTGGCCCTAAGTGTTTTGTTAATAAAATGTTTGAATTAGTATACGCTCTTTATTAGAATTTTTTAGAATTTTACTTCGTTCATCAAAGTATCAATTATCTTGTGAGATTTTTCAATAACTTGCTGTTTATAATTTTTTCACTTGTAATCTCATGTGGAATATGATTTTTATGATAATCTAATATATTTCAAATTTTATGTATTAGTTACAGGTATGTTTCTAAGTGAACTTCGAATTTCCCAATTTAACTGTAAAAGAATGAATTCGTGCTCTGCTACGAAACAGTAAAATATGACTTAAGCACTTTTTCGTTATTGCTGCAGATACATACTTACATAACTAGTGATGTTTACACTAATTTTTTATTTAAATATTTTCAGTATGCTTCCAAAGTATTTCTCGTTTCCATTAAAATGTATTTCTTAGACACTTAATATTTTAACTTAACAGCATATAGACGCTTTTTAATTTAATGCACTTGGTGTTTGTAAAGCTATTAAAGACGCCTATTAAAATTTTTTACTTGTATACTTTTTAAGTCTTATTTTTTTATTTTGTTAATAAACAAATTTTATGAGTGAAATTTAGTTTTTTATTTTGTGTATCGCAAAAAAATATAAAAAGTATGGTTAAATGTTTTTATTTTAATTTTTCTTTTTATTTTCACAAACAATATTTAAATGTTGTCAACATTTGAACATAATTTTGTCGTGACATTGCATGCCGTGCATTCTTTTTTTTTATGTTGATGTAAGACGTTGCTTTTTAATCTTCTACCTAACTTCAAAAGACTCATTTCTACTCCCCCCGAAAACAAAGCCAATATATATATTTAAGTGTCTATATGTGTTTGTTTTTTTTTCAGCATGAACATCAAGGACTACAAAAAAAACCTCTAGCACCATAACAACAGATCCAGGAATAAAAAGCATGTATTGGATGTGCGGCAAATTTGTAATATTAAGTTAAGACAAAAAATTCCACAAAAAAAACATATTTTGTTCTTTTACTGATTGTGTGTAAGTATATATGTATGTACGTATGTATTTAGTATGCATCCATTGCACAGAGAAGTTGTTTCTTTTAAGTTTTTTTTTATATAGAATGTAATATTTTCATCATTTAAAGCATTCATTATATATATGTTTGTTTGTTTGTATGTTTGAATATAGAGGAGGCATGTAAAAATTGTTAAACTACCATATAAAATATGATTTTGTTTTTTTTTTTGCTAAAGAAAAAAATCTAAATAAAACTTAAGCGAAAATATAGAAAAGAGTACATATTGAAAGCTTTAAATATAAATACAAAAATTCTCATCTCTTACCAATTTCAATTTGAAACAAATTGTTGGAAATTAATCAATATTGTGCCTTTAGTCAATATACAACAAATAAATTGAGTTAGTTGTTAAACATAATTGTATATGCACACACACACATGGATGTTTGCTTTCATATGCAAATATGTTGGTTATTGTATAGCATCACTTGCTTAGCTGCAGATCTGGCAAAAAAAAAAATATGCTACAGGGCCTAAAATTAAAGAATAATAACACTAGCCAACAAGGTTTTAGAGTGGATCAATCAGATATCTTTCCTAGGGTAATTTGGCAGGCTGACTTATAATTTGTAATTAGTTTTTCTCTTTCACGTCAGGTCTTCGTTTTATTTGTTTTTTTGTATCAAAAAAATTATTATGCTTAAAAATCAATGAATTTTCTAAAGTAAATGACGTTATTTAAACGTCGTTTGTATTTTGTTGGCTCGGTTTCACGTATTAAAGTCCATCAATAGTCTCCTAGCATGATTTTGTCCCAAAATCCTTGATAATTTCTTTAAATTGTCACGCTCCCCTTGTTCATCGCTCTGGAAATGACTGGTAAAGGATCATTTGGTGGACGTTGAACCGGTTTCGCATAAGTATTATTTTTTCGATTTTTCATATTGAATCCAGCATCTTTTGTTAAAAAGAAATAACAATCGGTATGGTGGTTACTTGACACTCTCCAAAGTACTGGAGTTGAAAAATCAAAATAGATTTCCATTCCAAATATTTCAAAATTTCAAAATATTGTCGGTGTCCACGGTTTGTTCAAGTTTCTGACAGCAAAAACCAAAATAATACTTACATTATATTTTAATGATTCTGATATTGCATATCCTTTTTTTCACCCAAATATTCACCGCACGCAAAAATAGCTTGAATGAGTAACATAGGATCTCCCTCACATGCCTAAACGCTAGTATTATGAAGAGCTGAGGGTGGCGTTGGCTGAAGTAGTAAGCATACAAAACCGAAGGTCTTGTGTTCAATCCCTACATCCAACAGTCATTAAATAACAACACCACGCATTTTTCTGATGTGCATTAGTGTCCCCTTCTATCAGTTGTTGTAGGAAAGTTCAAGTGATGAAAGCATAGACACTGGTCACTGAACTATACCGACTTCAGCAGATACTAATCCTAATGTAACATCAGAACGACCCTCTTCGTTGTGTAGCAGAATCATCAGTGAAATAAAATAACCAATAAAATAAAAGTGGATACTAAACACAGCTTCAAAAAATTTAATACGCCTGATTTAACACCAGAGGCGCTGCAACGCTACATTATTAAAAATGTGCAAAAAGCAGAGTTGTAAAATAATGAAGCTTTTCTCTACCTCTTCCTTCACCACCTGTCTTCTCTATCACTATCCCTTTCCGAAAGAAGGTAACACGTAGTAATACACAGCAAAAAGTATTCACCAATTAATGTTTTCAATTAAGAATTGTATTAATTAATTTGAGTGCAAGAACTTAATTAATATTATCAAATAGTTTATAGGTGAAAATTTAATTAATTTTTTAATTGATATTACAAATATTTTAATTGATATTACAAAATTATTCATAGTACTTTTTTGTGTGTAGTAGTAGGCATTAATTGCCTCAGTATTACTTCTCTTTTTGAATGAATGTGGGCTTCAGTCAAATTAACAATTGTGAAATTAGAGTGTCAGTATTGACTGTTTTATAGTATTGGCAGCATGCGATAAAAAATTAACAAGACGTGATAGCCCAATTTTAATTGCAAGATTCGAATTCAGCGCACCCAGTCTGCTATCAGTGCCAGTCAAACAAAAATCAAATGAAGGAAATTGCTTAAATTTTGACAGGAGTCAACTAACAGTTGAAAGGACCAGTGTCGGTTGTCCTTTCATGGACTTCTCGACCCATCCTCATTTAGTTCTTTTATTATGGGCGAAATATTCTATAGATTCACACATGTTTGTTTCTCAAGTCTTTTGTTTTGATTTAATAAATTTTACATGTATTTTAAGAAACTTGACGGACCATTCCGGATATCATACATATGTAGGTTTATGTATAGGAATAGGAATTTTTTCTACATAACTTTTGTATTGGTAAAAGATTTATTATGCATATATGCTTCTAGCCAAATAGGCAGTTTCTGCTGAAACTCATTCGAAATTTTTTGTAGAAAAAAAAAACCAGTACATTGAAAAATTGTGACAAAGTGTTTACATTTATGAGAATATGTATCTGTACATGTAAATTAATGATAAGCAAAACAAAAACGTTTTTTTAGCATGTTGCTTGTGTTATTTTGCTGGTAGAAACCAAGTCTAAAGTTTCCTTACTTCATTTTGTTTGGCTCATATTCTTTATGGAAATGCCTTTAGGGCAAACTAATATCTTTGATATATTTGAAAACTATGCCGTGTACTTGTATGCTGTATACAAACATACATATAAATATGTATGTAACGTTTTTTATCTTTTTCTATAAAAAAAATGAGACGTAATGAGAGAATGTGGTTTTTTTAGCCTAGAATAAAAGGAAATGCAAAACTAGAGAAAAAGTTATAATTAGTTTTAAAAAATATTTAAATTGTTGGAATTCTTTTGCAAAAATGCTAAACTCAATTTCAAGTTTTCAAAAATGGCAAATTAAGCAAATTTTTCATTCATTGTACTTAATGAATAAAAGTTTCATCTCTATAAAACACCGGACATTTATGCACGTGTATGTAAAAACCGTGCTGAGGTTTTATTTTTTTTTTAATTTTTATGGCATTTTGATAAAAAGAACAAAAGGAAAAAGCAGCTCGCACATATGGCTTTCATTGAACATATTGAAAGATGGGCGTATGAAGAGGCAACCAAAAGTCATGCTTATGCTTTCCGTCGACTAAAGCCAGCAAATCGAAACCTAATACATGATGAGAATATTACATAAACTATCAGGCAATAATGTGGCCAACAAAGAATTTCATGCAAAAGGAAACAGAATTGTAAAAGAAAAAAATATAAAAAGAATGAATATAAAAAAAGAAATCGTTTAATAAACGAAACGAAAATAAAAGTACGTGCAGTACGTGTTCACTTTTAAAATCATAATCATGTTCATAATAATAATAAAGACTAATAATATATGATGGATATGGGCGGAAAAACAAAGATGATGATTAGGATGACACACTGGCAATAATAACAATAACAAAACTGAAGCCGGGAAGCCTTTTTGCTTCAGTGGATGGATGAAGAGAAGGAGTCAAATCCATATTTTATCACCGATAGTTTATAATAAAAGTTTTCCTTTCGGTTTTCGCTTTTGCATTTATACCCTACACTTGCACACATTTGAGCGGTAGTAAATAATTAAAACGGATGTTCGTTGAGGTTTAAGAGGAAGTGCCTGCGGTGCGTTTGAAATCACAATTTGTTTTCTATTACGTTTTAAATGAATGCACAGATATGTATTAATTCAAAATGTACAAATTGGATATTTATTTATGGTAAATATTCATAAAAAGAGTTTTGTAATTCATATATTGTATTTTTATAATTATTCTTTTTTCTTAACATAAAAATAAACTTCAGCTAAAGAGTTGTTTTTTTTTACTATGACTCAGAAATTACCATTACTATTAAAAACTTTTTATAACGAGAAGCACGAACACAGGGACTAAATTGACTTTTGAAATGTTTCATTATATTTACAACACCAGCAGGAGTAAAAATTATACCAAAAAGGTCATATTTGTTTTTTTTTTGTATTTCAAACAATCTTATGCAAAATTACTTTTTAATTCACAAGCTCGTAATAACGTCGTATTAAAACACTAGCGCCTAGTGCTACGTACAAAAGGTTGAGACTTTAGCCTCTCTTTTGTAATGCATAAATATGAAAATTTATACCTTTATATGTAATTTTTTATCTCCTCTGCTGAAATACTTCCTAAGCCCTTGTTCTTTTGGAACATATTTCATTTTGTATTACAGTGTAATAATAATTTATAAAATTTTTTCTAATGATCTGCATTAACACCAGTAAAAAAATCTCATTTACAAAATGTAGCCTTCTTGGTAGTCGGCTCTTGACTTTTTTCGCACATAAAGTCTCTGTCTCCGTAATGTTGCGTCTGTAGACGAAACCTCAGAGGTAATAAAGATTATGGCTAAAATATTTATGTATGTGTATAATGGTTGCAAAGTATTTTCCTCAAACTTGTGCTTTATATATTTATGTTTTCATATAAAAAGCAATACACATGTTTAAATACTTATTACTGCAATAACAAATAAATAATATCGGCAACTACTGGTCTTACACAAAAGTGTACCAACAATGTTGTGTTGACGATGATCTCGATGTCGTCTTTATAAATAAATTGCAAACATATTTTTGTTTGTTGATGTTTTGTTGCACTTTTTTAAAAATGGTTTTCTATATGAATCAGAGATAATTATTAACGATAAACATAATAATGATGGTTAACATTAAGTGCTAGATATCATCTTAAATATGGTTTAACTTTAACAAGATCAAATGAACACATATGAATGAGCTGCATAAAATCTAAACTGGCTGACTGCAGGCCCTCCAGGCAGAGCAAGAGAGCTTTGACTAAAAAAACAAAAACTAGAACCACAATTATTTTTGAACAGCCTACACATACTACAACAACTAAGAATGGCAAATTTTCTAAGCCTTATCAAAGTTTTATAAGCTTTAAGTATGTACTTAATAATTTTCATTCGTCGTAAAATGCTGTGTTCAAATGCCTAATTGCATAATGTTATTAGCTTATTGCTACTGTGGAGTTGATAATCTGTTTGTGTTTTTTCTTGCAACTGATGCTTCTTCAACAGCTGCTTAATGAGCATTTTTAAAAATATGGAATATAGCTATTCTTTTTAATTCCGCCAGACATCTAGTGCTACCTCTGCTGCTCATTTAATGGAAGATTCTCACAAACAAATGAAAAAAATTACTGCAATAAAATTAATTAAATTTGTTTAATGCAAAAGACTTCAAAATAGTTAAAAAGAACAAGACAAAAAAGTTAAACAATAACCAACCACAACAACACAGAGAAAATCTAATAAAAAAACAAAAGACTTAAGCTCAGAACTTGTTCTCTCTCGTTATACTGTTTGTTTCTCTTACATAATTATAATACATACATACATACATATGTTTTTGTTTTCTGCAAGTGTGTGTGTGTGTGTGTGTGTGTGTTTGTTATTTTTTATAGTGTTATTGTAACATTCTTTGTAGTAGTTGTGAATTCTAACAGTTTTATTGTTGTTTTATTTTTTTTAAGCTAATTTAACATAAAGTATAACATATTTTTCTCATGCTTTTAGTTTATTAATTACATTTTATCTGTATTTTTAGATCTTTTTTATGTTGTATGTTTGTCTTCTTAAACTCAATGACTGGACCAACTATGTTATTTTTATTTTTTTTTTACACGATAAAACGACATGTTTAACAAAATATTTGCAATTTAAGTTAATTAGCTTTATTGGCCTAATGTCGACAAAAGACAAAAATTTCAAGATACCAACATTGAAAATAACAAAAGGAAGCAAAAAAAAATCAATGAACAACAAAACATTTCCAACATGAGCTGTACGTACTCAAGAGATTAATGTTAAAAAATCTTTACAGATAAATTGAAACAGTTGTTTTACACAATTAACAAACAGAAACTTGAATAAAAACATAAAAAAACTCAAATAATTGCATTTTTGACAAGTGTAAATGTGAGTTTAATTAAAATTCAAAGCAAAAAAGAGAAATGAAGAAAAGTATTAATTAATTTATTGAAAGAGAATGCATAGTATAACATAATTTAGAAATATATAAATAATAATGATTATCAGCTGTATTTTAATGGAGACATAAAACTTTTCTTTGAAAGTTTTTTTTCATAGGTTGCATTGCCCAAATACATACAAATATGCAGACACCTAAATGCAAAATATAGGCAAGATTGAACTTCGACTGTAAGCAAAATTGCTGATCGATCGAATTTTTATTTAGTATTATGACACGCATTCGACGGAAAATATCGCTCAATGTGATTGTTCAAACTATTTCATCAGCTGAGACTGGAAGCAAAGTACAAAAAAAAATACATCCGAATTCAAAACCTCTTGCTATTTTGAAGTCCGTTAACAATTTTACAATAACATAAAACCACTTTTGCAAATTGAGTAAAATTTCAAAATAAAATCTAAATTTGACTTTAGTTATTGTTAAATTATTAATTAGTTAGATAGAGATGAAAGCTTACCGGAACTGACCAGTACCTCGCATCTATAACTTGTAAGTAGTTTTCACATCGAGAAAAATTAAATAGTAGTACTGGGGGTCTACTCTGTAATTCGAAACGAAAGAAAATGCTTTCGCATTTACATGTTACTAACGTACAAATTCGAAAGAATTTGATTTCGTTTCGAATATCTAGAATAGGTATCTAGAATAGGGAAACCAGGAGGCCTACTGTGTAATTCGAAACGAAAGAAAATGCTTTCGAGTTTACATGTTACTAACGTACAAATTCGAAAGAATTTTCTTCGTTTCGAATTACACAGTAGGCCTCCTGGTTTCCCTATTCTAGATACCATCACCCTTATGTATAATAAAAAAATAGCATAACGTTAGCATAAGTGGCAAAATTGAACATGATATTAACGAGTTTATTCGTACAATAATGGTGGATTAAAACTATATTATGCTACGATTTTTAATGTGAAATTATATGTAGCAACACGTTCAATTCGTCACTCATGCTAACGTTATGCCAATTTTTTTCTCTAACATAAGACTGCCTGTGTTCTACAAGTTTATAACAATTTTTTCGACTCGATAGGTTCTCACATTTGTTACAGAAACGAGACACATATTCAGAAAATAATTGAAAGATACTTATATGCCCCTGGAAATGTATTGCAAAGGTTTTTGTCATGTCTGAAATTTATTAAACTCGCTTACATCTATTCATGAAATAAAGCTTTGACTTGTGCAAGTTCGAGTTTATGCAATTTCTGTAATCTTTAGACAATATGCTGCAGCAATGCATTAGTGATAAATCTATTACAAGTACATGTTTTAAAAATTACCACAATTTTTAGATGTTATGATCAACGAGCGTACAAGGTAAGTATTGGATATAAAACAACATGTGGTCCTGCACAGCAACCAAAAAGGTTCCAAAAGTGGAACCTCTCAAATTTTTTAGTCCTTACCTTAGTGTAATTAGTGTTGTAGCCCAAAAATTTCCACTCTGCAGGCAAGTTAATGCCCTCTGATTTTTGGAATGCGCATTGAATAATTTTTATTTATTATCTTCAAAAAGAAAACAGTATCATAACAGAACCTCAAGCTAACCTATTGCAGCATTTTAATAATGAAATTGATGAAAACTGCCGCATTTGTCAAAAAATAAAGTTTATTTTTCATCAAGACAATGCACCAGTTTACACATTCACTATTGAGATAGCCAAAACCAATGAATTAAAGTTCGAATTACTTCATCATGCAACTTATTCGTCAGATTTAGCTCCGTCCCTTTGATTATTTTTTACTTCCAAACTTGAAAATATGGCTCGTTCTTAAAAGATTTACCAAACCATGAGGAGATAGAGTCTGGTCCTTATTGGTATTTTAAGGAGCTAAACTAGATAGTGTTTTTAAGTCCAGTGGAACTTTCAAAGTGTTAACTGTCAAACAAACTATTATACTGCGCTCACTGATTTTAGGCAAGGTTAGGCAACGATGCCAAATTATCTAGATACTCTTTTGAAACCCAGTCACTATTTCATTTCAGGAATGAGATTCTTTCTATACATTCTAGATGCTTTAATTTCATGTCCTTATTATGTGCCTATAATTAAAAAAAATTGCCTCTTTATATTTGAATCAGAAGTCGATCCAACGACCTCCGCATGATAGGCTAGAACACTACCCACTCACCTACCGAAGCTCAAACTTATTTTCATACGCAATTAAATTGAACAAAAAAATCAAATCACGAAGTATAAATCTCATTTGCATCCACATTTGTATACGGGTAAGCGAGAGAGGATACACTATAAAAAAATTTTAGTATTTGAGTATAAACAGCTGACCTACTTCGTAGTGTTGGTGTTAAATTTCATCACTCGCTTAAGATATTGCATCCTTGTATGGCAGAGGTGATGCACTGTGCGCTTTTACGAATCTCCGAAGCGCTTAATTTTGTCTTAGTGCTTACACGTCGAAGGAATGCGCATGCTGAATAGAATATCGCCTCTGTAAAGGAAAGAGTGGAAGAAGATATAATTCTATCGATTCGTCGGTCGCAGGAATTAAGTATTTGGCCGTGCACTATATGGAACATTTTGCGCAAAGATCATGGCCTACACTCGTTTAAGATCCAGTTGGTTGTTTTGTTAATAAACAAATTTGCCGCATATAGAGTTAAAGCAATCCACAAGAGACCTGATAGAGTCCATTATACCCACAAAAATGCACAGCGTTTTACACCATGATGGTGGTCATATGCCTTAAACTATTATTAAATGTTAATTCCATGTATTGATTGAAAAAGAAAATTTTTTTTAATCAAAATTGAATTTGTTTGTTAATTAATTTTTTTTTTTTTAATTCAAAGTTGTATGGGGCTTAGAGAATTATATCGAGCTAAAGCAGATAATGTTGAGAAATAAATATTGTTCCCAATATATTTCTGCTCTATTAAATTTAACAATAAGTCAGTCTTTGATAATCAATTATGATTTATGGATAAAGAGAGATATGAAAATACATGTAAATGCAGATATTGTTGGCATATACGCACACACACACACACACACTGATATTTACATATTTGAAAACTTTAACAGCTTATATAACATTTTATTTATATGCAAGTATCATATTAAAACAAAAACAAACAACAGCTGCATTTCCTAAAAAATTCTTTATCTTCTCAATCCTTTGAACAACAATAACTATCTATATCTGCAGCAAGCAAGCAAACAAGAAAAAAAAGCAGTTAATAAAATTGTTAATAAAATTGCTTTGATTTAATAGACCAGACAAATGAAATTGAGACAGTTGAAAGCAATAGACCATTGTGTGGTGAATTTAAAATTGTGTAGCCAAAAACACAGCTGTCAAAATATGAAAACACTATTGAAGGCATATGAGCATATTCGTACATGACAATGAAAAAACCATATGCTATGGGTGGGAGTCATATTTGGTTAAAATATTTTTGTACATTTAATTGGTTTAAGTGTCCACTTAAACAAAATTTAAATATAGTTTTATAAAAGTAAAAATAAAAAAAATTTGTTAAATTGTTACTGCCGTATTGAAAAACAAAAAAATACTTTGGCTTTTTAGTGTACGTTAAAACAATATTTCCATAAAAATGTTTACTAAAGCACACTTGAAATACAATAAAAAAAATTTTTTTTTGGTTACGGCCGTTGGAGTTAAATAAATTAATTAAGTTCTTGAGCTGAAAATTAAAACATTTTTATACGTACTTTATATAACTACAATTTGCTAAGCATTTAAATAAAATTCTTCAACTCTTGAACTCTGTAGCTTTAGCAAAAAAAAAAAGAAAATATTTAAAATGTTTGTTTGCTTTTTGTTCAGCTACAACAATAAGTTGTTCTCCAATTTGTGTTTATTTCTTAATGAAAACAGGCTTGGCTTTAACGCAATTGACACCGTACGAAAAAAAAATGTGCAGAAAATAACAACAAAATGAAGTAAAAGATTCAAGTATATTTTATAAAACTATAAAAAAACAACTTAAATACTTCAAAATTGCTTAAACTTAAATTTCGCACCTTTTTGTCTGAAAAAATATATATACAATATTAAATAAAAAATATTTCAACTTTTAACCTTTCACTTTCATTACACAGACTTCCTTGTAATCAGACTCTTGTTTATCACACTAACTTGGCTAAAAAAAAAGCACAACAAATAAATAAAAAACTAAACTCTTCGCAGACACTTCAACGCATTTAGCCACAAAATAGTAGCAGTTAACGCAACAAACCTCTGAGTACTCGTTCTTTAAAAAAAATGTATAAGCTGAAAATAATAAAAAAAAATTGGCAGAATTATCATTGATCAGTTGTGTCTGGCCTTTGAAACTATGTAATATAACTATGACTAAGTCGCCTGTCTTGTTAATGGTGTTAAACATCTTTTATCACACTTATCACGAATTTGTATTGAAAAATGGTCAACAATTTTAAGGCAATGAATGGTGTTTTTTCCAGCTTAAAAAATTGCAAGGATCCGATAAAAAACATGGTTATTTTTACGTAAGTGTAAGTGCTCGCGAATGGTGGATTAAATAAACTCAATACCCATCCTAGGAAATTTAAGGCAATTAACAAAAAATAAAATAAAAAAATATGAAGGAATGCGATGTTTTTGTAGCAGATTAGAAGACCTTATTGGAATAACCAAAATGTGTATTATTTCATATTTCTTCTATGATTTCTTGTGCAGTCGAATTTGTTTCTACCAAAAACCACCATGTCAAGAGCAAGCAATTTTCTAAGACTTAACTCAAAATTGGTATTAAATTTAAAAGAAACACTTTGGTAAACCTTTTTCTATAATGTCCCATGCTGCAAGAGCTGTGTGGCACATCAAGACGTCCTGTTAAAACCACATGTCGTTAATGTCTATATCATCCAATTCTTCTGGCAAATGCTGGTGCCCTGACCAACGACATTGTCAAAGAAATATCGCTCATTTACTTGAATAATGTCATAACTAAAAAAAATTCGATTTTTGAAATAATCCTTATATCGCTATTAACAGAGGCGTAAAAATTTCATACAAATATCCTAATACTCAACTCTTGAGAGAAAAATATAATTTTTTCCATTCAGTTGTGTGTAACCACTTTTCATCATGCATTTTTTATGCGCCCCCAAAGATGTCTGGCCTCGTTGTCATTTTTGCAAAAAAAATTATTATTTTCTCAGGCTCACATCTTGCAAACCGCAAAAGTGAAAAATTTCACTTTTATTTTAAAAGTGAAATATTTTACTTTTGCGGCTACCTAAGCGCTACCTAAACAGTGTTAAGACTCATACCTAGGAAGTTTATATATTTTACAAAGTTGTTTATTGAGATCTTAGCGACATTTTTGTAGTGGATTATTTCCTTGAGTATTGAACGGTTTGCTACCTAAGGACCTGAACAGGGGAAAAAAGGTAAACAAAATCGAATTTTTTTTTTAATTTTTTGTGATTTTGATCTTGAAGATGAAATATATTTGATTTTATATGTTCACAACTTTTGTTCTTTATGACAAGAGCTACAACTTTGCCTCAGAGAGTAAATCTAAATTCCGAACGGTTTGCAAAATATGAGCCTGAGAATATTCCCCCTTATTGTGAATGGCGTCATCGACGTCACATTAAGACGACCGTAAATACTGTCACTTTTCTACTCTTTATCGGGAACAATTGGCTCTTATTGACAATCTATTACTAATCTCTAAGGCTTTGTAAATTAATGAAGCATATTAATGGTAGTCAATTGTTGTCGACAAAGAGTAGACAAGTGCCAATTTTTACTGTCGTCTCGATGTGACGTCGACGACGCCATTCGCAATAGGGGGGTTTATCAGTTTTTTGCAAAAATTACACCGAGGCCCCATATCTTTGGGAGACCATACAAAAATGCATGACTTGGGGCGAAACTGCTAGACAAGGGTCTGTTTTGGTCGCTTGTCACGTAGTAGTGTCCCTAACTTAAAAAATTACATACAGTGTATGTATCCTTTATTCGTTTTTTCCATAGCAAAATTTTACTTAAATATAAGTTTTTAAGACCTAATTTTTTGCACATCGCTCCAGAAAGAATTACTTTAATTTCTTTTTTTTTTAATTATATTGTTATGTTTAATTTTCTTATTGTAATAAATCACCGCATCAGTTTATATCAAACTAAAATATTATTGCTTATTGTATTGAGACTTTTTGAGAAAGGATTGCAATTTCTAGAATTATGTAAGCCAAAAAAAAAAAATTTTTTTTTTCCACTAAACAAACAATCACCGTTCCAAAAGTAGCACACTTTTTTCCTTTAGCATTTCTTTGCGTTATTTCAAAATATCTGTTTTTTGCATATTTTTTATTTTCATTATTTTAATTTATTACATTCGTGCATTGAAAAAATGAAAACCAACTTTTTACTACATAAAGCTGAAAAGAAACTGAAAGTTTTCCCAAAATAAAAAAGCACACAATTTACTCCATTGTTATAATCTTAAAGCTAACATCATCTACTACATAACATCATTACCGTATCTTATTGATTATTAACGTAAGAAACCAAAAGGAAGCAAACCAGCAGCATCATATTTAGGTAGACGTGGAGTTATATAAAAAAAATCTCATTATAGAAAAATTCGGCTTAACAAAATACTCGTACATTTATTTATTTATATATTTTCTTGTTGGATTGAAGAAACAAAAAAAAAATCACATCTACCTTAATGTAACTTGAAACTAATTAGACATTCAGCTAATAGGTATAAACATGCAATTTTTTTTTCAAACAACCAAAATAAAGATAAATGAACATGTTAAACTTAATAGTTGGTGGGTTATTAAATAACGCTTGTTTTCAATATACATGACTTTTATATTTTTGCATTAACTAATGAAACATATTAATGTATTCAAGTTTTTTTATAAAAAAAATTTAATAAGACAACAGCTTAGTGGGCTCTTAAGTTGTTTAACTCCATAAAGGGTATAGCAGCACAAAATTGAGTATTTAGTGACCTGGTGTTTTTTGAATAACATTAATATTTTCCTTATGTATTTAATAAAATATTTCTCTGATTTGCAATGCAATGGCCACAAATTACAAACACTTCCTTGAAATTTTTTCTAACAACCATAAATTAGACAAGCCATTTATAAGTGAAATAGTACATACAAGCAAAATTAAATTAAATTCAGTTTTATAAATATTGTAAATTAAACAATTTTATACACCAAGAAATTAAAATAGAGAAATAAGCCAACATCTGCATTTAAATTACTAACTCAACTGAAAGAAACCTCAACTTAAAAGCTAAACGAAACAATTTGCATACAACAGAAATTTAAAACAAAAAAAAAACACCAAAACACAACAGGGATTTGTAGAAATCTTTTTCAATCCGCAGTTTTGTAAATTTGCATCTACAAAAACAAAACAACAACAACATTTCTGCTTAAAATTAAACATCATCAACAACCAGCACAGCGACATTGTCGTAAACATCATCAAATGTAGTTCATCATAGTCACAACTTTAAACTTAAATGAAAGCGAAATCTTGAAACTGCTTTTTTGCATTTTGTTTGCTTTTTTCTTCTTGAATTTTGAAATTGAAATGAAAAGCTAATTTTTTTTTTTTTTTTTTTTTGAGCAAAAGCTAATGTTTGCCACAGTTGTATGTTGTTGCTTTGAAACAAACAATCGTGAAGTTTTATAATGATCAACAGTTATAGTTAAATAACAAACATTTGTCATTTAATTGACCTTTTTTCCTGACTGACTGACTGAATAAAAATAAATGGAAAATGTCTTTGTTAGCCTGAAGGAATCAAAGCAAAATTGTAATTTTTAAATTACAAGCACAAACCAGCAAACCATGTGAAGTAGAAAAAATAACAAACCAAAAAATAAAGAAAGACAAGAAAGAAATGAAGTGACATATTAAAACGAAAGACTTAAGACACAAACTTTAATCGAAAAAGTCCCGTGTTTTTGGAAAAGTGTTTAAATTCTTTCATTTTTTTATTTTTGTTTCTAGTTATATACAAAAACACTTTATTTTTAAATAAAACCACCTAAAATTTTATACACGCCTTAAGGTTTTCTACAAGTAGCATATAAAAAAAATTTTTAAATTTTTTTTAACCAGTTTTTGTTTTTATAAAACGTTAATATTTTTTACACAAAACTATTATAAAATTATTGCGCAAATGCATATTAGAGTTTTTCATATTAAGAAGCAAAAAAAAAAAAAAAAAATCAAACAATTGTACATTTTAACATTGTTGTTGAAAATATGTGTCGGTACATAATTTATATTTTGCCACTCATTTGTTTGGTTTGTAACAAAAGAGAAACATTAATGAAATTGAAAAAAAACACAATTTTTTTTATTCCTTAAACAAAAAAGCGTGATAATGCGATAGGTTGTGGTGACACTGAAAGTATTTCATTGCATGTAAGTGCACAGTGGGATTCTGTTGTTCAACAAGCACATTTTACTGTTTTGAAAAATCTTTAATATTAGTTAGTTCAATTATTACTGTTCGAACTTTATTTGCTTCTGTATTTATGATTTGATTAGGTTAAAGTTCATATCGCTCTGTAGGCCAAATAGCATATGATAATTGTTAATGCACAAATAACACCAAAGTTAATTTTTTCCGAGGGTCGCAACACCTTCATCATCAGCGTTCCTTGTGTTTAGTCCCCTGTGTATATTGTCAGTTGATGTAGATTTCTGCTTTATATACTCAGCCTTCACTGCAAATGGAATATGTGAATTAATTTGATTCATCGTATTATTATATGCTGAAACCTTTTTTGTAATGAAAGCTCAATTTTACCATCTCTAAATTTACAACAGTTTTGCTATTGTCGTTTGTTCTCTACTAATCATAATATTATTTTCTAATTATAATGCTCAACTTAAATGTAAGGACTAAATATTGGCCGATTCAGCACAATTGTGGCAGAGGAGAAAGGAACTTCAACCTAACACGCCAGGTATATTTTTTTGGTTTTTTTCCGGCTCAAGTTCTTAGAAGTCTGTTTTTTTCTGTGTTGTACAGTCTTGTTTAATGATTATAGAATTTTATATAGCAAGAATTTGGCAAAAGTCCTCTTAATAAGAAGAGTAGCCTTATTTTTCATGCGCAGACCATGTTTACTAATTTGTATATTTGATTTATTTTCACTGGTGTTTCATTATAATATTATTTATTTCTTTTGTTATTCGGTTGATTTTGTTTTCCATTTTCAGCAGCCTTTTGGTCTTTCTCATCTGTTTTTATTGTTTTTTTTTTAAACAAATAAAACACAAAATGGCTAATTGCAAGTGACAACTTTGTCGTACGTAATTACAATTGCTGTTTATGTATAACTGCTTGTCTGTGCAAACTCTATGAGTGCCTACTTGCTTTGCCTGAACATATAACTGACTGCCTAACTGCTAAATTAATGAAAAAAAAAGAAAGAAAAAGCAACTGCAACTGAAACTGAAACAAAACGTAGCATTGTCTTCCAAAAGGTGTTGACATGCATACTTTTGCCTATATATGCAGTATGTACTAATACACGTATTGTAAATATGTTAAAGTTTTTGGTTTTTTTTTCTATCTTTCCGCCAGATACATATACAAATAAACGTACAAAATACAAGTTTCTGCTGTGGCTAGAATTTACTATCGCTTGCATGTGTTGGCTGTGAGTTTTTAAATTCACTATTTATCACATTGCATTTGTTCACGTCTCTATTGTATGACTGTGTAGGGTATTTAAGATCTTTTTTTGTCTAATGCTTTTAATTAAAAATAGTAACAAAGAATTTAATTTATTTAATTTGCTGTATTTGATTTACATTTTAATTGGAAAAAATGAGGAACAATTACAGCGACAGCTGCCCGATTTGTATAAATGTTTTGGGTGGTATTTTGACAACTTTTGAGCGTGAAAGTTGTAAAGTCAATTTAGGTTTTAGTTTTTTTTTTAATGCCAAAGAACAAAACAAAGTATACTTTAAAAATTTCAAACTAATATTAACATAAAAAATACTGTTTTTAAACTCTTAAAGTATAATTTGTTTTGACTATGAATATGCGCAAAAGATTTTTGCGATCAGCTTTAAAAGTAAGAGAATTTGTAAGTAATTGAGTGAGATGTCATAAAGTGTTCTGTTTTCAGAGAGAGCAAAATATTTGTTTAGTTTATATGACGTTTCATATTTATGACAGCTTCCTAGATTATTCCCTGCTTTAGCTAATTAGTTATATAGTATTCTACTATTTATGAAGGCCATTAGCAGTTTTGTAGGCCGTTAGCAGCTCTACGTTAGGTAACATTTTAAGAAAAATCAAGTCACGTTGTTCAGAAATATAAGGTTAACTGCTTGCTGTCGCACGCGACAAAAAAGTAGAATTTCTCGGAGAAATGCCCATATGTCTTAGACAACTTTCAAAATTAAGGGCACACATACATATATTATTCTTTTAATATTTATTTAAGTCTATCTAATGTTAATTTAACAATTCTAAGTAACAATTAAAATTAAGGATATATGTATGTAGATATACATACATATATCATACATACATACATGAGGATTTTTGTTTGATTTTTTTTTTTAAGTGGTAACTTTACTCTTCGGTAAATTATCCACTTTTTTCTTGTGAATTTGTTGTATTTCCCCCATACTGGTACTATAGTAGTAATAATTTAGTACAATCTTGATATTTAACTTTTATTTAAATCCACAAAACTCATAAAATATTCCTAGTAGCCCATAAAAAAACTTACAAACAACAAACATATCCCCAAAAACTTTACCAGAAAATTCCATTTTACAAAATTCTTAGAATAATTTTCAAAATCCCATTAGTTTCGGAGATTAACTCCTACAATTATAGCTTACATTAAATGTTTTTCCAATTATATTGTAGGCTTTTTATTCATACCCAAACGTGCTTGAAATTAATTTATTCCAAACATCAAAATCAATTCAAAATTGTCGTTTATTTTGTTTTATGTAACTGTCTTAGCGTATGTCTATAATACAAATTGATTTATGTATTTTCAAATTTTATATGATTAAGATGCCAATTTGCCAAAGTTTACGCTTTTGTAAATATATAAAAAAAATTCATTTTTTAAAAATTACAAACACACAAAGAAACAAAAAACAATAACACAGAAAACATCAAGTTAATTAAATTTTCGTTGTTTTGCGGTTAAAGTTTGTATCGTTGGTAATTTATATAACATCGAAAAAATTAAGCGAAATATTTTGCGCAATTGAATTTCAATTTAGATAAACGTGTGCAAGCAACACTTTGGCATTTGCACAATTTCATTTTTTTTTTGTTTTAACCCAAATTATGTGGTAAGTAAAAAAGAAACAAATATAAATTTATACACAGAAAGTAAAAGGACTTTAACGAATTGGAATTAAGTGATATTCAGGAATTGAGCTTCAGGCAGACAATTTTGGCTTGCCTTCACTTTTATCAAAAAACATTGATGAGCTGCTTTATAACATATAAAACAAAAAAATTTTAACTACAAAAACAAAATACATACAAAAATGTTCAATGCTTAGCTTCCTTAAATTATGTACTAAATGAGATTTTTTAAACAAAAAAAAAAAAATAAAAAGGTGAGAAACTTTTTCATTAATTTCAAATAATAGTATTCAATCTCCATCTTATTTAATTGCAGAATTAATTATTTTATTCCATATACGGAAATTATTAATTTTAAATATTAAAATTAATGACTAAAGTTAGGAAGAGTAATCTTTTTTTTTTGACAGTGTATCTTAGCAGCCACCAGTCTCCTATTAACATTAACAAGCAAATTGCAACATATCGCAAACACAATCAAACTATTTATTATGACATGTCTGAATCGATTTGTTGTTTAAACACTCCAGCAAACAAAAAAAAAACAAATTCCAAAAAATCTACACAACAACAGCAAACACGAAAACAAATAAGCAAACTGACTCCAATAATAATAACAAAAACAACAACAACAGCAACACCAACAATCGTTTGAGCCTTAAGAGAAACAACACAAGCCAGCGACATAGTTTTTTCTGCAAAACAAATAAAAAAAAAACACGAAACAACTGCACAAAGTTCAATGAAAAAACAAACAAACAAATATTGACGAAGCTTTAAGCAACTTGAAAAATAAAAACAACATTAATGTCAATAAATCGAAATTAGTAACAATACCAGCGTAAAAAGATTTACAGACTTTAAATATGATGACTGTTAAAACAATTTTACTCGTACGTTTGGAAAACAAACACATACGGGCATTTCCACAGGAACGTCAAATTTTTGTAGCGTGCGACATCAAGTAAATATGTTTGTTCTTTTCCAAAGAAAACGAAACTTTTTCTTACTTCTTTATATATTTCAGTAGGCTGTCAGCAGCTCTACATTAGGTAAAACTTTAAGAACAATCGAGTCACGTTGTTCAGAAATACAAGGTTAATTGCTTGCTGTCGCACGCGACAAAAAAGTGGAATTTCTTGGAAAAATGCCCATATGTATGTTAAAAAATTTTCACATATGCAGCATATGAAGCTAAATTTTTTAATTTAAGGTTTTGTTGAATTTTTATTATTATGTTTGTTTGTTTGTTTTCACCAACGAATACACCCAGAAAAAAGATTGGTTGGAAAATGGTTAAGCCAACAAAATATCATTTGCACAAACTATATTTCAGTTCACACAATCAATTTTCTGTTAATCCAAAAAACAATCCATGTTTATTGCCATAAGGGCATAATTGTAATAAAGATATGATTCTGACAATTCTTAAATTGATTGCATCAACCGAGCGTATGCTTTTGCCATGACTAATTCATTGATTGGTTAACACAACCGAATAAAATATTATGAATTGGATGTTACTACCAACTTTTGGTATTGGCAACTAAAAAATTGTCGTTCTATATTAAGGTTAAAATAAACACTTTCCATCAGTTGCTGCAACTAACTATAGGTTGAGCTTACTATCATAGTTTATACTCGTTGCAGCAAATTAAAAATTAACTTTTGTGACTTTCAAAGATATTATGATTTATGAATTCTCAAATGGTTTTTGAAAGTCTGTGCATAAGATAACAGGTTTGTGGCTGTTCAAAATGTGTGGTTGAAATAAATAAATTTCAATTATAAATAACTTATGACAATATGTTAAATAATAAATTTCTTAAATTATATATTTTTATTTGCGTTTATTCTTTATTTTATTTCAGCAAGGAAGGCCAATTTTTCTTTCACAGGTACCAATTATGATATTGTTTCAGTTATACTAACAACATTTTCGGTAGCAAGAATAACTTTTTTTCAAATTCCATACTGTTAACCAATTTTTTCTGTTGCTGCAACTATTTGTTTAAGGGTTATAATTAAAATATAGTGGTACCACAAGAAAATTGCAGTCGTTATACCAGAAATCTATATAGTTGGTGCAACCACCAAAATTCGATTGGCAATAAATTCGGTTGTCTCAACGAATCTGTTTTCTCTGTGTAGATACGAGTAGATATCTTTAAGACATTAATCTCTAATGCGTAAACTCAACAAAAATGCAACTAAAAGTGAAAGTTCCCAGGCATTTAATCCCTTCACAGCTAACTTTAACTCCACTTTGCTTCTCGCTCATTTAAGTCAAACAGCATTAACAGCAGCACAATTTAAAGGCTGTCAGAAACAATGACAAATGTTTTCATTGAACTGTATCAAAAAATATAATTTAACTGCTCCCTCCTGCACAAAGTGTTCTTGTTGTTGTTGTTTTTGTTGTTGTTCATATTTAAGCTTAAAAGGTAAAACAACATGGCTGGAATATTAAAAACCAAAAAGTGTATGTACATACATACATATTTTTAAATTTATGTATGCGTCTGTCTGTAAATCTACATAACTAAGCAAACTAAATAATGTCTGCACTCTTTCTTTCTTTTTCTTTTTACAATGATTAAGAGAAAAATAAAGGAACCAAAAAGCAGAAAAATACTGAGTTTTTTTGATTGATTGCCCAACCAACTTCATAAAACAATATTGAAATTTTTCTTGAAATGCAGAAAATAATGACAGATTTTTACATTTTCTGTCTGCAGCGGTGGGTGTATGATTTTTTGTTTTGTTTTAGAAATATTAAAACTTCTCCTGTTATGAAAAATAACTCCTATAAAACCAGTTTAGTCAGTTGCAACTCAAGTGACATTGTCAATTATTAAAGCGCATTAGAGACTAAGGAGTTTCAGTTTTTCCCATATATTTTGTGGAAGGGAAGGGCATACGGTTTACTAGGAAAATATAAAATTTATAAGTCTGTAAAAAGGTTAGGCTTTTAATTATATGAAGGCAAAAAAAAACAAAATATTTGTTTAAGTAATTATTAGAAATTTAATAAAATACCTTTAAATGCACTTGCTAGTTTTGACAGCAGCAGCAAAATAAAATAAAATCGTCTGAAAGTTCTGATTACAAATTAAAAATTCTAAAAATACTGAAGTATCTTTCTGACGTTGATTTTATAATGTCTTAATATGAAGAATTTTTGTTTGTTGTTGGTTAAGCAAGGTCTGTATGCGTTTCTTCTTAAGAACTCGTCAGTAAACTTAAGCAAAAAAAAAACATTTAGGGAAAAGCTAAAAAATGCGTATGTTTGTAGAAAAACTCTCAAAATGTTATTAAGAATTACGTACACAAATTTAGGGTAAAAAACTCCAAACAAACAAATTTCACCAGAAACATCTTTGTTCGATTCTGAATCCGTCTTTTAAATACTCTGCTTGTTGCCCATAATTTATAAACGGATTCAGAATCTAACTAAAAAGCTTGTTGTGCAATTTGTTTGCTTGAGGTTTTTTTACTTATTATGTTTGTGTATGCAATTCTCAATAACATTTTGAGAGTTTTTCTATAAACATACGAAGTTTTTTTTTAGATTTTTCAATAATTTTTTTTGTTGATGTCTACTGATGAGTTTCTTAAACACCTAGAATATTCTGTAATTCTATGATGGTGAGCTAATCACATTATTCATCCGAAAATCAATTAAACAATTTTAAAATACCGGCACAATATAGGAAAAACAAGTTGAATAAGATCATAAAGAACGATAGAAAACGTGGCAGGTAGTAATCATCAGTTTCTTCGCAACGATCCTAATCTAGCAGTTAGAAAGCACACAACTACTTAATTTTTTATAAAGACTTAAAGCTGCATCATTCAAAAATTCAATTGATGCTCGAATTAAGGCCCCAGGATGGCAGTCAGAGGCTTGAATTCCCTGCAAAATGTATCGCCTGAAGAGGCGACTTTTTTCTATGTGGGTTGTCTAATAATATTATTTTAAAAGCATACTTGCCGAGACGTCATAGGAATTGTTACTACTCGATCAAGTGAGTGCCGCCAACGCGACACGACGATATTTATTTTTAAGAAAGAAATGCCCACATCGATGCTACCTTACAAAAATAGCAAACACTGACTTTTCCTTGCTAGTTTCTATCTGAGTAGTTCAAAAATTTGCCTGTCCTGTAAAAAAACTGTGAATGTTACTAGTCTGGTTATGTTCGACAGCTCCTCAAATATAAAATTTCTTTGGATACACCCTGTATTTGCTATTAGAAAGAGGGAACGTAAATGAGACAAACAGACCCGTGACTCCCAGTTTTGGCACAAGTCTTGAACTTTTTTTATGGGCCTCCAATGATTTGAGGCCTCGGTGTCGTTTTTACAAAAAAATATCATTTTCTCAGGCTCATATCTTGCAAACCGTTCGAAATTTTGATTTACTCTCTGAGGCAAAGTTGTAGCTCTTGCTATAAATAACAAAATATAAATCAAAAGAACTTCATATTCAAGGTCAAAATCGCAAAAAATTAAAAAAAAATCGATTTTATTTACCTTTTTTCTTCTGTTCATGGACCTTCATGGCAGCAAACCGTTCAAAATTCAATGCAACTACAAAAATGTATCTAAGATCTCAATAAACAACTTTGTAAAATATATAAACTTCCGAGGAATGATTCTTAAGACCGTTTAGGTAGAGCTTAGGTACCCACAAAAGTGAAAAGGATATTATTTTATAAGATATTACGAGTATTTTTCTAAATCTCTTAATATATAACTTTATAATTAAACGATAAGGATTACCTTTAGGCCTCATGTTAAGACATACATACATGCTTATATAATATTATAAAACTTGTCCTTATACCTGAAAAGAAAGAAGAAACATAATATTAGAAAATTTTTCCAAAACTAAAAAAACTAAAATAAAATAATAATGAGAATATGCAGTTTACGGCCTTTTTCACAATTCACAATTAAAAGCTAACAGGGACTTTAACGACAAGTTTTGTATGCAGAACTATCAGTTAAAGTTTACGTTAACTCTTAGTCATATATTGCGAAAAGAGACGTTAGTATTTAAAAAAAAAGTGTTAATCAAGATATAATTTAATGTTTCCCACTATGGGGTTCACAGAAAAAGCTAAAATATATGTATCTATCTCCCAATTTTGTGTAAAACTATATATTTGAAAAAAAAAAAAATAATATTAGCATAAGACATAAGCTTTCATACATTTTAACTGGTCTGTTTAAATAAAGCATCAAATATTGCTTGTGAAAGTTGACTTGCCCCTTTTTTTGGCAAACTCTGCACGGATGAATTAACCAAAAAATATATATTTTTTTTAGAAAATTGTCCTGTACATCCTATATAGGATGACTTCCTAAACATCAGTTGCTTTGTATTCGAGCAAAGCATAATGTGTCATAACATCGCACTACAAAACGTTGAAAATACAATCTTTTCAAGAAGCCGTTGACAAATATTAAGAACCCCGAGTACAAAAAACCAGCGCATCGGTTTCAAAGTTGATACTCATGGTTGCAATCTTTTAGACTTGTATCGAACTCTTTCAGTAGCTGGTTTCAAACACGAACCTATAATAAAGCCCTTGCAATTTAAATGGTGTTGATTTTAGGTTTGTGTCCAAAATGAGTTATTAACAGAGTTCGATACAAGTCTGCATTGTTTCGCAACTTTGTATCTGCACACGAAATTTGTACAAACATTATATTGATACGTTTAAAAGTTATTTTTTTTTCATCGCACTCACTTTTCCTTGCACCTTTTCTATTTATATTTCTATAATATATTTTAATGGCATTAGAGTTATTCAAATTAATTTTGTTTTTAAAACAATATGCATAAAATAAATAGATTTTAATATACATACATATATACTTAGATATGTCAAATGCCTTTTCAGTTCAAAATGTAAAAATTCGAAGTGAACATTTGTACACTGTAAAAAACTTCAGAAGGACACTTTTTTTAGCTTTTACACACCATGTACTACGTATTTTGCAGTGCCATTACTGATTAACAGTGCGCTGTTAATTGCAAAATGGATTCTGTTAAAATTTTTGGTTTATGTATCTGTTAGTAAAATATTAGATTAACTTTATTTTTAACATAAATATTCTATGATTTCTGTGTAAATAGAAACTCATTTTGTGTATTTTTAAATTTTTTAATTATTATCGTCTTATAATAAAGTATCATTGTAATGAGATACGTAAAGTACTGATTAGGCACGAAATATATTTATTTTAAGAATTAAAAGTTCTTTTTTAAATTATTTGAAAAAATTTTAAACAAAACCATATCTTTTGTAAAAAAAAGTGTGGAATGAGGGTGTCAATGATCATCAAAAGTTTTTTTTTTGTAAAGATAGAAAAACCACATATGTAGTATATTTAAAAAAAAAACAATTAATATTTTACTCAACACGTAAAATATAAATTTTGGGAAAAAAATTCGTTAAAAATTTTAAACATTAAAGTATCCCAGCAAAAATTTTTCAAGATTTTGTAATGGGTAGTACTCTTTTAATGGCTTACAAAGTAATGAGTGGTACTTATTTATATCATTACGTGAAAGTACTTATTGTAGTACTTTCCAGTTAATAATGAAGTTTATATAGAGAAAAATTTATTACAAAATTTAAGTATTTTTGCATATTATTCAATATACATATTCATATATTTTCTTGGCAAAATTATGATTTTTACAAAATTCTATATATTTTTATTAGCAAATAAATTATATTTCAACAATTTTAGGTAAAAAGTAATCCAAAAAATAACCCATTAAATTTTGAATACGTTTAGGCAATCAGTAATCTATTAACTTTTGGATATTTGTGGGCAAAAAGTATAGGGTACCGCATACTTTTTGAACTTCTCAAACAAAAATAATGGGTTATTCAGTCAAATTTTATGTACTTATGACTGAAGAGTACATACACTTTTTTGCATTCTAGTAAGCAAACTTTTTTGCTGGGATACTGAGCCAAAAAATTATTGTTTGTTTTACTTAAAAGGAAATAAAAAATTTCTTAAAATACTGGGCTTAAATTTTTGCAATTCTTAATTATATATTGTGAGTTTTTCTATAATATTGGAATCGAGGTCTACTGATGAGTTGCCTAAGCAGCCACGAAATGCATCTAGACGTGCTTAAGCCATTGCAGTATGTAAACACAACCTTTAACTCTTAAATTTTTGTATACTTTCTATGAAAATAAAGATGTTGACATAGATTTCGGTCTACTTCATTACACTAGGAAGACTATAATTTAAAGTTTGTCAAAATTATATAGATAGCACTTAAAAACACTAAACTAAAATTTTTATGCCTTTCAATTCTATTGCCATTTTTCACCATCCAACCCTTTCTGTAAGTACGAGTAACTACAACTCTTTTATGTTTCTCACACAACCTAAAGAATAAATGTATGTACTATTATTTGTTTTATCTCCTTTACTATTACTACTTTTCTTCGGCAGACTGCAACATCTTTGGTAATATATCTTTTTAAAATGGCATTTTGACCTACATTTCTACAATTTTTATTTATAACTCCTTTTTTTAAACACGTACGAGTATGTATGTGTGTGTATCTGCCTCTATCTGTTTTATATGTCTTTTTGGTCATACGTTTCGTTTTGTTTGTCATAGTCCACCAAAAGTAATCTATCAATGATTTTAAGTACATACATACACACATAAGCACATGAACATATACATACAGATATAAAGGCATACATACATATTTATGTAGATATGTATGTATAAGAAGCAACTAGTAGTCAAGTCACAAAACTTTGAACTAAAATAAAAAATAAAAAAATATATAAAGACCACTTCCTCATATACGAAATAAATTCTATAGTTACAGTTTGATATTTTTTTTTTTATATTATTTTTGCACAAAAAAAAACTTAAAAAAAAGAACATGTCGCTCACCAAACAACTGTCCATTTTATGTCAAACTCTTGTCGTTGTGAGATATTTTCAAAAAGTAGAAAACAAATACAGTAACTATTATTATGTGTGAGAGTATAAGTGAATGAAAATATGAGAGTATATGTGTGTGTGTTTGTGTGAAATAGAGGCACAGCATGCGTCGTTTTGTCGTTCCAATCTAAGCATGTGTTCGTAAGTTTAATGTAGTTGACCACTTGTACATATAACATGTACGCGCCAACAATTGTTAGCGGTAATATCAAGGCATATTAGCCGCTAAAATAATTTTTTAGTTTTTAAGTTTAACTTTATTTTTATGTTTTTCTTTTTTTTTGTTTGTTTTTGCACATACATTATTTTATCATTATATGGAATATTTTAACGGTCTTACTCCCTGATTTCTTCTCCTTTTACTTCTTGCACTATTATTACGTTTATAACTACCACCACTTTGGGTTTGTGCAACAAATCATTATTATCATTATTGTGGTGCAGATAGTTGAGGTTCTATAGATAATGGTCGATTGTTGCACTATGGATGGGAGAAGTAATGAAGAAGATGTTTAAAAAAATAAGAGCATATTATGCATTTTATATAACATAAACAAAATTATTGGTGTAAGTTACATGAATGAGTTTTGGAAAAAAAAATTATCACATGGATTCGCTATTATGTAAAAGCAACAATATTTTAAACAATTTAATAATTCATAATCTTCATATTTCTGCATGTTACTTTATGCCAATTATAAGCTAAAAAATTTTAAGATTTTTTGGTAATATGTCCCACTGTAAAGCATCATAAGACACTGACAATATAAACCGTTCACCTTCAACACTAGAACAATCGATGAAACAACAATGAAGAAATACAAGTGTAAGTAAATATCTCTAAATGGAGAAGCATTTAGGGATATCAAAATCGATTCTTTTAAGTCGAAATTGTAAATAAAAATCTATGGTAGACATAAAGTTACAGTAAACTCTATTTAATAAATAAAAATATAATAGTCCCTTATCTAACTGCAGCTCAGTGAACTGCAATTCTCAATATCAGGAACGACTTTAAGTATAATATATAATCATGTTATAGCCCACATAGAACCAAATAAATATAACCATATAAACTTGATTGAAATATTTCGACTTTTTGTTCTTCAATTCTCCCCCAGATCTAAGAATCTTAGTGTGATTAGAAAATTGATTCTTCTTCATTGATGATACGAAAAGGAAATATTGTCACTAAACTTCCAATGAGATATACAGCGAGATCTTCATCCCTAATGACATTTATGAAGATTAAGTTTTTATGGGCGTGGATATGCCCACTTTAAAGAAAAAACAATTTTAGCCTTGCATAAGTTTTTTTTTTTTTTTTTTTTTTTGAAAAACAAGCACAACCTGCGAAGCGATTAGCTTGTCTGCGGAAAACACCCAGTGTCTATGGCGAGAATCGAACCCACGACCTCTGGACTAAGAGACTAGCATCGCTACCACTCAGCCACAGGGGAACCCAGTGTAATGTGTATGCAAAAATGTAATAAAATCTCTCAAGTTTGAGCGCCTTAATTATAGCTATGCTATTTATTGCGCGATACAGGAGTTAGGACGTTACCCTACCTTATAAATTTTTATCATAAAAAATGTCAAACTTTATATTGAAAAATATTTTTTTTATGTTACTCTTTTTTCTATATGGAATTCAGCATTTGTCATGATAAAAATATATCAGGTGTAGACGTAGGGTGATTTTCGTAACAAAAATAATCGACACCATTACAGTTATCAATTTATTTTCGTTTAGATTTCTTTGTACTTAAAAGTAAAGTACGAAAATAAACGTATGAATGAATTAGAACGATTGTTGAATTTAATTTTGTTTTGATTTTGCACATAAGTACAAACCAGAGAACACAGCCGATCGGCTATCAGCCGTCCACGGCCACAAACAATGCATTAATTTAATCGTACGCCGCTAGAAAAGCAAATAATGGGAAATAAATGGAAATTTTTTCAAATATTGGCAGATAATTTGAAATCGTCATCTAATATAATTTTATTGCATTGTTATTTCACACATAAATTTTTTTTACATAACTAAGCAGCATAGCTATAATCGGGTGTCCTAAGACACTTCTCTTCTTTTTTTAATAATTAATTTTGAGTTTTAGAGGCGTCTCCATGACCTCGTGATTGAAATTTCCGGGTTTCAAAATTTTTTTATTTAGTCTCCCATCTAGATTTACTTGAGAATTAAATTTAAGCTCTATAGCAAAATGAAACTTTAAATTGTTATAGACTTTTTTAAACTCAAGATTACGCTGAGAATAAGTCATATAATTTATATAAGTTTTAAAAGGGACGGCTTACGGCCTGTTTCGCAATAACGAAAGATAGCTTTCGACCTACAATTTATATTGAAAACAAATGCAAATTGTCATATATTATTGTTGCTTTTAATATAAATAGAAAAATTTTATGGGTGTGATTACACTTTTTGTAATAGTGCAATAGTAACTTTATACTTTAAATAAAATCGCTTGGGTTAGAAGCTTTAAATTTAGTTTTTAATTCTGTTGTTTACTGGCACGGTACAGCCGCGGTACCTATTTGTTTGCCAAATTTCGGCTCCCTAGCTAAAGCGAAATTGCCTCATAGTATTGATGAGTGAGTCAGTCACGGAGTATATCTTAAAACATATTTTTGACTTTCCATATCTCGACAAGGTTTAATTTGCAAAACTTTAAAACTTCGCATATTAAGTTCTCTCGATGACGTCTTCTTATGCTTTATGCAGTGAAGATAAAGGAGGAACATGAATCACCATAATGACTGTAAGTAGCATTCATCAGCTGAAATGTGTAACTATTCTTTTTGGCAGGGAAATAACCGCTGCAACTCTCATTTGGCTACACACAAGCCTTTTGTACGGCATTGCTACTGCATACCAATTTTGTATTGATACATTTTGGTAGTCAGCCAAAGCGTTGCCTCGAATAAATTTAGTCTGATTCTTTTAATTAAGAGAGTTGTAAATTTTTCTTCCTTCTTTTAAACCTTATTTTTAGAATCTCATTGATCTTTTAGGTTTCCTAGGACAATGACCCACAGTGCTTAAACTTGCTATTTTATTTATTTATTTATTTGTTTTTTATTTATTTGCTGCTTGGTATTGTTTCTGTCTATGTGTGTGTGTGTGTGTGTGTATGTATGCTGGCAGATATGTATAGTCAAAGTCTTCTTCTTTAGCTTTTACTACTTGAATGAGTGACATTTTGTTGTTGCTGGTATTGACAGGCATTGGGTAAACGATCCTTACTAAAATGTTATAATAGCTGTATAGCAGCAACAACAACAGCAACAAAAACAGCAACAACAACAGCAACAACAACAACTTTGATAACAGAAAAAAGCCTTACTTGTCTAGCTCAGGAGAAAAAAATTAACCATGTTTTTTTCTACTTTTTCAAAGTTGTGAAGAAGATGCAATTTTTCGTTTTTGTGTAAACGGAAAATTCTTTCAATGTTAAGAAATAAATAAAGAAAAAAAACTGCAAAAGTTTAAGAAACATAAAGAAAATCTTTTGGACTGCTCATTGTCTCATGAGACGTTTAGCTTATTTTTTTTATATATATGTATAAGAGAGGAAAAAAGCAGTATAAACTTTTTTTCCCCCAAATACCGTTACAATGTTTAAGCTGACAATAATTTAATGATAAACAATGACTAAAGGATGTCTGAACGTACCAGATAAAATTAAATAAAATTGAAAAATTATTTGAAAATAGCTATTTAAGGAGAAAAAAAAACTAAACATAAATACAGGTTATTTACACGGCTGTTAAAAAAATTTGGTTTGTGAATAAATTTTCACGGTATTCCAAAGTCAATAAAAATCTACTGGTTATATTTAGTTTAAAAATAAAAAATTTACTTAGACAGAAAAAAAAATTAGTTTCTCTTTCATTCTCTAAAAACAAAGACGTCAATAACGATTTGCCTATAATATTGTTTGTACATGTGTGTGTATGTATGTTGTCTGTTTGCAACATTGTTGCAACAAATTTTTCCGTAAACTATGAATAGACTCCTCCTAGTGGTGTGATGATTCTCCTTTTTTATTTTTTCCGTTTCATATTTACATTGTTTGCAGCCATAAAGAAATGATTTATTTAAACAGAACTATTGACCACCGCAAACCTGTTGTATTAATTCTTTTTTCTTCATGGCTTTTTATTTTATTTTTTACACTTTTTGCTTGATTTTTAAATCATGCTGAATTTGTTTAAGCATTTAGAAATCTTTACTCAATAAATTATTTTTAAATTTCAATTCACTTGCTTTTGCTTTTTACACTTAACGGCCGCATTTAAAAGGTGCGACACGGTCTCTTCTTAGAATACTTTTAAACTGCTGCTTTATGTTGTTGGCGAGTTGGAACTTAAAGTTAAGGAATCATAGCAGTTACTATTTAACTTGCTAAAAGAGATGTGTACTCGTATAACCTGTAGCAATAATATTATGACTTCAGCAACAATGTACATAGTTAAGTGTGTGGTTAGTGTATTTGTTTTATTGCTATATTTGATGTATAAGATTTTGTATTTTTATAAATATTTAAGGGTCATATTAATGACTTTTTTAAATGCAATAATTTTGTGGTTTTGAAATTGATACCAACTTCTAATAAAGAGATGGATAAATTTGAAAAGAGTTTAAAAAAATTTGCGTTTTGCTAAAAAAAATGTATACAATACATCATCTTTAAGTATACATTTTCTAAAATATTTTTTTATACCCAATACATATTTTTGTCGTAATTAGGGTCTGTGCCACAGGATAGCAAAGTACTAGTGTAAGTAAATCTTTGACACTTCTAAAGTGAATAAAATTTACTACCCCTGGGGGCTAGTAGAATTTTGGACACAATAGATCAATTTCTGACAAGCAGCAAATAAGAAGAATGGTATCATAAAAGGTAAAACCACCGCCGCACAGTGACGTGAGTTCATATAACGAGCGGCCAAAAATAGAAGGACTTATTGTAAAGGAATGAAATTGGGGACACATGTTTTAATTGGTAAAATATAATAACACATAAAATTTGGTGATTTAATTTCTAAGTATTCGTGTCCTTCCCATATATCATAAAATAAAATATTACCATAACAGAGAGAAAAATAATTGTAACTTAATGAAATTGTATAAAGACACTAATTTTAACATATTTATTGCTTCGTAAAATTTTTGGTCAATTCAGAGAAAGGATACGCATACCTCAAAAATGTGCTTTTTTAAAAAAGTAAAATGGAGCAAAACAAATTGTTTTCACTTATAGTGAGTTAAATATTTAACTAGATACAATATATAGACGAGAATACAATACAAAAAATTTTAATTTGATTTTAATATTTTACTTGTAGAAATATAATGTGAAAGTATGAAAAATGTATTTTTTTATATTTTTTTTCTATAGACCACTAAACCCTACTTTTTTCATTTACAGATGTTTTTCTTTCCATTCACATTATAAGCAACGCCGCATCGCATATCAAAATATTGCAAAAATGTATTGTAGCCATATTATAAGAATATTCCCCTTATTTTTTATCGGAAGTTGTAGTGCAATATCCAAAAATTTTTTTAATTAACCTGTTAAAGTTAGAATGTGTCCGTACTATTTTTTAAATAGTTGCATACTGGCCTAAAACTAACTCTTGACTTTCAATCATCAAAACTCTTTAAAAAATAAATCTTTTTCAAAAAATTCTTTTTTACTTTACTTAATTAGAATATTGCACATGCAACAAAGTAATTTCTTGGTTTTAATTCAAAACTAGTTTTTTTAATTTTTGGCCGCTTTCGCGACAGTGTGTGCCGCCGCTTCGAGCCGTCACCCAATACACAGATTTGTACGTCTCTTGTTGTTTATTTTAATTTTCGAAAAATTTTGCATCATTGATATAAAATTATATAGTTTTTTGCTACAAAAATATTGTTTTATATAAAATGTCCTTTTAACAAATTCTTGGTAGTCGGCGGCTTGTAGTCAAATTTTTTGCTTCGCCGCCGCAGCAATTTTTTTCATCAGCTTCTTTCTATCCTAAAGCGAATTTGTCAAAATTTTACATTGTCAAAAATGATATCATTTGGCACAGCAGAAAAATGAAATTTTTTGCCCACAGGCAAATATTTTGTTACCATAGTACTTTTCTACCCTTTGGCACACGCCCTTAGTGCGTTAAAATTTCCAAAAAAAACGACAAATTATTCAGGGTAATGATAAATAAAATTCCGCGAGAAATTTCTCCTTTTTCCAATTAGAATTTTTTTGCTTTCTCTCTTACTTGCTATTGTTTCAAATTGTTTATTCGCGATTGCCATCATTAACGTTATTGCACCCGGTAAAAAGAGAAAATAAAAATTACCTCACTCAATTCTTGCGAGTGTAATGTATAGCTGTTGTTTGTTTTTAAAAATTATTTTCAAATACATATTCTCATTTGTTAAAAAAAAAGTTTAACAGAATAGCTCTAGTAGTTCTTAGAAATTTTTGATGATCTGCATTGAAATATTTTATGCTTTTAAATATTTCTTATACTAAGTATCTATATAATTAATAGGCGAACACGTTTCTTGTAATCCCTTTTACGCCGGAACTACTGCACCGATTTTGGAAAGATTTATATCATTTTAAAGGAATTTCTGCGCAGATGTGCAGAATCTATATTTTATTGAAATCGGTTTAGTATTTTGGGAGCTATAAGCGTTTAAAGTTATTTGTTAGTTTACACTGTGTGTGTGTGTGTGTGTGTGTTTGTGTACTATTTTTCATGCTATTCCATATTTTTTCTTATTTGTTATTGTATGAAAGCCATAAAACCAGGGTGGCCGATGACATTTTTCAAAAAGTTGCACCAAATAGGGAATTTATCAAAAAAAAGGGACAAAATTAAAAAAAGACGTGAAAACTACACTAATTTTTTTATTTTTAATGTATTATTATATAATTCACTCTAAAAAAAGGGGAAAAAAGTGGCAAGGCAGTCGAAAAAGTGGCAATTTGCCCCTTTAGTCGGTCAAACGGTCACGCTGCATAAAACTTATAGGACGAGAGTTCAATAAATTGAATAAGGTTTAATAAAGAGATTTTGTTTCTGTTTAGAATGCGGACGATTGTATCGTCCGTTTGGTATATCTAGTATTATTTAAATGAGGATATAATAAAGACTCTAGTGTAAGTTAAAAAAAAACAATAAAAAAAACTCACACCTAAAGTAAGTAAGTTTAAATTACAGTATTCTCTAACCACTCAACTAAAAACCTTCACACATTTTTCATTACTATTTTATAGTTTACCAAGATATATTGTTTCTAACATATATCAAATATCCTTTGCTTGGTTAATTCAGTTATTTTATTCTACAACTTGTTCAATAAAATAATTTACATGTATATTAACAACTTTATTGTTATACCTGCAATTAAATTAAGTTGTATCTAATACACAAACACATGCACACACACATATCCATACATACATACATAAAAACGAAGATTATGCATAACATTATAATGTTAGGTTACAGAGACTATATTTAAAACATAACATATCCGTTAACTTTAACTATGTAAGATGATAATTTTATATGAAGAAAGGAATTATAAAAAGAAATAAAAAAAATGCACACTGCATACCAAAAGTGAAATAACAAATAAAATTATAGAGCCAAGCATAAATTTACTAAGCAGACGCTGACGCAGACGCTGACGCAGACACAAGCGCAAAGCATAAATGCAAGTATGTATGTTATGGCAGCAAGATTCGAATGAAAATTATAGTGGATTAACATTAAATTAATAATAAGATAGTTAAGATAAACAAGAAAATAAATTAAAAAAATCTGGGTCAAGACAGTAGTTTCGAATACCAATATAATTATGAGGCATATGGCCTAAGATTACATAATATAACTTTAAGTTGGTTCAATTATTGTTTATTTAATTAGGCAGCGTGCATGGGTACAAAAGATGTGAATGTACAAGTATCTACATCTCTTGTACATTGTACACATACAACAATAGATAGATATCAAGCAAATCATTTTTAAATGACACTGTGTTATTTGCGTATTTGACATAGTTGCCAACGGCTACTGACAAAGCTGTATCAATTTTTGTACATTTGCCACAAAAGACAAAAAAAAAAAAATACCACATACATAACTAACAAAACTCCACAAAACTTAAATCAAGCATCATTTTTATTGGTTAAAGCAATTAATAGACCAAAAACCGTATCAACTTCTTTTCAAGAGCATTACTCACACTGAAGCAAATACTAGGTTTTTTTTATTTTCTCAAAAAAAAAAAAAAAAAAAAAAAACAAACCAAAATAAGCAAACTTATAAAACAAGCGGTCATTGAACAAACACACTATCTTACATAGACTTCGATAGCTTACACAAAAAGTTATATTTACAATTGGACATTTTGCCGGACAACTTCTGTATGCAACTGCAAGTCATAGCAGTTATATTTTCAAGTAGCCAAGTTGTTTTAGGAAAGAAAAAAAAACTAAATATATACATACATACATACAGGCAAAGAAAAAATATGGTTGAGGTAACCATAATCAAACAGCAACATACTATGATTGAATTATATGGTTGCAGTCAAATCATATTATTGTCAACGAAAAAAAAAAGTTTAAATAATATTATTTTCTGAGTTAATAATAATATTATCTACAAAAACAATTAACCTCGTTATACCTAATCTTATTATTGTAAATAAGACAACACTATTGTTAGATGTGACTAAAATATAATTGACACTTACCATACAATGTTCTAATATTATAATAATATTGTTAAATACGACCATAGTGTTGTTTTACGTAATAATAATATTTTGTTTTTTAATCATATATTTATTGGCAAATCTTTTGTTTAAAACAGCTGTGCGGTAAATCCGAAATAAAAATAAATTAATATTGTTGAAATAAAACGTATGTATGTATGTATAGAAATGTATACTTACATATATGTGTGTACACGAAATACAGACATATCTGTATAAAGAGATATACATACGAGTACATACATATGTATGTACATATTATTTTTATTTATCTACCCTTTTGTTTATACTTTTTTTTATTTATCTACCGATAGCTTACAAACGAAATACTAAACTGACAGAAGGTGTTTCTGAAAAAGATTTTTTTAAAAACTTAGCATAGTATGGTTTTGGATAACATTATATTGTTATTTACATCCTATTATTTTTACACAATAATACAAATTATATTGTAGTCATAAATTTTTAACAAAACTATATTGTTAAACTCTAACCATATTGCACTTTCTATGAATATAATAATGTAATTAATTAATTCAAACATTACTCTTGTTTATTGTCACGAAATTAATGTTTAAAATAACAATAACTAGTTTTCAAGGACCACACATTTGTTTCAGAGAACATAATATTGTTTTCTCAACCATTTTACAACCATATATTTTCTTTGCGTGTACGTATGTATAAAGTAAAAAGCATAACAATGACGACATATAAGACAAACCAAACTACAGTAAACAATCCATATGTTTCATTTATGTTCAATAGCTTGTTGGTTACATTGCCAGTTTGAATGAGTTGCCCGGCAGACAACAAATGTCTGAGGTCGTTTAAATTTTCGTTTCTTTATATTGTTGTTCTTGTTGTTGTTGTTAGATTTTTTGTTGTATTGCTAGGCTGTTTCTTTTTGCAATATGATGCTGTTTTATTGTGCACTGCGACGACATACATACATACATGCACAGTTAGAATTCAGTAAATTGTTTGTTGGTGATGTTTTAGTTTTGTTACGAAACGGCAATTGAATAAAACTTGGGACAGTAGCTGTTCTGCTACATATATGTAAGTATGTAGCAAAGGATCACCAAGAGCAACAGCAATGGATGAGTTTAGAACTGGAGAGAAAATAAGTGTGCATATGTATGTATGTATGTATGGTAAAACAAACTTTAATTATTTTACTTGTTATATGTATATGGCAATGCAGAAAAATATTTTTGAGATAAAACAAATAAAATTTTCTTTCAGCAGCTAATTGAAAAATAGCCTAAATATTAGAATATAGATAGGAAATAATAAAGAAAAATAATATTAAAAATACAATTCAATATAATTTGCAATAAATCAGTCTGCTTATGCGACTGCTAAAGAAATAATTTACGACTTCCTTGTGAAGTAAATTTGTTAAATAACAGATTTCTACAAATTTTAATTTGATAATGAACTTATGATAACAACAACACGCACTCACTCTGTCAAAGTATGTGCTTCTAAGGTGTAATCGCCTCCCTTCCCTCAAAAAAAATTTACTAAAAAGAGTGTGTTGACATCTAAGGGATATTCAAACTATAAACGGCGAAAATAGATACCTGGGCTGTCAAGACCACCTCAGTATTCTAAAAGTTGAGATGTAGACCATATATCGTATTCATTTGACGAACCACCATTCGTGCCATTAATGACAGGGATTGAACTAAAAACTTTAATTTATGTTCTCAGGTTCTATATTCACCCTCAAGGTGAATAATAATATAAATTAATGTTCCCATTTTTAACGCCTTTGGAGGGAACATAATTGTCGTGAAATTTTCTTCCCACCATCACTTCCAATTGAATGTAAGAAGTTTTGTTAAGTTTGCAAATTAATTGAATAATAAATAAATTTAAATATAATACACAGAAATTTATTTTGCAATTAACACGCTGTTTTATTGAAAAAAAAAATATATATATAGTGAACTTTTGTTTGAAAATTTGATTGATTAAAAGCTTAATTAAAAATTTAATTGGGTCAATTAAACTTTTGTTTAAAAGTTCATTTTATTGAAAAGTTTAATTGACACAATTAAATTTTTAATTGATATTTCTTTTGTTTTTTAATCAAAGATATTAGCCCTTTTCGCGAGTAAAAGGCGAACATTTTGTTCACGTAAAATATTTCTAGTGAGCAAAAAAAAAAATGGTGAAGAAAATTAGAAAATAGTATTCTCAACAAGAACAACAACGCAAACATTGACGAAAATGTGGGTGTTATCAAAAGTACGGAGTAGTGTATGGTGAAATGAGGACATATTGATTGAATGGTTACATATTCACCATTTTCGTGATGTATTGTCTTGATCTTAAGCCAATTTAATTCGGACTCGGTCTAGTAATGTAGTAAACGGCACTAAACGTGTTCGATGTGGTTGAATACAGTAACTGTCAAATAGTATAAATATAATGTTAATTGCTCCCCCTAATGTGACTCTGGAACCAGTTCCGTAACTATACTTAAATATTAACCTAACCTTAACTGGTAGTTATACTTTTGAAATGTGAGTAGCCCTGTGGTCGAGTGGGTAGTATGCAAGATTGTCATGCGCGAGGTTGTCGGTTCGAATTAAAAAAAAAGTTCAGATTAAAAATAAAATGTCATTGCATTTGTAGCAATAAAATAATTTGTAAGAGTTAACTGTTACAGTAATTGTAGAAATAACATTTATAACTAATTTACAAATATTATTCTGCACCGAATAGGTCCCTATGGGATAGTTCAGTGACAAGTCACATGGTGCATACGAAGTGTCAGTTAACCCCATCCTAGGCTATCCCCAAGTAAAAGTGACTGGTTCCCTTCGGACTGGTTCTTATCACTTGAGGACCGATCAAGTGACTAGTCTTGTGTCAGTTCAATTTCCTGTAGAGATAATAACAACACAAACTCCGTGAAAACATATACATATAATGTAGACTCGCCGCACTTCGTTTTAAAAAATACATAGTTTGGATGTCAAAACTTTTAAAAACAAAGTTTTCTCTCGTCGAACTAACACAAAACAACAAGCTTATTCTACCTGTGCTTCTTTATGGCACCGAAACACGGATAATTGCAAAACAGAGGAAATTCGAAATAAATGTGAGATATATTAAAATTAACATATTTAAGTACATCATATCACAGTGATTGCGCTGATTGGACCATATCGAGCGAATGAATTCCAAATATTTCAAATGGAAGACACAAGCAGGGAATACCGAGACTCCGATGGAAGAACCAAGTGAAAGCAGACCTATGTGTATGTATCACGAACTGGAGAAAGTACACAAAAGGCCAAAATACTAGGAAATCATTTATGGAGCAGGCCCAGCCACACCAACAACATCTTTGTAGAGCCAATTTAAGTTATTACTACTACCTGTTTGAAATTCAGTTATTGATTATATCTGCACATGATCTCTATAATGAGACACTAGTAAACACCCTTGTTCGCTAAACATCTTAATTAATAAAAAATTAAAAAAAAAATACTGCACAACAAGTTTTCCACGAAGATGCATTCACATTGCAAACAAAATAAATTAATTATTCAAGCAAACTAAACAAGCCCAGCTTAAGGAATTTAGTTAACCCTAGCTGGTTGTTTATAAATTGTCGTCATACTTGGATTTAATAAATCTTTTAACTCTTAACAAATAAAGCATTGTAAGAAAAAGGTAATAATAAATATGGGCGTTTATAAATACATACACTAAAGCTTAAAAGCTAATTAAATTAGTTTAACGTATAAATTTATTTATTTAACAACGAAGATTGCGTGTTATGTTAACATATTTTATCATGTTATTTTACAAAATAAAAAAGTTATTTATCATAAAATGTTTCTGCTGCTTTTAAAAACCAAAAAAAAACTTCAAACACATTACATAAATAAATTTAATTTGTTATGCTGGCAAAAATAGACAAAACTATTTAAAATCAAAACCATTGTGTGGAATAATAATAAGAAAGTGAGAAAAAAAAATAATTTATAAAATTTTGTTGAACATATTGTTTAAGTGCCTGTAAATTTACAGACTGATAGGAACTAATTAAAGTCATTGTTTTTATTTAACATTAACAAAACTAACTTTAGCAAACATGTTGTGATTATTTTTTTGCAGACAGCATGTAGACTTTTTTTTATATAGCTATGCTTAAGCTGATGTTGTTTTGTTTTAAGCACAACAACAACAACAAGTGTAGTCATGAAGATTTGTTGCAGCAAGAAAGTTAAATTAAGTTTTTCATTTAGTTTTTGCAGCTTTTTCTTTTGAGCGTTTGAATAGTTTGTACGCTCAATGTGAAATAAAATTTGAATAATTTCGTTTTTGTTTTTGGCAAGTTTATTTATTAAAATAAACGAATTGTGTTTATTTGAAAATTTCAATAAACACAAAAATCAATAGTTGCACAGTGGGGGATTTTGGCAAAAATATAAAAATAATTCTGCAGTTTCTAAACGGGCTGTCGGTGATAAAATTGTAGTGATAAAATTTCATGCAGCATTTGAGAAGGTGCTACAGAGCTTAAGCTTGGAATCTGGACTTTATATCTTTATATCGACTTTATGATTCTGTATCTCAGCTCCTTTAAAGATATAAAATCCAAACTTAAGGCTCAATCAGACGTGACATAACTATAGCCATAGAAAACAGCCGTTCGAACCAAACTAATGGACAACACTGTATTTGATTATACGTGACTTGCCATAACGCCATAACCAAACCAATTGAATTTTGGTTTTGTTATGGCTATGGCATTATGGCTATGTCACGTCTAATTTAAGCTTTAAGCTCTGCAGCGCCTCCTCAAATGCTATATGCAATTTAGCAACTGCGAAATTATTTTAATTTTTTTTTTTTTTTGCCAAAATCCCCCACTGTGAGTTGTCACAGGAAGAAAATTTTGTTTCTTAAGTCTTTTGTTTTAAACGCAGTCGTATGTATTTGAGTACAACTAATGATTGACAAACCATTTGTAACTTTTACTCAGGAATTGTTTGCATAAATAAATTTGAAATTAATCACGTTTTCGTCAGATTTCTCCTAAAACCTAAGACGTGATTTGGTAAAGTGTAACGTAAGAAATAATACTGTCAAAACGTATTTCCTTGGTAAAAAAAAGTTGTATACGGTACGGTTTAGCTACGCAGTGCTATAACCTCTTCCATATTTAATTTTGTCCCTTAAAGCATACAATTAAAAATATTTTACTTTTATCTGGTTACTCTAATGCATCATCTTTCATATTAATTTAATTATACCTTAAGCATATAAATCACGTTGATGGCTAACTAAACACTTGATAAACTGTACAATAAATAATAAAAGCCGAACTGCAAGAGCGAGCAAGAAAATTCAAGTAACCATGACAAGTGGTGTTAAGCTACTGTCATACCGTAACATACTTTAGCACACAATAGTGTTTAAGCTAAATTTAAAATAAATAACACAAAAACTAACTTTAAGGAATTAAAGTAAAAAAAAATAATAATCACATATACATAAAGTGCACCACTCGCAGTCGTTAAGACCAACGCATTGTAAAAGTTTAAACAAAATACTCGTATATATATATTTGTTATTTTTAAATGAAAATGAAATTATTTTAAGTTTAAGCACGTTCTAGACATTTGTTTATACAAAAATATTATTCATGCGTTTTAAACTCTTAAACATTTTTTGAATAAGAATCAGGGAGCTGCTTGGATTTGCTGTTGTTGTCGTTCACTGCATTCTCACATGAATTTGTAAGAATAAATCGTAGGATTATACAAAATATGTACACATTAATGTTTAAAGAAAAAAATATAAAAAAATATAAGCAGTTGTTGAATGGGGAAGTTATACAAGTTGCTTGCTGTTGGGCAAAAAATATATAAATTTTTTTAAGTAAATAAATAAGGCTTAGAAATCACATATTTGGAATATTTCGATATTAGATAATATTTAAAATGATATTAAAAGAATTTTTTTTCTACTCTTACAGCCTCTCGATTTTTAATTCCATTTAGGTGTGACCAAAACGTTTTGGAACTTATTATGCCCATCATAAAACATCAATGTAGCGCATTACCTCAATTTATAATAAATATCGTCGTTAAATCAACACGATATAAATAAAAAATATGCGATTGTGCGTGCTACTATTTAACAAACAAAAGGGAATAAGACTCATTTCTTTTTTTTTCTTTCTTCTTTTCCTTGAACTATTCCATTCGTCCGTCTAGCCAACACTACGAGTACAATAACACACAAACAACATCATTTTCCAAAGTACTTTAACAAATGCTACTGCATTTGTTGTTCGGTCTTGGAGTTTTATTTTTCTTAACGTTATTGTTGGTGGTTTGTAAGTAACATAAAACTCAGATAAGCAAACCTTAAGATTTTCCTCACAAGCTCTTTTTAAGAATGTCTAGCTACATACATACGTACATACAAACATATGTATGTATGTACGATTATGTATGTACATGTAAATGTAAGTACGTCTATACTATAGAGGGAATACACTTTAAACTCGAGAAACGAGCTTGATCAAAGTTTGTTACTGACCACAAAGTAACTTATGCAAGATGTCAGTGGCTGCTAGAGAAGCTCCCAAATACGAGAAAAATACAGTGTAAAATGGGTTATTTTTTAAATAAATTCTTAATTTCGGGGCCAATTTTGTTAGCCCTTAGAAATAAAGTTGTAAAAATTTAATCTGTAATATTGATATCTTCCTCAACTGCGCAGTGAAGTTGATGGAAGCGTTAGTGGAAATAAATTTTTTTACATCTTTAGATTTTCTTCTTCTTTAAATTGTAAATATACTTATATTTGTATTCATTACAAAATTAGTTAAATTATTTATTGCAATACTTTTTAGTAAATTTTCAGAATATTAAAATAATATATCAATCTTTTTAAATTGTAATGATGAGAGATAAATAAATAAAAAATATTAATAATAAAAAAATTCTCAAAAATTTTTATTGGACATAAAAACAAAGACTTGGATTTTTATTGAGAAATGGCTTAAGGTACTTTCTTCAAAATATGTTTTCAAAAGGTACTTTTTATAGAATATGGCCAGGTTTATAAGGCATTTTTATTAAAATTACTATTTGACAAATGCTCTTTTGTAAAAAGTTCTTTTTGTTAATGGCACCTTTTGTAAAAGGTACTTGTTTTAAAAAGTATTTTTTGGAAATGGTATTTTTTATAAAAGGTTATTTTAAAAAGGGACTTTTGTGTAAAGTTCCTTTATGTAAAAAGTACTTTTGTGTAAAAGTACTTTATGTAAAAAGTATTTTTATGTTAAAGTACTTTATATAAAAAGTACTTTTGTGTAAAAGTACTTTATGTAAAAAGTACTTTTGTGTAAAAGCAAAAGGTACTTTATATATTAAAAGGACTTCATAAAAGGTAAGAGGTACTTTTTAATAAAATATACTTTATTTAAACATTTTTTTTAGTAAACTATTTTTTGTTAAAGGTACTTTTGTCAAATACCTTATTTTAAAGAAAATTTCTGCAAGAGGTACTATTTTAAAATGTATTTTTTGTAAAAGATACTCTAAGCAAAAAGTAAAAAAGATTAGCCCAGGGAAACCCCCCCCCCCCTAAATACTTAAAGTATTTTGTATCTTAGAAAAAGATACCTTTTGTAAAAGGTAATTTCTATAAAAGGTACTTTTTAAGGCACTTTTTGTAAAAGGGGTTTCGAAGAAATAACCTTCTGTAAAAGATATACATACATATATTGAAAAATGCACTCTTTGTAGAAGTGAGTTTTTGTAAAACATACTTTTTGTAAAGTGGACTTTATGGGATAGCTAATTTTCTTAACATATTTTTTATAGAAAGTACTTTTGTAAAATATCTTTTTTTAAGATAATTTCTGTAAAAGATACTTTTTCTAAATGTACTTTTCGTAGAAGCTACTTCTTGTAAAAGATACTCAAAGCAAAAAGTACTTTTTGAAAAAATCTATTTTGTACCAGGAACCTTCTATAAAAGGTACTCTTAGTAATTAATTCCTTTTGTAAAAGGTAATTTCTGTAAAAGGTACTTTTTAAGGCGCTTTTTGTAAAAGGTATTTTTCGGTGAAGAAAGCTTCTGTAAAAGATAAACATATTTTGTAAATGCAATTTTTGTAAAAGTTCGTTCTTACAAAAGGTACCTTTTGTTAAAGTTAAGGCAAAAAAGCTGGTAAAAGTTTCTGCAAAAAGTACTTTTTCTTAAATGTATCTTAAGTTAAAAATAATTATTGTAGCAGGTTTTTTGTCGAAAGTACTTGCTGTAATAGTTACTCCAAAAATAATCTTTTTGGCATAAAGTAGTTTCTGTAAAAGGTAAATTTTTAAAAGATATATTTTAAAGAAGGCACTTTTTGTAGATGATGTCTTTTGTGAAGTATACTTTTTGTAAAGGGTAAATATTGTAAATGGTACTTTTTGTATAGGTAAATTTTTGTAAGAGATACTCTTTTAAAAGGGGCTTTTTGCAAAATATATTATTTGTAAAATATACTTTTCGTAAAAAGTACTTTTTGTATAAGATACGTTTTTCGTAAAAGGTACTTTTTGTTAAAGATACTATTTGTAAAATGTAGTCCTTGTGAAAGTAACTTTCTGTATAAGGTATTTTTGTAAAAGGTACTATTTACACATATTACATAACACTGGGTGTGGAAGGGGGGGGGGGGGGTGGGTATAAAAATCCCGAAAATAGCATTACGTAATATGTGAATGGCCAGGACCCTAAGGTACTTTTTAAAGTGCTTTTTTTGCAAAAGCTACTTTTGTTAAAGGTACTATTTGTAAAATGCACTTTTTTTAACAGTACTTTTTATATAAGGTACTTTTTGTTAAAGGTACTTTCTGCATATTATGTATTTTTCCATTTTTTGCAAAATTCCTCAAATTATGGAATAAAACACATGTGCACAAAATACATTTTGGAAACATTTTTCATTGGAGTAATTTTTAGGGTACCAAAATATATATGTATGTTAGTATAAAAGCAATATCTTAATTGCTCCGTTCTGTGAATATTTCAAATCACACGACCATACTCATGCTAAAACGCTTTTAAAGCATGGCGAAATTCTTTCATAGCTTTCTTAAAACTGCCCCGTTCTTCAAGTTATGACTGTTAACATCATCGTTTATATAACTATGTACGCTTGTCATAGAACTCTAAGAAATATGAAATATTCTTTTGATGTTGCTTAGTTAGCAAAGGTAAGAAGAAATCTCAAAAGTACTGTGCAAATCTTGTTTTCTGTTTTCTCTTTTAGTTTTTATTTCTTTCTTTTTTTTTCTATTTGTATTTATTTGTGCAAGACACATCTATGTTCAATGTCACATTAAGTGACCAATTATTAAATATTAAAGTTGTGCCTATTTTTTATAATATTCTTGTATTTTTATATCAAGTAAGTATTTCTTTTTCTTAAGCTACTGGCATTGTTTTTTTGTTTTAAATACTTAAAAAAAAATTAAAACAAAAATAGTTGTTCTTTCAGCAGCAACATTATTTTTGTATAAACATACTTACTTGTATTTTTTTTTATGTGGTAGAGTGAGTGTAGCGAAATATCTTTGTTTATGTAACACAAACATAAATGTTAGTTTATATTTATTTTATGATAGCTTATGTAGCATATCTTAAATGTTTTATTGTCGCTTGCTAACCTTCTGTCTAAATACGAGTATGACTGTCTATTTTTAATGTTAAGTAGAAAGTGAGATCAAAAAGATATTCGAAAATGGAATGTGTCTGCAAGTTGTATTTTATTTTTGTTAAAATTTCCAAGACTTTGCACCAGGGTTATTTTGGATTTGAGAGGTAAAATAATTAATAACTTTAATGTGTTGATTCAATCACAATGTCGAGTCAGAACCGTTAAAAAAACTTGAGCGACATATTTTTGGAACCTCCTTTTTTTTGACGAAAATCGATTATATATTTACAATTGCAGATAATAAAATTTTATAAAAAAAATAAAGTTGGAAAATAATGCCGCTTAAGGCTTTTTAGAGGCTATGGCACGATATAACCTAAAAAATGCAGTTATTTAAAATATCTGAAAGGGAATACAAAATAATAAACTATTTATATTTTTGATAGAAATAATTAAATATGGTAAAAACTGAAAAGAATGGTGCCACGTTAAAATTATGCTTCGGCTTGTGCCACATCTGGACTTATAAAATATTTAAAGTTCTGATTCCATCCAGGCGAGAATGGAAGGGAGGAAAATAAACGGAATACGATGGATCAAGAATTGCTTGCGGTGTCGGCTCTGGGGTCTTTTCGGACGATCTTGGTATAGAATGCTCCTTTCGTCTCCCTAACGAAGCCATGGTATTTCCAGCTGCAATTTTAACGGTAAGGGAAGCGGCTAGAGTGCTGAAGGTACAGGGTAAAGTTGATGTCTTTGTCGACAGCCAAGCAGCGCTTCTATCCCTGAGATAACATATCACTTCGTCTAGTCGGGCAGCGTAACAGACAGGGTGCTCTCATCTGGGTTCCAGCACATAGCAATTTTTAGGTTACTAACGGGCGGACGAGCTGGCTAGGGCTGCCTCTGCTATGAATGCCGCCAATGCCGAATCGGTAGCCACGCCGTTTGGTGCTATTAGAAGCAGTTTATTTAAGCACTAGCTCTATAAGGCCGAAGGTAGATGGCGCAACATAGTTACGTGCAAGGTTGCTAAGATGTGGCCCTGCTATAATGATAGACGCTTAATACTATTAACAAATAGGAACCGTAGGGATATCTCGAGGCTCGTTGCAGTCATGACGGGGCACTGGACGGTCGGCAAAGAAGAAACAATCTTCCACTTTCTTTGCGAATGTCCAGGTTTGCATTACTCGAGACACACATTTTTAGGAAGTCTTGTACTAGACGACCTTTTAGACTTATCTGAGATTGGGTTGACTGACCTTATCAGACATCTCAACGCAACGGGTTGGATCTAGTAGCTATCACCGTATCAGAATTCATACTTAGATGCGGTTCTACATAGGTTGACACCGGTGAGTGTAGTGGTCCTTTCAGAAAGGAATCATCTAGATTCTACTTGAATGCCTGTGTGTAGTAGGCAGCCACGTAAGCCAACCAACCAACCAACCAACCATGCTTCGGCCTTATAATTATAAAGAGGAAAAATATCTTCATATTTGGTCTGCTGCTGAAGTACCCCTCTCCCCCCAAATTCATCGATATTAATTTTTACCTACAGCAAAATATTTCGTGTCCTAACCTAATTTAAGTATGCAAAGCTTAGTGTAAGCTTTTCTTTATGAAGGGAAACTTATGAAGCAAATGCAAGCTTCAGCTCCTGAAGGTATGCAAAGTATCTAAGTGCCAATTTTCCCGAGGCAATTTCAGTTGCGCAAGTCTTGATTTTGACGAAGAAAGAAGTGAGGAATTAGTGAGAAGTATAAAAACCAACAGAATCGCCGTACAGACTTGCCTATACATGGCAATTCTGTTGGTTTTTACACTCCTCACTTCTTCCTCACTTCTTTGTTCGTCAAATTCAAGACTTGCGCAAGTAAAATTGCCTCGTGAAAATTGGGACTATGTATAAACAATCGAAAAAGACTTACCCAAGTAAACTTGCTCTATCTAAACGCTACAGCAAGTTTAATAGAAAATTTTATGACTTGCGCAAGTAAAATTGCCTCGTGAAAATTGGGACTAATTGACAATTTATGGCCTGTCCCACAATGTCACCAGAAATCGTTCGACCCACAAATTTTATTGCAAACAACAATAACATTAGAAAATTTGTTGTTGTTGCTTGCAATACAAGTTGTCGATCGAACGATTTCTGGTGACATTGTGGGACAAGCCGTAAAGAAATGATTTAATTCCAAAATTTTTGTTTTGTTTTTTATTTTTGAAGAAGTCACTTGGCCAAAAAAAAACCTGCTTCCGAAATACATAGAATTACATATATGACAAAGTTGAATAAGTCTTTCATTAGCTTAAAAGTTTCGAATCGATGTCTATTGTAATGTAATTCTTAAATTCTTTTCTGACATTTTCAAGGTTTCTTTCTTAAAGGGATAGTAAAAAATTTTTAATTTGGACATATTTAAGCTGAGAGAAACCACAGCAAATTTATATAAAACTCTGTTAATATTTTTCCGATCCAACTTCTTATACAGAAGCAAATATAAAAGATTTTTTATATTTATTTTTAGCACTACTTCTTCAGGTTAGTTGGTGCTGTATTTTTTTTTTTTTAATTTGATTGGTTAGTAACATATAAAAATTTTTAAAACAAGGCGTTGATGTTCTTTAATAGTTTATGAGGAAGATTTTGAAAGAAAGAACACCAGCCACATGTTGCTTAAACTGAAAATAAAATCTTTAGCCATTAAAACTTAAGTAAATAATAAATTTCAAAAAACACTGAACATAAACATTTTATATATGTACATATATATTTTGACTCCATTAAAGGTCTTTTGAATTTAAAGCTGTGTTTTTTATTTTTTTGGCTAGCGCTTGAAGACTTTTAATTTCTCTTATTGTTATCTTAACTATTTAAAATTCACCGCCACTTTTAATTACCAATAAAACTCCTTTAAATTAGTTAACAAAAAATATTTTCGATAAGTTATCGTTTCTTATATATTTAAAAAAAAAACTGGTAATAATTAATTAGTTTGTTAGTAACTGGTAACGTAATATTTCCTACATCTAGTTTTTAAGTCCAATAAACATAAATATAAAAATGAAGTGACCAAAACTCTTATTTTCAATTCAAAATATTTTTTTTTCATTTCACACTTATTAAAACCGAAAGTGGTTTCATTTTATCTGCGCCTGCAAAACAAAAAAAAAAAATGCAAACGAAATTGCAAAAATGAACTCAAATATTGCTAAACTTACAACAATTTGATAAGAGCTTACGAGTAAAAACCTGTTAAACTAAATTTTGTCTATTTCTTTTTATTATTTAAAATAAAAATAATTTATAACTAACGATATTTATACATATTCAAACCGAATTTAAATGAGATTTGAGATAATAAAATACAAATACTCGTACATTTGCCAGGTAAAATATTTTTTATAATGAAATTAACTTGCGATGGATGGGTAAGATGAAGAAACCCAATACACAAACAAAAACTTTTCCATACAAGGCAAACTCACACACACACGCACATATAAAAAATTGCTAATAAAATAAGTTTCCTTGATTGATTGTTTAATCAAAATAAAACTGACATTAGAGCTAAATAAATTTAAAAGCGGGTTTTCTATGTTTTTTTTTCTCAGTCCAGCACCAAATTAAATGCCTGAAATTTTTCTTGAGGTATAAAAAGATATAAGAAATACAGTTTTAGTTGTATGGCTTTTTTTTCGCAAATAATATCAAAATTAAACTCTTTAACGTGTCAAGACTGCGTTACAGCAGTTCCCCAGACGGACAATTCAATAAAACAAGATAAACTATAATTGTAATTATAAAAATAAATAGCTAAACTATTTAACAAAATAAATGGTAAGGATGCAGAAACGATAATATAGAAGTTAACATATTAAATGAAATGAAAACTGCCAGTGCTGTGTTTATATTATCTTAAGTATTTCCATATCTAACTTGATCAGGTTAAATAAAAAAATATTTTACATTTTTACACACACCAAATCACAATAAAAGCGAAATTGTTATAGCTAAATCTCATAAAGGGGCTTCCAATACAGACGTTTCAATTTGAATAGTTGTCATGACTTAAACTGTAAATCTTTGACATAAGACAAGTAAAATCCTCTCTATAAAAGAAGAATAATATGAATATAATGGTGAATATTTCCCACTCACAGTTCGCAAAATTAAGCAGAAGTAACAATATCATTGCTGCTTTGTATGAAGAGTTTAGGTTAGGAAGTGTGGTGCTATACCGCACCTGCACTCGGAGACCCAATTGTGATTCTGAAGAGGTTACTCACTGTATGATTATTTCAAGAGGTGATCGCAATTGTCTATAGAAATCTTGTGTTTTAACACCTTTAGAATTTTTTCTTTGGAGCTACGTGAAAGATAAGGTTTATGCCAATGGCTCATAATCCGTTGAAGATCTTGGAGATGGAATTCCCAAAGTTATTGAGGGCATACAGCAGCAAAATTCTGAACTGTTGATGGAAAATTTCATAAAAATAATATAGTCCTGCTAGTTTGGTCGTGCGGACCTTTTGGGCTGATAACCCTCCTCCTTACAATTAAATGTCCAATCATTTCGCTTAAAAATTCTCCTTCTTTATTTAAAAAAAAATTAGCCTTCTTGGAAAACCCTATACATGAAAATATATGCAATCACCACACGAGGTGAAGCCTAATGCAAAAATAGACAATAAATTTATATGTGAAGAACTCACGATGACATTTCAAATTAAGGAGAGCAAAAAAGCTGTAAGAGAAGGTAATTTTGGTTCATTTTGTTACACATTATAACAAAAAAAAAAAAAAAAAATATGGGCCAACGGATTCTGGTAAGAGAGACGAAACAAGTTATGCACTTGTATCGGCGTTTTGAAAAATCTCATGGAAATTTTTATTTTACGGCTGTTAAAGTCTCACTTCTTTGGCCTGTACTTGCAAACTATCGGTATATAAAACGATGGGTTTTTTACATTTGAAGTAGAAAATATCAAGGCAATTATTTATGTGGAATATGTTAAACCTCCAGTTCCACCACATAACACTAATCATAAGAAACAACACTAAAAAGGTGAAAGGTGGGCTTGCAATTTTCTTCAAAAATTTTGGCCTACAGAAAATTTGGTGACAATTGATCCAAACGTACTCGTCCTATGGAGTAGTGTATGGTGAAAAAAAGACATGTCCTGTAAATGGTTACATATTCACCATGGCGGATGTACCGTCTTGATCTTTTGTTAATTTAATTTGGAATCGGTCAAGTATTATAGTAAATGGCACTGAACTAGTTCGATGTTGTTGGATCCAGAACCTGTCAAATAGTATAAATATAATGTAAATTGTTCCCTCCAATAATACCGCCAAGCCACTCTGGAACCAGTTCCGTAACTATAGTTAGATATTAACCTAAGCTTAACAAGTATTTATACTTTTAAAATATTTTTGCCCCTGTGGTTGAGTAGATAGTGTGCAAGCCTGTCATGACGGAGGTTGTCGGTTCGAATCCCAAAAAATATCTGCTTAAAAATAAAATTAAATTGCATTTGTAACAATAAAAAAATAAGCTTTCTTTGTTACAGTTTAAGTGTTGGAATGACATTTTTAAATCATTTATATTATTCTACACTGAATATGAATGAAAAGTGACTGGTCCGCTTCATAGGAAGTGTTAGAACTCGGACTAGTCTTGTTATAGTTCAATTTCCTGTATGGATTCTACAGAACACACCAAAGCTCGCAGCTTAAGACAAACAGGAAAAACCAACCAAACTCAAGATTGCCAATTTTTATTCTTCCAAATTTCCTTGTGAACCAATTAAAAACCGAAAATTATTAAATGCCCACAAGGGAATTTGTAAGAACAAAAATGCTTAATCTTGAACTTGGCTGGTTTTTGATGTTTGTTATGGATTGGTTTCACACCATATGCGGCAATTTTGTTTGTTAACAACCCCGTTTGTGGGAAAAATTGGCCTTATCGCTGAAGGCAATTTTGCAATAAAATATCGGATCAGTATCCAACTGCTCTAGATCAAATCAGCAAAGGAAGGTTCCATATAATGGCCTAGGGGTTTCAATTCCTGTATTAGCTGGATCTTAAACTAATGAAGACTAAGATCTTTGTGCAAAATTTTTCATGTAGTAAACGGGCAGACTATATATATAATATAATTAAATAATAATCAGGAAAAGTTGAGTGTCTTAATACAACTTACTGCCAATTTATAGAACAAAATTAAAAATTAAATTAATTTAAATTTGTTTTTGTTTTCAATATAAATACACAGACGAGAATTTTTACTTATCTTCTAAAAACTGGCAGTTAAACAAATAAAAATTAATGCATCCGAAGGTAGTTCATGTAACAAGAGTTATCTTGGTATATTCCTTTTGCACGTATAACTTCTCTTTTGGTTAGTTTTTTATTTTTTTTTTTTTAAATTTTGAAAATAATCCATTTTTTTAATTTCATCATTTGTTTTTTTAATCTCCTTTCTGACCCCATTTATCACTTAACTTCAACTTAATATCTTCATATCGAAAGTTTATCTTACACACTGCAAACTTGCTTCAATCAACATTTAATTGTCAATAAATGTCAAAGACTAATTTGTACTATATGTTTCCCAAGATATGCTAATAAGATTAATAAAAACGTTTTTTTGATTTTTTTCTCTCTTGTGATTAAACTGTATCTATCTATGTACACAAGTCTTTATAATGGCAATCAATAGATAGCAAGGAGTATTGTTAGATTTTTGTCTTTGCCAAAGAGATAATAAAAAAAAGGCAAGCAATTGCAAAATGGTTTAAGTAATAAAAATTTGTATTAAATTAAAATAAATGACATAATTCATTTTTTTTTTGCAAAATAGTTAAAGCACAGGTGGTTGTTAAAGTTTTATTGAGATTTAACAATCGTTGCTGGACAGATTATTTTAACTATTAGTGAATTTACACGCAAAGAAAAGATATGGTTGTAAAATGGTTGAGAAAACAATATTATGTTCTCTGAAACAAATGTGTGGTCGTTGAAAACTAGTTATTGTTATTTTAAACATTAATTTCGCTACGACAAACACAGTAATGTTTGAATTTAATAATTACATTATTATATTCCTAGAAAGTGAGATATGGTTAGAGTTTAACAATATAGTTTTGTTAAAAATGTATTACTACAATATAATTTGTATTATTGTGTAAAAATAATATGATGTAAATAACAATATAATGTTATCCAAAACCATACTATTTTAAGTTTTTAAAAAAATCTTTTTCAGAAACATCTTCTGTCAGTTCAGTGTTTCGTTTGTAAGCTATCGGTAGTGCACGCGTGGTGTTAAATAAATAAAAAAAGTATAAACAAAAGGGTAGATAAATAAAAATAATATGTACATATGTATGTATGTATGTATATCTCTTTATACAGATGTGTTTGTATTTCGTGTACACACATACATGTAAGTATACATTTCTATACATGCATACATTTTCTTTCAACAATATAAATTTATTTTTATTTCGGATTTACCGCACAGCTGTTTTAAACAAAAGATTTGCCAATAAATATATGATTAAAAAATAAAATATTATTATTACATAAAATAATGCTATGGTCATATTAAACAATATTATTATAATATTAGATCATGGTATGGTAGGTATTAATTATATTTTAGTCACATCTAACAATAGTGTTGTCTTATTTACAATAATAAGATTAGGTATAACAAAGTTAATTGTTTTTGTAGATAATATTATTATTAACTCAGAAAATAATATTATTTAAACTGCTTTTCTATTGACTTGACTGCAACCATATAATTCAATCATAGTATGTTGCTGTTTGATTATGGTTACCTCAACCATATTTTTTCTTTGCGTGTACACTATAAAATTTTGTATGAAATTTTCATACAAATTTTTTCAAGAAATTTCTTTAGTAAACTTTTTTTATTTGTTAATAGAAGGGGCTTGGAATTAGCCTTCAAGGAGTTTTTTTTAATATTTTTAGTGTTTTTGCTTTCTAATGGCAAATGAAAATAAAGTTTCTTAAAATATTGAATTGAGGAGATCCACTTCTCTGCGAGTCCTCCTCAAATTAATTATTTTGTCTAATTTACTTTTACGGACTTTAAAATCCTCCATCTCAAGCAGCCGAAGTGATGGAAAATACATAAAATATTTGATGGTTTTTGGGTTGTGCTGATACGAAGTGCCAGCTCTGGCCTGCAATGTCGACTGTTTCCAATATTTTTTTCTTTATTTTATTCAAATTTATCGCAGAGAGTATTTTCAGCTTGAAATAAAATAATATAATATATCTTGAAATTTTCATTAATCTTGTTAGTGTTAGGGTACTAATGGAGTAGTGATGCGCCACCTGCACAAGTGTCAACCTCTCCTACACGTTTCGTACCCTGTTATTAGCTAACGAGGCTCTGACAACGAAGCATGTCACAAACGATGGCAGATAAATCTACACTGTCAAGTGTCTTCTACCCCAGGGGAGTCTATTTTTGACAATACAGGGGCCCCAGCTGGGGTGATGAGGCTTTTTTCGTTGACGTACCTTTGGTACATTACCCATAGAACTTGTGTGTTACTTACTACCCAATCTCTGGCAACAGAGTAAAAGATGTGCACATATTTATGAAAGGAAAACAGATCTGCTGTTATCAACCATGTGCAGCGTCCCTGAGTTCAAAAGACGATAGAGGTGAAGCCTTTCGAGGTGGAACTTCGAGGTATCATCAGATGCTTGTCTCTGGTATCGCATGTGCTGGTTGCCGTACAGTAAGGCTGCAATAGAAGTTTGGGTGTATGTAGCGGTCGTCAATATCCTTTGCTAAAAGGTCGAGTCCGTCCGACCCAGGGTGTTAAAGGGATGATTTTGAGCAGTGTGGAGTAGGGACTGGATATTTGGCGGCACAGGCAAGCGCCCAGCTGTGATGAGTGGTTTCTTGGAGACCAATGTTAGTGGTTGGTGTGACGCAGTCAGCCAAACACTATTCTAGGCGCTGTTGCCATACAACAGATAGTACTGTTTTGACAAAGTTATTACTGCGAAGAGTTTAGATAGCTCAAAGTACCTCAGCAACGTACTTGAATATAGTACAGGGATAACTATATACAAAGATTGCAAGCTATGTGCCTTTAGGAATGGGCACTGCATTCGTTCTAATAGGGTGCATGGGAGCGATGGTCTGGAGTCTGACCTATACCCGGTGCATGCCATCCGTGAGATAAGGCCGTAAAGGCAGGTGCTCACGGAAATCTAAGCACATCTATAAACTGTCTTCCTGGAGACGTGCTGGCGGCCCCAGATCGGAAACAGAAGCCCAATCAGCTACTTATCTTAGATTAAGCAAAGATTAACGAAACCTCATGGAAAAATGGAGGACGTATGCTCGTTGTAAGGAGCCAAAAAGAAACAATATATGTATGTTTATATTTATATATTAAAATATAATTTGTAGCAAATCTGACTAAATTTATAGAAAAATGTGCAGTAAAATTTTGATGCTGATTCGGCAGATGTTTTACCTTATTTTTCAACATAATGTTACAATAGGATTTGGAATTGAACATAAACATATTTAAGCTTTTGAGCAATATTTTCTAGGACAATATGGCTCCCAGAGAACGAAGCCAATGTATAATTTTCGTCTGCGGCGCCTAAGACCAAATCGGACAAATCGGAGGCGACTGAGACTGATTTGCATTGCTATGGCAATGGATGGGTATTGCTATGGCAATTCATTTCCTCACTCTTCGGCGGTAGCTAACTAATTATTAAAATCACCAGCGGCGCAGCTGTGAGCCGATCGGCTTCGTTCTCTGATGGCAAATATACAGTTATAATTTTTTTTTTAATATTATTTCTCAAATTGTCATTTCAGGTAGTTGTAAATAACATTAGAGAGAGAGAGAGAGAGAGAGAGAGAAAGAAAGAAAATATAATTTTGAAAAATATGTAATTTTCCGTGGAAAAAAATTACAACATTAAAATTGATCATACGGAAGCTCAGCTTAAATAATCGCATTACTGTCAAAGAAAAAAGAGAAAAACATTTAATGATTATCAATAGACTTATAAAGAAATAGAAAAAAAGTTAAAATAATAAGTAAAAAAATTACTTATTTCTGAGCACTACACTTAAACCTCAAACCACAGCTGTCATCAGCTGAAAACAACCCACATCAAAGACAACAACAATAAAAACTAAAACTATAAGCCAGCTTAAATAAATGACTCTATTTTTCTTTTTACCACAAGCAAAAAAAATAGATATTGTATAAAAATAATAAAAAAATAAAAACTCCAAAGAAATTTACCAAAAAAACTGGCTGTGCTAAGGAAAGGAAAAACTTGCACTTTTTCGAAACTTCAAGCAAAAAAAAAAAAAATAAAAAAAAAATAAACGAACCACAAAATTAAGCCGACAAAAATAAAAATTCCACACTAATTTGAAATTATATGAAAAGCTTAAAATGAAAAATACAAATTAAAGTGTTGTAAGAGAACTACAGTTCAACACCCACACCGAACAGTTGCCACCAATGTCTTTGAAAAACAATTGAAGCTGCTGGTTTTAGCAAATTTGTTGAGCCAAGTGTGTGTGTGTGAGTGTGTGAGTGTGTGTGTGAGTGTGTGTGTGTGTGTGTGTGTGTTTTATTATTGTATGGAAAGAAATTGCAAACGGAGTTGTTGCGCTAAAAATAAAAGCAATAAGCAGCAGTTGTTAAGGCATAAATATGTAGTCTATAATTTTAAATAAGATACAAGAAATAAAAAACAAATCAAAACAGAAAATATTTAATTATCTGAGTCTAAAGTATTCAAAATTTTCAGTAGTTAAAATTATCATGATTTGTTATAAACAAAATCATGAGCAATAGATTAGTCTTGAGATGCAATGATTAAATTTCTTGATTACACTGTACAACAAAATAATTTTTTTTATTTTGCCAACTGATTCTTGTAGAGGGTAACAAAAACAAGATATACGTATATCGGCGTTTTAAAACTTTACATCTGAAACTCATTTTATGGCCTATTTAAAGTTGCTCCCTTGTATAGTAAAAACTTTAGAAAATCGTGTGATATTTATGTTCTTATTATATTATTATATAATTGTTCGAGTTTTTTTTTGTTGTCAACACTTTAACCATATTAACCCTTAAACAACTTTTTAAATTTTTGACAATAATCATATTCTACAAGAATCAATACAGAGGCAATGTTTCTGATACTAGAGACTTGAACCATTAGGCTTTATTACAAAGACTAACAAGCTTTTTTTGGATCCAAAATTTTTAATTTAATTTTGCTTTTTGGATTTTAATATTGCTTTTGCATTGAAGCTGGTTAAAAGTATGAATATTGTAGGTACATATCGTTACCTTAATATAGCAAGGCTCTAACTCATTATTTTGTACTCTTTACCAAAAATGGTAAAGGATATATGTATATAGGTTTGTCATTCAGTGTGTAATTTCCATAATATGCATATGCGACCCATAAAATATATATAATCTGTATCCTTATAAATAGGGAAGACGAATAGGCGATGTCCGTCTGTCCGTCCGGTGTATGTGAAATTGGATTTCCGAAGGTCCCAGAAAAGTTAGAGACTTCGGTCTTGAACTGGTCCAAAATAGATTGGTATTAAAAATCAGCAAAATCGAGCAGACGTTCTGGATAACTTGAACTTAATTTTGCCATATTAAAGTAACAAGATAACAGAAAATTTTTGATTTTTTGTTAAATAAACTTATTTTATATTTCAGTACGAATAACATTTTTGTTAAAAATATAAAAAAAATATATAAAAAATGTCCAGGGTTGGGAACTTCAAAATATTTTGTTATATAAACAATAACCTACTAAAACTGATTTTTCCTTTTTATCTACAAATTTATAATATTTTACATTCTTAAAAAAATATTAGTGTAAAAAATTAGAAACATTTAAAAATATGATTCCAGGGTTGGGAACTTACAATTTTTGTGATACATAAAATTAACTAGGTCTAATAATTTTTTTTTTTATTTAGTTTATATACATATATATTTTATGTTTTGAAAAGAAAAGTTAGGTATAGAGAATTAGAAAACAACAGAGCTGGAAAATTTTAAAATTTTTTGATATCAATGTTACTAAATAAAACTAGTATTTTAATTATGTATTTCTTTGGTAATTAAATACATTTTATATTTTAGAAGGAAAGAAACTTTAATACTAAAAATTTAAATTATGGTTCCAGGGTTGGAAATTCAAAAAAAAAAAAAAATTTGGGTAAAAAAACAACAACACATATTTTTTTTTTCATTTAAACATATTTCACGTTTTGGCAAGATCTTTACTCAAGCAAATTCTTTAGTCGTAAAAAACACGAGAGCATACTTACAAAAAATTGTACTATAACAAAACATTATAAATTTTATTTATGTATGTGCATACTATATATATGTATGTACGTTGGTGAAGGGTATATAAGATTCGGCACAGCCGAATATAGCACTCTTACTTGTTTTGAAGTCGAGTTTTTTGTATATTTCGATGGAAGAACATCTATTGTGTAGAAAAATGCAAAAATCTGGATTTCAGAAAAATAATGAGCTAGGGCCTTTCTATATTAAAGTAACGATATGTACCTATAATATTCATACTTTTAATCAGCTTCAATGCAAAAGCCATACTAAAATCCCAAGCAAAAAATAATTTTACTGAAAATATCATTTCATATTTTACGAGTATGTGCTTTATAATATTTGTCATTTTACCTTTTGGGTGTATAATGTATATGTGTTAACAAACTTTATGGTTATTATAAAAAATTATTGCAAATTGAATTTGTTGTTGTTGTTGTTGTTTTTTTTTATACTCACTGGCTGTGCTTTTAAAAATGTCACATGCACATGCATAATAAACACACTCCAGATCTCCAACGCAAAAACCTAATTTTGCCATACAAATTTTATATGTTTTCATAAACTATATCTGGTTGTATTTGGGGGGAACCCATTTCGTTGGCATTACAATTGTCAATTGTTTAAAATTTATGGCTTAAAGTGCGAAATAATGTTTGGAAAAATGTTGTCTACAATTTGCTTGCATGTTTTTCATTTAAAAAAAAAATTTTTTTCTTCTTACAGTTGTAACTCTGTTGATGTGCATGTAAAACATGCAGAAATTGTTTATAGAAGTTCACAATTACTTGCATATGGAGACAATATTTTGAAAAAAAAAAAAAAATTAAATAAAATAAATATGAAACGGATGGTTGGCAGTTACATACTCGTACACTCGAATGTAGGTTAAATATTTCTAGTGAAAATTTGTGGTTGGTTAAAGTTTTATTTTATTACAAAACATATTTGTGTATATTAAATGAATTATTTTTTTTTGTGAGGCTATAAAAATGTAAATAATTTTTTAAGAATTAATATTAATAGAGCAAAAAAACATTAAAGTAATATTTTTTGCAGTAAGTGTGAAGGAAATTTCTTGTGTTGAGGAAAAAATTATGTTAACAGGGTTTAGTTATATTTTATTAGAAAAACCTATTAATAGCAATTACATTGCTTAAAATTGCGCTAGGGTTGTTTTGTAGCTTTGCTACTTATGGGGCGATACAGGGGTTAGGAAATAATTTTCGTAACAAAAATAATCGACACTATTACAGTTATAAATTTATTTTTGTTTTGATTTCTTTGTACTTAAAAGTATAGTACGAAAATAAACCAAACAAATTGTTTGATTTTGTTTTGTTTCGTTCTTTGAAGTGAGTGAAACAAAAACAAAACCAGAACAATGAGCACAAACCAGAGAACAGCCCCGATCGGTTGTAAGCCGGCTAACACCTGTCACCAGCCACAAACAATACATTAATTTAATCGCACGCCGCTAAAAAAGAAAATAATGGGAAATAAATGCAAACGTTTTGAAATATTTGCAGAGAATTTGACATCATCATATACATAATATAATTTTATTGCATTGTTATTTCACATATGAAAGTTGTTTTAAATAACTAAGTAGCAAAGCTATAACCGGATGTCCTAAGACAACTCTCTCTTCTTTTTTGTTTTTTTATATTTCCTTAATTTTATTAGTAAATATTATGAATTTATTAATATTAATCATACGCCACGTGAACCAAATTTCGCTAACATCCGCCCACGGCTGCCAGATTTGCCAATTTATCGTTATTTTGACGATTTATCGAAATTTTGAGGATTTAACGTCATTTTGACCATTTATCATCATTTTGACAATTTTTCCTGTCGAAAATAGCAAAGTAATGATATGAAGACTTTTTTCCTTAAAAATTATGAGCATTTAACAGCAGGGTTGTCAGATTTTTTCTGGCCTATTTCTCCAAATTGATTTTAAAAATCGCCAAAAGTCGCCAAAATCAATTTTACGTAGTTTTTCTTAATAAATATTTGATAATAAATTTGATTTTATATAAAATTTTTTTTAATATAAATTTTTACAAAATAATCGTATAAAATATTAGCAGAAAATCGCCAAAAGTAGAAATAAAGTCGCCAAAAATTATTTTTTACAAGTTTTTCGCATCAAAATTCAAATTGAATTAATTAATATAAGAAAAATCATCCAAATCCAGCCGATTTTATTTCTTGCAAACGAGTTTTTGAGCGATTTATTTTTTTAAACTACTCCTTCAACAAAGTAATTTTGCTGAATTACAAAAACTTTGAGTTTAAATTTTGTTCAAAAAATAGCCACAATAATCGCCAACAAATTTATTTATCGCCAAAAAAATCGCCACGTCGCCAAACCAAAAATTTAGACGCCAAACAAATAGAAAAATCGCCACGTTTGGCGAGAAATCGCCATATCTGACAGCCCTGTTTAACAGTCGAAATTTAGCAGCTTTTTTATGAAAAAATCTTCTATTAGAACTCATATAGATTTGTACATGAAATATTATTTCCATTGAAACTGATTCTAAATATTTATAATCAAGGCAAGTTTTTTGTGGCACGAAAAATGTTTCAAAATGGCTGACTCTGCCATATAAAAATTTATATTACGTAGCAAAAAAGGTATTTTTTTCAAGGTGGACTAAAAATGGCTTTCTATGGCAATAATTGAAGAAATTACTAAAATGGCACAAGTGGTATATGCAACAAAAATCTTGCCCTGCACACTAAACAATTTTCAATTCAACTAAAAGCAAAAACTTTTACATTATATTTGGCCATGTCACAGAGTTCAATTCCGTACGGAAAGTTAATTCAATCCACCCTATTTTTGTACGAGATGTTGTCTAAAGAAGAAAACTAAAATACGAGAATTGATCAGGTGTGTCCAGCCTGTTGGGGGCGCTCGTATGCTGAGTTATACTGTGAGTAGGGATCGACATCTTGAGGTGACATGGCCGATTATTTACTTACATTTGTTTAAAAAGAAAACTTAAGCATGATTGCTATTTACATAAAAATATATTAAGGGTTTTCACGAGAATGTTCAAAAGCCTCGCAAACTGTGCAATTGTGCATTTTTACACACTCGTAAATAAAATATCAAAAATTGTATAGAAATTTATTTACAAAAACCTGTTAAGTTTGACCAATAATTTAGCTTAAACAACAACTTTTTGCCTTTTTGGTTTACTTTACATATTTTTAAACATACACACACTCATTTTTATTTTTATAGAAACATATACATAAATATGTTTTTAAATTAAAAATTGCTTGAAATTTTCTTATTTTATTTTTTGTTAAATGAACTTTTTGACGTTTGTTTAAAATTTATATAAATGGGGTTTCATGAAACAAGTCTCGCAAGTTTGCCCAATTAAACAAATAGCAATTTTAAGAAATCCCATGAAAACCCTTATTGACTTTTTTTATAATTTTCTACATTTCACATAATATTTTTTAAATACTGCCAGCGAGGCACAGTATTATGATGTCGCTGATGATGTCTATCGATAAAGAAAACTTTCCTTTAAAACCAGTTAAGTTTGATACTATACATCATGACGATTTGATTTGATGGCTAAAAAATAAGCTTTGCAATATTGTTGTGCAATAATTCATATTGTACAATAAAATTGACTGTTTGTATATTATATTGGTTTATATTGAACAAAATCAAAAGTCTTTTGATCTATATAGAGCAACAAGAAATATTTTGTAATGATTTGACAACATTGTACAATAAGTAAAAATTAAATTTAAATTACTTATTTAAAAATTATTTGTAATTTGTTTAGGATTTTGTGTGTTTTTAGTATGTGTCAGGAAAAATTTCAATTGAAATATTATTTAAACGGACATTTGTGCAATATATTTTTTTAATATTGTGCAATTTCTTGAACAGTAACAGTAGACAAATAATAATAAAATAAAAATACACAATAATATTACCAATAAAATACTCAATAATCATCCTTATTCCAGTTGTCGACATCAATGTCACTTACAAAAAACTTGGGGCTTGTGTACCCGTTGTAGAAAACAGGTGACTCCTGTTGGCAGGCTTATGGTATTTTCTAGACCTTATGGAACGAGAATATGTTGCTAGTAGCACAAACTTGTTTTCGAGAGCGAGTAAGCAAACCTCAAATTTTTTGGTGTTGTGTTAAAGTGACATCGATGTCGACAACTGGAATAAGGGTGAATATTGCACAGTCTACACGTACGTTAAAGAAAAATGGCCTACTGTTTTTAAGATCATCAGATTATGATCTTTTAGCAATATCATCAAGATAAGTTTGTATTATGCCTGTGTTCGTATTTCTCTAAATCACTTAAAATCATTTTAAAAACAACAGACTGAAAAATTAAAAGTTTCTAATACAAATTGATGGTTCTTTATGTGACGTGTGACGTTTGTGATGAACATGCATATGGTGATAAAAATCCCCAACACTTCAATTGCTGTGGAGCCTTTTTCTAATCGTTATAGACAAATGTTTGTTTTTGTTTCTACCAGAAATTTATCCTGTTTAGTTTTTTTCTCTCTTCTTTTCTAATTATCATTCATGCTCTATGAATCAGGCAGAGAGCTAAAGCAAAATCTTTTACTTATTTATAAAGTCTTTATGCTTCAAAGCTTGTTTGCGGATCTGTAGATTTTTTTGTTATTGCTTCTATGATAGATTTAAAAAATTATTAACATGGCTGGTTTTTGAGATTTTTTTTTATATTTATTTTTATCTAGTGGATGTTAGTATGCTTCAGCATCCATGCATAAGCAGGCATATTTGAATTGTGTCTACATTGAATGTTTTTATAATTTATAATCATGGACACTTTTATTGTTTAAGTTTTAGGTGTGTTTTTCCATGTCATAAATTGTCATGCGTTTAATGGCTGTGAAATTTTCTTTTCTTTTTTTTTAACTTAAAAATTGTCTGTGAAAATTTGTTTCTCATTAAATTTTGTTATTTAAATTTATGCTTTTTCCTTTTTGAGCGACTTGTTTAATTTTGTGTGATAAAAATTGCCTCAAGATTTAGAATTTTTCTTTTTTTATCCTTATCTTATTCTAAAAAAAAGGAGTCGTAATTTCCTAATGTTTAAGTGCTTTGCTTTTATGTTGGATAATAAATAACTCATGTTTTAAGAGCATAGATTGTTGATAATTTTAAAGGACATAACTTATTAGACATAAGATATAAATTTCGTTTATGATTATAATTCTGAAAAAGAAAAATTAAAATTAATTAATTTTTTAAGCTTAAGTTTAACATTTGTTAACGCACTTATAATCCCAAGTTATTATTTTACTTATTCGGTAAAATATTTTTTTATTAAAAATACATTGAAATTGATTATTGAGGGGTTTAGCTAAATAAACTATTTTACTGAATAAGTAAGATAATAATTTGGAATAATTAGTGCGTTAACAAATGTTAAACTTAAATTTAAATTATAACAATTAAGATAAAAAATTTTCTTGAACATTTTTTTTTATAACTTTCTAACTCGCGGTCTGCAACTGACATAAAATAACAAACTCTAACATAAACTTTAAGTTAGTGTTAAGTGTGTCTTTTTTCCAGTTATAACATTACAGTTAGAGCATTTGTTTTAACAACTCAGTTATAACTTCAAGTTATAACAAAATTTCATGTCCGGTGGAGACGTAGAGTAACAATACCTCAAGGCAAGCTTATGAATATTTGAAAGACATACAGATTGAAAAAATTTTCTAAGTTTAGCTAAACCCTTTCATAATGTTTTTTTGACAGTGAATGGTGTCCATTTTGATATTTTTGGAGCAGTTTTTTTCTCTGTGCATACCTAAAATTTAAAATTCTATAATAGTTGCTTCCAATAATTATTCGAAACCATTCAATTGACCTGAAGCTAAGGCCCACCTCTACAAGTTCTATAACTCAAAACAGTTCTCTGTTAAAAAAAATAACTGCAAATATTTTCAATAAAAATTTATTTCAACTTTAAGTTCAGTTGACAACAGTAAATACAGTGGGAATATAATAAAAATTTCATTGCATAGAAAGTAAAAAAATATGACTAAAAATGTCACTGGCTCACTATTCAAGTAGTTGAATAAAAACTGTCAGTTTATAATTCAAAACTACGCCATTTGTGACAGTCATTGTCGTCGTCGTCGTAGTTGTTGTTGTTGCTGTTTCTTTTTATAAAAGTTATTTAGTGGTTAGTTTTTTTTCTTACCCACTATTTTGAATTGTTAACAATAAAGCACAGCCACACACACACACACATATACATTTTTTTTTCATCTAGCACACAGTCGGACGCCACATAAGATTTTCTAATAGATAAATGCAAATGAATGCATTTTCTATTTTATTTTATAAAAATTTCAAGACAAAAAAACAACAACAACAAAATAATAAGTATTTTATTTTTAAAATTTTGCGTAGGCGTACGAGCAGAGTTGAGTTTCTTTCAATTTAATTTTATATTTGTCTCATTTTCTGCGTCTGCTGTTGTTAATTTTTTTTTTATATTTTTTGCAAGTTTAAAAATAAAAATTGTTTTCGATCTTGTTGCCGTTTACTCTTGTTAACAAAATATGCAAATTTATGTAATGCAAGTCGAGTAAAACTGTTTGTTTGGCAAAACCTTACGCAATATTGGTTTATTTGAACATTTTTCTTTTATCCTTGTAGTCATAGACAAGACTTTGACAACTCTGGTGGATACTGCACGGTTCAAATATAGAAAAAAGCAAAAAAAAATAAAAACACTCACACACATGCTGTTGCTAGAATTTGATTGATAGATTTCAAATTCTTTTCATGCAAAAACGAAGAAACGAAGAAACAAAATCGTTCAAAAAAAATATGTCACAAGTTTGTAAATTTTCTTGTGTCTAACAATTGTAGATTTTCATCAAAAAAAAAAAAAAAAATACAAAATGCCACGAACATACTTTTTTGTTATTTATTTGATCTTTGGTTTGTTTAACTTCTTGTAGACTTTGTTAAAGCGTTTGCATAAGTAGTTTTTTTTTCTTTGTTAATGTTCTTTTTTTTTTTTTGTTTTGTTATATAAAAATAACAAATTAGATCAAAATTTAAATAAAGTTATGTCAATTTGTTTATATGTTAAATAATCACGGCATGAGGATGCAGCTTTTATTTAATAAATGTGGGAATAATAGAGATTTAAACTAATTTAAAAAGACATGAAATATAATTTAAAAATATATTATTGTATAACTTGAGTAGTTGGCTATATGGCTTAATTATCCACACATTTGCAATATTATTGTGCAATAATTGATATTATACAATAAAATTGCTTGTGGGTACAATATATTAGAAAAAAATAAAAAATCTTTTGATTTGATTTTGCGCAACAAGAAATATTTTGTAATGTTTTGACAACATTCTACAGTAATTATTTTGAGGTATATCACTAAACATTCACCCCTATTCCAGTTCTCGTCAACGACGTCACTTCAACATAATACCAAAAATGGGGGCTTGTGTACCCGTTTTCGACAACAACTGACTCTTGTTGGCAGGTTTATGCTATTTCTGGACCTTAGGGAACGGAAATAGATTGTCAGTAGCACAAAATTATTCTCAAGAGCGAGTAAACAAGCCCCAATTTGTTGGTATTGTGTTAAAGTGACGTCGATGTCAAGAACTGAAATAAGGGTGATTGTTTTTCTTTTTTTTAAATTACTTAATGAAAAAAAAAATTCAATTTACACAGACAGGAAATTTTCATATTCAAATACTTAAAAAAAAGGTTAATTTAGATTTTTTCGGCAACAAATTTGCTTCATGTGTTTCATGTTAATTCAAAATGATTTACAGTAATCTTTATAGAAAAAATGTTTACCTTTTGAAATAACTTCATTTCAAGTTGATTAAATAAATATTAAAAATCATGTTGAAACAAAGTTATTTCAAGTTCAAACAACATTAATTTTATTAAGAGAAAGAGAAGTAACACTCAGGCAATGAATGCCTGGTACTATGATGATAAAGAAAGAGATAGATGAAAGCTTCATTCTTTTACAACTCTGCATTTTGCAGGTTTTTTTTAAATAATGCAGTGTTGCAGTGCCTCTGGTGTCAATGAGGTGTATTCAATTTTCGAAGCTGTATTTAGTAGCTATTTTGTTGGTTATTTTACTTCATTTTGATTCTGCTACACAGTACCGAAGAGGGAGGGCGTTCTGATGTTACATTAGCTGAATCTCTCTGCTTTCATCACTTGAACTTTGCTACAAGAACTGATAACAAAGGGAAATCAATGCACATCTTTCGTGGTGTTGTTATTTAAGGCCTGTTGGAGACCGGCCTCGAACCTAGGATCTCCGGTTTTGTAGTCAACTTGCTAACTACTTCAGCCAACGCCACCCTTTATTAATTATTTAACTGACGTGATTGTGTATATTGGCACAGGCGTAATTAAAATTTTATGTTGTATGTTTAGTTGGCTTCTTCGGCCAAGATTTCAATTCACCAACATCAACACGCAAAATTTTAGCACAGTGATTTTGAATTGGTATATTTTTATTTTTTATTCAAGAGTAATAAAAAAAAAAAAAAAATAAAAAAGAAATAATAAATTAATAAAAGCAGAAGATGTTAATGGGGATCATTACCGTACCATGATCACTGATTTTGTGTTTGAAAAAATAGTCGACATTGAACCGCGCAATATGTAGTTTCAAGAGGACGACGGTACGTGGCATAGGGTTACTGCAACCCTCTACTTATTGAAATCAAAATTTGGCGATAAGTTGATTCCGAAAAATGCACCTGTCAATTGCACACACCCCACCCCCCCCCCAAAAAAAAAAGAGGCTCTATTTTTGATTACGGATGTGGGCAATCCCAGGGCCCCAGCTGGGGTTATGTGGATTTTCCCTTGACGTACCTTTGGTACATTAGCCATAGAACTTATGTGTTACTACCCAATGTTTGGCAATAGAGCAATGGATGTGCACATATTTATAAAAGGAAAACAGGTCAGTTGTTGTCAACCAGCTGCAGCGTCACTTGGAACTGCCCCTGAGTTCAAAAGACGATAGAAGTGAATTCTATGTGGTGGAAATTTGAAGTCTGACCAGAGACTACTGCTGGTGCCGGTTGCCCGACAGTAAATATACTCTAGAAGTTTGGATGTATATAGCGGTCGTCAGGATCCTTTGCTAAAAGGTCGATTTCATCTTACCCCACGGGGTTAAAGGGATGATATTGAGCTGTGTAGAGTAGGCAGTGTATATTTGGCGGCCCAGGAATGCGTCCAACTCTGATAAGTGGTCGAGCAGTACCGGCAATGGTGAGGTATTCTCTAAGAGACCTGCCTCTGAGTATACGCAACTACACTTGCGGTGTGAGAACTTAAAGAATCGTACGTGGTGGCTGTTGGTTACCACAAAAATTGCTATTATAATAGTATAGTCTGCTAGTGGTTGGTGTGACCCGGTCAGTCAGAAACTATACAACAGATAGTACTGTTTTGACAAAGTCATTACAGCAGAGAGTTAAGATAGCTCTAAGTACCTCAGCAAGGTACTTGAACGTAGTACAGGGATAAGTATATTCAAAGTTTGCAATATATGTGTTCTTGGTAAGTCACATGGTGCTTTCTAAGGGTGCAAGCGTGTGTGTTTAGACCACCGTGAGATAAGGTCGTCAAGGCAGATGCTAATGATAATCTGAAAAATATCTGGCAATTGCAACTGTCGTACCATTTGACACACTTCGATTATTGTCTGTGGATTCACGGGAAATCACTGGCTATTGCTGATAAGCTAGCAACAATTGACAACTTTGTGGCTGGTCAAAAATTGCACAGCCAGAATACGCCTCGTCAAGAACAGTCACGGTCTCCATTTGCTTGAAATAGTGTATTGATATAATGTATTGATCCTTCGAGTAAAATAATTTTTAGATTAAAACCTAAATTTATGTTATTTTTTACAATTTAAAAATCTATCAGTCTTAAATAGGGACCTCTTGATAGACCACATAATTTTGCTTTTGATTGTATAATTTATTTATGTACGAGTATAATGCCACTAAATTTAACACTAAATGATTAGTTAGTAACTTTGTGGATACTTTTTAAACAAAAGTATATTTTTATCCAATACCTAAGTCGATACTGTGAATAATTTTCACACCTAAACGTGTTAAATATTTTTCAAGATGTATGATTTCATTATTCAAATAGCGGGTGTTAATTACTCGCAAAGCCTTACAAGAGCAAGCAACTAAAAACTAAATCCATTTTCCAAGAAAAATTCAATCTCCTCAACAATGCAAAAACATTAAAGCATTCAACTCTGAAGAATCTACTGTAGCATTGAAAAGCAAACGTGATATCACAGCATATTAAAACCAGAAACTTAGCAAAGCTTCGGCGAAATATCATATTCCCTTACACATAATGCATTTGCTACATTTTATAATAAATTCGAAACCACTAACTAAAGTATTCTCTGCTTCAAAGCCAATAACTGTAATTTGTGGAAATATTTGCACACACACATGCATACATATATCTACTAACGAACATAACGAGATCAACATTGAAAAAAAAATTAATAATATTTCACATTAAACATTGTGGCATAGTTAGTGTTAAAACTAAAGAATTATCAATTTAAATCGCAAATTGTCTATTCTGTCTAATATAACACTAACCTAAATCTGACTTATGCGAATAACATGAAGTGAAAAAGCAATAAATAAAAAAAAAGAAGAATTTAAATAAAAGGATGAATACATAAGGCCATGTTTAACATTAAATCCCTGCCAAGTAAAACACTGTAGTACGATTATTTTCGTTAATTCAAATAAATATCAATTACAGTTTGAAGCCACCATTAAGTGGCATGATTTGATAGAAATTTTATTTCCAAAGTTTTGTATTTATTTTTTTTTTACTTTTTCTCAATTTTTGTTAACATGCTAACACTTTAATGTAGCTGGCTGGTATTTTTGTGGTTAGATTAATTTTTATATACATACATATATGTATTTGTATGTATGTGTACATGTGTGTGAGTATGCATGTTTTATATACATATTATTTAATAGCAAATTCTGGGGTTGCATGATTTTCGTAAAATTATTTTCTTTATTGCAGTTTTAGGTTTTACAATTTTCATTTATAATGTACGAAAATGGAAAAATCGAAATAGAAAATTGTGATCTTGCAAATGTTAAGGTAACAACAACAACAACCACAACAATTACCACGATGCAATAATAAAATATTAACTACACGCAGAAAAATTTTTTATGTTCCTTAAAATTGTTTAAATTTCTGGTCACATCAAAGAAAAACACATTTTGTCTGGTTCAAATAACTGATTTGATATTGTAAATTTTTATTACAAAAGAACTAGTAACGAAAAAAAAAGAACTAATTTAAGTCAAAACAACAAAGTTGAATTCTTATGGTGTTTATCAAGTAGGATGGCCTGGTATATTTAGTTTATTAGATATTTAACTTATTAAGTTAAATATCTAATTTTTTTTAAATTACTATATTCGTGTTTAGTTTAACAGATATAAACAGTTGAAAATAACAAGGAAACTCAATCCAACCACTTTAGTTGTTAATTTTATTACAAACAAGTCTTTTTCTTTTTTATCTAATCAAACTATTTTCGTTGGTTAATCTACTCGTAACGAGGGGCAAATCACTGCATTCGATACGACTCCTAATTTAAAAATAGTTTCATATAAACTCTATTGAAATATTTTTAAATTACAAGTCGTATCGAATGCCGAGATTTGCCCCCAGTTTTAATATTTTGCTGTCAATAAAAAATCAATTCACGGACACTACAAATAAATTAATTGAGGGTGGGGGGAGGGGAGAGTTGGTTGGGGCTTTTATATTCCATAATACGGAATTGAAATGTCCTTCAGACTCCCGGACGAATGTAGTATATTACAGGCAGAGTTGTCTGCTATTAAAAGAGCGACACACTGACTAATATTCTATCAGATTTCAAATAGAGATATCCATATTATAACTGAAAGCAAATCTGCTATTAAGTCCCTCACAGGTGTGTACACCACATCCTTTCTAGTCCAAGAATGTCGCAAAGCACTAGATGGACTTGCGCAACACTCAAATATCTCACTTTCAGGAAACATAGTTGCGTATGACCTGGCAAAGAGGGACACCCTACTAAGAGAAGTCGATATCGACAATCTCTATGGTCTCCCACTCTCATCCTGCTGGAGACGTTTCGATGTTACCTTTCTTGAATTAGCTCAAAAGAGATGGCGCAATGCGCAATGTACCTGTGAAATAGCGATAACCCTCTGGCCTCTCCTAAGCTCCCTTAAAATGAAAAATCTTATGAACTGCAATAGGAAGCAGTTGAGGAACCTCGTGGACACGTTGGGCGATCACTGTGCCTTCGGAACCCATGCTAAACGTATGGGTCTCCCGTACAATAACTACTACTACAGTTGCAATAGCGAATAAGAGAAGGATAGCATAATGCATCTCCTGTGACTTTGTCCCACTCTGGAGGATCTCCATCTGCACCTCCTTGGCAGAATATCCTTCGACAGCTCATTCGAGTTAACGGAAATTGAGCTCAAAAACTTGAGTCGTTATATAAGGAATAGTGGCTGGTATAACCGTTGACCCAATCTAACCTCTCATCTCCTTAAATAGCTATTATCTCTTTTTTACTTCTACCCTTCTCACCCTCCTCCACTCTTTCTCCTCTCTCTCTCTATCTTCTTTTCAACTTACAGGTAGCACAATGGGATCATTATAATGGACCCAATTTTTGACTTTTCCTTGTCAGCAACTGCTAACATAACCTACCATAAGTAATCAAAAATTAAATAAGAATATAAGGTTTGTTTGTAACACAAAGTTCACAAAAATACACAATTCAGTACCTGGCTTCAGCAACTTTTACTACGATAATCGTATCGCTATAATCTATATATATAAAATCGTAGTGTGTGTTTGTTCCTAACACATGATCTCTGGAACTATAAGAGCTGTCGACCTGAAATTTTCAACACATATTCTGTTTAATAGCCGGTAGGTTTTCGTTTTATTATTGACCCAAGAAGTGACTACACTTTGGAGTAATTTTTAGTTAAAAAAAAATAATTGATAGTAGGGCAACGTTAGCTAGGCCCAGCTAGTAAATATATACTAATATTTATCCACTTTGCTATTCAGTAACATATTTCAACGATTTTCGCTCAAATTTACTTCGTTTTAATTTAATTCGTTTTTGTGTTTTTCGCTTTTCGATGGTATACAATTAAATGATAAGTAAAACACATACATATCGATGGCCTAATTTAAGAAAGGCGGAACTCGAATGCTCTATATTTTATAGTATAAGCAAAAAACTGAAGAAAATTTAAGGCATTTACATGCAGAAATAATGTTTTAAGTGGCCATAAATGCTTGATTTTAAACTGCAACGAACTAAAATCTTCAAGGAGAATGCAAACGTTAAAAACGTGATTTAAAAAAAATTGAGATACGCTTTTTTTATATTAAGCCATCGATATGTACACTATCGAAAAAATGAAATTACAGTTTCACATTAGTTATCGTTACTGCAAATGAATAAATATATTAATAAATATTTCGATTCTCGTTTCGCAACAAAGTATTGAATCTGTTCTGATTAAATCACAAGCGTGAAATTAAACTGATCTATAAATCACATCACTTATGTATGTATATTGAAAAAAAAATATATTTTATTATTGGTTTCAATGGAAATTGTCGATCGAACGTTTTCTGTCGGCATCGTGGGATAGGCCTATATAAATGTTTTTTTATGATCACTTCTACCTAAACAAATAGGGTGGAGGTATCAAAGAGTGTCTAGGGCAGCAGCAGGCCTAAATCTGATGCTGATTTAGATTACATTGGCATGTAGCTTAGTCTCACAAATTTACAATTTAATATTTTTAACTGCTTTTCATTTGTTAATTTAACCAATTGCAATTGGTTAGCGCAATTTTGATTGTCAAAATTGGTTAAATTTACCTATAAATTTTTTACCGTTTAAGTAAATCAAACAAACAACAACAACTACAGAAGAGTGTATAAAACAACATAGATCAAGATTAATGCTAAGAGGTTAAGTGTGGGATTTTTGTTTAACATGTAATAATATTGTAACAACAATAATATCTATTTAATATAAGCAGTAGTTCATTTATTCATTTATACAGATATACAAACAAACATTTATGCGCTCACCCATTTACCCGCTATAACTCTCCCCTCTAATCACTTTGTTCGGTTGGCATCAGCCAAACACCACAACAAACAGCTGCACAGTTAAATAGACACTACATAGATAATGTTTCTGTTTTTCAATAGCATTTGAAATAAATAATAAACGAAAATAGTAAAATAAAAATAAAAAAAAAACAGACATTCATTTCAGGCAAATTTATATGAAAGGCTGATTGGTGTTGGCATTATTGTAATGTTATTGTTGCTAAATGACAATAATTTTATGCATAGCAAATTTAACATCGATTTAATCACTATTTTACATTTAGTTGTAATATTTTGCGAAACGTTTAGGGTTCGTGTGGTGTGTGTATTGTTACAAATGCTAGACATCACTTGCCGTTATAAATTTAAAAGATCAAAAGATTTTAAAATTCTACCAACGACACATTTTAAAAGCAAGACACTTTTATTTTGGTACTCTGGTACTCCAGCAAGGCTGAAGCTTTTTAAAAACAACAGGTTTATGTCAAAAGATTCTAGTAGAAGAGATAAAAACCCGATTTTCTACACTGTAAAAATTCTCGGCATAAATTCAATGAATTTCGACATTAATCTAATGAAAAATTCATTAAAATTGAACCAACGTCACGCTTCGTTGCATTAATGAAACCAGTTTCGTCAAAATTATTTTATTGAAAACTTCATGAAATTTATTTAACAGTGTAATTAATGCAGTGCTATAACTGCATCGAAATAATAAAATAATTTCATGAAAATAATGAAATAACTTAACTATAAAGGGGTTTCTTAATAATTGGAAAATATTCTTACGAAACCAGAATACCAACGAAGCAATTCCAATGAAATTCTTTCACAATATTCATGAAATTTTCATTGGATTTGTGAAATTATCATTAGATTTGTGAAAAAATTTTAATGAAATTAATTCATTGGACTTATGAAGCAAAATTCTTTCGGTGTAGGTATAAACGTCCTGAAAGTCTATAGGCAGCTTGAAGAAAATTCAGGCATTTATATGATAAATTGACTGTACAAACCTTGAAACCCTCCCACTTTAGGCACAGCTGAAAATTTTCAAAAAAGCACTTTGCAGCACTAAAATGTTCTGAAGAATTATGAAGTGTATTGTAAGGAATAATAATATTTTCTGAAGATTGCCTTACTGAATTTGGCAGGTATGGGCAAAAATATACATATAAACAATTTGAAATTTTCTAAATTTGAAAAATTTTGAGGCACTAGATGCATTTTTTTCGGATTAGTTTGTTTTGCACTTTCTTTCTTTTAGTCTATAAATACAATTGCACTGAAGACCGGGAAAGAAAATTTCAATTAGTTTTCGAGATATAGTCATGAGAAAATTGCATGTTCTGTGGAAAAATTTAATTTTAGCCAAAATATATATTCGAAGTAGCCAAACCCAAATACAGTTTTGTTAATTTATATAAGTACTTTGAGATATTCTAATCAAGAAGGAGTTTGCACTCCAAAATGTGTCACAGTGTTATCTTTAATATAAGATTTTGGTTGCATGAACTTTGCCAAGCGAATTCGTACATGAGAATCAGCTTCCACATCTCACTTGAATTCTCAGCCCACTACTCAACTCCAATCATTAAATAAACAGTCGCAAAAACAATCATTTTATTAATTGAATACATTTCAGTTTAACAACATGAAATTTCATGTCTTTTTATTTACTTTTAATTATGAAAAAAAAAAAAAAATAAAACCTTAGGACCTCATTTATTAAATTACCCTCTTAACTGACATAAGAAATCTCTTTAAAACAAAGCAAAAGAAACTCAGTAACATTCGTATATATATTGCAACATATGGCAAAAAGTTGCCCGCAAAATTTTTCACATACAACAACACGATATTTAAACTAATTATGCAACATTTAATAAAACCTTTTAATTAATTTGTGGCTAAAGCTAAGAAAACACGAATTTTAAGAACTTATGGCAGCAGCAACAAACAAATGATGACGATAATACCAAAAGAACATTTACAGCCATTATATTATACTCGTAATATAACGGAAAGCATAATTGTTAACTGATTTGTTGAAAAGAGCTTTTGGCAAAAAAATTTAAAAAATATAAAAACTCCAAAAAAAAAAACACATAAAATTATATAAATTAACAATTAAATAAAGCAAATAAATAATGCTGGAGTATATGAATTATTTTTCATAAGATTTTAATAAGATTTTTTTTATTTCAAGTTTGCTTTTTATTTGCCAAGCAAAAGGTTGGTCTTGTCACGTTTTATTATTGGAACTGTTGTTATTGCTGCCGTTGCTGTTGCCATAGTTTTTGGTTTATTTTTCGTTGTCAAAAAAAAAAACATAAAGAAAAAATAAAACGAAAAAAAATCAACCAAAAAAATTTGCGTTCTTCTGTTAAGTAGGTGGTGGTTGCTTCGGCTGCCTTTGTTAGTTAACAAATGATTTATTTTAAAGCTGTTATGACTCCTAAGCAAATAACTTCTTTAACAGCAACAGCAATAAGATTTTTTTTTTCAGAAGGCAAACATTTTACGACCTTATTGTTTGTTGGTTTTAATTATGACGATAAGGTCTCAATTAAAAATATTTTTTATTTCTTTTGTTGAAAAATTTTTGTCTTAGGTTTTAGTTTTATTGCATAAAAACTTTAAAAATGTTGCATTTATTTATTTAATTATTTTTTCTTTAACTTTAAGAGAACTATGTTCAACTCGTGTTTGCAGTTACTTAGAATGTATCGTGATTTTTGTAGGTGGCGACATAATATCAGGCAACCAAACTGCGTTGAGTTGAGAAGGGCAACGGAAGCTTTAATTGTTAACAATTGCTCTCAATAGATAGCTGAAACAATTTACTTACATTTAGGAAAAAAAATATGTACAGCAAAATGTATTATTCCATTTGTTCTAAATCGAAAATATTTAACTGAGAAAAATCATTTTTTATCTGTCAAAGAAGAAACTGTACGTCAGTCTCTTCTCATGCTTCTTTTAATTAAAAAGCTCAACAAACCCAAACGTGTTGAAGACATATTTCAGTCAGTTTTTTTTTTAAATTTTGCGTTGGCCTGGCTTCCCTCTTTTGTGGCGAATCGGTACCGAAAGTCATGTAAACCTTGCGTTTTATGTATCAGATGTATTTAATTATATGGTATTACAGTGAAAAAAAAACTAGGAAAACGACCTAGAGTGAGTTGTAGGTCTTGTTGAGTACATTATATGCTTAAAGCCTTATTCGTAACAAAAACCTCATGTCAGTTAGCATAAATGACAAAATTGACTAGTTTTAAACCAGTTTACATTAGAAATCGGTGCACAATGTAGTTTTAGCCCACTATTAAATCCTAGTCTGCATTTTAAAGTAAAATTCTATGGCAAATCTTGTTAGGGCCATGTTCAGTTTTGTCGCTTATGCCAGAATTAGTTTTTACTTTCTGTTCTGTTACGAATCAGCAGACTCTTTTTTATTTATAGAAATCTAATACAAGTCGTTAGTTTTTCTGTTTCGTTCTGTTCTGTTCTGTTCCGCTTCAACCTCTGAAAATCAAAAAATTGTTAAGTAATTGTAAGTGACAGCTCCTTCGGGTCAGAAACAGCTGATAAGTTACTACAGAAAAAGTAAGTACTCCAATTTAGAAGCAGAAGGTTACATCACAGAACAGCAACAGAAAGTAAAGATTAATGAAGCATTTAAGGCTGTTAATAAGTAGTTATTATATTCGGTAATGCAGAATTAAATACACACTTCCTTATTATCAATTTGTCTGAATTTGAAAAAATTAAACTGGAAGATAATACAGATTAACGAGGATTATTTTGTTATTTTTTTTAATAATTAAAAAATTTGGAATGTTTTTATATGCAATTTTCAGTTATACATATATATTTGGATAAACAGGTAAAATAATAGAATTTAATACCAACACAATACCAAAGTTTGGCGAAGTTTATTGTTCTTAGAAAATAATAAAAAAATTGTACTTATGTAGATTAAAATTGTTGACAAGTGAAGTGCTATTAATATTTATTTTAATAAAAATAAGTAAGTTTGTAGATTTAGTCAGTATCATGCATCATACGCATAATAATTTTTTTATGTTTTTATTCGCTTGCTTAAATTTTATTGGAATACCTGCGCGAAGCAGGCAGCCACGCAAACGATGCCTTCAAAACAGCTTTTGACTGACTCATATAGTTCTAGCAAATATTATGAACCCGCAAGTACTTGTACAATCTATTCCAGTGTACTTAAGAAAATTAAGTCTGAAGAGTTTATAAGCCACCCATTACCATTATCTTTCTCAATGATTTGGCATCATAAAATATTCCATAAAGCAGAGGACTGTTATTTGTGGAAAGTGGCTTACCAAAAAAACTCTGCAATCGCAATATTTGTACTTTAGAAAAAGTTTGCAAATATAAATCGATTGTAACAAATAATGTCTCGTTTTTTTTTATATAAAATTTTCTTTAAAGTTGTGCAAAAACTATTAGGTCTGCATAGAAGAAAATTAAAATAAAAGTTTGTTTAGTATGAAAAATTACATAAAAAAATAAAAAAAAAATCTAAATGTTTGATAGAAAACTTACCCAATTTCTTATTACATACAATTAAAGCACACATTTTATAAAAACCTAATTCTTTGCCTTTGCAAAACTGTTTAAAATGTTTAAATTGGTCAAAAAATGTGTGAGTTAGAGGTACTAAGGCACTACAACCCACCCTAAAACAATTTTTTCAATATAACTCGAATTTTTGAGGGAGGCTATTCAAGTTCTGACAAAAAGTGTTTTCTTTTTGTCACACCGTGTTATTTTGCGCAAAATCTTACGAGGAATATTTCAACTCTTTATAACTAGATTCTATTTAAGGCTTTTTTGTTGTTTTCAATATAAATATTCGATCGAACGATTTCTAGTGACATCGTGGGACAGGCCGTTAAATTCATTCATCGTTTACTGTAGCATACTTATGTATGCACTAGAAAAACAAATCTCAATTGTTTATTAAGTATACGCACAAAGATATGCTACACATTTTGCACCATACCTGCAAGAGAATTATTAATGGGTGCGTATACTTAATGTGTTGATAAACCGGACTGAAGCATTACGCAAATGTTTTATGAAATTTATATATGCAGTTAAAACATGAAAATATGCTTTTAAAATTACAAAAATGGAATATCAAAAGAAAAGAATAGATTAAATGAAAGCTATACCTGAGTTTGTAATTAAACATTTCAATACAGTAAAACCTTTAATAACGGACATAAATTTTAAAAAATATTGTTCAAGATATCTCTCATAAGCGGACAGCAGCCGTGAAACACGGGAACAAGGATTGCATTTATTCAACTCTGATTCATATTTGAATTAATGTCAATGATATTGGTGATTCCCCTGTTAACGCAAAAGTACATATGTATATACCCAAGTGTTGAGTACGCCAAATAAATGGCTGTTTATGTGAAGAATACGTTGCTAAGCTCGTGTTACAAAATGGCACGGGAAAAAATTATGGAAATTATAGACGTGTTTGAAAAAAGTTTCTTGTGTATTTTAACAATTCATGTTGGTACATTTCTTATACAACTTGCCCGTTTGAAGAATTTTGCTAGATACAACTTTGTTGCATAACAACATATAAAAAAATTTAAAATCACTTTTAAGTCCCAGCTGAATCTAAGTTGAAGCAGTCTACTCTAAATATTTTTCTTTTAACACAATAAACTAGCAAAAATATTTGTACTTTTCTCATAAGCGGACACCTTGTATAACTGGACAAAAATAATGCGAAGGTGAGTGACCGTTTATGGAAGGTTTCACTGTATTTTGAATACGTTCAAAAACTTTTTAAAATATAAGCAAGGTTGGACCAACAAGTCCAGAATATACATGTTTTAAATAAAAATATGGAAGGATAAATTGTCCCCTCAATAAAACAATAGAGTATGTACGCATGTACACCATAATTTGTTTATTCCATAATAAGTGTCTATATATTTAACTGATTCCACCACATATTTAAATGACCACAGCTTAAAAACATTGAATATTTTCTGAAATATTACTGTTTTCCCAGATGTCTAATAATACAAAAACTTTAAACTTCATTATCTCGAAACGGCAAAAAAATTATATACTATTGTTTTATTAAGCGGACGAAATATCCTTTAATTTTTTTTCAAATTGGGAATTTGCTCGAATTTGCAGTGATTCTCCGTGCTCTAACATCAAATTGGGTTGATAGTTAGGCCGGTTTATGTTGTAGGCCAACTTTACGGTTCTCTTGAATACATTATTTTTACCAACTTGTTTTATCATATTTTGTTCAAGAAGTTATTTGATTTAAAATTATTAATTGTTGTTGTTAATTGCTTAGATGGCTGAAATAATGATGCTCCATGAGAGCTTTAGTGTTATCGCCAAGAGTAAACTGGAGGATATCAAGGGCTTCATCATGGGAATTCAGTAGCAGTGGCCTAGTGGCAGAAATGGTGTTAAATTATTTGTTATTAACGGTTGTCAATAATAGGGAATCACAATGGGCGCAACTGAGTCTCCGAGTGGTGGTGTTTTACAGCACCACCCTTCTTAATCCAACTTAACTTAAACTAAATTTCTTAAAACGTTTTTTTTTTTTTTGTGGACTACGTTTTTTGGTGGCCTTATTTCCCCTGCCATTCAACACCGTTTGATTTTGCAACCATGACTTCATTAAAATTATTTATTTTCAAGTTCCCAAAATCACATCTAAGCAATATCTCCAGGTTTTTGGGAGTATAAAATAGTTTTTAATAAATGATTAGAGTTTTTAAAAATATTTTTTTCACTATCACGCACTCGTGTATGATTTATCTTGCTCATCAATTAAACATACCTGACTTGTACACAGATTTATTTGTAATATTGGAAATAAATATTAAAAGCGCACATACCTGCAATGAAAAATATAAAAAAATTTAAAACTGCATTAGTAAAGTTTATTGAGAGGTATTTAGTTAACATAATAAAATTTTAATAATAATATTTACTTTTAATCTAATAGTTAAGATATATGAAATTAATTATAATTGATAATTGGATTTTTAAGATTAACTAGGAAGTTTCTATTTTTAAATATTTATTTACTTTTTCTTGCCGCAACTGTTGCATGTGTTATACAATCTTAAAGATAAAACAAAGGCCACACAAAGACTACAGAGGAGTGGTTAAAGTAATAAATTGCAAGGAAAATTATTATTAAAAAGTTGAAAGTATAACAAAACATAAATATGAATTAACTGGCTGCCTGTTTTTTTTTTAAGAAAATTAAAAGTTAGAGTCAAAGAATAATTTTTAATTTGGGTTCATGTTCAGTATTTTATTTAGTTAAAATAATTTGTTCGAATTAATTTTTTAAAATTAATATGACTTTCAAGAAGACAAGAAAATGAAAACCAAATTGTGTGTAAGATGTTATATTAAAAACAACAACTCAAATAAAAATATTTAGTTTTCAATATAAATTCTTTTTTTTAATTCTATAAATAGACAACGGATATGTACCAAGTAATTATTTCTCTTTTAGTACGTCTCTGATTTTTTTTTAAATTAATATTACAATATTTTTATTTGAAAAAAAAAATCATTGCTTTTGTCAAATGCGTGGGTTTTAGTTTGCATTTTCACAATAAAAAAATTCATTATTTTGCATTAACTAAAACTGGTCTTGTCTGCATGCATTTTGTAGACACAACATTAAACGTACAACAATTAATTTTATGGAATTTATACCATTAAGGTCTTTACCATATTGTCATAATTTAAGTTTATAAATAATATATAAAAAAATCAATACTTAAATTATTTAAACTAAAATTTTCAATCAGTAAGCTGTGTAAGGTCTGCGAAACCAAACCAAACTAGTGTTCAAACATTGAAACTGCAGCTGTTTATGTGTAGAAGACACAAATAGTTTAAACTAAATCAAATCATATATGGTAATTAATGTTTTTTTTTTTTTTTTTGCTGATGCATCAAGTGCCTTTATTTGTTTAACAAATGATTATTAAAATACCATGTGGGATGACGTACGATTTATTTCTTAGTACATTTATTGACTGCTATAAATCTTTAACATAAACACATTGAATAGATGTTTGTTTTATATTTAAAATATGCATAATAAAATTATTATTTATATAAACAATAAGTTAAATTATATTTTTTTTTATAGTTTTACCTGTTTACTAGTTGCAATTTTAACTGGAATATTGTTGGTAATTAAGTCTTAAAATATTCTCACGGTTAATAAACAAAATAAAGTATTACTAGATTGCTTTAGTCTACCATTTTAGCATTTAAAAATCAAGAATTTTCCTTTTTTAATTCATAGAGAAAACTAAGAGCCTATATTTTCAATAATTTAATCCACTTAAGTTCCTTAGCTCACTACCCTCGCATTAAGCGCTTTTTTCTCCTATTAGAACATTATTAACTTAATTTACATAGTCTAGCCGAGATAAGCCTAAAGTTTAATAGAAAATTTTATTGAATAAAAAATAAAAACATACATATGAATCACACTATGTGGCCACATTAAACTCATAAAATATGCATTTCCCCATTTAGACTTTATATCAGTTTATATACTTATTAACACTTACAATGATAAAATAATCTGGGTTATTTTTAAAGTCATTAATTTTTGTTTTGCCAAATTTAGAAAAATTGGCAAATAGCACATACAATTTACCAAAATCAAAGTAAAAATTTATTTAAAAAAAGCACATCTAGCTTTTTTGATTTGTAAAACTAAAATAAAATAAAAACATAGACAACAAACATTAAACAGCACCAAAAAAACAAAAAAAAAAAAACAGCAATAAATATCAATATGCACATAAACTATCAAACTAAATTTATGTAGAAAAATTGCAAAAAAACAACTGAAATTATGAAATTGGCATTTCAATTCAAAAAGCGTTTAAAGACAAAACTAATACAAGCAGCAGCAAAAAAAAAAAAAAAAAAGAGCGCGCACATGTACTGCCCAGCAAACATTCTCATCTCTCCCAAATATCTGATGTTAGAAATAATCTTAATGTTTAGACAACCAAACGAATGATATTAAAATTAAGTAGAAATTTGTAAATTTTCTTTCTTTTGACGAAAAACTGCTGCTTGCAGAAATTCGTGGAAGAACAAAACGTATTATAAATACATGTAAATGAGCCCTTAGTTATAAAATTGTAGAACATTTTACATAACTATGCATTTTTACTTCCAAATCTAAAATAAATCTTAACTAAACTTCAATAAATATTAATTTAATTTATGTTAATCGAGGCGAGTATATGCCCTAATTCTGTTCGACGATTGTATCGTCTTGTCTATGGACGAAAAAAAGCCGCAGTTGTGATTCTTTAAAATAATTATTATTTAATGTCTATGCTAGAAGGTTGGTGTATTTGCTTTATGATTATGTTCCAAACATTATAACCCAACACATATTTATCAAACTCTTGTATAATATTTTAATATAATTTTTATGGTTTAAAAAAGATGGCAATAATATTTTTATTTTTTATTATCAAAGGGAACAACAATTTTTGAAGAAAATAATTTAAAGAATTCAAAACCAATAATTCAGTATTTTCAAACAAAACCGTCCTAAGTCTTCTTATTGAATTAGGGCACAACTCTTAATTAAAATGTTGCATAAAATAAAAATATATTTTGATTTTTTTTTTTTTTTTTTCAAAAAGAGAAGTTACACTCAGGCAATTAATGCATACTACTATTACTAGGTGTTACCTTCTTTAGGAAAGGGATAGTGATAGAGAAGACAGGTGGTGAAGGGAGAGATAGAGGAAAGCTTCATTCTTTTACAACTCTGCTTTTTTGCACGTTTTTGATAATGCAGTGTTTCTGCGCCATCTGGTGTCAAATGAGGCGTATTAAATTTTTTGAAGCTGCGTTTTGTAGCCATTTTATTGCTTATTTTATTTCGCCGATGATTCTGCTATACAACGAAGGAGGGCGCTCTGATGTTACATTAGGACTAGTATCTGCTGAAGTCGGTATAGTTCCGTGACCAGTGACTATGCATTCATCACTTGAACTTTCCTACAACAACTGATACAAAGGGACACTAATGCACATCAGAAAAATGCGTGGTGTTGTTATTCAATGACTGTTGGATACAGGGATTGAACCCAGGACCTTCGGTTTTGTAGTCAACGTGCTAACTACTTCAGCCAACGCCACCCTCAGTTTCAATGCAGTCTACTAAATATATCGTCTAAAGGAATATATGACTTAGACTACTTTTATAACTAAGGGCACATGTGTGCAAGCGTTTCTATTCCTCTTTCTCTCTTTCTCTCTTTCTCTCTTTCTATCTCTCTCTTCTTCACACTCTCTCGCCAACAAAGTAAGACTTTCTGCAAGAAAGACATCATCGTCTACACTATAATAAAATTGAAGTGGACACCACACACACAAGTGATTAAACATATCGTTTAATTACTCAAAGAACGTCGTAAGTCAAAAAATTGAGTTTTTGAGTTAATGATACAGTATTAATCCTCATGTCATTGTCGATATCGTGTTAAAATGTCATATAAATATCTTGCATACTCAAATCTTGGGAGAAAAATTAAATTTTATTTGTCCAGTAAGTAGTGTAAATTAAAAACTTTAAATGGGTTTTCTGAAACACTAGGCTTTTTTTTTTGCTTATGACGTTTTCTTCTTAAACGAGCGATATGAAGTCTTATGATGAAGGAATTTTGTTTCGTTTTATATATATTTTTATGCGGTTACACCAATTAAAAATAAAATTTTAAAACAAAAATTAAAATTAGAGGGTATTCTATCAGTTAATGTTATTTGGGTATATAATTTTGGCAACTTGCTGCATTTTGGAAAACCGTAAGAGACGAAACATTAAAAATTTTCAAAAACACAAAAACTAAAAAAATCGCCAAAAACCGAAAAAATCGCCAAAACGAAAAGAGCGCCAAAAATAGAAAAACAAAATTTAATACTAAAATAAATCGCCAAAAACCGAAAAAATTGCCAAAGCAAAAAAAAAAAAACAAAACGCCGAAACTAAAAAAATACGCCAAAAACTAAAACAAAGTCCAAAAACGAAAAAGGCGCCAAAACTAGAAAAAAAATTTAAAACTAAAATAAATCGCCAAAAACCGAAAAAATTGCCAAAGCGAAAAAACAAAACGTCAAAACTAAAAAAATACGCCAAAAACTAAAAAAAAGTCCAAAAACGAAAAAAGGGCCAAAACTAGAAAAAAAATTTAATACTAAAATAAATCGCCAAAAACCGAAGAAATCGCCAAAGCGAAAAAACAAAACGTCAAGAATAAAAAAACGCCAAAAATTAAAAAAAGGTCCAAAAACGAAAAAAGCGCCAAAACTAAGAAAACTCACCAAAACTAAGAAAAATCATATATCTCCGAAAACCAAAAAAGTTTTAAGTATATTTTCAAAAATTTCTGCATCAAGTAAGATATGCCATAATCGCTAAAAAAACTTAAGCGACATAATTTTCGAACCTAATTTTTTGACCAAAATCGATTATTAGCAATAATAAATAATAGATTTTCGTAAAAAAAACGAGGTCCAAAAAATGTGTCGATTGAACTTTTTTTGGCGGTTATGGCACGATGTATAGTCCGAACGGAACCCTTCGTGTGCGAATCAAAGTCGCACTTAATGCATTAATACTTATTTTTATTATATTGTTGTTCAAATATACTGTAACTAACCTAATGCAAATACAAGAGATGATGTTGATTACAAGTAAACAATATACAATCACACAAACACGAAAGCCAATGCAGATGTCAGACAAAAACAATAACAGTCACTGTAATGAGTATTATATTAAGTATTATGTTAAGTAAAAAGTAAAAAAAATTTTGTTCATAGAACAGAAAAACTTAACATCGTGGTACTCCAGCAATAAATTATTTTAACATTGTGTGTTTTAAAATCTCTAAATATTAATGTTTAGTAAATAATGTGTTGTGATCTGATAAGAATTATACACCGGTGAATTTTCATTTAATTGCAAATATTCGAACCTACAGAAATATCGTTTTAAAAAGGTAAAAAAAAAACATAACATTGTGTATACTTTTGCCTTCTTCAAGATACTAACCTTAAGACTTATTTATTAGTTTTTAAATAAAAGTATAGGGTTGAAATAATATAATAGCAAAAAAAATTAAGAGTTGTATTTCATTTCGAATGTATTTAGTAAAAAATTTGGCTTATTTTCTTCACTATTTCAACAGACGTTTTTTTTATTAAAAACTTAAAAATTTTACGTTCTTGCTGGTACTTTATCAGAAGACAATTTTTTAAAGTAGTAAGTATGTGTTCCTAAGGACATTTTACAGCATACATAGTCAGTAAACTTCAAGAGCTCAATTCAGCACATTTTTCCTGCAAAGCTCTAGAAATTTCTACATGCAAAAAGCTGCACTTGCTAAATAACCTCTTATAAAGTTTACTCTGCTTTTCCTAGTTCACTTTTGAACAGTTGCAAAGGCTTTGTCAGAGTTCTTAGCGAATTCGGCGAAATAAAATGTTTACTGGGTGCATACTACTGTTGCATTTGCTACTTTTAAAATACTCGTAGCTATATCTAAACATTTATATACAGCTGCCTGCTGGCCAAATCAAGCAAATGGCATTACTCGTACAATTTAACACAACAAATCACTGTTAAAAAATAGAAGTCTTTAGTTAGACCGCACCGAATAAAATCATAAGATTTTGTTTTTCATGTAGGTGAAAGGAGTTGCCGATTTCCGATTTTAAATCGTTTCATTACATTAGTTTTTTTTTACATTTTAGTAAAAATTTTGCTTTTTTTGTAGAATTTTAAATTGACAATACTGCTGGATGCAAAGTCAACGCAATCAGGTAGTCCCAGTTCTACAACAATGCTAAAATAATAAAACCCACATACGTTTCGATGTTTTCAAAATCATTTGCTTAAGCAAATTTGCAAGATTTGAGGCCGAAAAATATAGAAATACATATATAGTGAGCTTGAGTTTGTTGCAATGCCAAAGTGTATTAATATTAGTAAAAGTTTAATTTTTATAACAAACAATATACTTTTTCTGAAGAAGGTACACAAAGTTGTTAATTATTTTTATAAAAAAGTGGACCTATGGCTTAATTAATAAAGTTTAAATACGAAATTACAAAAATTGTCGAAAAATTTGGCTGACAAATTATTGGCTCGAGTAAAAATGGCAACCGAACTGTTGTTGCGTTGCCAAGTGACAAAATGTTACTACTTATGACAACACTAATGAAATTGCGATAACATTGGGAAGCGCAAATTTTCTAATTGCTGCATAGTCGTTAATACAAAAAATAGTGAATTTTATTTAATCTTTTATCATTATGAAGACAAAAATATGTTTTAATGTTAAAAAAGAAGAGATGTGTCTCAGGACATCCGGTTAAAGCTATGCTGCTTAGTTATATAAAATAAAATTTTATATGTGAATTTCCATTTATTTCCCATTATTTTCTTTCCAAGCGGCGTAAGATTAAATATATGTATCGTTTGTGGCCGGTGGCGGCTGTTAGTGTTTGTGTTTTCTGCGCAATATGAAAACAAAAACAAATTGAGCAACAATTCTCATTGTTTTTGTTTTGTTTTTGTTTCACTCACTACAAAGAAGGAAACAAAACAAAATCAAACAATTTGTTTCGTTTATTTTCGTACTCTGCTTTTAAGTACAAAGAAATGAAAACAAAAATAAATTTATAACTGTAATAGTGTCGATTATTTTTGTTACGAGAATCACGTTCTAACTCCTGTATCGCGCCATAAATAGCATAGCTATAAAAATAAATTTTTATTTAAAAATTATTTTAAGCAATAAAATTTCCACACAGTAGAGGCGGTAGTTCTAAGAGATTTGAATTCTTTTAGCAAAAAATATTAGCCGGTATTTTTCGAAGGTGTAGAATCGAAAGATATATTGACGGGTCATATCCCCGAAATTACTTTTTTATATAAATTTGGTAAAATAAATAATTTAAAGTCTTTTTATTTGAGGTCTGTTTAACGATGCCTTAAAATACGTTTGGTTTAAATCTCATATTGAAAATTTCGATATCATTGAACTATTACGGCAACTCTTGGCCGATTGATTTTTTTTTTAAATTTAAGGCGGAGGAACAATTTTCTTCTTTTTTTTTTTTGGTATATTCTATTTTTATATTTCGCATATGTTAGCATATATTTTTAGTAATGTAGTTTATATGTATGTCGATGTCTCTGTTATCTAGTTTTATAGATATTATATTAAAATATGCATAAATTTATGCCAATAGCAGATAATTTAATAATTTTTCAATCTACTCATGCACACACATTCACAAGCATCAGCAAAAATATTTAACATAGTTAGACTAAAATTATTTTGTTTAAATTGTTAATTTAACTTAAAACTATAAACATTGCAACAAAGCATACTCAATCATATTTGTGTTTATTTATTGATTGTACAACATATTGTTTTTTCTAAAATTGCCCTGCCAACCCGCACTAGCAACTAACAACAACAACAACAACAACAACAGCAACAGCAGGCATCGTTGCCACCAAAGTTAATTTGATGATATATGACCCAACATGTTTGCCAACAAAATTCAATTATAAATTTTGATGTATGGCTTTTGACAATTGTGTATCTAATAGTTTTAAGAAATGCTTATGCAATTGTCTCGCAATGGCAAATATTTTTTACAACAAAAAAAAATTATTTAAGAATAAAAAATATTTTTCTTTTTATAATTTTAAATCTGAACAATAAATTATTCGTGTGTTAATTTCAATTTAATGGTCATATATTTTAGTTTTCATATCTGTTTTAATTTGAAACGAACAACAAGACATGATTGTCCTTATGGCACTTTATGATTTTTATCAAAAATACTTTATGCTCGTTATATTTAAATGTTTCTTCGTCTTTCTTTTCCCAAAAAAAAATAAACCTAAACGAAAAATTTTGCAGTTGTTGCTGGCTGTCTGATTGTGTTTTATGTGTGGCTCATTTAAATCGTATTTACGTACTGCTTTAGCGTAATTATGTCAGAAAATTGTAATTTATACGCAAAATTTTCTCACATTTCATTTGTGCAATATGTTAAGTGTGGCACATACGTAACATACAAATGTCACAATATATTATCGGTACAAAAATCAAAAAAATAAAAAAAAAAAATATTAAAGGAGGAGAAGGAGAACGCAGAAACGCATTATACAAAAAAAAAAAAATAAGAACACAAGCATAATGTAAAGTTACTACAAGGGTAATCACAAGCAAACGTATAAAGAGGGTGTTACCAAAGCAAATAAAGATACACTGAGAATAATGGCATAACATTTCAGGAGAACATTTTAGGTAAACAAATCTAATAGTGTTTTCACACTGACTTGGTTTTAATAAAAGTTATAAAATTGTTTTTGTTAAATCCAACTTAAAACCATTTCTGAATTGGTTTTATTTTGGTTTTATGAAATGAAACCCTGTTTTCGCTGTGGTAAATTCAGTGCTGCCAAGTTAAAATGACCGGCAGCAGCTGATAATGTTTATGCCAGTGAATAACAAGAGATGGCGCTTGAAAGATTTTCAACTTAAAAATGGATGCAGCAGCAACAATAAGTAAAAAATTATGGAAAAATAAGAGTTCTTTGGAAGGAAAACAACAAAAATATTTTCATTGACCTCTGGACAGTGAAAATAAACGATATGACATATCGAACCACCGATAAAAAAAAAGTTGTATTTTGTGATTTATTTGTACATTTTTTATTTACAATAACTTGATTTCCAAGCACTTCTTCACTTTGTATTACTAGTTCCATAATTTTAAAATATTTGTTTACAAAATATAAAATAATTTCGATTTTAGAGCGCATTGTAAAGTTTTTTAGTTTTTCATACGAAGAAAAACAATTGTACAGTTTGTCAAATAAGTGTTATAAAAAGCAGAAAAAAGTACAACAACAAACACACGCATTTCTGCAGGAGATTTATTTTATTTTGAGCAAAGTTATTAGACAGTCTGTGAGTTACAACCTGAATTTAACAAACTTGCAGTGTGAATGCAAAATCAGCTGTTTATGGTTTTAACGTTAAAACCAGGCTTTAACTTGCAGTGTGAAAACACTATAACTGTTAATAGTAAAAAAATAATACTTTAGATATATAAAAAATAATTAATTAATTATTCTCGCCAGCGTTGCCAGCTCAGTGCTTTTCACGCTTGTCGTGTTGCCAAACTGTATTAGTAATAGTAAAATTTTAATTTTTATTACAAACAAAAGCTTTTTTCTGCAGAACCCAGCAAAAATTTTCAAAAAACCTTATCGGGTTTGGAAGCTCTTCCCTACTGGATTACCAAATTAATGATTTTAACAAGACGTGACACTAAAATAATCGATTCTTGAGAACTACTTATATTTTATTTTATTTGGCAACATGTTCTCGTCATCTATTAAAACTAAAAGAATTATTTCTCTCATCATACATAATTTTTTTTAAATTTTATGTAATGTGATTTGTAATGAAATTTGGCATTCAGAAAGTAAGTCATTATATGTCAAATAGCTCTGTTATTTTTTACTGGGAGGCTACACAAAGTTGTCAATAGTTTTTATTAAAAAGTGTACGTTGGGCTTATTTAATGAAGTTGAAATAAGAAAATACAAAAATGGTGGGAAAATTAGACTAACAACTTACCATGTACTGGCTATGGTTGGCAACTCAACTTTAGCATCTTAAACCTTAAGGGACTAGGGACTACACTCGGTAAATCGGCAGCACCCGTACATGAATTGGGAGTGAATACAGATTTTAAATGCTCAGAAAATAAGTTACCTTTCTCACTATCGCTACTTGCCCAGCCTCCGGTCTAAGTACGCAGTGGTGATTTAAGATCAACGGGTCTTTTAAGATTTCTAGTAGCGCGCCATAAAGAGTAATTAGATGTTGATGTTACATCAAGACCTTCTAAATACTTTTCCAGTAATGCAGTCTTTTCCGACGATAGCAGCTCTTTGAGTCGTTTAGTACATTCTTTAAGTCTGATTTTATTTAAGGGCGATCTGTGTTGTTGCCATTTTCTTCTAGCTCTCCTTTTTTCACGTACAAGACGTTCAATTTCCGTAGAATAAATTCTATTAAAGCCAGTCTGCGGATAGGAGGTAGTGGCATGTTCAGCAGTCTATTTAATAAATATTTTTCCCCTTTTTGATTATCACTACTTATGTATTACTTATATCACTATCACTAAGTTTATGTCCGACACTGTTCGGGCCTAATAATAATATTTTAGATTTAAGATTTGAATACTTATTGTTAGTTCATATTTGAAGATACAATAAATTAATACATGTATGAAAAAAAATATATAAATAAATATTTAATCAAATAAACTTTTTCTTTAAGGGAGGAGAAAATTCAATTTAGAAATTGTTAGTTAAAAATTATTTTAATAACTTTGCGCACAGTAGTTTCGGCATTTCTAAGGGGTTTTAATTTAATCCCTTGAGATGCCACATTTTGTACTTGATTTTTTTCATCGAAAAATAGTTCCATTGCGCTAATCATCTTTATTATAAGTAAATATTTAAGCTTTTTAACTTAACAAGTTTTTTAACACTTATATTTCTTATATTTCACATAACATTAATTTCAGTTCTCAAGCTGTCATTAACGTATTTTCGATAACTTTTTGAGAAAATTATTACACATACTACTGATCCTAAGTATGATTGCGTTGTCAGTTGACAAGGCAACTAAATTTCGGTTGCCATCCATAATCGAGCTTTTTGGTCCTTTTGAAGAGCCAAAAACCATGTTTCTTCATTTAACTTTTTCTTTAGAAAAGCAGCGTTACTCAGAATTTTTTATAGGTATAGAATTTAAAGTTGCAACAAGAGATATTGTCCAATATTTTGGTTTTATTTGATATATTATTTTATTTTCATTTGAATATGATTTCGACTCTGGAAAAAAATTTTGCCAGTGGTTATCTTATCAATTTAATTATAACATTTTTGATAGTTTTTAATAGATTTTTGTAACACTTTTCCTTAATCAAGCGTGTGTTATTTGTTTATTTTTTATCCAATTATTAAAATTAATTATTGTATTAATTTGAAGTAAAGTTTCAAACATTGTACCTTATAAGCTTATAAATATACGAGTCATGGCCACCTTAGTTGGCTCGGAAGAAATGTAATCAGAGACACCAATTTTCCATATATATTTTCAACAATAAAGAGCGTATGTGAGAGATAAGGTGATAAATGTTCTTGGTGATCCGTGGCTTATGACTAGAGAAGCTTTTTTATACGCACGAAAATAATCTTTTACGTGAGTTTTTCCGTTTAAGGAAGAGTTCTTTCAATAAATCAACTATGGCACACGTTATGTGACATGCTGTTACTCCTGGTGGATAGCACAACTCCTTCACATTGTGGGCATATATAAGGTTATGTTTGGTTTTGCAGGCTGACAGTTCCACGAGAAACAGGATCATTTGGGTTGTGTTAGGTCCTGTTATTGTGCTTTAGCGGGAAAGAAGGACAGGACAGTATTTTTGCAACTTTCTAAAGAAATGGAAAGCATATGAAAAACGTCCTTTAATCAGCAAAAGCAATTTGAAAAGGCGCACAATTGGGTTACAAAAAAGTCAACGATCATAGCCCTGTATCAGTCACCATGAACTATAACGCTCAGCTCAGCATCAAGAAAGTATATGAACCAAGATAGCACACCTATTAGTAATTTTTTTAAGCTGTAAAGATATCTCGTCAATGCTTTAAATATTCTTTTTACTCTCAATACGGCAGTTTTGCTTTTTTGAAGTTAGAATTCAAGCCAAAACCTGCTTGATCATGGAACACCAACTTTTTTGGTTTTTTTTTTGGACTTTTAAGATTCAAGTTTAATATTGTTATTGTAATTTTACTTCTATAAAATACAGCAAAATTGATTGATGAAGTATATAGCTAATTCTTATCTTCATTCCACTGTTGTTAAAGCAAATTATCCGGAAACCTTCAGCCAAAAGTTTTCTACAACAACTAGAGACACTATGTTAAACTTTCATTTAAAGAGATTACAATGGACGCAACTGGGTCTACGAGCGGAGGTACGTTGTAGCACCACCCTTCCTCACCTTCGTTTAAACAAATGAGGAGTTCAACTAACATCATAATGGTTGAAACTCAAGAACTCAATAATCAAAAATTTTTTCCAATTTCATGGTATTTTTAAGAATCAACTAATAGTTTAGTGTACAATTAAAATGTTAATTTAAGGAAAAAAAGCACGATAGAAATACTAAACTTTGAGATTTGAGAACAGCACTTTATTTCTAATATAAATAATCTATCAAACAATTTCTTTCGACATTGTCGGACAGTTCTTTAAGGGCCTGTTCATCTAAATGCGAACGATAGATTCGATCGAAAATTTACATTAGAAACAAAAACAAAAAACAGAAATTTGTTTTTGTTTTCAATATAAATATTGGATCGAACCTATCGTTCGCATTTAGATGAACAGGCCCTAATATTTTACTGAATAATTATTGTTTACAAAATGTTGTAGAATTGATTTATGAATGAAAATTACATATTTTTAAGTTTAAGAATAATTATTTAAAATATCCTTCAAAATTTAAATGTAAAAAAATATAAAACCAAATTTTGTGTATGAATAATATATTTTTGGAAATCTAACAATTAAAAACGACTGGTTTTTTCAATTTATTTGAAATATAATTAAAAACAAAAGACTTAAGACAAAAACTTCTTTGCGCTTTACACTTGGGCCAAACAAAAACATATAAATTTAAATAATTTTCATTCATTCTGCCGAAATTAACGAAGGACCTAATTTTGTAAAACGCAACACTAACCGTTGACAAATTTTGTATATATTTTATTTTTGTAATTTACATTTATTTCACATCAAATTCGTCAATGCTTAGGGTTGCGTTTTACAAAACAAGGCTTCAATTATATTCTTTTTTCCCTTCAGTTCCATATATATTCCGAATTTAACCCTTTTGTTTAGTTATGAATTTAAATATTTTAAAATTTGCATAAACTTTTTTAATATAAAACAATGCATAGTGATTAAAATATGCACAATAATTTCAATTATTATTTCTCACTGTTTAATCAATTTCATGTTCAATATATTGCATTTGCTTCACATTTCATCTTCTGTTCGACGAGCAACGAAAGAAATTACAAATATAAAAACATATTAAAATGTACATAATTCTTTCACATGCCAAACATAAAATGCTTATTATTGTTGGATACAACAACAAACAATAATAATAATAATACATATCAGCAATAAGCTGATACCAGCATAAAACATACACATACACACAAACATGCACAATCTAACCCAACGAACAAATGCAGGGCTGAATGTCTGAATCAATGTTTTAATTTCAAACATATTTCTCTATAAATTCTGACAACATATTTGATATTTAATTTTTTATCGAAATTGATGTTCACTTTATGATAAATGTTGGTTATCAAGGGTTCATTGTCAGCAGACTTAAAACAACACTATATTCAATATGAAAACTTGTGTAAGGTAATTTAAAAAAAAACAACTTTTTATGCAAAATAAATCTTCCAAAAAACGTCTTCCTTCCACATCTTAGGTCTGGCTATAAAGTCCTTAAGCAACACGGTTTTCGAAATAAATAAAATCTTTAATCTTACAATCATATTCCAAGCTTCTGTAACACTGGAAAAAAACTAAAACTATAGTACAATGAATAGCAATTTTTAGAATTTGTATATTCCTAAAGATCTTCTGTCTTATTGCTAAAGAATAATTTTGTTTAATTGAATGTTTATCTAACAAATTTTGATGTTAAATTAATGAACATTTTTTATAATTTTGGTAATCTGAAAACGATTGTTATTAAAAGTAGAAATAAAAATAATTTTTCTTGGCAATTATTTTTAATTAATTTTTTTAGTCTCAAATTTGGCTTAAACTTCAGAAAACGTTGGTCCTACATCAAATTTTTCTTCAAAATTACATTCACCCAGCCTTCACTGCGTCTAAATTCAAGACCAATTCCTTTTGTTTTCTGGGCATACCTTGTACTTAAATATACATTTATTTAAGCCCGAACTTACTAACATTCATATGCCAAAATAAAACATGGTTTACAAGTATTTAATGTCTATAGCAGAACCATGCGTAAAATGGCAATTCGTTACAAAAGCAAACGTGGCAGCTAAACGCCCCTCCAAAATCCTACAACCACAACAATAACTTCAGCAGCAATACTGTCCAGAAACTTCAACAATCTTCCCAAAAAAAAAGCTCATACAAGAAAAACAATCTTCTTATAACAATTCACAATATTATGAATTACGAAAGACACAGAAAGAAATTTCAAATTTACAAACCGAACAGCCAACAAACTCAAAGTGAAACAAGATCACCAAAAGGAAGTAAATTCAAACAACGGCAGCTTGTCAAACAATCTTCCAAAAAGTAACCAAAATTAAGCAGAAAAAAATTTTTGGACAACCTTTAAATGAAAATAAAAAACAAAAACAAAGTTAAGCATTAAAAAACAATAAAAATGATCCAAGACATTTGTTTGATGTTGCAAACAGAAAACACACATATGTAATGTATCTCGACTGTTCGTGCATTCTGTTCTGTAAGGGCCTCTTAAAGACACGAAAGGAGAAAAAATTAATTTATTGCCATTATAAGGTTAAACAAGTTGCGGTACTTCGGGTAAACGTTTTAGCGAGAGGATCAGTAGTATATTGATTCTCTATGTTTTATTTGTTTTTTTTTTATTACGTATTTGATAAAATACGTAAGACTTTCTCTTAGGACTAAGGAGATAAAAGTCTGAAATGTGCAACCCTTTAATAATTTAGTTGATGCTGCTTTCTCTTATTTTTGAATATAAATAGCACTAGTTATATTAACAAACTTACTTTCCTTTCAAAGTATTTTAACTTATGAAGTTTGTAGAATTAAGCGCTGTAATTTGCTGATCCCACTAACATTGCTAAAATCCAATCTGCCATAAAATATCTCAGCCCGTAAAATATTTTATTATACAGTACAAATAGTGTATATATTTCTCGAACACTAATTTCTACAATATTTAGTAATATCTTTTCTTTATACATATGTACATACATAAATTTCTGAATAACGACACAAAAGATCCTAGGTCGGTTCTTTAAACAAACCCTGGTTTATTCTTCAGATAACTTTAATGTCAATAATAACCCTAAAAAGTTCTACAACTTATTGCCTCAGATGTGGCGAGTTTGGAAATCTGTAATAAAATATTTATGTACTATGTGTGTATGTGTATACTCGTGTGTAAAAAGTTTGTGCGAATCGACATGGAGATGGACATGGATATGAATACAGACATTGGCATGGATATGGATTTGTCAATGTCAATATCTAAGCAATGTCGATGTCAATTTCCAAGCAAGGTAATGTCAATGTCAGTGTCAGTGTCAGTGTCAGTGTCAATGTCAATTTAATTTGCAATGTCAGTGTCAGTGTCAATGTCAATGTCAGTGTCAGTGTCAGTGTCAGTGTCAGTGTCAGTGTCAGTGTCAGTGTCAGTGTCAGTGTCAGTGTCAGTGTCAGTGTCAGTGTCAGTGTCAATGTCAATGTCATTGTCAATATCAAAGTCAATGTCAAAGTCAATGCCAATGTCAATGTCAATGTCATTGTCAATGTCAATGTCAAAGTCATTGTCAATGTCAATGTCAATGTCAATGTCAATGTCAATGTCAATGTCAATGTCAATGTCAATGTCAATGTCAATGTCAATGTCAATGTCAATGTCAATGTCAATGTCAATGTCAATGTCAAAGTCAAATTCAATGTCAATGTCACTGTCAATAGCAAGCTTAACATTACTTCTGCAAAAGTAGTATATTTTCCTTGGCATGTCAATGTTAATAGCAATGTCAATGTCAATTTCAATGTCACTGCCAATTTCAATATCAATTTCAATGTCATTATCATTCTTTTAATCAATCGTTCTTTTATTGTTTGGCGAGGCACAATGATTATGACATCCTCACACCTTGATCTCAATACCTTGCAATCTAGAACCGTAACAGCGCCACACTGCGGGCAGAAATGTTGATAGTACTGCTCTCTAATAAAGATTTATTTCGATTAAGGCGTAGATGTTAATATCATCCATTTTTGCCATTACAACTTAGAAGATTTTAACTGAACTCATGACAGGAGTCACATAATTCGCAAGCCTATTGATTGATTGTATGCAGCAAGTAGAAAAATTTTATGAATTACATGTAAGCACAGAAAAAAATTAATTTAATTTAAAAAAATTAAATAAAAATCAATAAAAATTTAATTTCATCAAAGTTTTGTATTATTTAAACAAAATTTTAATTTTAAAACAAAAGTCTAACTGTCTGAATAAAATTATAAATTAAATTTTTGCATTTTAAATAATTGAAATTTATTTGTAGAAAATATAAAAACGAAATTTAGAAAAAAATCGTTTAGGGAAACAATTTTCATTCAATCGATCCGGTATAAAAAAACTAACAAGATAACAAAAACTTTGAAATTTTAACAACCTCTGATATATGTATATATAATAGATATCATATCTTCTAAGCGGCTGGATCGATTTTTTCAGTGATAGCTGAGAACACTCTCGATCAAGTCACTATATCAAAATCGGTCCAATCATTTGGGCTGTACGTGGACTCGTACATACACACAAATACACTGGGAAATGATTCATTGCATTGCTGAACAGTTCCGAGCACATCTAATAAAACATTCCTATTGGGACCTCTCTCTCCTAGAGGGAGGAATCAGGAATATGCCCTATTTACCGCATCTTCACAGTATAAAACTTAAACTTTTCCCTTATTTCATGCATAGATGAATATACATATATTCTCTTGGTATTGCGTACCTGTCTTTGGACCGCACTGCAAAAGAGGACATCAGTTTTCCCCAACCTCTCTGATTAAATTCCTCATTGGCTGAGCATTGTCAGTGTTTCATTTCAGAATAAGTTTTTATTTATTACACATGATTTACTGAAAGACGAATAAAATGTAAAATCAAACAACAAAAAAAAAAAAAACATTGTATGAAAACTGATTTTGATGTTGTGTTTATTCGATGTTGCTGCTGATGTAACTGCACTTTTCGTTGCACGTTCTTCTTGATGTTGTTGCTGCTGCTGCAATAAAACACATTTCCCAGTTTATGTTCTATACGCTTTAAGCGATTAACTGATGGAGGTCTAAAATTTCATTATTTGCTTAATACGAGCATCAGCAACACCACCAACTACCATCATCACTAACCGAACGAAATATATACCCAAACACAACACAACAACCGTAAATTCGTTATTACGAGTATCAAAGCAAACATTGATTACCTTCTTTAGAAAAAATTTATCCCAAAAATGAAGATTTAAAATATCTGTTTTTTTTTTTTTTTTGTTCGTTTAGTTTTATTTTCATTTTGTAGAGTCCTTATTTTCGTGGCAATTTTTTGGCACACAAAATTCAATGTTTTTAAGGTATTGAAAAATTGTGCGTTGAATTTTAATTGAAAATTGGGCCATGAGTAATTTAGTTATTCCTTGGAAACTGCTCAAGCGTATGAGCAGCATATCATGCTAAGAGGAATGAACCAAAAAATAAAAATAAAAATAAAAAAAAACAGCGAAGCACAAATTCCATTATACATTTTCGGTTTAATGGTCCTGCTGATTCTTCTTCATCTTCTTACAACATTTTTCATTACGTTTTATTTTAACGGTGGGTGGAGTTCATTTGTATTGAAATTACTTTTCAGTTACACAGTGGGCTTTAATTAAAATGTTGTTTGTTGTAATTTATTTCACTTTGGCACACAATTTTATGAGGATTCTGTACATACAAAAATATTTATAAGTATGTATATCAATTTGTTCAGTTCGATGAAGTATAAAATCATATTAATAAGAAATATTATGGACAGATTTGCTAACCTCTTTTCGATAAATAAAATGCCACTTTTGCAATTATTCCTGATGTTAAATGTTAATTGTGGGCATTTTAATGAATAGTTTTATTAAAAAGGAAACGGCGACAATGCACTGCCCTAAATAATTATCAGTCGAAAGATTGATTATTTTTTTAATAAAACTTAATTTCTTGATTGAAATAATAGCAAAATAATACGATACTTAAGCATTTACACCTCTTTTTTTAATATATCATAATTTAACAAATGAACAAGTTCAGTCAACAGTTCATTTCACGTTTGGGTCCGGTCAATTGGGGGCCTAGATCGTTCAATATAACGCCTTTAGACTATTTTTTGTACAGCTATGTTAAATTTGCATGTCTATAGGGACAAGCCCGCAACGGTTGACGAACTGGAAGAAAATATTGAAGAATGATTCGTGAGATACCGGGCGATGTTATAGAGAAATTATAACAAAAGTGGGCCCAGTATATGCACCATTTCAGGCATATGCGCGGTCAACATTTACATGAAATCATCTTTAAACTTTGAATTATATAGGTCGTTCCACCGACTCAAATAAATATTTCATATATTTCTCTAAATTTTATGTGTTTTTCCTTAAATCAAATCCAGAAGTTCTTTTAAAAAATTACCCTGTTTGCTTCTCGATTGTAAAAAGGTTTTTGTAAATTGAATTTGAAAATTACTCTACAAGAAATGAATGACTGAAAAAAATTTTTCACTAACACATTTGCAACAATTTCATATTGAATTCAATAGTGACAGTCAATTGACTAGTCATTTAAACGGTAGTGATGATGGATATTTAAAACATCGAGTTTTATTTAAGAAAAAATACAATTCATTTCGTCTGTGTAAATTAAAATTTATAAAAGTGTTAAAAGAGATAAGTAAAATAGATATAAAATTTTTTTTTTAAATTTTTGTACGACTATTTGTAAAAAGGAAGATGGCGAAAAGGTGAGAAGAGGGCTTAGGTTATTTTGTGTTTTTGGTTATTTATATTTTTCGCTTTAAATATTTTATTTACTTGTGTATTTTAAAGTTACTTTTTACAATAAAAAACAATTTAAATAATATTATAGTGTTTTCACACTGCAAGTTAAAACCTGGTTTTAACGTTAAAACCATAACCAGCTGATTTTGCATTCACACTGCCAGTTTGTTAAATTCAGGTTTTAACTCCCACACTGTCTAATAACTTTGCTCAAAATAAAATAAATCTCCTGCAGAAATGCGTGTGTTTGTTATTATTTTATATTTTGTAAACAAATATTTTAAAATTATGGAACTAGTAATACAAAGTGAAGAAGTGCTTGGAAATCAAGTTATTGTAAATAAAAAATGTACAAATAAATCACAAAATACAACTTTTTTTATCGGTGGTTCGATATGTCATATCGTTTATTTTCACTGTCCAGAGGTCAATGAAAATTTTTTGTTGTTTTCCTTCCAAAGAACTCTTATTTTTCCATAATTTTTTACTTATTGTTGCTGCTGCATCCATTTTTAAGTTGAAAATCTTTCAAGCGCCATCTCTTGTTATTCACTGGCATAAACATTATCAGCTGCTGCCGGTCATTTTACCTTGGCAGCACTGAATTTACCATATCGAAAACAGGGTTTCATTTCATAAAACCAAAATAAAACCAATTCAGAAATGGTTTTAAGTTGGATTTAATAAAAACAATTGTAAAATCAGGTTTTAACAGTTGGTTTTGACATTAAAACCAACTTTTATTAAAACCAAGTCAGTGTGAAAACACTATTAATAGTATATTTATTGTTAGTATATTAATAATGTATGATTGCTCAATTGTGGGGGATATATTAGTCAATTATGATTAGTCGACGAAATTCATTAGTTAGAGAGAGATGCAAGATCACACTAACACAAAAGTTTCCATCATATTTTTAATGTTGCCCTTATTATGTGATAGAAACTTTGTTCTGCGCAATGATGAATATATCCTGTATGACTACCGAACAAATGAGCGCTCAATTGACTGTTACTATTCTTGTAGGGTAGTTCACAATTTCTACATTTTCGCAAGCATACTTTTCCTTCCACTCGTTCATATCCTCGTTTCTACCTTTGTATATTACTCCTTGCTTATCACACAGCACTATATTTTTAGCGCCCATGGACTTTAGTATTTCTAAACATTTTTGAAGTTTTTAATTTTCAATTAATTAATTTTTTATAGAACTAACTCATCACAACTAATTGTATTTTCAAAGAAAAATATTGGGACTTATCACGAGTGTCGTATCACGACTTCGACTACGACAATTTTGTATTAGACTAAAGGACATTGCAACATTTTTTCTTTAATCCGATACAAAATCGTCGTAGTCGTAGTCGAAATGTGACACTCGTGATAAAGGTCATTAATGTATGTATATTTGTACGTTAAACATTTCTGCAGTTCAGTATAGAGTTGATTTTATAAGTATTTATGCGTATTTTGTTTGACTTGGCAATGCCATTGAAAGTTGCACTACGTTACATCATTTGTGCAAAATAGTTTTCTGTGGTTGTTTCGAGAATTTTGTAATTTTACTTTTCCGTAGCAGTGCGCGAATACCTCTTATATTAACATCATATTCTTAGCCTGGTTCTCTAAGACAGGCATCCTTAAAACGCTGCAACCAAAAAATTTTCTTTTGCTAGTTCATAAATTGAAGTACGAGTATAATTTTTGTGTAAAATGCACAACAAGTAAAGAGGCCACTTCTGTTGTACACTGTTGTGAGAATAACTGACCTAAATCAATGTCGTCGTCATGCTGATATCAAAACCTCAATCACAAAATCTTTAACAAAAAAAAACTATATAAAAAGTAATAAACTCCTCACCACTGGGGTGTTAACGCAGGATATTAAATGAAAGGTATTTTATTATGAAAAAAAAATCAAACACTTTAATTCACTACAATGTTGCAGCATTAAATTACTGCATTTTAATTGCTTTGGTTTTTAATTTTTTCTTTTTAAGTTAGCGGCATAAATTTTGAAAATACACTTGGCAATACTCGTATTACAACAACAACAAAGAAAAAGAGAGCGAGAGGTAGAAAAGAATAACAATAGCACTGTTGGCAGTTAGGGGATTTGTTCCCAAATTGGGGATTTTTTCGTGATTGGCGATGAAAATTTCGTATTGGGAATGATAACAAAATTTTAGGGGATTTTTTTTTATAACTATGGTACCAAGAATGATTTTTAAACTAAGAAATATGCGCCTGGCAAGTCTAAAAATGTGTGTTACTATTCATAGTGAATGGTTTCTAATAAAGTATCAATGCATATCAACTAATGCTGAAATGTTAAAGCTTTTTAATACAGGTACTATGTACAACAAAGTTTCTGAGGCTGATGAATCAGAAGATTTCGATTCTGAAGTTTTTGAAATGGTAAGCTTTGGTTAAAAATTTTTTTATACTTTTGTATATTAAACTATGTGTAATTTGTTCTTTACAAATTTTATAAGTACTAATTAAAGTCATATGAATGTATTTAATATAAATGCATTTTATTGTCATTATTTTTTAAATAAAATTAAAAAAATCTTATAATTTTCACAAAAGAAATAAATTTTTATAAAAAAAACTGGCACCACTGAACAATAGCAATAACAAATATTAATTTACCAGCATTTAAATTTATTTGACTGAATGAACAAAGCACAAAAAAGGGCTCCTCAATTCTGTGCTCTTATATTTTATTTTTAATAAAAATCTTTATTGTTTATTTGTTAACGAAAAAAAAAAAAACATCTTGCCAATTCTTCAAGCATAATTTATTCCATGCATTCAGAACAAAAAATCGCTATTGTCAATTTGTCGCATTCTTGAAAGCATTGACCCACATTTTTAAATTTTCCTCAGCCATTCAATTTCAAAATCCAAACAAGTAGTCAAACAAACCAAACGACACAAAAACAAAACTGCAACAACTCGTACTATGAAACCAATAGAAACAACAGCAATACAACACAACTTTAGCAATTGTAAGTTGCAATAAAAACAACGAGAACATATGCTAACTGCGGTTATTTGCTGTGATTATTGATAATTTTCAAATAGAGTTTTTAGAAGACTTTGACATATAAAATAAATTATTTTACTTATTATACAACTTTACCACAATTGCGGTTAACACGAACTTTTTATTGAGCCTTTATAACAAGAGACAAAGAATTCTAAAATTTGGTTTTTATTTAATATAATAAAAAATAACCAATAAAGATATAATACAAAAATAAAAAAAAAATATATAAAAATTTATTAGTCATTTACTTTAACAATGGCATAACTTCAAAAAACTAGTTTTATAAAAAAAAGAGTTTTGAAGTTTTTTTTTTTAAATTTACACAAAACTTAATTTTATTTTTCTCTCAAGAGTTGACTGAATGAAATTTAAAAAAAATTAATTTGTATAATGATACGAAAAATAATTTTTAATTTTTTACTCAAAAATTGCATTTATTGAGTTATGTTATTTTTAAAGTAAATAAGCAATATAATATTATGTATATTTAAAAAGTAAGTTAATAATATGTAAAATCCCATATGACTTAAAATTGGCAAGTTTATTGCATTATTCAATTAATGAAAAGGTTCAGTATTATCAGAAAATAATCTTTTCGTAAATAAAAATATACGAGTACATGACCTCTAAATTGAATGAAGTGGATATTAAATTAAACACGCCTTAAAATTGTAAATAAGTTCATTTGTATTGGAAATATTTTCAGCTACACTCATTTATAACATTTGACTAGTTCACTTTATTTTTTGAAAACTATTTATATTGGAAAATTTTTGTTAACAATTTTATAAAATAAATGAGACATTTTACATTTAATTGATAAAAATTCTAATTAAAATTTTGAAAAATATTTAACACCAGAGAATACCCGACATAAAAGGAAATAAACAAATTTTTTTATTATTTTTCAAGAAATATTAGACCAGGAACCCATTATCTTACAAAAAAAAAAGTACCGCACTATGCGTAATGGACGCTTTTTGGTACATTTTTAGTCCCTTTGTAGAAGACACAAATTGCATATTTATTTATAAATACCTCATTAATGGATAGGTTTTATAATAAAAAAAAATTTTATCATACATAAGGACATAAAAATATTTTTGTCAAAAAAGTACCAAAAATAGGTATCAATTGTACCCCTTATGCTATTCAATTTTAAAAAAGTGCCAATAATGCATTCTAATTTCTAAAAAAAAGGGCACAAATACATTTAAATTTAATTTCTTTGCTTATTGCTTTCGAGGGTATATATGTATATGGGATACAAAGAAGTACCAAAACTCGCTTTTCTTCTGTTTTGTACTCTTAAGATTACAAATATCAGAAATTACCATACCTCTCTTAATTAACTTTTTGCATATATGCAGATTAATTTGGATTTTTGAGGTTAGCTTTATTAGTTCCGGAGATTTAGCAAATCCGATTTTACCCGTTTTTGCCCCCTTTAAATTCGAAAGTCCTTTTTAAGTGATCTACACATCAGGGGAGCTGCCTACAGGTAAAATTTCGAGACGTACACGTTTTTAAATGATAAAAAAATTATCTTCTCGAATTGAGCGAATAGACCTAATAATGAATGCAGCATTTTAGGTGTATCAAACCATCTTCACAGAATTGTTTCTCTTAAACCGCTTTGGAGCACAGATGTGTTTCAGGTTATCATGAGCACCTACCATTATGGCCTAATCTAACAGTGGTCTAAGCACCGGGTGTAGGTAATACGCTAACCATCGCCCCCCTGCACCCTTAGAAAGCACCATGTTACTTACCAAGAATACATAGGTTGCAATCTTCTATCATAGCAGCTATCCCTGTACTATATCATATACCTTACTGGGTACTCAGAGCTATCTAAACTCTTTATGCCGTAATGACTTTCTCAAAACAGCACTATCTGTTGTATGGCCACAGCACCTAGAATAGTGTCTGCCTGACCGGATCACACCAAGTACTAGCATTGGTCTAACACTAGAAAGTCAAAACTATTCTCCCAGCGATTTTAGTGGTAACCAACATCCACCACGTACGATTCTCCAAGTTCTCACGCCGTGAGTGTAGTTGCTTACACATACAGCGAAGTCTCCAAGATAATACCTCACCATTGCCGGCACAGCTCAACCACTCATCAGAGCTGGACGCATGCCTGTGCTACCAACAATCCAGTGCCTACTCCATACTGATAAACATTATCCCTTTAACTCCGTGGTGTAGGACAAGCTCGATCTTTTAGCAAAGGTTCCAAACGACCGCTATATACACCCAAACTCTTAGAGCAGCCTTGCTGTCGAGCAACCTGCATCTGTGGTACCAGAAACCAGCATCTTGTGAGATACCTAGAATCCACCCCGAAAGGCTTCACCTCTTTCGTCTTTTCAACTCAGGGAAGTCCAGGTGGCGCTGCACCTGATTGATATAACAGACCTGTTTCCTTTTATAAATACTCGTATGTGCCCATCCGTTGCCCTCAGAGATTGGATAGTAACACATAATTTCTATGGGTAATGCACCAAAGGTACGTCAACGGAAAAAGCCACATTACCCCAGCTGTGGCCCCGGGATTGCCACCACCCGTGATCTACTATAGATCACCCTGGTGGACGTCCAAAACATACATAAGCACATACGTACATAAACATTTTTATTTATTTTTTCTACATTATATAGGTATATGAGAAAAACATGTCTGAGACTAATATGGATACCTGACATGATGAACCAGTCCATGCTGCTCCCCACACAGAATATAATTCAGCATAGAAAGATAAGTCCGGACTGCGGTTAGTTACACACATGAGTTCGCAGCACTTTGTGGTAGAAAAAACCATAAATCTATGGCAATAAAGAAAAAGTGCTTAAGTCATATTTTACTATTTTGCAGGAGAGCATTTTTAAGCGTTCAAGTAGATTTTCAGAAATTTATTTCTTTGACAGTTAAATTCCTGCTGAAAGTACCTAAATAATGTTCCTTCGGCAATGGACCAAAACAGATGACAAAATGACACCTCATGCTCCACAAAAAGAATATTATGGCCTTATATGTATCATCAAAAAAAAGAACGTCATATGGATTTCCGCACATAGTGGCACTTAAAAACCGACACTGTCCATTTAACTGGCACCCCAGGTAAATGGATGGGTCTTCCATACAACGACTATTGTTTATGATATCTAGATGAGTAGGAGGCGGAGTCAACACCTCGTTTACGACATTTCTACCTGCATTTGAAAACCAACGCTTTCGCATTCTAGGAAGGGAGATTTTCGAAGCTTTCTGCGCTTGATATCAAGGACCTGTAATACTTTGCCAGTAACAGTGAATGATTCCATCGCGGCCTTCAGGTATAGAAAATCTTTTTAGCGATTAATCAACATCTAAATTTATATCTTAAACCAAACTCTTCTCTTTTTTTCCTGGTTAATTTTGTTCCTTTTTTATAGTGGTAACACAAAGGGATCTAATCAATTACACCCAAGTGGGCAGAACACTCTTGTTTTATTTCCTTCCGTTTCACCCAGATGACACAAAGGGATCTAATTAACTACACCCAAGTAAGCTGAACACTCTTCTTTTATTTCCTCTGTGAGTTAATCTAACATCATCTAAACTTTGACAGCTTTAATAATTTAACAATAGAATGATATATTATGTATTCTCTATAACATTTCACACTTCACCAGTGATTTTTTTATCTACGTATGTACGTAGGCGTAGGTTCCTTTAACATCTTAACAAAAACTTACGTCGCCAAGCACAAGAACAAAATCAAAAGTCAAAATTTTTTATAAATATGTATGTATGTATCTATTATGTAAAGTTATGTATATTTAAGCTTTTGTCCAATGAATGAATTAAATAATCAAATACGATCCGAGCTGCAAATCATAAAGCGCTAATCAATAACATGCTTGTTAATCCAATAATGAAAACATATATCAAAAATAAGTTAAGTAAGAAATTCATTCGAAAAGCAAAAACTACACACGTTGTTAAATATATAAATCAAATCACAAATAGAGTTAAGGTGAAAAGTAGTTGTCAAGTAAATGACATTGGAAGTCATTAGTTATTTATAAGATACATAAATATACATGCATACAAATGTCTTTATATATTCGTATAAAATAAAAACATTTCAAAATAAGTCTTAAATAAAAAAAAATATATTAAACAATATTATTAATAATAAAATAACAATTTCTGGCGGCAACAGTTACAATGACAACGGACCAACCAACCACTAGACCAACTTTTTTACTTTTTTTTTTTAATTAGGATTAATTGAAAGCGATTGTATGACAACAAAATAAAAATGCTTATTGACAAAAACTTAAAAAAAAAATAAATAAAAAAAACAAGTTTTTGTTTCAGCCAGCAGTAAGAGCCACAGAAAAATCAATGTTTGTTTATTAAGCCTAAATCTTAAATTGTTGTTTTAAATGCAAGTTTGTAACGTACATAGAAACTTATACACACAAAAATTCAATTTGAGTGAAAAAAAAACTTGAAAAAAAAACAAACTATAACAAATGTCAAAGTCGAAATGTCAAATCTTGAAATCGTCAAATAGCTTGGATTTCTCTCGTTTTATTATTAACTATTGTACTAGTGTTATGTTATTGGTTAACAACATTGTTGGCAGTACAATTTAATGGTTTTATTTGATTGGTGGAATTAATGTTGCGCGCCGGTCATTTCGTTTATTGTTTTGTTGTTTGATCGATCTGTCAAACGGCCGTTTTCTGGCTGAGAAAATTTTATGGTGTTCTTTTTGTGTTACGAGTACATACATATGTATATATGTATGTATTAGCCAAGAAACACACACACACGTCGTTTACTTTATTTCTTTTTTTGGTATTTAAAGAGCTTAATTTAAGCCAATTAAGCTGCCAAAAATTGAATTTGCATAAAATAAGTTTAAAATATACAGCATAATGATCATTACAAAAAAAAGTGAAGTCCACACAAAAATATTCTTCTTACACACTCACACATTATTATTGCAAATAAATATGCTTCTATACATTAAAAGTGTTTAAAGTTTTTCTTTTTTGCCTGTACTTATCTGGGAATGTGAAAGTAAAGATCTGGATTAAGTACCCTACACTCTTGCGAGTGAAATTGACAAAAATTATAAAAGTGAAAAATACAAAAAAAAAAAAAATAACGCAATGTGAGTCCGATCACAGGGGAGATGTGTCAGCATCTAGTAATTAAATTTTTTTTAATACTGGCTTATGGTAACTAAAATAAGATATATAAATTTTTGACTCTACTGTATTTAAAAATCTATGGAAAACTGCATCTATACTAGTGGAATTATTAATTGTGGGGGTTTGTGGAGCATTGCTCATATGCAAGTGGAAAACGTCAAATAAAAATTTTGATAAAGCTTGCGACTGTGGGTTCGCAAAATTTGTACTAAAATATCCACCCATAATAATTGGCATGAGATGGAGATTGTTACTCAAATGTCGTGCACCAGCTTCAGTGTACGTAATGAAGATATGTTATAATATAATATTATAAATTCTTTATAAAGACTGCTATATATCTTTTAAACAAATATTTGACATTTAAAACGCTCTTTTATTTAAAAGTTTATATTTATTTTATTTATTTTATATTTATCAACTTTTTAACAAAATTATCCCCACTGGTAACACTATTACACTTTAACAAGCAATTTCTATTAAAATTAACATTGCTCCTGAAGGTATGCTTTAAAATTCGGTTGAGTGTATTTCTATGCAGCTGTTAATTTTCTCTGTACATCTTGTTGTCCGTATGATTACACTAATACACTCATACATAGCTCACACGGATTTGATAACGCTTTACGATCTTACTCAAAATTTGTGATTGTATTGTGAAAAAGATTTTTACCACCTAGGCGTATAGATGTTGACACATCAAAAACCGTTTCCAAAATTATATTTATAGTGACTCCAAATACTCGAGCTTCGTCTGCAAATCACATGTCAAATCACGGTTATGTCAAAAAACTAACAAAAGCTAAATCATTGCTGTTGTAAATTTCGGGATTTGTGGCGTTGGAAATTGAAATCAAATATTCAATTTTAAGTGACAAAAACTTAATATACAATAAAAATTGGTGTAGTCCCCCCCCCTCACCATCCTTTTTAATCAGCTACGAATAGCATGTTTTCGATATCACCATCATTTTCAAAAAAGGCCCGAGAATAATTGCTTTAATATTTGTTTTATAAAGGGGTTTCCAATAAGAGTTTTCTATCGGTTACGCTTGAAACTTTCCATCGCCAATTTGTACATTTGCGGCTGTATTTCCTCAACAACTTAACATATTCCATCCTTGAAGTCCTGAATCGCCTGCAGACCATTGGCATAAACACTCTTTTGAACGTAGACCGATAGAAAAAAGTATCAAAATGTTAAGTCACCAGATCTCGTCGAGCAATTGTGCTCGCCTTTTGGGAAATCACACGGCCACGAAACTCTTCAAAAGAGCGATAATATTGTTATTTCGTTGCGAAATTTTCACCAAATCAGTAGTGAATTTTAATAAATTTCAAAGCTTTGTTCAAGCGTGCGTATATCGTTCCAATTTTATTAATGGTGTAGCTTTTACTTGTCATCTGTCAAGTAGTTCAAAGTTGAGTCATGACAACTTTTAAAATATCGGGCTGGTGAAAATGAAACGTCCTAATGTAACAACTTATATAAAGTTTATTTGACTTAGTGATTTTTTTTGTAATTGTTAACTTATTATTATGCAACTAATGAAATTTTATTTACTCACAAAAATTATATATACATACTCGCATATGTCCAAATATAGCGAAAATACTACCATTAACTCGCCTTTTTATGTATTATGCCATGTATTCTTTTCCAAGCTGATCTTTCTGATACTAGAGTAAATTTAATTATCCTTCTTTGCAGCTGTTTTAAAAGACGGAAATGCTTCTATTTAAGGTATATATCAGTGGTAGACTGCTTCAAAACTTACTTTATAATACTCTTTGACATTATAAAATTTCTTTATACATCGAACTTGTTCCTCTAAACCGCTCAACTCAAAATTTATCAATATTCAATTTTACAAGAAAACGATATACATACAGTGGTCATAACTACCTACTGTAAAAAGTTTAAAGAATTTTCGCCTTTTATTCCCGATAAGGACGATTATCAAACTACAAGAGTCAATACAGGCAAACTGTACTGTTCCCATATATTCGTTTTCGACTCATCAAAATATTTCTACAATCTACCTTCTCAAGAATTTTTTGAGTTGTCGATAAATTTACCACTCACGTCAATCTACTTTAGGTGGTGGCTGATTTTTTTCCTTATACTCCTTTTCTTAAAATTTTCATATATTTCATTTCTCCAAAACATACACATATTTTTTTATATATAAAAATATTAAAAAATTTATAATTTATAACTTTTGACACGCCTTCTGTTCTCTAAACTTAACAAAATGTTTGTTGTAAAGTAAAGAAATCGACAACAACAACAACAACAACAACAAAAGCAGCAGTAATAATGAGAGCAGCAACAACAAAAATATAACTGCTTTACATAGTTGTTGCATTATAGTACGAGTAGTTATTGCTGTTACTGTTGGCCTAAAGCTGCATATATGCAAATATATAGATTGTTTGTATGTAGTCGCATATAAAAAATATAAAAAAGGACGCTGCATACCATATAATACGAGTATCTACTCGGCATAAGCCATTTTTGCTGCTGATGCTTATATACAAAAAAAAAACAGAGCAACAACGATGGCAGCAAACAGCAAAAATATGTATCAAACAACAAGTTGAAAATGTTTAGAGTAGCAGCAAATGGTGCATTTTTTCTCTCCTTATTTTCATACTTTTTTGTTTATTATGTTCCTTTTTATACACTTTTTGCATAATTTTTCGCTTAAGGCTAATAAATGCGTTGCAATGTATAGCAAAACATGTACTTTAAGCCTTGGTAGAAGCAGAAGCTGCAGCAACAGAAAGTAGAGTCTTTTTATACAAAACAAAAAAAAAATATAAAATAAATATGTTGACTATAAAAAATGTTTAATAGTATCACAACGGAAAACAAAAATCATACAACAACGCCATATATAATATTGCTCTTGAAGGTTTCGTTTTTTGTTTTTTTTTTTTTTTTTTTTTTTTTGCTAACATTTATTAAAGATCAAAGATGTTTTTGATCGATTTTTATTGATATGCAAAATAAGAGCACATTTTCGAAGACTTTTGTTCGCCATAAATTTTTTTTTACACATACATACATACATATATATGATTGTTTATATAAATTGTTGCACATAGAGGCATTTTTAAATTTGCTCGTTAAGTCTTCTAGGAATTTACAGGGTTTTAGTTAAAAAAAAAACAAAAGACTTCAGACACAAACCTGCTATAATTTTTGCTCTTGTACGAAATTGTGATTTATAAACCTTTTGGCTTTTGCTAATAATAAAACCAAACAATTTGCGTTGTAGTGCAAAATGTTACATAAGTTGCAATATAACAGCTAGAACATGTTAGCTTATTTTCTTAAATAAAAGCAGCAACATTGAAATGAATTGTTGATGACTTCTAACTGAATGAATAGTCCTGCAAGATAAGCCTATGCAAAATATAAAATAAATGACGCACATATTCAGTAGTTTAGAATCACTACATTTAAGTCTGATTAACTTTCAAGGATATAAAGCCAAATAAATTTTTTCTACGAAAGTAGCGGCGCACAGTGGGGCCACCTTCGACTACGAAGTTTTTGCAAAACATTAAGGAACATTGCAAAATTGTTTCCCTAATCTAGGACCAAAATGTCGTCTCGAAGTTGAAATAGCTCTTAAAACAAACAAAATCTTGGCGGTATTGGAGAAGGAAGACGGGCACTCCCAATAAAAAGTAATTATTATTTTTTTTATAGCTTTATAACTAAAAGAGTTAGGCACACCAAATTTGATGTCGATAATTCTTAAAACAAACTGCATACTACAACAAAATCTTAGCAGTATAGAAGGGGGCAGACGGGTACCCTCATGCAAAATAATTAATTAATAAACATAACTTTCTTGCTATATTTATGATTTGATCAGGCTAAAGTTCATATTGCTTTACAAGCCAAATTACTTATGATAACTAATAATGAACAATTAACACCAAAGTTAGTTGTAAACATTCTCACAAACAAATAGTTGAACGGAACAACTAGCTGTTTTCGAAGGCCACTAAACCTTCATCATCAGCGTTCTTTTGTGTTTGGTCCTCTGTGTGTGGTGTCGCTGATGATGAAGGTTTAGTGGCCTTCGAAAACAGCTAGTTGTTCCGTTCAACTATGTCTCTATCAGAATACTTACAACTAACTTTAGTGTTATTTGTTCATTAATAGTTAAAACATGTAATTTGGCTTTCAAAGCGATACGAACTTTAGCCTGATCAAATCATAAATGTAGAAACAAATGAAGTTCGAACAATAATAATTAAAAATAACTTTATTTGCCTTTCAAAAACCGAAGCAGGAACAAAATGCATATAAACGTTGCTTGACCAACAAAGGAAACAAAACTTTATAATATTTTATTCGCGTATTGTGGATAAAAATACCCACAAATTTATATCTTAACCAGTCTTAAAAAGTTAGCTAAAGTGACACACGTTATTTTTTTAAATCATTATTATATGTAAACACAACCACGATCACAAGTGACTCATGCGTGACTAAATCATGACATTTGTACATGTCAAATGCAGTCACATCAAAAATGTTAGCTAAAGTCATTAGGCGCTAATTATTTGTAAACTCAACACAAGAAGCTATTATTAATTCGTACACAACTTCTGAATCGCAACGATGCTCAGCAAAAATATTTTCAGGATAACGCTTGTTTGTTCAATCTTTGAAAAAAAAAAATTAAAGTGTCTGCTCATTTGAGTCCAATTTATAACTTTATGTCCACTTAAACTGAGAATATTCAATTTTTTTTTTGCATTTTCAATATTAAACATTAAAAACAAAAGTACTTCCACAAAATTTGGTAAAAAAATTAAGGCAAAACATTTGAATAAATACCTGAACTTGATGATTTCATGCTTAGATTTATTACTTTTTCAAAATAACATGTTAGAAACAGGATTTTATTACGCAAAGTTTTTAGCTTTTTCCGCTTATTTTTTCCGTTTTCTCTCACAATGTTCAATTTTATCACGTGATTAGAAAAGGTCCGTTACCTTTTTGACATTCATATTTTGTCTAGTGATGTAGAAGTTTATGCTCTTTAAGCGAGTACTTTCAGTTTTCACGGTACTTGAACTTTTTTTTTAAATAAATGCGTGAAATGACCACCATTGGACCCAATGTGCGACGCTTTTAGATCGTGTTAAATTAAATACTCGCCATTGTCTTTTGCCGTTTATTTTCAGCTCTTGGGTCAGTTAAATTTTTCACAGGAGTAGCCGATACGATACAAAATTCTAATAGCTCGCTTTCGATAACGTGCTGATTCGATCATGCTTTTTCAGTTTGAGATTGTGAAATTCAATATCGAACCACATTACAACATTGTTCGATAGCGAATACCATAATATCAAACAAAAAAAAAAACGTGATCGTTTCAGCTTGTTATGGAAAGCGGCGATTAGGTCCCTGATCTAAGAAGGGCAGAACTTTTGTAAGTTTTGGATGTGTTGGTTAAATGTCATATTTTAAAAGTTTGCTTTAAACCCTCTTTTAACTAACTTTAAAAATATGTATACTTTAAAACATCCAAACAATTTTTTATTGTTATTTCTAAGGATTGTAGATTTTGGGAGCCCCAATTTGATAATATATTTCCACAATTAAAAATCCTGGACCTTGTCAATGAAGAGTCAGTATCTCAAGTTTTTTTTTCACAAACTAAATGTAAAAGAAAAATAGTTCATGTAATTTTATGATTTGACAATTAATTCACTTCAATGGCCTTAAATCTATGGAGGCCGCACTATGAAAACAAAAGACTTAAGCAAGAAACTTAACGATTCCGTCTCTACATGCAAATACCATTTTGCACATTTCCCAAGTTCATGATCCCAGAACAACAAATGGAATAAATAAATAAATAAATATTTATTTATGTTTATTTTTAAGCAAGTTTTCATGTTATGCTACATACAAAGTAAAATTATTGTCTACTTTTAAAAGTGGCAGTTAAACTTAAATAAATATGTTCAGACGCAAGTTTAAGTTTGAGTTGCATTTTTCCGGACACAAAAGCGAGTCAAAACCATTAAAGACATATAGGTTTTATTTAAAGCAATACATTACATTTTCCTCGTTAAGCAAATAAATGAAAAAGTTGTTAACTTTTTTTTTTAGCTAAAGTAGTAGCCATAAATTGATTTATTATATCAATAAATGGTAATTGAAAAACTCTGTTTAATTAATCATTTAAGATGCAACAGTGAATGCAACAAAGCCACAAAAACATATATGTATGTATACATATATAGTGGCTTAATTTGCAGCAAGAAAAATTATATGAGGCAGACGGCATACAACAGCGTACAAAAAAACAAACATAAACAAACAAAAAACGACAGGTTAAAAAGTAAACATTACACCAAAAGACAAATGATATGGGGCAATAATAATAAACCATTAGGGATTGAGCAGCAAATAAGAAACACAAAAAAAAAAGAATAATGTTGCAAGAAAAATATGTTTGTTTAGAAACTAAAACAAACAGCGAAAGAAAACATCATTTTATATAAAGGAAACTATTTATAACGATTGTTTTGCAAACCGGATAAATTTCATTTGTGAGATATTTTCTTTCATTTTAAGCATTTTTCTTGCCATCTTAAAGGCTAATTAAGCTATAAAATGACTGCCGACACTTTTTAGCAAATACAAACTTAACCCGTTAAGAGACTATTCCTCTTACAATTAAAGGATTAAAGGCGATTTATATTTTCTTCATTAAATAAATTTCCTATTAAATATTTCATGAATTAGTTGCACCAAATGTGCGTGCCTAGTCAATGATCACATTAAACGAAAAGAAAAAAAAAAGCAAAACTAAAGCAACAGTGACTGTAAACAATATATCCTTTTATGCCCTTAAATCAAACACTTTTATTGCCACTAATGGGAGGGACATTTTGTTGTTGTTTGCTGCAAACATTATTTCAAAAAAAGAAAAATTGCCTTACGAAGTGTTAAGCATGTTTTTATAAAACATGTCTGTATATTTATATAAAACACATGTGGCTATAATAATAAGTACACAGTCATTTCTATTAACACATAATGCCCAATTTCAATTTATTTGGAGTGAGACAATTAGCATTGTAATTTTTCAAGATATTCAGCTTTAGCAACTGCTTTATAGATACAAAATGAAATGTGAAATTTTATTAGTTTTCCTTGATATTATTTTAAGTATTATTTTACTTAGAATAAAACAAATTTTTGGAAAAAAAACCTTTGTGAATAGCTTTTCATAGCATTTAATAAAAACAATTTCGATAAAAAGGATCCTAGATCCTTATTTGGTTTAAAGAAAGTGTTTATCCATCCAAAATTATTTAATGTGTAATTTTTATGCTCTATACATCTGCCTGCTATCAGTACATCTCTCTCCATCTCTTTTAGTTCAATCTCTATCTGCCTGTACCTCTATTATCTCTCCTTATCAGGCTTGTCAGACTTTTTCTCGACCTATTTCACCAAATTGATTTTAAAAATCGCCAAAACTCACCAAAATCAATTTTATGTAGTTTTTTCAATACACATTTGATAATAAATTTCGGTTTAAATAACCCTTTTTTTAATATAAGTTTTTATAAGGTAATCGTAGAAATATTTAGCAGAAAATAGCTTAAAGTAGCAATAAAATCGCCAAAAAAATATTTCTGTTATATTTTCTCATCCAAATTAAAAACACATTAACTACTATCTATAAGTAATATAAGAATAATGCTCAAAATTTTTGTTGGGTTAATTATTGAAACTATAACTTCAGCAAACTATTTGTTCCGAATTACAAAAAATTGTAAATTCCAATTTTAAAAATCACTACGTTTGGCGAGAAATCGCCATATCTGACAAAATTGCTCTTTGCATATATCTTACTATCGGGGTTGTCAGATGTGGCAATTTATCGAAAAACGTGGAGATTTTTTTTTGTAACTAGCTCAACATAGCCTTCGAAGCGATTAGCTTTGTGTGCAGAAAACACCCAGGGTCTATGGCGGGAATTGAACCCACAACCTCTGGACTGAGAGGTTGTGGGTTGTGTGGCTGCCACTCAGCCACAGGAGCACCCAACTTGTTTGGCATATAAATATTTGATTTTGCGACTTGGCGATAAATAAATTTGTTGAAGATTTTTCTGATCATTTTTTTTCAAAAAAAATTAACTTGAAAATTTTTGTAATTCATGAAAAGTAGTTTGTTGAAGGAGCGTAGTTTCAAAAATAAATCTCAACAAAAGTCGTCTGTAAGAACTTAAAACAATTTGATTTTGATAATTTTTCTTATAATAATTGTGGTAATTAATGCGTTTTGAATTTTGATAAGAAAGACTTACAAGAAATAATGTTATATAAATTTATACTAAAAAATGTGTTATACAAATTTATTATCAGATATATATTAAGAAAAACTGCCTAAAACTCATTTTGGCGACTTTTTAGCGATTTTTTAAATCAATTTGGCGAAATAATTCGGAAAAGATCTGACAACTCTGTTCACTATCCCACTCACTCTCTCTCTCTCTCTCTCGCTCTCTATCAATCTATCACAGTCTATGGCTTTGTATATCGCTCTGTCTATGCATCTTTACTATCCTTTTATCATATCTCTCTATCCATCTATCACTCTATCATTACATCTCTATATATCTTGCTATGAGAGCCGACAAGCTGTACACGTGTCAAAAAAAAATTTTTTTAGTCTTAAGCCTGATTCTCTGTTCACAATTTCGTGCGAAATGCTGTCAAACTACATATAAAAGTATTTGGTATGAAATATTTGCGAAATAAATTCGCAAGAGTAGTACTCTGTTCTTCGTGTGAAAAACACGGAAAATCATGTCTTTCCATGTAAAATTAATCTGGCATCATTTTAGTTTAGCTGCGAAACAGCATGAGCAGTACTTTTTTCGCACGGAATTTTAACAATGTTGCATACTTTCAAGCAATAAAAGCGGGAATTTTATTTTAAAAACCGCGAGTTGGGCTACATTTAGTACATGTAAAATTTTTCACGCGAAATAACGAATGGCACTGAAAATTTTTCAAAACTTCGAACAGAGTACCATGCTTTAGACACTGTTGGCGGACACCATATAATGTAGAACACTCAAAGAATGCTACGTTCATATTTTTAAAATTATATTTTGTACGTCCACAGTTTGTAATTTGCAGCTCATTTTCGATTTCTTTAACACAACAATACATTTGCAATGCATTTCATTGCTTTTCAAGATAATGAAACATTTATCATCACAATTTTTTTTTAAATTGTTTGAATTTATAAAAAAAACTTCTGAAATAATTTTTCAATAAAATTTTCAAACAAACAGGAAACAGAGGGGAAATATTAAATTAATACGGTAGCACGATTTTACTGGAAACTTCAAAATACCTATCCTTGTCAGAAGGTGAATGTCAAGAAAAAATGAGAGAATGGAAGTACCTTCTATATTTATATCATGCATTGGTATCATGCATTGGTGTAAATTTTAATATGGTTTGTGACTTTCAATATTGTAAATACATAGGAATTTGCTGGTTTTTGTTTGTTTTATTTAACTTATTTGTATATATGTACTGCAGTAAATTTACTGATTTTAATGTGTCTTTTTTGAAGTGTTTTTCATTTTAAACGATTTTTCAGTTTTGTCGCTTTTATCTCGTTTTGGAGTTTTTTTGTTTTAGATTTTTTTTTCATTTTGGCGATTTTTTTTTTTTTTTGTTTTTGCGGTTTTTTTAATTTTGGCGATTTTTTTTTTAATTCTGGGGATTTTTTCATTATGGCGTTTTTTAATTTTGGCGATTTTTCTGGTTTTCTTGCGATTTATTTTAGTCCTATAGACTAAATTTTTTGGGGCTTTTTTTCCTTTTTGGCGATTTTATTTTGTTTTTTGCGATTTTTTTCGGTTTGGCGATTTTATAATTTTTCTTACCGTTTTTGAAAATTTCAAGAGTTTTTTCAATTTATTGAAAAGAGTTTAAATATATAATAACGACTCTTTTAACAATACTTAATTTTTTATTAAAGTCTAAATAAGGATAACCATTGGCATAGTTAGAAGTATAATAGTTAATGCTGAAAGGATTATAATTTCTAGTTGGACGCCAAGGAATTGTAAAATTTATTCTATCCAAAAGAAATATAGAGGTTATATCATTTATCAGTTGCAGCGGGAAGGTAACCCTCAACATTTGACGACGACTTTTTAAAGTGGGTAATTTTATTAGCGCCAGACGTTTTTCATAAGATGGTACCGTTGTCTGAGGATCCCAGCCTAAGCCGCGAAGACAAAATAATAAAAATTGAACTTGTACAGATTCAATTTTACATTTTTATAAGAGGTAATCTCCGAAAGTGTCAGTCCAATTCTAAAAATTTTTTCAACAAAATGAAGAATGAAACCTACTTACAAATATAGACTGTATGAGGTTCCACTAAAATGCTTCAAATAGGATCCAGGAGCACTAAAACTCCTATACTACATCTTCATCGTGAGGAATTTTAAAGTGACTTTTGAATTTGCTACGCTTTATCGGATAAATCGCTGAACCGATTTTGATAGTATTGAAAACATGGCATTTATTTGTATGTATACATGGCTACTTCCGTATAAAACCAATGCCTTAACGGTAATAAAAATAAAAAAGATTTACATAATAATATATGTTAAAAATTTTATTTTTAAAATTAAAACATATGCATTTCGTTCCCGCTTATGGAAGATTTTAAATTTAGCTAACAATTTTGAAATTAAATAAGCACTTTAAACTTGATCGAACTATAGTATTTAGTATATAATATTTCCAATTCATGTATTTTTTTCTATCCAACCAAATAATTGTACTTTGACACTAAATTTGTTCAATATTTTTTTCTTTATTTTGCAATATCTTACAGCATACCCAAACACATATCCTTTAAACATTGACTATTGGATACATATTAAAGCACCTGAACGTACAAGGATCATTGTACAATTTCAAAAAATCGATTTGGAGCCACAGGATGAATGTCTGTATGACTTTGTAAGCATACAGGATTATGATATTGTATCAAAGATTATCCTAGAGCCGGGCACAAATGAAATACCAATGCCAGTTTTAATGTCAGATGAACAATTTACAGCTTATGAAAAGGATAATGAAGAAGGCGAAGGAGATGGAGATGGTGAGGGAGGTGTTGATGTAAATGAAGAAAATGATACTAACATTGATGGCAACGACGGCCATATAGATGTTAACGATGATACTAGTGATGATGCAGAGGAAGCTGACAAGGATGACAATGCTGCTAACGATAATCCAACAACAAATTTTTATAAAGAAACCAAAGAAGAAAACAACACAAGGTTTCAACTACAGGAGTCACATAGCAGAATGCGCCGTAGTATTTCGGGAACACACAAAAACATGCAAAGACACAGACAAAGTCACAAAAATCGCAAAAGAAGAAGAAAAATTAACTTTACCGCCAAATTACAAAAAGAAAAGCAAGAACAACTACAGGAAAGTACTCATAAACGAAACAGGCATCATGACTCGTACGAATTTCACAATATCGCCACTGACACAACGACTCAAGTAGTTTATCACAATTACCTAACGATGGCCAAAGAACGCAATTTACAGCAACGGGAAGGACAAAAAGAAATAAGCCGACTTGATAACAGTAATATCATAATACAACAACGAGGATATGTCTTAAGAAAATATCAACGCCAAAAAGATATTGTAACAACAAGAGAAAAGTATACGCGGCGTTACAGGTAAATATTTTCGCAATACCTCTTAATCTAAGTTTCAGCAATAAAAAAAATTTTTTTTGTGTTAAATTTATGACTGCCAAGAGATATTTAAAGTTATATTAGAGTTGATAAATACGCCAGAAAGGATTGTCTGAGATTAGCCAGATGGGAGAGTAAAAATGGTAAATAATATTATATAAGCAAATTGTTTTTCTAAATTACATCACCATACATCAAGTGAACTATCTCTTCATCTATTTCTCTCTAGTTCTCACTATATCTCTCTCTAACTCTTTCCCTCCCTCCCTCCCTCCCTCCCTATCACTCTTTCGTCCACTATATATATTTTTGTTATACATCACTTTCTTACTCTCTATTTCTCTCTTGCTAAGAGAAACGTCAATCGGTTTTGGTGAAAAAGTTAAGTTCGAAGATTATCGGGCCTGTTCTGCAAATCACGACATGCCAAATCACGGTGATTTCTAAAAATTAATAAAAGCTAAATCATTGCCTTTGTAAATTTTACGTTTTATAGCTTTGGAAGTTGGAAGAAAATATTATATTATAAATAAAAAAAACTTAAAACGCAATAAAAACCCACTATCAAGTCAGCTTTTAATAATTTACTTTTGAAATCACGTGATTTGAATTCACCGTGATTTTCAGAACAGGGGGGTATGTCGCTTAAGCCTTTTTGGTGGTTATGGCTCGATATATTGAAAATAATAAAAAAATAATAATTAAAAATAAATTTGTCCTGGGCTAATTTGCTCTAAGTAATATTGGAATTTATATCCATTTAGTCCCGGTCCAGACTTGCAATTTTTGTTGCAGCAACTTTTTATTTTTTAAATGTGTGCATACTCGTATTTCCATTTCAACACTCTCACATATATTTAAGAACAACAACAATTCTAGTCTGGACCGAGACTTACCGAAATACGTATCGGATTCGTGTGGCACATCTTCTCGTTTTCAAAATTTTTACCACTAGCTTAAGTACTTTTTAGCCTTCAGTTCTTCCAAAGACGACTTTCTAAATTGATTTAAATTAGTTTAACTTTAATAACAAAAACACAAAAACCATTAGCCAAGTCAAAACACATGAGCAAAATTTATGGTTCTTCTTTTAAAAGTATTTAACAGAAATAAAACCTAAACAACATGATTTTGCTAATGTTGTCGCTGAAAATGTATGAAATAAAACAGATTTTCTTACTCTACGTAAACAACAACAACCACAACAACCACAACAACAACACGACTGCAACACAAACTGCGTTAATGACTGACTTAAGTAATGCACAATTTTTTTTTTTTGCATTTTGCATTTAGCATTTTGCAAAACATTAACTGAAGACCCCATGTAAGGTCGCAACGAATTTGTAATGCCCTTAATAAAATAAATTTTTAAGCAACTATGGCAAATTGACAGACTGTGATAAATCAGCTTATAATTTTGTACAGAGAAAATAATTAAAAGTTTCGCCATGATTTATAACTTACTTTCACTTAAGAGATTTTTTTTTGTCTTTCTCTTGATTTAAATTAACCAAAAACATAAACTATAATTTAGTATAGCGTATTGTAATGCATGCCAGGATTTTCTGTGTACACAGAGCAAGCGCTTGAAATGTTGCTTTTCTGCGTTAAATAGCTTTAAGTTTATTATATTGTTTAATTCTTACACAAGCATTTTCCTTTTCTTTTAGTTAAGTTTTTTTATAAATAATTATTTGCAGGAAAGCTACATTGTAGAGCTTTCTGTTTTTTTTTTTTTAAGAAAATTATGTAAATTCATGCAATTCTTAAGATTAATGATAATTTATTATTGTTGTTTGCAGTTGCACTATTTCAGCTCTTGTTAACTTTAGTTTAAGATTCGTAATTTATATACAATTGTTGTTGCCTCTCTGTAGTTTTTGTCTTATTAAGCAAATAAAGTTGTAAGTGTAAATGAAATAATGAAAACACTAAAATTGTGTTTTGTTCAGTAATTTATGTAAATCCATTAGTTTGTTTTACATTTCCTTCAAAGAAATAGTTTTAATTTAGCTGCGTGTTGAATTATACGTTTAAGAACAAACCAGCAGCTAAATGTAACATTGTGGGGAAAAAGATTGTAAATTTATAAAAATCTTGCCTAATTCCTTTAAGCTCGGGGAAAGTAGTTAGGCAAGATTATTCTGTACGTATAAAGGTTGAATAACTTGGATATAATTTTAAATTTATTATAAAAAAGTTGTTAGGCTAGATTTTTTTTTTTAATAAAAATATTTTATAGCTAAAATTTTAATATAATTTTAATCATCAAAAAAATGCTTGAATCAATCAAACAATTGTTTGCTTTACAATTACAAGAATTGGAAAAATTTTAAATATTTAACTATTTTCTACAATTGGAATTTATACTGATCTTCCATCTTTATAAAAAAAATAACATGATTTTGAACTGAATTTTAATGGTGTTATTCAGTAAGAAGATTTAGGATATTTGAGAATCAGCCACTTCACTGTTTCTCTTTTTTTTTAATAAACTGCTGTCCCCAATAATAATAATTATTCTGTTAATTTAAGTTTGCAAACATTTTTCAACTCCTTTTTTTTAATATACACATATGTATGTATGTATGTATTTATGTATATATTTTTTTTAATAAGCAAAACCTATAAATGGCATTTTCATTTAATATTAATGAGAAAAAATATTAGGATTTTCTTTAATGTTTTCCTTTTTTTTATTTCATAAAAAACTTACAAATGGCATGAAAAACTCTATGTGGCTTTTACTGCTTCAATACAAGAATATATTGAATTCCGTTTTTCTTTTTCAAACATAATTTGCTGACTGCATCCTAATGACAAATAGCGTTTGGATTATGTTTGCATACATGGTGAGGAAAATTTATGATCCTAAGAAATTTACCACCACCAGGCACAGAAAGTCACATTGTGTGTATGAACATGTTTGTTCAGATTTTTATGATTTAAAAAGTGTTGGTGGGGGTAAATTTTTAAAGTTAACATAAATAACCAAACAACAAAAGATATAAGCCTACATGCATATATTTATTAGCTTATATTAATAAAAAAAATTATATATATATACATATAGAAATTTTTACTGTTCTTTTTTATATATTTTACAGCCTTAAGGGGCTGTAGGCAGGTATGAAATGTTATGGCATAAATAGAAAAACAAAACGTTGCTTTTATATACAAAGACAAATAATAATAATAATAATAATAATATTAATAATAATAAAAAAGATTCTTATTCCACAAAATATGCAATTTTTTAAATAATTTCTATAGCTTTTGAGGCGTTTTGTAATACGATATAAAAAAGTAAAACAAATTTGTTTGGAATTGACAGTAGTACTCGTATAAATCACTTAAATGTGACTCTGGAAATATGTACATCCTTTAGTCTTCTGTAGTTGTTGCTTACCTACCAGACTATTATAACAAAGCTTTTATTTTAACTGATGCTGTTCATTAGTTTAAAGATATATGCATATATATTAGAGTTCGACCGATTAATCGGCTTCGGCTTCGGCCAAAAATTGGTAATCGGCCAACATTCGGCCTATGGCAAAAATCGGCCAATTAGCCGAAGCCGAATATTTTTCATTCCAAGCTTGAAAAATAACATTATTTTTGGTCGTTGCTCGCCGACAGTGTCTACTGTGTTTAACGTTTTGAAAGGGTTACTTTGAAATACAACCCTGTTGCTTTCTATTTTCTTTTACTTGGACGTTCTTGTGAGTGATCATATGAAAAAGCAATCTAGAAATTGCAAAATAGTTTTATTTTTCTTGTTATGTATCCAATAGATATTACAGCTATTTCAGTGATCTGAAAAAAGCAAACTTTTTTCTTAATTCATATAAAACAAGTATCATTTTTAAAATTTAAAACATTCGGCTTCGGCTTCGGTTTTGGCCGAAGTTTAGGATTTTAGCCCAAGTTCGGCTTCGGCTTCGGCCAAAAAAAAAAACGCCTTCGGTCGATCTCTAATATATATATTCTTTTTATATCACCAAATTTGTGTCTAATAATTTGGATATTAAGATTTTATTTATTACACAGAATAACTAGCAGGAAACAACAAAATATGGCAGATATTTTTGTGGAATATCTTAATCCTCTAACTACAACACATAATGGTAATTTAGGGCTCTATTCTAACAAATTGTTAAAAATATCTTGGCCACAAAAACAGAACCCATTAAAGCCGAAAACTTAATACAAACAGCAAAAAACCAGCCAAACTCAAAATTTCACATTTTTTTATTTTTATAAACTCCCTTGCAGGACGAGTAAAAAAATGAAAAAAAATTAACTGCAGTATTTAAAAAAATCACTTAGATTTTAAGTACTCGTTAAAACAAAATTTCTATTTAAATTTTGAAGCACACTTGAAATACAAATTAATGTTTTTAGTACACGGCGGTAAGTTCCCCTTGGGGAATTTGTAAGAATAAAAGTGGGAAATCTTAAGTATAGTTGGTTTTTGCAGTTTGTGTTAAATTTTTGGGCTTAGGTGCTTGAAAGTGTTGCACAGTGTCATTTCCGAATGTTAAAATTACTAGACATAATCTGGACTTACAAATTATATCGCAGAAAAAAATTGTGTTTAAAATGTTTTGTTTTCTTCAGTTTTGCCGAGACTAAGTAATGGGTATTGTTTTCCAGTTTCGGAACTTTGAGCTGGTAACAACCAATTTAACAGCTGATAATTGCTTTTGTGTTAGTTCGGTTTTCCAATTGATAGTGCATCAACTTGCATGAAATCTGCGCCTGAAAATTTTTAAAATTTTCTATGAAAATAATGGGTTTTTCGTGCACTTTGTTCACATATTATAGTCATAATTCTTCATCAGAGCGACTAATTCAAATAAGTATTATATATATTATATATTATATTATATTAACCCTTAAACCATATTTAAATGCTGTCAAACTACACATGAAATATTTTCGAATTAAACTTGCAAAAGTAGTACTCTGCTCTTATTGCGAAAAACACATAAAATCTATCCGGCAGCATGTTGTTCCATGCAAAATGAATCTGGCCTCATTTTAGTTTCCGCTACGAAACAACATGAGCAGTACTTTATTCGCACGGAATTTTAACAATTTTGCATACTTTCAAGCAATAAAAGCGAGAAATTTATAAAAAAAACGCGAGTTGGGCTACATTTAAAACATGTCAAACTTTTAGCGCGAAATAATCAATGTTACTAAAAAATTTTTACAACTTCGAACTGAGTAGTAGGAGTAAGTATGTTCTGAGACATATAGTAGAATTTCAGTGCAAATATTTTTGCAGCGTATTTCAACTACATATGTACATGACTGTTTTAAAATTGATGTTTGCTTTTTTTTTTAGTTGCAGAAATACCCCTTTCAAGAACAGTTAGAGGATTAATGTACAGCAGTAAAATGTTGTTTGTAATGTTCTGGATAAATGTTCCGAAGAGGTTCCAAAAACCTTAACATCATACGATTTTCTACTTTTTTGTACTACGAAAAGACGCAGCTTTAAGTAGGCTTTGAAATTAGTTTCAGATGCAAACTCTTAAAATGTTGATACACGTATATCTTCTTTAAGTTCCTTCTACAAGAATAATTTATTATTTATTATTATTTTGAAAAAAAATTATTTTGTTGTACCGTGTAATAAGCCGTCAAATAAAAAATCAAAACTTTTCAATATGGAAAAAGTGCTTAAGTCATATTTAACTGCTTTGCAGGAGAGCACTTTTAAGCGTTCAAGCCGATTTTTAGAAATTTATTTCTTTTGCAGTGAAATTAGAAAATGCTCTGTTAACATTTATTTTTTTAAGCCAACATCGTTCTAATACATTCAAGTTGGAATATACCAAAGTATAACCTAAATTAAGCTATTATTCCACATGAGATTAGAAGTCTAAAAAAGATAAGTCGCAAGTCATAGTGCTATAACTTCCTGAAAAATAGTACAAATTAATTGAGATTTTGTCCAGGGATACTTTCGAATATGCAGATTACGGAGATACCATTAACTCAAAATCAGCTTGTCTCGACTTAAGCACTTTTTCCTATTTGCCACAGAAATATTGCCGACAGCGCGCATGTGTAGCACACACACAACTATGTGTTTGATGAGTTTATTTGACTGTCTACTGGGTAATTTATAACCCTTAAATTGCATTTCTTATTAAAACATTTTAATGCTCTTTATTAAAAGCACAAAAAATATGTCATATATGCAACATAGAAAAAGCATACAACAAAGATTTCATTTAATACAAAATCAAACAAAAAAAAGTCTCAAGTGGTTAATTGTTTAATATCTTAAGTTACCAGTCATTAAGGCAACAACTTCCTTTTCGATGTCAGCCAGAAAAAAATATTACAAAAATTATATCACTTTTATTATCATTGTTATTATTATCATTATTATATTATGAAGACGGAAACATTTAAGTTTTCTGCATTTTTTTTTTTTTAACAACAACACAAACTTAAGGAGTGTTTTGCCATATTAATGTCAAAGATTTAAATATAATTTTCAAAAACATCATATTTACTTTCAAAAAATTTGTAAGCAATCAAAAGGAGTGAACAGAGAAAAAACACTCATCTAATTGTTACTATACAAAAAAAAAAAAGAAATTAAGTAAATGCTTAAAACAACTTGTATATTTTTCAGCTTAAATAATGAAAAACTCTCAAAGGCTTTTGCTTTATATTTATTGTAGGCGTTTTCATTAAAGTTAAGCTATTATGTGTGTGTGTGTGAAGTATGACAAGTTATGCAAATTATATAATTTCAAAGTTTGCTTTTAGTTTGCAAACTTTGCAAATATTAATTTATTATAATAACATAATTAACAAATAATATATAGTTATGGAAATTTTAATATATTTATATGTTTTTTCCTTTGCTATAAATTTAATAAATCTCTTTTAAATAAATATTTGAAATTAAGTGCTTTTTATAACTTGCCCCTACTTGGGGTTAAGCACATGCAATAAATTTTTAAATACGTCACAATGTCAATATTTACTACAACATCTTTACAAGGTTAAATATAATTATTGAAAAAAATATATATATTTACTAGAAAGCTTTTTAAATACATAAGCGTTAAGACTCGCTTATATGAGGCAGACTCGGCTCAATAAGTTTTGAAAAATTCATTGACACTTTTACAACAGATAGATGACATTCTGGGTGCATCCTACGCGCTACAGTAAGTAATAATAACCACTTCTATACAACTCTAGCTTGCATAATGTGCGGGCGGTCAGGCGACGAAAAACGCTCCATAGCGACTAAATTTTCAGAAGTTATAATGCTATTTATATACCCCTAATGCCCTTAAGATTCATTCTGTTCAAGCAGTAAACTACACATAAATAAGGTTTCTTTGCTGTACCCTGTACTAGGTAAAATAATTCTAATTTAAAGCAACATACAAAGGGCCCTATGTATAAGCAAAAATTGTCATAAAGTTAGCATAAGTGACGAAATTGAATCAGTTGTTAACGAGTTCCTCCATACAATTCGACATTAAGAATGGTCGTATTACCTATTTTTAACCCACCTCTAAGTCCTAGCATGATTTTTAATGTAAAGTATCATGGCAAAACTCTTTAAGATCATGATCAATTTTGCCACTTATGCTAACTTCATGTTAATTTTTGCTTATACATAGGGCCTTAAATGTTTCTTTTTTAAACTTTGTTTTTGAGATATACATAAGTTGATAAATCTGTTTTATTATATTCTTACAGCATTTAAAAATAACTCATTTTTATCAAAGAATTTACTCCACCCTAATATACTTCCAGTATAAATTTCTTTTACATTTTATTTTAGCGTCTCTCTTATCTTTAGCACCCAAGAAGATGAATGACTTTCCATTTTAAGTGACATTTTGTTTTAAAAGCATTTTTATTACTTCTTTTTTCATTATTTCGCTTTAACACACAGACATACTCTAAGTTGTTTTTAAAAAGTTTGCATGAATTCTAGTCTTATTTTAATGGCATAATAAAGAGAAAACTAAGTAGATGTTATATATTTATAGGCCTCTAAGTATGTCTTTATGTATGTATGTATAGCTGATGTACCTGCATTGTTCTACATATGTAAATATGCAGTAAAACTTGAAATTCTTAATGGATGTAATGCAAAAATAGTTTGGAAGTAAAACAAAAAAGCATTAAAGATATATGTTTAAAAAAGGGGAGAAATAAATATATTAAAGTCTAGAAAATGATAAGACTTAGTCGTGGGCAACAATTACTTGCGAAACAGAAAGTGAATAGACATGAGATTCTTTATTTTTTTTTTTTTTTTTTTTTTTGGCTATGCAAAACTAGTATTTAAAAGAATATTATTATTCACTCTTAATGGTTTGAGTCCAAGGAATAAGTGAAAAGAAGTGGAATATGCGACAGAAAAAATTCATCACGTTCGTTGCTTAAATCTTTTGTTTTATGCACTCGTACATATTTATAACTTTTGATAGATTTAAAAATATTTTCAATGCGATTTAGTTTTTTAGATACATTTTTCATTTAAAAAAATCCGAGTAAAAGGCGAAGACAGTTATAAGGGCTTCAAAATTATAATTTTTTTAAATTTGATATCATTGTTACTACCCAGTAAACAAGGTAGTTTCCAAGGAAGTTAATAAGATACCAAGCTTCGTATATTCCAAAGTAGAGCAGATCTGTATGACTTCTAATGCTTTAAACAGGGTTAGCATTGCCAAAAGGTTTCTATTGATATCTTTTCAGTAAATCTGAAATAATGTCCGTGGTGTTAAGTGTATCTAGGTCCTTGGTATGTTTTTTTTTCAATAATTGCAAAAAAAAGCAATGTGAGTCCGATCACAGGGGAGATGTGTAAACATCAAGTAATGAAATTTTTTTAATATTCGCTTATGGTAACTAAAATAAGTTATATAAATTTTTGACTCTACTGTATTTAAAAATCTATGGAAAACTGCATCTATAGTAGTGGAATTCTTAGTCGTGGGGTTTGCGGAGAATTGCTCATATGCAAGTGGAAAACGTCAAATAAAAATTTTTATAAAGTTTGCGACTGTGGGTTTGCAAAATTTGTATTAAAATCTCCACCCATAATAATTGGCATGAGATGGATATTGTTACCCAATTTTCGTGCACCAGCTTCAGTGTAAGGCAACAGTACGTAATGAAGATATGTTGTAATATAATATTATAAATTCTTTGTAAAGACTGCTATATATCTTTTAAACAAATATTTGACATTTAAAACGCTCATTTATTTAAAAGTTTATATTTATTTTATATTTTTCAACTTTCTAACAAAATGATCCCCACTGGCAACACTATTACACTTTAACAAGCAATTTCTATTAAAATTAACAATGCTTCTGAAGGTATGCTTTAAAATTCGGTTGAGTGTATTTCTATGCAGCTGTTAAGTTTCTCTATACTTCTTGTTGTCCGTATGATTCCACTAATACACTCATACATAGCTCACACCGATTTGATAACGCTTTACGATTGATTAACGATTACATCGCACATCTAACTGAAAATTTGTGATTGTATTGTGAAACAGATTTTTACCCCCACGTATAGATGTTTACACATCAAAAATAATTTTTAATGACTTTTATGGAGGTAAGAAAATCCCACCATCACCACTCATGGACAGGCCAACAGATGCCGAAAGAATCCGAGATGTAAAAAACATTTTCGTGTTCATAAGAGCATGTACTGTAAAGGCCAACGCAAGCTTCATACTTTATATCAACCATTATTATAGAGCGCCCATATATATAAAAAATTATTATTAATTCATTTATATTTATTGATTTATTTAATTTATTATATTTATACAAGAAATTAATGACTAAGACTAACACAAACAAAATTTGTTCACTACTACATTTGCAACAATTTTACATTGAAATCAATAGTGACAGTCAATTGAGTAGTCATTTGATCGGAAGTGATGATGGAGTTGTTTATTACCTAGCATATATGTGCATTAGGGCGGATCGATTTGTATGTATGTTTGAATTTGCACAAACATTTGTGATTTTTTGAAATATTTGTATGGGGAACTCCCAGGGGTGGTTTCAGGGAGTGTGCCACTGGCATAGGTGGGTTGGCCCTCAAAAATTAGTGGTGGTCGGTCATACATTTTGACTCGATTGAGGAACTCTAAATTGGTCAAAGTGAGATTTTTCAAAATTTGACTCTTCAAGAAAATTAAACCCTTCGGATCAAAAGTCGGGACATCAAAATACATTTTAGAGGTATAGTTCTTTCGGCAAAGTTGCTTAATTTGATCCCTAGAATATGATTTTCCTTGTAATTTGTGCGATTTTTAAATCAACCCGCCCTAACTTTTATGTTCGTTAAAGTGAGATGCAACATCACACGTACACATAAGTTTCCATTACATTTTTTAATTTTGACCTTCATAATGTGATTAAAACTTTGCTCTACGCAATGATGAAATAACTTTTAGATTCATTTTAAAATGATTAAGTTCTTCATTTGTTGATAGACTTGCCTTCATAAAAATGTTCCTGCTGTTACTGCCGCACAATATTCACTGTCTTCAAGAGCATCTATAAAATTCGTTACAAACAATTGCAACATTCTGAATGTATTTTGTTTAAAGCAAACGATTTTTGTTCAACACTAAACACTTTATAATTCTTTATTAGTTTCCAGAGAGAGAGAGAGAGAAAGAGAGAAAAAAAGTTAACTGGCAGCCAAGCCATCATAAATAACACCTTCTTTTTAAAGACCTTACGCACCTCTTTATTAAGATTTTTATTTTTATAATTTAAAGATCAAATATTTTCTTTTGTACCATGTTGTGCTAAGTAAGAGGCAAACGTACGTACTTAGTTTGCACTACAAATACTCGTACGTATATCTATATTTCTATTACGTATCTAAGTTAGTAAGTGGCATAACTAATCTCTTTACATCTAAATACAGTTTTCTTTTAAAGAAGCTAAAGAGGAGCAAAAACTTGGGTTTTTTTTTATTTTATTGATTTATTTATACATATATTTTTTTACCACTACACTGAAAGAATTTTCGGCATAAACTCTATGAATTTCGACATTAATCTTATGAAAAATTCATTAAAATTCAACGAACGTCACGCTTCGTTGGATTAATGAAACCAGTTTCGTCAAAATTATTTTATTGAAAACTTCATCAAATTTATTTAACAGTGTAATTAATGCAGTGCTATAACTTCATCGAAACAATAAAATAATTTCATGAAAAGAATGAAATAGCTTAAATATAAAGGGGTTTCTTAATAATAAGAAAATATTGTTGTCATAAATCCAATAATATATTCTTACGAAACCAGAATACCAACGAAGCAATTCTAATGAAATTCTTTCACAATATTCATGAAATTTTCATTGGATTTGTGAAATTATCATTAGATTTGTGAACAAATTTTAATGAAATTATTTCATTGGACTTATGAAGCAAAATTCTTTCGGTGTAGGAATAGTTTTTTTTTTCTTTATACATAAATACATCGTGTTTTTGTGGGTATTCCTTTAGTAAGTATTAACACTCCTTCTACAAACGAATTTGAATCTGGCTTAAATGCGGTAGCTTTTGCCTACTGACTGCTGTGGTACGTTATTTTTTTAATTCCATACACCTCTTGCTGTTATTTTCTTTTCTTTATAATTTTCGTTTTATTTTGTTTTGAAATTTTCTTTTAACCTGCTGCACAGCTTTAGTCATGCCGCTAAATACAATATGCTAAGTATTAAGTAATATTAATATAAATTTAATTTAACATTTACAAACAACATGCGTTTAGGAAAACCAAATAAATAAGGGCGGAAGGTTAACGAAACATCTTAAGTCTAATTGAGATATTTTTAGACATTTTTAAATTTAATCTATATTCTGTTGGTACTTCGTAATTTCTTCAGTGATTTTATATTACAATATATATAATCTTCATGTTACACAATTTAATTTTTTTCCAAATGATCAAAGAGGATGAATTACAACTAGAGATGCTAATCGGGACAGGTTTTTTGAAATCACGGGCTTCGGGATTTAGTGATGGAGTCTCGAAATCCCGAACCGGAACCCCGGGATTTTCGGGACTTACAAAATCCCGAAAACATTTTGCACAAATGTGCTTCTTTATGTTAAAAAATAATATTTTAATTTTACAAAATATTTTTTTTTCATATTTAAAGGGTACTTATTCAGACAGTTAATTGCAAATTTTCATTGAAAAGTTCAATGTATGTAACATTTTTAATAGAAAAGAAAACGCCATAAGATATATTATGTATACACCATATAATATTATCTACTAAAATATTTATTCAAAGCAAATTTTTTGTTTTAACTTTTTTATAACAGGGAATTTCTAATAATTTTTGATGTAGAAGATGACAGTCAAAAACATTATTTTTGCAAAAAACGGGATTCAGATAATCCCGAAAATACCGGGCTTTAAAATTAAAAAATCCCGGGCTTCGGGATTTGAATAGTTCCGAAAAGCCCGGTATTTCCGGGATCGGGATTTCCCGTTTAGCATCTCTAATTACAACCAAATATGTAATCGATATTAAAAAATTTATTATAAAGTAAAATATCACAGCTAATTAATTACACTGTGCTACAAAAGTTGAGAAAAAAAATATTCAGGGATTCTAATGTACCAATTCTATTTTGTTGGAGTCCATGGATGACGAAAATACCGTTGGTTTTTTTAGGTCACTTCATAAAGTGATTTTATAACGGTAAATGTAGTGAAAAACGGGGTTTCTTAGCTTTTCAGTTTTAAACAGTTGTAACTTCTTTGTTTCCCAACGGATTTCTTTTAACTTTTCGTTGGTTAAAAGGCTCGAATATTATCTTTCAATAAAGATATATTTTTTGTAAATCGACTAAGAAATGGCTAAGTTACAGTCGTTGAAGTGTACAAAAAATCCATTAAAAAGTATTCTTTTGTAACTCATAAGGAACTTATAGCCTGAGGAAAACAAAATAATACTTTTTTAATTGGTTTTTTGTATACTTCAACGACTGTAACTTAGCCATTTCTTAGTCGATTTACAAAAACTATATCTTTATTGAAAGATAATATTCGATTCTTTTCACCAACGAAAAGTTAAAAGAAATCCGTTGGGAAACAAAGAAGTTACAACTGAAAATCTAAGAAACCCCGTTTTTCACTACATTTACCGTTATAAAATCAGTTTATGAAGTGACCTAAAAAAACCAACGGTATTTTCGTCATCCATGGACTCCAACAAAATAGAATTGGTACATTAGAATCCCTGAATATTTTTTGTGTATCACAGTGTTATTCTTTAAGTTGTCGTTGTAAAATAAATTAACTTGAAATCACAAAAATTTATTTAGAATTTTAATATTTAAACTTTCTTTTTAATTTAACCAAATTTTTTTCAAACAAACTATGCAGCAACTAAACGTTTTGGGGTTCCCAATATTATTGCAATTCAAAAGGTTTTAGTTGCCAGTTGCAATATGTTATAAAATAATGGCAACTGGCAACGCAACTAAACTTCGCTTTTCATCCATAAGACTGCGTTTACATAAGGAATTAATTTTGAACAACTTTTGTGTCTTAAGAAATAGACGAGCATATAATGAAAAGGGCAGTCATTACATTTTCCTCTCTCTTTCTCGCATAAAATAAAAAGTTGCTCAACTAAAATTGCCAAGTGTAAACGCAGTCTAATCGAGCCATTATTTTTTTATTTATATCCTTTAAAACTACATAAAGTTTTATTTCTTCCTCACACTAAGTTTTTTATTTTCATATGGAAGTGAATGTACTCAACCACAAAAACTTTATTAGTTTTACCATGATTGAAGAACGCATAAAACCATTGGTTAAAATTGTTTTTTCATTCACAAATAAGAAATTTTCGCACTTTTCAAATAGATTTTCTTTAAACCTGGTACTACAGATTACAAGCGTAATCAGGCCATAAGTAACAAAATCGGTCAAACTGTTCTAAAGTGATGAGATTATAAACCTAAGGCAAATCCTTGCATCTTTTATATGTTTATATGTATATAAAAGTTTAGCAAAACTATATGCGCAATCTCCAGTATATTTAAGTCTTGCATTTGTTATTTCTATGGGATAAATGCCGAACGCAAGTACAAAGCACAGCAGGTGGTTTAGTTGGAATTGAAATGTGAATGTTTAATTTAATGCGTAAACCAAAAAACGAAAAGGTGAAAAGTATAATAAGCTTTTATAAGCGTGTGCGTTGATTGTTATTGTGCTATTTCTAACGCAATTGTAGTAAAACAGGAAGGCCGCTGAGAAGAGATGCACCTTAAAACTAGCAATATTTTTATTATTATAAAATATTATTTCTTACTTAAAAATTATTTTAATAATTTTTAGCATACAATTACATAAATTTCTAGCGACAAGACAAATAATTTTTTTAAAGATTTACCTGGTACGGCCTTGACAGTAGTAAGTTATTTAAAAAAAATTCATTTAGAAATGTTTGGGGGGAGTCATAAAGGTTATATTATCATAATGTGTTAAATTATTTAAATATGTTCGTCTTTAGGTTTCAGTACACCAAATATGAAAAGGCACCCTGTTGTTTTCGCTACGATGTCCGTCTTTTCGTCTCTCTCGAGAACCGTAACAGCCATGGACCTGAAAGTTTCACAGAATATGTAAAACTTTGCTCGCTACAGCAACAAATATAAGACAGTTAAAAATTAAAGAGTGTTCTAAAGTGAGCAACGAAACATGTGAAATTCTAATTTTATATACCGCCAATTATATATACGACTATGTAGGCACTTGAAATTTTCAAGGCTAGTGTATTTTTACGCAGGATACACCAATTAACATTGAAATTTAATAAATCAAAATAAAAGGTTATTCTATCAGTTAATGTAATTTTGACAACTTGCTGAATCTGGGAAACAGTAAGAGGTAAACTCTTGACATTTTCAAAAACGATAAAACTAACACCTAATTCACACGAAGACTTTTATGAAGTCTATTTTTCGACGTCATTTTTGGTTTGATAGCGAACGGGGTAGAGAAGAAAGAGGGGTAGAAAAAATGACTCGATTTCTGTTTTCTATGGTTTTTTTCATATTTTTCTTTACACAAATTTGTGTTCCTGTTGTTACGTTTTATTATTAATATTCTCATATTGGTGTGTTCTTCGAAGGAAAATTTTATTAATAAAGTACCCTGTCGGAAATTAAGTTAACTTTAAACAAACTATTTCACAAATAGTACTGACTGACACTTGGATTACTTTCAATGTAATCAACTGACTATTTTAACATGGCTAACTTAAAGTTGACTTTTTTAAATCACCTGGTAGTCTGTAAATTAAAAAAAATTTTCCGGGGTTCGAACATGTATCATCACACGTTACTCAATGCGCTATCACTCGGCTAAGGTACCATCTAAAATAACAACAGCAAAATGTTAATATAAAACTGAAATGAGTTTCAAGGTAGCTGAGAATAATTTTGTTGGCTCTCATCAAATTTTATTACGTACTCAACTTAAGAATTAGTTTTGGGTTTGTTCTGAATGACATTGCAGTTAGCTTTTAGTCAGTCTAAGATAATAATATTAAATTAATTATTTTTGTAGTCAAGCACACATTCTCCGACAGGGTATGTAAATGTATGTATAAGCAATAAAAATCAAAATCAATAAAAAAAATTAGACATGTAAAAATAATCATCGTATGAATGCAAATAATTTTTGGTAGCAACTTCAAAAGGGAATCAAGAAAAATAGACGTCATAAATTTCATCGTCTAAATCCGGTGTAAGAAATTCCAATATTAAAAAAAATCGTCTAAAACCGAGAAAAATATCCAAAAACGCACAAAGCGCCAAAATATAAAAATCGCTAAAACTAAAATAATTCGCCAAAAACCGAAAAGATCGGCGAAACAAAAAAGGCAAAAAAAAAGGAAATACCGAAAACCAAAAAAAAATCCAAAAACAAAAAAAAATCGCCAAAACAAGAAAAATCGCAAAAAACCGAAAAAAACGCTAGAAGTAAAAAATAGCCAAAAACCGAAAAAATCACTAAACAAAAAAAGCGCCAAAATAAAAATCCGCTATAACTAATATAAATCGCCAAAACCCGAAAAAATCGTCAGAAAAAAAACGCCATAGCTAAAAAACGAAAAAAGCATAGAAATAAGAAAAATCGCCAAAGCGAAAAAAACGCTAAAACTAAAAAATATCCAAAAATCTAAAAAATCGCCATAACGAAAAAAAGCGTCAAAATAAAAAAAAACGCCGAAAACCGAAAAATCCCGAAAACGAAAACAGCTCCAAGGGTAAGGAAAAACGCCAAAGATTACAAAATTGTCATAAGCGATAAAAAAAAAGTTTAACGGGTACTTAACATTTTTTAAAAATGTCTACATTAGGAATGATTGTATAGGCTAAATTTCTTATAGTATTACATATGAAGTATCGCACTTTTCAGAATTTAATGCTTTTATTTTTCTTTCAAAGAAACCTTTTAGAACATTATGACAATATGACCTTTATGAGAACCATTTGAATTCTTCACTTATGCACTCGAAATTAAAGCAATAAAAATAAAACAATTAAGTAAATTAATAAAAAAAATCTAAACGCTTTTAACTCTACTAAAACCACTGTAAAAAGTATGGTGCGAATTTATATGAGCCAAGGCTCCGTACTTTATTCAAATACGTGTTCTTCAAGAAAGCGAAATTCTTGATATTAGCCATTATTCAGACGGGATGAAAATCATCTATGGGAAAATTTTTGGTTTAGTTTTAAATCTTTTAAAAAAACATTGATACTGCTGGTTGGGCCAATAAGTGTATAATTTTTTGCAGTTTCCGCCTTCTAACTGAAAGGGCACCACTGCTCCCGTTCACAGCCAACTGTTAAATTTTGAGCCAGCTACGTCATTTAGTTTATCTCTGACAGCCATTCATAGCAGACTTCCGCATGATTTGAAAAAAAAATATGAACAAAAGTGAACTCATTAAGCATAATTTTTTGCGAAAAAAAAAATAATTATCATTAAAATAAATCTAATGATAGAATCAAACAACTTAATAATTGAAATTTTGAACAAAATAAATTTTAAAAAATTTATATTGAATAAACTAAGTACGTTGATTAAAACTCTCAACATCAATCAAGCACATTAATCTTATCCCACTTAATATCTTTATATAAAAGCTATGAAAATATTTCAGGAATTATTAAATATTTAAACACAACAAAAACAGGTTCAACAAATATTACAACATATTTCGTTTTCATTAACCGAATGATTGAGTCAGTTAAAAATTTAAATGGAATGATTGAGAAATAAATGATTGAACGAAACCATGACTTAACTCAATGCAGATACATTACAAAACAATGTCTTTAATTGAAAAAACTGATAATAATTTTCTCTTGTGAATGGTTTGCATCCTTGTTTAAGGAAAAAATTTCACGAAAGAGCATACACATGTTAGAATTATTAAAATAAAAGAAAAAGACACATTTTGCATCTAAAAAATGATTGCATAGCTAGAGATCATGCCTTAAAATTAATGAAGACAAAACAAATATATTTTTTTTTAATTAAAATGTTGCTATTATTTCCAACAAATTTATAACAAATGACAATAAAAATTGTCCTAGACAACATAATGTCTAATACGTCGAAAATAAAGCTGTTGTAAAGATAACAACAAAAAATTAGAAGAACAAAAAACAACTCCATATAAACAACGTATTCTTTTTCTTTTCTTTTGCCAACCACAGCCGATAACGCTTCTATCAGTGTTAAAAATCTAAGATTTTAATTAAACTTTTTATTTCTTCTGAAAACAGTTTTTGTTTCTCAAATAGTAAAACAACAACAACAACAACAAAAAAGCTTTTCAAAATAAGTCTTACTGCACATAAAGCACGAAAAACACCCACTTTTTAAACATTCACGGCTATAGTTCCATAAAACCTTACAAAAAAAATATCTATGGGTAAACAAATTTTTTAGTAACAACTTTATTTGCTTTACAAATGGAAAATAAAAACTTACAAACGATATTTAAAATTTCAAACCACAGCAAAGTTATCTTCCCAAAACCATCACAATTAAAGAGATTAAATTGTTAAGATTGAAAAATATGGCAAAAAAAGGCACTGCATCAATAAGCAATATTGTTTTTATTAAAATAATAATGAATAGTTTCGTAGAAAATAAATCCGAAAATTATGACGAAAAGCAGGTACATATTTCTTTTTTTTTTTTTTTTTGGTAACACAAAAAAGTTGTGAAATTGAAAGTAGTAATTTTTTTTTAAATCATAAATTTTTGTTTATTGATTTTTTTAGTTCAAAATTATCGAAAGCTAAACACATTTTTTGGGGGGTTTCTCTTTTCAGCTAGAAAAAAAGATCTGTATGACTTTGTAAGAGCTTTTTTTCTGCAGCGGGGCAAAAGATTATATTTATACACCCTACTCAAAAATAAGTACATTGAAATTTATATAGCAAAGGCATTATGCCCTGTCATTAGGTTTTTGACGCTACGTGTATAGCAAATGTGATTGATGGGATCACAATTGTCAATAATCTGATGACAAAAGTCATTAAAAGCTTGTGTGTTATTTCGAAATTTCATATAAGCTGTGGCCATAACCTTTTTGACCATAACCCTGTTGGCCCAGCGTAATCTTTTTTGGCGCACGTTCGCCTGACGAAGTCCCCAATTTGGGTGTCTGGAGTATTGTGATGTATGTATCTATGTTTCATCCACAGTTTAAAAACGGCGCAAAAACTTTTTCGGCTTGAGTCTGAACCAGCGTTTAAAAACTTCACATTTGTGCATTTTCTTTTGCTTCTGCTTATACTCCTGCTTCTTTTTTTAAAGAACAAACACAACCCGCAAAGTGATTAGCTTGTCTGCGGAAAACACCCAAGGTCTATGGTGGGAATCGAACCCACGACCTCTGGACTGAGAGGCTAGCATCGCTGCCACTCAGCCACAGGGGCACCTGAAAATTCAAGAGTCGCAGTAGCAGTTAACACAATAAACGAATAGTTACTCAAAACGAAGATCTTCCACTCTTGACATGTTCGAAAAGTTTTCTGTTTGTATGACTGCTGCTTTATATAAATCGGAAGTTATCGTATTAGAGATGTTGTGTGTTTTTTCTCTTCTTTTAATTTTGCAGTTTCAATTGCGTATTTAATAGAGGTCGACCGATTAATCGGCTTCGGCTTCGGCCTTCGGCCAAAAATTGTTAATCGGCCAACATTCGGCCTATGGCAAAAATCGGCCGATTAGCCGAAGCCGAATATTTTTCATTCCAAGCTTGAAAAATAACATTATGTTTGGTCGTTGCTCGCCGACAGTGTCTACTGTGTTTAACGTTTTGAAAGGGTTACTTTGAAATACAACCCTGTTGCTTTCTATTTTCTTTTACTTGGACGTTCTTGTGAGTGATCATATGAAAAAGCAATCTAGAAATTGCAAAATAGTTTTATTTTTCTTGTTATGTATCCAATAGATATTACAGCTATTTCAGTGATCTCAAAAAAGCAAACTTTTTTCTTAATTCATATAAAACAAGTATCATTTTTTAAATTTAAAACATTCGGCTTCGGCTTCGGTTTTGGCCGAAGTTTAGGATTTTAGCCGAAGTTCGGCTTCGGCCAAAAAAAAAACGCCTTCGGTCAATCTCTAGTATTTAATCGCTTGCTGGAAGAAATGTTGTTGTTGTTTATTTCACTATTATATTTGTACGTACAGGAAAAAACACTTATACCCATACCCAAAAACATTTCTGCTTCGTTAACTTCGTATTAGACTTGGGTCGAACTCATTCAGTCGGTCGTTTTTGACATAAACTGATAATCAAACCCATGTAATTTAAATGGGTTTGATAATTGCTTTGTGTCGACCGACTGAATGAGTTTGATCCAAGTCTACTTTGTATTTAGACTTGTATCGAACTCTTTCAGTAGCTCGTTTTTGACACAAACCAATGATCAAACCCATGTAATTTAAATGGGTTTGATCAAACGATCAAACGAGCTACTGAAAGAGTTCGATACAAATCTATTCGTATTTATTTAAAGCAGCAGTCAGTCAAACCTAAAACTGTACGAACATGACGACAGCTGGAGCTCTTCGTTGTGTATATCTATTCGTTTATTGTGTTAACTTCAACTACGACTATTTGAATTTCAGAATCAGAAGTATGAGTAGACTTGGGTCGAACTCGTTCAGTAGTTCATTTTTGCCACAAACCAATGATCAAACCCATGTAATTTAAATGGGTTTGATCATTGGTTTGTGGCAAAAATGAACTACTGAACGAGTTCGACCCAAGTCTAAGTATGAGCAACAGGTAGACTTGGGTCGAACTCGTTCACTAGTTCATTTTTGCCACAAACCAATGATCAAACCCATTTAAATTACATGGGTTTAGACTTGTGTCTAGACTTGTGTCCAACAGTTCTTTTTGAACTAGTTTGAGAGCGTTTGAATCAAAAGTTGTTTCAAATCCATTTAATTTACATTGATGGTTTTGACTGGACTTGTGTCGAACTGAGCGAACTAGTTCTAAAAGAACTGTTGGACACAAGTCTAAAATAAATCGGAAGTTATCGTATTAGAGATGTTGTTTGTTTTTTCTCTTCTTTTAATTTTGCAGTTTCAATTGCGTATTTAATCGCTTGCTGGAAGAAATGTTATTGTTGTTTGTATTACTATTATATTTGTACGTACAGGAAAAAACACTTATACACACAAAACACACATTCAAACACAAACCCAAAAACATTTCTGCTTCGTTAACTTCGTATTATAGACTAGACTTGTATCGAACTCTTTCAGTAGCTCGTTTTTGACACAAACCAATGATCAAACCCATTTCAGTCAGTCAAACCGAAAACTATACGAACATGACGACAGCTGGAGCTATTCGCTGTGTATATCTATTCGTTTATTGTGTTAACTTCAACTAGACTTGGGTCGAACTCGTTCAGTAGTTCATTTTTGCCACAAACCAATGATCAAACCCATGTAATTTAAATGGGTTTGATCATTGGTTTGTGGCAAAAATGAACTACTGAACGAGTTCGACCCAAGTCTAACTTCAACTACAACTCTTTAAATTTCAGAAGCAGAAGTATGAGCAACAAATAAAGGTCGAGCATTGCCAAACACTCCTTTGAAATAGACTTGTATCGAACTCTTGCAGTAGCTCGTTTTTGACACAAACCAATTAGCAAACCCATGTAATTTAAATGGCTTTGATCATTGGGTTGTGTCAAAAACGAGCTACTGAAAGAGTTCGATACAAGTCTACTTTGAAATGGCTGATGATGTACGTTGTCCTTGAAGCAGAAATCTTTTCTGTTAACAGTGTTGGACAATTGATCACAGAGTTGACATCGTAATGATGAAGATTTTTATGAGTTCAAAAACAAAGACACTTGCCATAGCATTGATGGCGCATTACATCGACATTATGACGGTTTTTCTATCAATGTAGTTTAGTTATCAAGCCAGTAGGCAGTATACTAGCGTATTAGTCGGAGAGACGCAGGTTCGAATCCTGCCGGTTATTGCTGCAGACAAGCCAAGATAGCTTCCCAGTTTGTAACAGTTTAGAAAAAAATCTAAATCTTAAAAATAACGTGCCAGGTACAATTTCATTTCCCAGCAAATGATATTTGAGGCCATCAGAGCAAAAGTTGCATAAGCCCAATTTTTTTAATTGCTAACCTGGTGATAAAAACATTCCTTACATCTGCAATATCAATACAAAAGTAAAGGAAGCCACTTTTTTTACTCAAAAGAAGATGGAGCAGAAAAATCGCTTTTCCAAAGCAAAGTAATAGAGCAAATAAGTAATTTAAATAGTTTGGGTTTAAATAGTTTGGGGTTATAGTATAATTTATCCTATATAGACCTTATGCGAAAAATTGTCCGCACCATTAAGCCAGATAAAGTCTGCATTAAGGCTTTGATAAACCAAACTTATATACTTTTTTGATACATACATATATCTGTGGCAATAAGGAAAAACTGCTTAAGTCGCATTTTACTGTTTTGCAGGATTAATGCCCTAATTCAGTAAGAAGATTTAGGATTTAGATTTAGTTTTTGTTTAAAAATGCTTCAGAGTTCTTGTCTCTAAATTATTTTCTTCAAAAATGGTTGTTGTCTATGATAATGAAATATATAAATATTCTTATGAATTGAATAGGCTAATGTTCGTAACGATTTTTAAGCCAAATTACATGTGATAATTATTAATGAACAAATAACATCAAAGTTAGTTGTAAATATTCTGACAACAACACATAGTTGAACGCAACAGCCAGCCGTTTTCGAAGACCACTAAACCTTCCTCATCAGTGTTCTTGCCATGTTTTTAAAACATAAAAATTCAATTAAATTATTATACAATAGTTTGAAAAATATATGAAAAAATGTGTTTTGGCTTATAATGTTTGGAACAAAATCATAAAGCAAATACACGAACCGGCTAGCATAGACAATAAATAATAATCGTTTTAAAGAATCAAAACTGCTTAATTTTTTCTTCAATAGACAAGACGATACATTAGGGCATAAGCTATTATGCCGAATGAGTTTGGAAGTAAAAAAAAAAGATAAGTCACAAGGCATAGTGCTATAACTTCCTGAAAAATTACACCAATAAATTGAGATTTTAATCAGGGGTACTTTCGAATATGCTGATCAGGGAGGTAACATTAACTCAAAATCAGCTTATCTCGCCTTAAGCACTTTTTCCTTTTCGCCACCGATATACATATCTTCGCTCTAGTATGATTACCAAGCGAACTACTCTTGTCATATTATTTTCCATGACACTTTTTCTACAATGTTTACTTTTTAGTATATTTTTGCAAGAAAAAATAATAATATTTTTAATTGGGTTCATGGTGGTTAAATACAATTGACTTTAAAAAACTACTGATTGCTGGATATATATTTTTTTTTATTTTTTCTTTATCTTTTAAGGTTGTCTTTAAAATACAATAACAACTACTTGAAAAACGCCTGCGCACTTTATGAGTATAAATATATTTCTCGGTTTTTTTTATTTTGCTCTCCCCCAATTTTATTTTAAGTTTTAAGTACTTGTATTCATGAACAATCATTGCCAATTTAAAGTATTTTTTTTTTTTTTTTGTTTTTTATATCTTTTATTTTGTCATGCAATAAAGTCCATTTTTAACCTTTTTAAATGGCTGCAACGACTGTTTAGCTGATTGTGATGTGATTTGTTTTTTTTTTTTTATTTTTTCATAGAGAAAATCAATTTTTCATAAATTTTTGTTGGCAATTATTGTATTTATTATATTGGGAAAGCAGCAGCCAAGCATAAAAATTAACAGATTTTAAATGTCAACTTCGTGTTGATTTAGCATAAAAGCAAAATCTAAATAAATTGATTATGAATACCATAACTGACCTAAATAATTGAACTTAAGCTAAGGCGGAAACTAGCTAATAAGGGCCAACTGTTTTAAGTTGCTTGCAGCAAAATTAAATTATACTTAAAAACATATACAAATCTATATTATACTGCCTCGCAGGAAATAAATCTAAAAAAACTACATATCACTTTATTTTTAGTTTAAAATTAAAAAATAACATTTGATTTAATATCGTTACTCAAACTCGGCTGCTCTAACGTCACTCATACAAAACTCTTAAAAGAAAATAATAAAATAAAAGACGTTTTTGTACAACACTCATTCATTTAGTTCCAATACAAACATCACTATAAGTCCACAGCTTAAGGCAGAGAAAATTAAAGGTTTTTATTTTCTTATTTTTTTTCCTTCTGTGATCTTCTAACAATATTTTGCCCTAACTTACAATTTTCTTTAGGAAATACATACAAACACAAAAATATAAAAAAAAATATTTTTATAATTTTCCGCCATTCACCCAAAAAGAGGCAAAATATTCAAAGAAAAATAATACCAGAGAAAATTTACTACTTTTTTACGACATCAGACAAAAAAAAAATTTGTTATCACGTTTATGCAAAAAAAAAAAAATATAACTAAACAAAATTCAGATGGATTTAAGAAAAGTTTGGGCTTTGAGGTTTGGCTTTGAAATGAAGAAAAGAAATAAGTAATTTAAGTAACAGAGTATTAAGGGAAAGGAGAAAGCTTTACAGTTCTTTAAGGGACAATATTCCCTAGTCTTAATTTACTCTCAGCAAGTCTTATTGCTAAGCTGATTAGCTTTTTAAGGGAGAGAGAGACGGGGGGAAATGAAAAATGTATGCTCCTCTCGTCTTTCTCTCCGACAAACTAATCAGCTTAGCAATAAGACTTGCTTAGTGTAAATTAGGACTTAGATATATATATATAGATATATGTGATGAAAAACGATTAATGCCCTAATTCTGTTTGACGATTGTATCGTCTTGTCTATGGACGAAAAAAATCCGCAGTTGTCATTCTTTAAAACAATTATTATTTATTGTCTCTGCTAGAAGGTTCGTGTATTTGCTTTATGATTTGTTTTTCCAAACATTATATCCAACACATAATTTTCAAACTATTGTATAATAGGGCATTTACATTATATCAAAATCTAGTACTTACGAGATTTCAAGCTAAATCTAGCTGCTTCGTACTAGATTTGCCATACAAAACAAATTCCGAGTTTGTGAGTAGATTTGTAGGAAATCTACATAAAATCTAATATATTTATTTAATTTTCACTACCCTGTACATAATATTTATATAAAAGATGATTGAATTAGCTACGGCCTCCTTGAAAAGGTGTGTGAATTGGCTACATTGCCATTGTTTGGTTGTAGTTTTGAACATATTTGGATAAAAAAGGCTTTATAAATATCAATTAAACTTCGTGTAAACGGTATAGATTTTCATAAAGATTTTAATTAAAATCTCCTACATTTTGTGCAGGTGTAAATGCCCTATAATACTTTAATTTTATTTTTATATTTCAAAAACATGGCAATAATATTTTTATTATCAAAGACAACAACCATTTTTGTAGAAAATAATTTATAGGACACTTACACCTGCACAAAATCAAAGCAGATTTTAATTAAAATCTTTATGAATATACAACTTTTACACCAACTTATTTTGGACATTTAAAAAGATTTATTTATCGAAAACAAAACCCATTAACTACAAAATTTCGAAAACTAAAACCAAACAACTGCAATGTAGCCCATTCAAACACCTTTTTAAGCAGGCCGTAGCTAATTCACTCATCTTTTTTATAAATATGTTATACAGGCTGGTAATTAATAAATACAAATATTAGATTTTGATTAGATTTCCTACAAATCTAATGAAAATAAAGATTTTGTTTTGTATGGGAAATCTAGTAAAAATCATTAAGATTTAGCTCGAAAGCTCGTAAGTACTAGATTTCGAGATAATGAAAATGGCCTATCAGAGAATTCAAAAACAAGAACTCAAAAGTATTTTCAAACAAAAGCGTCCTAAATATTCTTACTGAATAAGGGCATTAATTAAAAATGTAATTGGGTCAATTAAACTTTGTAATTAATGAAATTAATAAATAAAGGTTTAATTGACTTAAACAAATTTTTAATTGATTTTTGGTCTTATTTTCAGTTACAGTTGTTTCTTGCTGGAATTAAACAAAAGTTTAATTTACTTGATTTCAGGTCTTATTTTCAATTAAAGTTGTTTATTCTAGGAATATTTTTTTTGGTGTTCCGAGAGAGCTATTAATAGTGTGGCAGATATATAGAAGAAGAATAAGAATTTACAGGAGAATCTGAGGCCAAATTGGACCCTAAATTTCATCGATGGCCAGGACATCATTTTCAATACCGGGCGCTAAATGCCAATGATGAATAGCTGTATTTATTCATGAATGAATAATATGGACAACAACAACATATGCCTTCCACAGAACACACAGCTCGTGCGACAGTGAATTTTTTTTGTACGAGCGATATGAGGGCATGGTCTTCTCACGTGCAGATGATATGAAAATGGAAATCGAGATAGTCTAATTTGAGAGGAAGAGAATTAGCAATCTTCTTGGATAGTCAGACCGCATTCAAGTATTTAAGTTCATATGATTTTAACTCATATGAAAATTTAATCAGCTAAGCTGCCAGAACCAGGCCAACCACACTCTGTTGAGATCCCGGAAACGTTAGAGCAAACAAACTAGCCAGGAATGAGGGCTATTACATTCATGGTCAGACCACAAACTTTTTGTGAACTCGAACCTAATAGAATAGAAAATATATCGATGGAAATCAAGAATACCAGGGAAAACCTCTGGCTCCCTGAATTGAGGCATGCAAATTTAATAATTGGCACGTATAACCAAAATCCTTTTAAAGATATTATGTCATTAAGTAGAAATAATCTAAGAACCTGAGAAATTTTGTCATTATGACGATGAATTTGCAGAGCACATTCTAAAGCACTATCAAGCCTTCTGACGCAGAAGATACATTTTCATAAGAAAATGGCACGTGATGCCAAAAATATGTTAAGATATAAAATACACTTTTTGATCAAGTGGCGGCATTTTTAACTTAAATGTAAAACTTAAGTAAGAATAAAAAAAGTTAAGAATAGTTTTTCGAATTTCTATGAAACAAAATATTTTTAAAAAATAATTTACAGCACAACATTCTTCTTAAATTTAGTTAACACTGTATTCTATCATCTATCACATCCCAACAGTTACCCACATCTTAAAACAAAAATACCTTAAAAAAATAATGATTTTTTTTGTTGGAAAATGACACAAAAATATCTAATACAAGTGCCGTAAAGAAACTTTTCTTTTAAGGGCACCAAATTGCTGTCAATCACTAACAAAGTGTCCAAGTTATTTTCTCTAAATTAAATGCAGCTTTAAACATATTTTGACCCAAAAAGCTTTTAACCTTGTCCAAGAGCCAGCATTGCTGTATTGATTTTTTTTTTTTTTGTTTTCTTAACAGTATCTCAAAAAAGAATGTAAATTCAACTTCTTCTGGCTTTTAAATTCCTCTAGTCTCTTCAGTTTTCTGTTTTTTTTATGATTGTTGTTTTGTGAAAATAGTTTTATTGTGAACTTAATAATTTAACACTTTAAGGCAAAGGCGTTAAACTGATATTTTTCTTACCGAAACATATAATTTGAAAGCAAAACAAAAATGAATAACAAAACGGGAAAATCAAAGCAAATAGCAAATAGAAAAAAATAACTAGATATTTGCAAAAGAAAAAGAATTTTATTTAAAAACCTTATGAAGAGAATCTTAGATACTCTACAAGCAATTGCAAATATGAAGGAAGGATATTATTTATGAAGTATTTTAATACAATAAACAAAAGACTTAAGCCACAAACTTTTCTTTAAAGCTTTTGCATATAAAAATCCCTGCATATTTATTTATAAGGAGTTTAATAAAAATAATAAATAATAATAAATTCCTTTTGCGAAGAACCTTGCAAAAAAAACAATTGTCTAGTGTAGGGTATAAATGTTAAGAATGCCGGGCTTCTTAAATGCAACATCTCTTTTTCAGCCCAACCACTACCACCACTACTACTAACACTACCATTTCTTTCTTTAAGCTGCATCCCTAACTAACATTTAATCTTTATAAATGTATATTTCAAACTTTAAAGTAAGTATGGAAAAAAACTGTATTATAAATTTGTGATTGTATCTGTGCATTATGATTTTTAGCTAAAGGCCGTATAAACAAGCTATAAAATTCTATATTGCAAATACCAACAAAAACTATCTAACATACTATAAAACAAAATTCTCCAAACAAAAACTTCTGCATATATTTTTTTATTTTTTACCAACCACACCAGCACAATAATACGAAGACACATTTACTTGCTTACAAAAAAAAAATTAAATAAAAAATTAATAAAAAATAAAGATAGAAAGACGGACAGACAAGCGATACAAACGATTTTCAATTGTCAGGTTGCACAAAATAATAATAAGAATATGAAGATATTTTTTTTTCTTTTACTGTACGTTACTAACTATAAACAGGGATTGAAAAACTTTTTCGTCCACGTCCATTTTAGAAATGGTGATGGTTTCATGTTTTTGCACATTTTGCAGCTTAAGGCAATGCTAATGAATGGTTTTGCAAATTTTTCAAACTTGTAAAATACAATAACAACAATAACTAAAATACAGCATGGAGTATATTTTAAGAAAAAAAAACAACTATATATGTGTATATATAAAACAACAATAGCAAAAAAGAAATTCTTTTTAAAACTTTCCTACACATTTATAGAAGAAAAATTGTTGCATCTGTTATACCCTACACTAAAACGGCTCGGGAGGAATTGAAAGGTTTTTTAAGCTAAGTTTATTTTTTTTCGTCATACAAACTTCGAATTTGGATTGTTTTATTTGCTTACTAGCCAGTGCTACCAGACGATATAGATTTAGAACAAATAGATAATCAAAACTGGAAGCTGGTATGGCAACCAGTAAATGTAATTTAACATTAAAAGTTTAAGAATGGCAGTCATCAGTAGACTTGTGTCCAACACTTCTTTTTGGACTAGTTTGAGACCGTTTGAATCAAAAGTTGTTTCAAACCCATTTAATTTACATTGACGTTTTTGACCGGACTTGTGTCCAACTGAACGAACTAGTTCAAAAAGAACTTTCAGCATTTTATTCTGGAATATTTATTTCTCTCTTCTGGTTTATCTTTCTAATTTAACCTTAACATTTTAAGAGCGATTTGTTATGGAATATTTCGGTATTTATCTCTCTCTCTCTTTCTATTTCTTTTTATAACTTTGTCTATCTCTAGCTCTTTCTTTATATATATATATGCATATCTCTAACAACGTCTATTTCTGTTCCTATCTCCGTCTCTATCTCTATCTCTATTTCTATTTCTATTTCTATTTCTATCTCTATCTCTATCTCTATCTCTATCTCTATCTCTATCTCTATCTCTATCTCTATCTCTATCTCTATCTCTATCTCTATCTCTATCTCTATCTCTGTCTCTATCTCTATCTCTATCTCTATCTCTATCTCTATCTCTATCTCTATCTCTATCTCTATCTCTATCTCTATCTCTATCTCTATCTCTATCTCTATCTCTATCTCTATCTCTATCTCTATCTCTATCTCTATCTCTATCTCTATCTCTATATCTATCTCTATCTCTATCTCTATCTCTATATCTATCTCTATCTCTATCTCTATCTCTATCTCTATCTCTATCTCTATCTCTATCTCTATCTCTATCTCTATATCTATATCTATCTCTATCTCTATCTCTATCTCTATGTCTATCTCTATCTCTATCTCTATCTCTATCTCTAGCTCTATATCTATCTTTATCTCTATCTCTGTCTCTATCTTTATCTCTATCTCTATCTCTATCTACATCTCTATCTATGTCTCTATATCTATCTCTATCTCTATATCTATATATCTATATCTATATCAGTGGTGTCAAAAATAAAACTATAGTTGTAAGTGTGAGAAAAGTTGTCTCATTCGTCTCTGAAGTACATACGAAAAAACAAATATTTGGAACAAATGCAGTTTAGTAAAGCAGCTAAAAATAAATAAATAAAAAAAGAGCCTATGTGATAGAAAATTAAAAAATAAGATGAAAAAATTAAATAAAAAAGTTGGCGGCGACCCATATTTTTCAAGTTATCGGGCTCTGAAGTTTTCATAGGAAACTCTGAAAAATCTCAAAAAAAAAAATTTTAAATAGCTTATCAGATAGTAATGTGAAAAATAATAAAAAAAAACTTAATCAAAAAATTTTTCTGCAGCCCATATTTCCCGAGTTATTGGTCTTTAAGGTTTAAATAGAAAGTACAGTTTAGTGAAAATACTCCAAAAAAAAATTAAAATGTCTTTTAAATACATAATAATTTCTTTCCTTAAACGTTTTACAACATCAAACACATTGAATTTAGCGAAAAGCATTGGTGATCAGAGAATATATTTCGCGTACCACTTCTTTTCTTTCACTGTATCTATAAACAAATTAATACACCCGCTACGCATGTGTTCTCGTCGCTGTCTCATCGACGACTAAATGAAAGAGAATAAGAATGTGTGTGATTTTACCTACCACAATTGTGCTATGAAACTGACATTATTCAGCTATATATATATCTCTATCTCTATATCTATATCTATCTCTATCCATACTTTTTATATATTTCTATTTCATTCAATAAGAATTGAAATTACTGAACTCAAGCCTGATTAAGAAATTATTTCTGATTATATTTCTATATTTTTATATATCTCTATCTCTATCACTATCTATCTCTATCTCTGTCTATATAACTCTTTCTCTATATTCATCGGCCTCTCTCCCTCTCCCTCGAGAGAGAGAGGAGATAAAAAGTCTAGAAACAAAATATGATCAAAACAAGAAGCTGGTAGAGGAACCAGAAATTCAGTGATCAGGAATTTGTTATCGAATATTTCTATATCTCTCTTTCTATTTTCTTCCCTCTGATTCTCTCGCGATCTCTGTCTTAACCATTTTGTTAATCAGATTTTAAACACTTGTTAAAAAATATTTGAAATGCAAATTAAGGGAAGAATTTTTAATAACGCAGTAAGGATACTAGTGTAGGTTCGCTTCGAATCGTAGGTTCGATTCCCACCAAAGACTCCCTTGGCCTGTAGTACTATAACGTTACTATTGCCGTAAAAATAAGTTAATATACGATTTGTTATTATATTTGTAACATTTCGTACACAAAAAGTTGGTAACGACTGATTTTTCGCAATAGATCCAAAAGTCTCTGACTGGAAGTGTTCAGACACAACTGGCTTAACGACTGATTTTTGCAAAAAAAGCCAAAAATATATGGACCGTAATTGGTGTTTGACGCAAATGGTTTTGCGTATGTGCAACTGCAAAATATCGTGGCTTTTCTTTAAAATCCAACAACAAGCTACACACACAATCCAAAGAAAAGCTACGATATTTTGCATTTGCACTTACGCAAGACCATCTGCATCAAACATCGAATACCGCCATTGTATGTATATCAGGATTTTGTTTTTATATGAATTAAACCAGCACCATTTTTAAAGATTGTTGTGATTAATCGGCACCGGTAACCATGTAATCTTTACATTTGGGTATATAATGAACTCGACACTTTTATGTAAAATCTTATTACGAACATTTTTGTGGAATATTTTAACTCTCCTAAGCCTTCTTAAAACGCATAATTCTGGCCCCTTTCGAAAAAGTGGCAAAAAAATTTTAAACGCCGATAACATGGGTTAAAATTCTTCACAAAAGTATTCGCCCAGCAATTTTAATTTTAAAAGTTTCTGAAGACCTTAGACTCGAAATTGACTTACACAGCGGAGATTAGTCAAAACGTTAAATTCGTTTGAGAATTAATTTCAGTATTTTCTTCAAGTTTTAATTGTGAGTACAGAAGGTTTTTATAAAAATCCTAGGAGAAAAATTTTTTATGGAACGTTTTAATCATGCAACTCTTCTACGTATACGACTTCTTTCACACTTCCCTCAAAGGGAATAATATAAGGCAAATTAAACGAAAATGCGTATATGAAATTATTAATGTTAATAAAAAATAAAAGCCAGATTTTTTGGACTTTTTTTTCACAGACACTGGTCACTTTATCATACTCCCTACAACCCATTTTTTAGTCCTATTAAAAATAAACACTTGGAATGATTCTAAAATACTGGGCTAAATTATGAGTGTCGTCATATTGCGAATTCCACAACGTTTTTGTCCAATATTAAAACTTTTTATTTGATCTGGCGCAAAAACCTCAATAGTCATATCCGAAATACGACACTCGCAATTAGGAGCACTGAATTGAATACACTACCGCTGTATTAGAAAAAGGATGTGTGTAAATTTAAGCAAATCTTATAATAACAAGGACATTTTTAGAAGAAAAAAATAACTTTGATGTTATTTGTTCATTAATAATTATCACATGTAATTTGGCTTAAAAAGCGATACGAATCTTAGCCCGTTCAAATTATAAATACAGAATAAAATGGAGTTCGAATATTAATTAAAATTAACTAACCGTAAAATATTTTACTGTACAGCCCTCAAAGACCAACTAATTCTGACTTAAAAACAAACACTTCTAACTACTTTTCCATTTTTTAAATATAAAAATAAAAATAAAAAATTTTAAGAAAAACAACAAACTGGTTGTTTGCTAAAAACTACAAAAGACAGCTTAAAATTTTCTCTAACACAAAAAAAAACCTAAAGTCCATAATTGCTTAAACGAATACAAGCCAAATGAAAACTCTGCATTAAAAGCCATACAGAATGTGCAGCAAGCAGCTCGCACACCTTAAGAGAAAATAATAAGCCCACACAAATACATATGCAGGCATGCAGTTGTGGCATGGACCTGAGCACACTTTCGCATAAGTAGTTGTGCAGTTTTTTCTACGAAACGGTATCAATAAAGTTGTAGTTCTTTTTAGTGTCTTCTTATCAATAAATTATGATGGTAACTATGCCACATGCATGTGGTGCAACATTTATATCGTTCTTAAAAGTTCAAAGGTTCAATAGTATGTGGAAAATTTATTTGATCTTTATATTCCGTTGTATTCCTTTTTTTTCTATTTCTTCCTCATTTTTGTTACAGCCTTTTTTCTAGACTTTTATTTGATGTTGGCTAAATATGTTTTCTTTATACATTTGTTTGTTTTTTTTTTTTTTTTTTTTTTTTTTTGGAGAGAAGCTTAGCTTTGGCTTTTCATTTTTTGGAATTTTTATTGCATCTCATAAATAACGCATTTATAAGACAAGCCACTACTTTATTTGCTTTTTATTTATTTATTTTTTTTTTTGGGGGTTTTTGTGTTGCCTAAAATTCAATGGAAGTTAAAGAAACTGGCGAAATGTTTAAAAAAAAGAAACGAATAGTGCGAATTTCCATAAGGTGAAATATTAAAATTACTAAGCATAATAAATTGAAAAACTTAAGAAAACTAACTAAAATAAATATAGAAATATAAACACAATTCAATGTAGTGGCGGCAGCTGGAGAAATTCGAACTTAACTTGGTTTTCTGCAAAGCGCTTGTAATCAGATAAAATATAATTATAAATTAAATAATTTAACAGATATTACCGTGTAGTTATTTTCGAGACTTAAGTTATTTTTCAGATTTATGAGAGAAAGGATTTCCTACTTCACACATGTGGAAAACATAAACTAAAAGGTCTGCTTGAAGTTGATGAAAATTTTAAACAAATTTTATTTGCATTGTAAATCTAGCATTTACTGACAATTATAATATTTTTAGGAAAATCAATTGTATTTGCAAAGGAAATATTCGGGGTAATATTCACAAAAAGTTTTTCTTTAATAGCACTCCCCAAGACATAACAAATCCGGTACGTTGTTCATATGGAAACTTTATCTTCTAAGCTGATTAAACGCTGGACAATAATGCAGGTAGTGTCCCAATGATGTGAATGACTACGACCAAAGTAGATATATTGTATCCCCTGCCAGGTGCTAGAGCGCCTCATCTAGACATACTCTACTGATGAATCTGAGGATTGCCAGTGGGTCCATAGTTGGCAGTTCCCAAATCTACAATAGGTGCTTGCCCAATTGGCTATATCTTCTGTGGCATAACGCTTCACAGTCCTTCAGAATATGCTCTGGAGTTACATCTTCGTAATCACAGAATCTGCACAGGCTGTTACTCTCAATGCCAAGTCTGTTGAGGTGTTTTCTCAGTCTACAATGGCCTGTGAGGAAGCCTGTGAGCATTCTTAGATTGGTTTTACTCAGGAACATAAAAGCTATGAAACGATTTAGGGTTCCAATGATATGTCACATGATAGCCTTTATTAGTCCCATTCGAGTTAGGTGACACTTCACTAACCAGTCTCCTGTGTGTTGGGCTATTCAATGTTATAACCTATTTTAAGTTATTTTGATTCAGATTACCCCATGGGATTCTGGTTACTTTTTCCACTTTTTTCTTTTAAAATCTCTAACGTTTTGCAGTGGGATGTCATCCAAAGATCATCCCATCTTGACAATACACTCGACCTCATCGTTTTCTTTTATATCGCGATGTCCTGTATGCATATGAGTTTATTGAATTTTTACGTTAACAGACGTTTGGAGATTTAATTACTATTCTCTGTTATCAATTTTTTTTAACTATTCAAAGCTTTCCGTAACGGCCAGGATCTCGGTCGGAAGGAATTTTTCTACGTTTAGACTTCTGTCATAGAGCCCGCTTCCCACTTAGTCATAATTTTTGGAACCGCCTGTCAAAATATTGGTTTCTGTGGATCTACTCTGTAATTCGAAATGAAAGAAAAAGTTTTAAAATTTGTATGTTATTATCTCAACAAATCTGAAAGCATTTTCTTTCATTTCAAATCACAGAGTAGACCCCCAGTATTATTCCCTGCTTCGTTTATTGCTTCCCATTCTAGTATTAGGATCAAGCAGTTAGTGTCTATATATTTAGTTTCGGATTCTGTCGCATGTCTACTATCCATCCCTTGGTGTCAAGTTATATAATCTGTTTCCAGACATTCTTTGGTAACCTGGCAGCAGCCGAACTTGCTTCATATTTAACCCGTACACTGATCGGTAATTTCGATTAAATATTCCCCATCGTCTTTGTTGGTGTGGTTTTCAAGGCCCTAATGATGCCAACGCAATACTTAAGCCAGTGTGCCATCTTCCAATTGCTGTTTTACAAAAAGCCCACACCCCTTCAGCATTTTTTACTCTATTTTTTATTTTTGGATAAACCAAAATAGCATGAACACTTGATATTTGATCCTTTTAGTAATTTGTATCCTTCTATTTTGAAAGACCGGGAATTCAAATACAGGAATCTTCTGCTTTTTTATGAATAACCAAATTTCCGTTATTTCCAGGTTGTCCAGTTGAAATATATGTTAAGAGCCTTCTTTGGTCTTTAAATCAGCATTTAAGAAAGGTTCAGACTTATTGCCACGTCATCTGCATACTAGACGGTTTTAAATCCCTCTCCGGTTACAGTCCTCTGTACACTGTGTATGGTAACACTATGCAATAAATGAAGACCTTTGGAAAAACAAATGAACTGGACAGTAGAGGATCGATAGTACTACCAAAGGATAATAAAACCCTATACTCAATTTGGCGAGTTTGATAACAAATTTCTTTTATGGGCCTCCAAAGATTTTAAAAATCAATGCAGCCTCAAAAAATGGTGTCATCAGTTTTTCGCCAACAGATAATTTAGACGTGGTGATAGCTCTTTAGGCTATATAAAGCAATAATATAGCTAAGAGTCTATCAAACAAATGTTGTAAACATTATAAAATTAATTCAAAAAATTAATTTCTTTGTGAAATTTTTTGCAACAATTAAGGAAGTTTTTTCCAGAATAACACACAGGAACTCCTAATTTTTTGCTAAGAATATTTAGATAAGTTGTAGCTACGATAAATATGGATAAATTTTGTAAACGTATCAATAAAATCTGAGCGCTCATGTGCTTTCAGTATGAATGAAGTTAAGATTATTGGGCTATATGCCTTTAAATGCAAGTAGCTTTCCAAAGTTTACCTCTCTAGCAGATATAATTAATGTAAAAAAATATTTTGCTGGCTGGAAATCAAATTTTGCTTTCTTTCTCTCTCTTTCTCACTTACGCCCAAAAGGATGAGCAGGATAATAGATTTATTCGAAATATTCAAATTATCAAAATTTTGTTATTTAATTTCAAAAAAAAAAAAATACATACATAAAATTTAATTTTTCTGAGCAAAGATAGAAATTATATAAAAAATATTAATGTTCCTTTAATTCAACAACTACTTATCACTGCAAAATAAGCAACAGGTAAGTCGTCACTGCATCGTATTAATAACAAGCAGCATACTAAACATTTTTAATAATAACAAATATAATTCAAGTTTAACTTTTGCTACCCTTTTTTTTTTTAGACGTCAACATGCAGCAATTTGCTTAAGTTTGATTTGCTTTGAACATAAACGCACTAAAGTTGCAAAACATGTTCGAAGGCAAACAACAAAAACAAAACAACCACAACAACATATCAAATATAATGCTCAACAAAATAAATTTTCTACATTTTAATTTTATTTATTTTCTTCTTTCCTACACTTAAATCAATTTGTATACAAAGTTGCAATTGTGATGTTTCTTAAATTTATTGTTGCAATTTCTACCTATAATTGAGAATTTTTCTATAGACTCTGTACATACATATTTATTGCCAGATGAAAGCATGTTGTAGCAGGCACAGAGGCAACGGCAACGGCAGCGCCTCAATAACTTTTCACTAAACTCCAACAACTGCTTAAGAACCAGTAACGATAAAATAAGCACTCTAAACAAATCTAAAGTGTAAATACTGGCTATGAACTATTTACTATAATATGGTACGCTTTAATTCAAATTCTGTATTAATGCCTTTGAGGACTGCAACAAAAAAATATAAGAGTATGTATGTAGATTCACTATGGCAAAAAAAGGAAATAAATTCATTTAAATTTGATACGCTTATGCGTGCCACATGCATGTTTTATTTACATGCTGACTGCCACAAAATTGCGACAATAACAAACAACAAAATAGTGTTGAGAAAAAAATCACTAGGCTAGGAATTCGAAATATAAGCAAATCCTTAAAAGAGGGTCATTTCATTTTAAAGAAAGAAAATAACTATTTTACAGTAGTTTAGATAAAGTTAAAGAAATCGAAAGTTTCGATTTCTATAGAAATTAACACTCATTTATATGTTATATAATTCTACACAGAAAAAAGTATTCACCAATTAATATTTTCAGTTAAGAATTTAATTGATGCAATTAAATTTTTAATTGTATTTATTAATTTGAGTGGAAAAACTTAATTAATATTATGAAATTGCTTATAGGTGAAAATTTAATTAATTTTTTAATTGATATTACAAATATTTTAATTAATATTACAAAATCATTCATATTACTTTTTTATGTGTACACAGTGATTTTTCCTTGTAAAAACGTATTAACGTTCTGCTGTCTTATGATGTCGACAGTAAACGTGTAATCGACAACTTTTATTGAAAACAATAATTTACTAAAAAAAATTTGTTTTGTTTTCAATAGAAATAAGCAATAGAATTTTTTCTATCCATATCGTGGGACAAGCCGTAAGTTTTCCTCAGGAATTTTTTGATAAAATCGCTTGCATGAGAGTTGCCTTATTTACCAATAACAGGCAAAAAGAAGCAAATCAGATTTAAAAAAATTAAATAATTATTTCAGACATTAATGCAAGAGATATACATATAATATAGACTTGCCTCAATTCACTTTTAAAAATGTATACTTGAGTGTCAAAAAAATTGTGTGTGGACAGCTGAAGGATACTAAAATTAGCAGAGGCAAAAGTAGTCTCCAGAGAATGACAATGAGTACTCAAAAAATATATATATACATATATAAGTAAATAGTCTTAAGTTTAGTAAATGCGTACAATCATAATTGTAGCTCAAGCAATTCCTATGCTGACATATGTATATTCTATCAAGCAACTATGTCTGTAGCCGATTTCATCATACAAGATCGTCACTACTTCGTTTAGGGGAAAAACTACAATACGCTACAACTAAAAATAAAAAGCCACATGCGCATCAGGCACATTGACTCTCTCTCTCTCTCTCTCATACATATAGCCTGAGTATGCTCATACTCAGACTATGGATATTTAATCGGACAAAGAATTTATAAGCATAATACTCAGGATATTTATTCATCATTCGCCGTCGTATACATAAATTTGCGTTACCCAGTTGGCCACGTCTTTGAGACATCTTTGAAGACGGGTACAAGACAATGGTATGTCGTAGAAGACATATTGAAGACAGCTCCATACAAATCGACGAAATTTTTATACAAATGGCGGCGAGGTCACACAAGTCGAGATGAACGACAATGTTGCTAAGATTGTCAAGACAAAACTTATGAAACTTTCGCTCAGATTGTCCTCAACAAAGTCTTATGGAAGACAAAACGTATGACACTCTTAGATTGTCCTCAACAAAGTTTTATTGAAGATAAAACGTGTTAAATTGAAGGTTAGCCGCGAATAACGTTTTAAGTGACAAAATAATAATTTTTTAGGAGAGCCAATAAATGTATTTTGAAGCAAGATTGCTTTTTTCGTTAAAATTTTGTTAGCTTATTGAAAATAATGATAACTAGCATTAGATTTTCTTTTTGTATCTCTGCTACATTTATCAACTATTTTCGACAATTTCGTTTGCATGATTTTATTAGTTACTTGCAAAGTTTTGCACTGACTGACCGATTTGTAATTGTATTTTGACGGCGATAAGATGCATAATTTTGAATGGTTTTATATTTGAACAACGCAAGAGAGTTATGTTAATGGTAATCTGTAAAAAAACTGGTTTTTTTAATTGTCTTTTACAACGTTATTCGCGGCTGTGCTTCAATTGTCGCTAAGAATGTCCTCAACAAAGTTGTATTGAACACAAAATGTGTGACATTGTCGCTCAGATAGACATGAACGATGATTTCCTTTAAACAGGCGACATGTCGTACATTAATTGTCGAAGACAATGTCGTGATTTGGCCAACTGGGATATAAAATGGAATGGAAAATTTGTGGGTGTGTGTGTGCGTGTGTGTGGCTGTTTGAAAACATGCGTTATATGTGTGTGTAACTAAAATAGTCCTGTATATACGCATGTGTAGCCGATTAATAGTCAGAATATTTTTATATTCATGAGAATGCACGTCATAGTTATTTGTACTTAGTAATATAAAAATGTGTATAAATATAGTTATTGAATGTTTATAGTTATACTTATTCGGTTTAAAATTAATGCGTGTTTTTATTTTTTGCTCTACTTATTCATAGTTGCTTGACGTCTTATACTCCAAGAGTACACAAAACCATACCTTTGTCATTCTCTGGTAGTCACGTGGGCTATCGAGACCACCTGATATGAATTCATGCAACGCCATTTTCTCTTTCACTAACTTTTCTAGCGGCACTACTAGCAAATATAAAATATTTCGTTCTACAAATTTTATAACGTAAATTCGGTATTATATGTATATGTCCATATTTGTACTACAAATGAGAGTCATTTAAAAAAAATTTCCCTGGCTATGAAATCCCTCATACTTATTTCTATACACACTGAATAAACATAAAAATTCCATGAGCTCGTAATTTTTACTTAAGACATTTTCACTTCAAAAAAATAAAACAAACAAAATATAATACAAGCAAGCATTTAAATGTTTCAGAACAAAAAAAGGGAAACAAAAAGCAGCAGTGCAACAAAATGATGTAGTACCTTTTGAAAAGGTTTTTACAAAATCTGTAGGTGTTGCTGTTGCATATATTGTGGGTAACGTTTAAGTTTAGAGAATGTCTGAAAATCAAAAGGTAAAAACTAACAACAAACAAATTTTTTTGTTCAATGCGTAGATTTAATGTCAAGGTGGGATTAGAAAAATTTACATTTGTACAAGATACTTTACACATAACGTTCTATTACGTTCATACATACATACACATGTGTTGTGGTGAAACTGTCTGCACCCAGCTAGCATTTGGCTGATCATTTTTTGCATAAATCTCTTTTTGATTCTCCTTAGATCACTTTTGATGATTAAAAACTGATTTATCACTTAGCTGATTGAAAAAGGATTCACTTATGATTCATCTATATGATCAAACAATAATTTCTTGAAAATAGAGAAACAAAATGAAAAGAAACCGCAAAAAGGGCGATTTAATGATTTAATACTACCAAAAAATTGCTCAAAAATTAATCAGCAAATCGTATCATAAATGATTCTTTGGTATGATTCATCTGTAGGGTACCATTTTCTCACAACGGGTGTATTATTTATGATAGAAAAATGAGCTCATATACGGTTATTTTTCCCGTCAAGCTGATTCGGAAAAGATTGGATTATGATACAAAATGCTAGCTGGGCTATAGCAAATCTTTTGATTAAGTTTGTGTTAGTGTGTGTGTGTGTGTGTGTGTGTGAGGTGGTGCTATTGTTTGAAAAAGTTATGAGACACTTGGAGATTTAGTTTATAAATAAGCATTTATATGGAAATTTTGTTTCATATTATCATAGAACTTTTTTAGTCAATAAAGAAACTATCTTATTTTTTTTTTTTTGGTCTCACTTATGCATTTATGTCTTATTTTAGGAAAATAATATAAATGGCTTATTATGGTGGTCTGCCCATGGGCTTATTATTTATTATTCTTTAGCCTTGATTAAATTTTAGTTAAATAAATTGTACGTTTTAGAACTATGTACAATGAAATTAAAAGTGCGACTGTTGATTTAAATTTTTAATTCTACACCCAGAGAAAAAACAGGCTAGTCATGTTGAAATTTCTTTTTTCAATATGGAAAAATATTAATTTACAGTATTAATTTATTAATTTTATTTATTTTTAAGTACCTCAATATACATTTTTTATTATATTGAAAATTATTGAATTAATGATACGCATTCTTATTTTTAAGTTTCAGCTTTTTCCTGAGTGTATCTCTAAAGTAATAAAAGTTTTACTATGCATTTACTTATAGTGAAAACTCGTCATAAAGCTTGAGATATTCGTCATAGGTAAGCATTCTTCAATACTGGTTTTTTGAGTTTGAAAAAATTTTAAAGCTTCGAATATAAAGAAATTCTGGTTAGCTTTTTTGATTATATTATTTATTTATTTAAAAAAATTTTACGAACATAATAAATTATGCAAATAAAAAAAGGGGTTCAGGTGTTACGCCTTTTTACCTTTAAAAATTTAATTTTTATAGGTTCGAATTTTGCAATTAAATATTAGGAACACTTTATTTACTCAACACTGATGTTGAAAAAAGGTTTTAAGCGAGCAGTGTTAAATTGTTCACTGCTGGCATATTATGATGTTAACTTCGCTGTTATTTACATGAATGTTATATTGCCTGATGCACACCCTTTTATATTTAACATAACGCTTCCAGAAGAATGTTAGCAAGATCCATAAATGCACAGAACACAACAGCCCCTTAATACCAGCTTTCGATATCGCCTTTAGTTAATTTTACAATTCCTTCTGTTGGTTTGTGTGAATGAATGTTGTAAAAAGATCATCATTGCAGAAGTATAAAAGTTGCTTTCTTGTTTTTGTGTGGCATCTGGATTGGTTTACGTGTTTGTGTGGTTGTAAATTTCTTGGTTAGCTGCCCACTACACGCAGGCAGTCAAGTAGAATGTAGAGGATTTCTGTTTTGAGATGTAAATTTCTTAATAAGTAGAAGTTTTTGTTATGCTTTCAATGCATCCCCGCTTCTAAGAACAACAACAGCCCTTTATTGCCGATCATCTCTAAATGAAATGGCAGAACAATTTGATATTAGGATCATCTGGATCCCGGGGCATAGAGGCTTTCAAGGGAGCTCTAGGGCTGATAAACTTGTTAGTTCCAGCGGATTTGGAATATGTGGGTTTACCCCTACTCTCTAGCAAACTCAGACTCAGGCGCAAATCAGAAGAAGAAACAAATAGAAGCTGGATCACAAGAAATGATTGTGTGATCACAAGGCAGTTATGGACTCATTTAAATAGGAAAAACACAGCTTCTTTAATTTTAAAAAATAGGAAACAATAGGCAGGCATGCACAAAGATTAAAGGTCGAACACAATGATTTTTGCCACAGCTGCCAGGATATCGATGAAAAGGAAAGTGTAGAACATTTTCTGTGTCACTGTCCTGGACTTGCAAGAAAGAGAATGGTCACAATGGGCGCTCTTTTTGACGTTGCTACACCTAAAAAATTTTGCTTTATAATTCCAATGAAACAATTTCATTAAAATTTTTTCACAAATCTAATTATAATTTCACAAATCCAATGAAAATTTCATGAATATTGTGAAAGAATTTCATTGGAATTGCTTCGTTGGTATTCTGATTTCGTAAGAATATTTTATTGGATTTATGACAACAATATTTTCTAATTATTAAGAAAGAAAATTAAGTTATTTCATTATTTTCATGAAATTATATTATTGTTTCGGTGAAGTTATAGCGCTGCATTAATTACACTGTAAAATAAATTTGATAAAGTTTTCAATAAAACAATTTTGACGAAACTGGTTTCATTAAACCAACGAAGCGTGACGTTGGTTGAATTTTAATGAATTTTTTGTTAGATTAATGTAGAAATTCATAGAATTTGGGCCGAAAATTCTTTCAGTGTAGTGTTGAACTGCAACGTATTAGTAGATTTATATTGAGCTCTGGTATCGAAGACTGTAGGGACTCTTCATAAGCTGAGTCCCCGTGGTATCACAATAGACTAAAATAGCCCAAGTGAGTCCGGGATGCTGACTGTTACCCTTATCTAACCTAACCTAACCTAGATTCAGCCGCTTGACCGATAGAGCGTAAATAACAAACAAAGTTTCTTTTGGGGAACAGAGGGACTGGAGGAATGCCATCAAATTAAAGACCGAAAAGTGCACTCACGTTCATAGATTTCTAATAACAAGGCTGCATAAAAGTTTGAAGATAAAACTTTCAACGATTGTAACACCGCACATGAAAAAAAAATTGTTTTTAAAGGAATAAAAAATTAACTGCCAGTTTATAGAAGACAATTAAAATTTCTCGCTTGGGATTTATATTGAAAACAAAAACAAAGCACTCAAATTTGTTTTTATTTTTAATATAAATAGGGCGACGAGAATTTTTTACTTGTCTTGTAATAAACTGGCAGTAAGTCACAAAAGATTGAGTTACTACTACTCTCGTCTTTAGCCAGAATTCACAATGTGCTTTTTTTTTATTAAATTTGTTAAATAAGATTATTTCCCCAATGTAATCGTCGCAGAAAAGATATTTCCTTTTTTTGCTTATCCTGGCACAACAGAGCACATCTAGAAACCATAAACAGTTTTTACTGCTTCCAAAAACTGAGTGTTTTCTTTTTTTTTTTTTTTGGTGAGGAGTGACATAGAAAAAATATTCTGTTAAAAAATCTTAGCAGCACTTTTCGCAAATTTCTAATTTTTCTTGCTTCTCCATAACTGCTATTGTTAAATATTCGTAATAAAAAAACTTGCAAGCAACCAGTTTCATGAACAATTTCATAGTTAAAATTTCAGCTCATTTTGTATAAAAATAATTTTCTTTTTATTTAATATGTTGCATAAACAATTCTTTAAGCACACGCTTACAAATAAATTAATCTCTAAGGTGGCCGCTTTTATTCTGTGTATACAAAGCTTGGCAGTAGAAAGTTTTTAACACAAGAAAATAAAAAATTATAAAAAAAAATAAAAGAAATCAGAATATTATCCTTACCCCTTTTGTTACACAAATAACAACAGCAATAAATGCTATAAAATCCGGACGGAGCCTTTTAATGCAACATTTAAACTGCAATGAAAAAAAATCAAACAAAAAATATACAAGATCGTTTACTACCACATTTAAACGAACCTTACAATGTGATTTTCTTTTATGTTAAATAAATGTACGTACATAGGAAGTGCTTGAGTGCACTAATCGACAGACTTTAGGAAATCATTAAATAAAACTTGTATCGCCAAACTCCGACCAAAAGGATAATAAAATTAGGAAAGCTTATTTCACCAGCAACAAACGAAATTTGTGTGATAAAATAATTTTAAAATACGATGTATTTTTGACAATCTTAAAAGTTTATTTGAGCCAAAGTATCCAGGCGAGTGACTACTTTTTAACCCCCGACCAAAAAAAGGGGTGTTATAAGTTTGTAGTGCGTGGCTGTGTATCTGTGTGTCTGTCCATGTCCACGTACTGACCAAACGGCTGGACCGATTTCGATTTGGTGACTTGATCGAGAAGGTACTTAATTAGGTTTGAAGAAAATCGGTCCAGCCGTTTTCTAGATATCGTCCCTACCACGTCAAACTATCCAATATGCAAAATTCGTTTCTTAGATTCCTTACCTTGGCACCCTAATTTCTAGGATATGGCTCATTTCAAAATGCTGAAATTTTCATAGACGATAAATAACTCAATAAGAAATATTTTAAGCCTGAAATTTTTAGGAATATGCCGACTTTAAATGCACAATTGACGACTCTCTGAGCTCTTCTGAAAAGTAAAATTTTGCCTATTGGACAGTTTGACGTGGTAGGGACGATATATCGGGGGTTTTTAAAATTTTTAATTTTTATAAATTTGCATAAAACATATAGTGCATCCTATAATTGGGGAAAATAGCGCTCATTTAAAATGAATTATCTAGCTTTAGTCGTTTGGGCAGGGCGATGATCACCCGGCCAGTCAGTCAAGCACGTTATTATTTTATGTACATACATATCGTCAGCTAAAATGCAAAAAGGCGTAACTAACAAAAAATTCAACATCGAGTTTTTTATTGATTATTATGCATGCCATTAAACTACACGTCTTTAGAAAATATTATACTTCTGTGATTAAAAATGACGCTTTTATTAACAAATAACAAGGGGACTTAACTACACCTTTGTTAAGTTTTTTGTTTAGTTTTTTGTTTCTCATGTAAAAATATATTTTTGTTAGTTACGACTTTTTTGCATTTTAGCTAACGATGTCCATATACTTATATACATACTTAGCCCGGTTTACTTTGCTACCCGTTCCAATAATTTAAAAAAAAATCTAGTAAGCCTTTTCCATAAGCAATCAAAATTTTTAAAATTGTTCCACAAATGACAAATTTATTTGATAATAAATTTTTAAGGCGGGCACTTTGCTTCCCCCGTCACAATTTCCATTAAAGGACCCATACCATATGCAAAAAGTGTTTTAAAAATTGGTCGTCAAGTGCCGAAGATATTTTATAATTAATTTTTGGGGTGGGCACTCTACTCCCCCGTCCTCCCGCCCCTTGTTAAAAAACGACAAAGCAATTTGATAATCCATTTATTTGGCGGGCACATTTAGTCCCCTTCTCTACCGCCAACATTAAAAAAAATTAAGAGCACCTCTTCCATATACAAAAATCATTTTGAATATTGGTCGATAAATGACGAAGTTATTTTTAATCAACTACTGGGACTGGCAACTTGGCACCTCCAAATTTAAAAAAAAAAACTTAGTAGACCTTCCTTTTCATGTGCAAAAAAAAATTTTAAATTGGTGCACAAATGGCGGAGTTATGCTCGTTAATATTATAAAATCCGGTAAAGGAGCAACACAATTTAAAAAAGTGGGCGCAAATGTGGGCGTGGTTGAAAAAAAAAGTAGCCTCTATGTCATTCCAGAACTTCAGGAAGATCGGTCCAGAGGCCTATGGTGCGATTCAGTAAATTTTAACGATCCGACAATCGTAATTATTGTCTATACATTTTGTCGTTTGCAATAAGGATTGTGTGATTCTGTAACTTCTTTTTAACGATAGTACGCAGCTGATATTTCCTATTGATTTTTGTCGATAAAATTAACAGCACATAAATTAAACGGCACACAGCTGACATTAACCTACAGCGAATATCGTTAAAAATGTTACTGAATTGCAAATTCGATCAGTTTTCGTTATAATTATTTCAACGATACGATTAACGTCAAAAAAAATTAGTGAATTGCACTACTGGTCTCCTATGAGGTACAAACAAAAAAACAAACACGCATTTTATTTATATATCGTCGGATGATAATTTAAATGTCGTTTGTGGATTTTTTGCGATTTTGAGTTAAGATCGATTCCTTACCCTGCAGGAAATGAAACTGACACAAGACCAGTCAAGTGATCGGTCTTTAAGTGATAGGGACCAGTTCGAGTTCTAACACTTCCTATGAAGCGGACCAGTCACTTTTACATGGCGATGGCCTAGGATGGGGTTAATTGATACTTTGTATACGCCTTTTGACTTGTCACTGAACTATCCCACAGTGACCTATTTGGTGAAGAATAATATAATTATTTAAAAATGTCATTACGACACTTAACTGTAGCAATGAAAACTTATAATTTTTGTTTTTATTCTTACAAATTCAATTACATATAATTTATTTTTGAGCAGATATTTTTTGGGACTCGAACTGACAACCTCGTGCATGACAGGCTTGCACACTACCCAGTCGACCACAGAGCCACTCATATTTCAAAAGTATAAACACCTGTTATGCTTAAGTTAATATCTATGTATAGTTACGGCACTTGTTCCAGAGTGACTTGACGGTTCAATTATATCTATCCCAGCCAAGTCTTTCTTATATATATACTGAACAAAAAAAAATATTCGTAGTACACATTACTTGCCCTAGCAGAGTCTTTCTTATATAGACATACTAAAAAAAAAAATATTCGTAGTACATATAATATATAATATTCGTAATAGTGCCCTATTGAACTATGGATGAACTAATGGAGAATAAAAGTAAACGAACAAAAATGTGTTCAGGTAACATTTACTCTATGAAGAAAGAGATACTTGTTCCCAAGTTGTTCCTCAACATCGGCGGCTTACATGGAAACACCACATCCCAGTTTTTGATGGATCATGTCCCGCTTTCAGCTTTCAATGTGGAGAAAATCCAAAAAAAAACATATTTATATTATTTGACAGGTCCTGGACTCAGCTACAATACTAAAACGAGTCTGTTGAAGCTTTTTAGTTTTTAAGATGTTTAGTAATTCTCAATTACTTTATGGTAGATTTTATATAATTCCAATTTTTTTTCAAAAATCTGGTTGGACATTTTCTGATAAATTTGCATTAGCATTAACGTAATGCAGCGTATAGAAAATATTAAAAAACATAGTTACCTTAATATAGAAACCACCTAACTAATTTTTTTTTTTTTTTTAAATCGAGATTTTCGAATTTTTCGATATATTAGATACATCACGAAAATGTTGAATATGTAACCATTTACACGATATATCTTCTTTTCATCATACACTGCGCCTTGCTTTTTTTAACACTCCCATTTTGTCAAGTCCTACGACGAGTACGCTTGATTCAATTGTCACCAAATTTTCTGCAGGGTAGAGTTTCCGACCTGATCTTTCATTTGGCGTAATCAGTTTTCCGATACCTCATATGGAGATATGGAGTGTTGAGTTTGTCGTATGTGGCACTTGCTGATCCAATTTTCAAACTTAAAACTCAGTTTACTCAAAACTATCAAAATCCACATACGACAATTAAATTAACAATCGACGATATTTATATGACATAATCGTATGTATATCGTCACCTAACATCCAAAAGGCTGCAACAGCCAAAAGTCCAAAATAGACTTTTTGATTGATTATGATGTGATGAAACAAAATACATATTTCCTTAAAATTTTACTCACACATCCAGCCTTATTTTCGATTTTATCGTAAGCGACAAAAATTAGATTTTTCAGGAGAAGGTTTTTTTAAAATATTCAAATTTGTTTTTGTACGTCAAGTGTCGCTTACGATAAAATTGTACAGCCTGTATCTTAAAAATTATCAACAATTTTCTCATTTTCATAATTCTAAACTATGGGTAGGCCCATAAAATTTTAATTTTAATAAAAAAAAAGTATATTTTCGATAACATGTCGCTTACGATAAAATAGAAAAAGGGGCTCGATATGCTCAAAACTATCGATTTTAATCATTATTCAGTTTGGCACCTAACAAATAAATACTCGTAGTATTAAATTTATAAGGTTTTTTACTTCGCCTGTAAAAAAGTAAAAAGTGTACTTACGGCCTTTTGGATTTGGGTGACGATATGTATGTATATATGAATTGTATATAAATTACGCAAAATCTATGAGTTTAAACGAATATGGCCTAAACTATAATAAAAATCTCTATGTCACTCAATCTTTTAAAATCTATGCGAAGAAGTAAATCATAAAAAGAGTTTATGCAAATACGAGCTACAACTTGTCGTACAGTGTTATTTCTCTTATAGTTGCATATGTATTGCAAGAATGATAATAAAATTCAACACTTTTTTTACATTTTATTATTGTTTTTTTTTTTTTTTTTTTGTTACACATGTATTACTGTAGAGATCTTGTTGCTGCTTGCAACATTGTTGCCTGCTAACAACACAAAAAAAGCTTCCAAGGTATTGTGACTGCTTTTATGCTTCTGCTGAAACATCATTAAGTGTTTATCATCATTACGAGTATTATTATCAGCATAAATTCATTGAAGTTTTATGCTTTTATTTTACAATACACTGCAAAAAAAAAAGAAACTTCTTCATAATACCGTTCCCGTTAATGATGATTAAATAAATTGTTGTGGCTTTCTTTATTGTTGTTGAAGTACTTTCAAGATTAAAGTAAATATTTATATATTTATATATTTATGTGTAATATTGTAGTGACCCGTGAAGTGATTTTTATTCCTTCAATATCTTTTCCTTTCTTCTTAAGATTTGAAGGTATTCAAATTCGTTGCGTATATAATTTATGGGCAAATCTTCAAGATTTTGGATATGATTGGCGAATGAAAATCAATTAAAGATTTATTTGCCTGAAGAACAAGAAAATTTCGCTTAAAAACATTTAAACATTTTGAAGATGAGTTTGTGATAAAATTGATTTTTATTTCGGGGTATTCATTTTTGATTAAGAAAAAAAAATATTTAATAAAGTCCTCTGCTTGTAAAAATTTACAAAATTATTTCATTAAGACATTTAATAAAAAGAAAATGTCGTGTTAGTTTTTAATGGATTAGAGCAAAAAAAAAAAGGAAGAAGTAAAAGTTCAAGATTTTTTGTATAATATAAGCAAAAATGTGGGGCCTCATTGTATAAAAAAAACGTAACGCTGTGTTGAAAAATTTTATATAGAAATAATTTAAATTAGTTTAACTAAATGCATAGAAAATTAGTCAACGCTTAGCTTTGCGTTTTTAAATTTTTTTTTTTTTAATAAATCGCTAATAATAAAAACAAAAATCACCAAAAGTAAAAAGTTCCCCAAAAAACTAAAAAAAATTCGCTAAAGCGAAAAAAAATCGCTAAAACTAAAAAAAAAATCGCTAAAACTAAAAAACAACCGAAAAAAATTGCATAAAGCCAAAAACCAAGCCAAAACTAAAAAAATCGCTCAAACTCAAAAAATCGCCCAATCCGAAAAAAACGAAAAAAGCGCAAAAACTATAAAAGGCCGAAACAAAAATAATTTAAAAATGTCTACATCAGGTAAAATATTCACTCATAGTCAAAGTCGCACTTTACTAAATTTGTTCTATATTTGATTACTACTGCAAGTAAGATTATTGATTATTTATACGCATTTTTTAAGCCTTGAATGAAGCGCAACTTTACATAGAAAATCAAAGCTCCCATGCAAGCCCATTTCAAAGCAGAAGACTACTTAACGTTCGCTTAAATGCTTGGTTCGAAGGACCTAAAATTTTCTAACCCTCCTGGATATTTAAGATTTTGTTTTACTGTTTTTTTATTTAGTGTTAACTATAAGTTTTTCCACGTTTTCAAGGCTGGGCCACTGCCTTAAGAAAACTTTGAAATTATATAACATAAGGATCTAAAATTATTATGAAAATGTTTAATATCCTTTTAAAGGACTCAACCCAAAAATTTAGCAATATTCACAAAAAAAAAATGTTAACAGTGGTCATATGATACCCATTGTACTGCGTTATTTAGAAGAAAAAAAATTTTAACTATCAATTTACTCGCATATGTCACCTGATAAGGTATTATATCAACCAATACATCACTCGCGTCTCAAAAAAAAATATTAAACTTGGCAAAACGTGCTTAAAATTCCAAAAATGCTAGCAAATATATGATTGGTATTATAAAATTATTTCGATTTATATCACTGGCCAGTAATGGGTTAATTTATCTCAGAAATCTTGAAGCTTTTTTCTTAAGAATCTATTTAATTTTTTTTTTAAGAGAAGTAACACTCAGGCAATTAATGTAGTAGGCATGGTGTTGCCTTCTTTAGGAAAGGTATAGTGATAGAGAAGAAGGTGGTGAAGGGAGAGATAGAGGAAAGCTTCATTCTTTTACAACTCTGCTTTTTGCACGTTTTTATAATGCGGTGTTGCAGCGCCTCTCTGATGTTAAATGAGTCGTATTAAATTTTTTGAAGCTGCGTTTTGTAGCCATTTTATTGCTTATTTTATTTCGCCGATGATTCTGCTATACAACGAAGGAGGGCGCTCTGATGTTACATTAGGACTAGTAGCTGCTGAAGTCGGTATAGTTCCGTGACCAGTGACTATGCCTTCATCACTTGAACTTTCCAACAACAACTGATACAAAGGGACACTAATGTACACCAGAAAAATGCGTGGTGTTGTTATTTAATGACTGTTGGATACAGGGATTGAACTCACCACCTTTGGTCCTGTGAACCTAATTAACATTTTTAAAATGTTTAAGAACATTAAAGACATTTTGCTTCTTTCGTTAAGATTAAACATAAAGAAGGTATTAAGGAAAAATTTTTCTGAAGAAATTATATAATTTAAGTCTTCGTGGTATTGAGACTTTTCGAACCATAACTTTGTATTAATATCGGAAGCCAATGGGTGTGCAAAGTTTTCCAAGGAATCGATTAAGTAGAAGTAGCTGAAAAAAATGTTTTCTTTCTAAGGGCGTGGCATTGCCCACTCTCCTGAGCATAAAAAATATTAAAGAGTGAGAGAAACTCAATGTGTGTGCAAAGTTTCATAGGAATCTGTTAAGTATAACTAGCTGAATAAGATTATTTATGTTAAGTGGGCATGGTCTGCCCACCTTCTTCAACATAATTTTTTTTATTTTGGTGGTATCTCAACGTGTATATGCAAATTTATAGAACTTGGCTAAAAAGAAGTAACTGAAAAAGAAGATTTATTTTGTACAGCCGTGGCCCAGCCCACTTTTCAGATCATAGTTGTTGGATTGCCAAGGGAATCCAATGAGTATCCAAAGTTTGGATTCCACTGTTCCCCTGTCATAGCGAGTCATTGCATTTGCCATTAACACACATTTTACATTACAAGTTAAGTAAAAACTATAATGACATTTTTGAAGCAACCGAACACATAATAGTTACAATCCTTCCCTATCTGCTTTAAAGGTCAACAATTATCTTTATGAAAAATATATATAATTTTTTTTTTAAACCATAACAAATTATTTTATGTTTATTATCACATTAGATTAATCTTCTGACTTTCTACAATGACTATAATCTTTATTAGTTACGACTACCTTAAGATACGAGTATTGTAGCTAAGCAACTAAATTTCCTTTCAAAAGTAAATATTTATTTAAATATTATTACAAACATTTGCTAATAAATAAACAAATACACACCTTTCCTTTCATTCATATTCACCAGCTTAAAAAAAACCAACTTCAATACAACCAAACACATTAAGGCTAACATCATAGTAATAAAGTTTAAACCTTACCTTAATGACTGTAATAAGCCGAGTTAACAACTAAAAAATACTTTTTTTTCCACAAACGAAAAAAAGATATTAGTTATGACTTCAACCGCACATAAACGTATATCGGCAAAAATCCATTATTATTATTATTATTATTATTATTATTATTATTATTATTATTATTAGTACTGGTACTATTTTCTTTTGCTTTTTGAACTTTCAAATGAAAACGTTTGAAATACGACGACAATTTAGACAGACGCTCACTCACCTGCAATGAACATAAAGAAAAGAAGAAAAAAAATAGTTAAATAAATAAACATATTAAACATATTAAATAAAATCATTGAAAACAAATCATAAAAGTAAATATAAATTATAATATAATCGTATTAGTTAATAGGCCATAATTTATAAACATAATTTACATTAAAGTTTTTTAACTTTAAGCACTCATGTAGTGTGGCAATAGCAAATAAAATTTTAAATTTTAACTAAAATTTAAAGCCTAAATCTATCTTAAAATATAATCAACAATTTAAGCGGATGCTAAGTTATGGCTGAAATATGCAAAACTATTTTTGAGTTAAAACGAAATTTTAATGATTTTTTAATAGGTTCAAGCATTGGATATTTAAAAATCATTTTAAACACTGTTTCTATGCAAATTAATTAATTTTAACTATAAATAATGTCTTTAGTGGATTAATAAAACTTTGGCGGAATATCTACTTAAGACTAAAGGCGAGATTCATAATTGTTCATTAAAGCTAATTTATATTTGATATACGAATTTTGTATGAGTAACACAGTTTGAGGAAAACTTTAAGGCCCAAATTCATTAACTCTGTTTAAAGTTAAATTCGTATTTAAAAACTGTTTTTTATATATTTTATTTTATTTTTTCAATGAAAAACCACTTTTAAATATGAATTAATATTTAAATAAAATTGTTCAAATTGGCCCAACATTCTGAAGAAAAAAATTATATTTTTATATTCTGTTGCTTAAAACATCATTGAGCTATTTATTTATTATACACTAGCTTTTCCGATAGCCATTGTACTGCCATAACTATTAATATTTAATTCACTCACATTCTCATAATTTACTTAAAGAAACAAAACCTAAAAAAACACCAACAAAAAAGTACCAAAAGTACCTAATAAGTAACCTGTATTTTTTATTGCTACCATATGTTATACATCTACCGAATTTCATGCAAATCCATTAAGCCGTTGTCGCTTTACAGTGGAACAAATTCCGCGTTACAACAGCAATTTCAACTATTGGTTTTTTGTTACACAGTGTAATGTTTCGCGCTACTTTCTTAATTTTTTTCCATATTAAACTTGCATCGAACTCTTTTAGTAGCTCATTTCAGACATAACTCCATAATCAAACCCCTGTAATTTAAATGGGTTTGATCAATGATTTGTGTCTAAAACGAGCTACTGAAAGAGTTCGATACAAGTCTATTTTATATCATTCGTCTACAGATACTAACAAAGGAACCAAAAAAAGATTAAGGAAACATTTCCAGTATAAATTTCCTATAAAACTAGACACTTTATTTACTCAAGACAGGTATTAGGAGCTTTTAAAACACACAATGTTAAGTTATTTACCGCTGGAATACCACGATGTTAACTTTCGTGTTCTTTGCATAATACTAAACTTGGAATGAAAAAAAATATCACGGTATACATTTCTTATCAAATTAAACACTTTATTTACTCAACATAGATATTGAGAGCTTTTTAAACACACAATGTTAAGTTATTTACCGCTGGAATACCACGATGTTAACTTTCTTGTTCTTTGCATAATACTAAACTTAGAATGAAAAAAAAAATATCACGGTGTACATTTCTTATGAATAGAAATGTTGAAACCATTACAAGAAAAAATCTGCTTGCGTTCAATCTGGAACACGGGGAGAGGGCCATCGAAATGTTGAGTGTCTTGAAATAATTTTATTTGGAAGTTTTCGGTGTAACTCTGCCATAACGGAGCTGACAAAGTGTGAACTTGTCCCATCATATTGAAACCATATATACATGAAAGGAATTCTCTTAGGGTTCTATTCATAAGAGAAGAATTTTTGTAACATTTTTAAATAATGATCTCTGAACCTGGATTCTGTCACTCTTTGAGAACCGACAGCATATATTGCATATAGCAAAGTCAGCAGGTGCTGGAGACCGTTACAGTGCGACCATCTTCTTGAAAAATTTGCGCAACAATAGAGCTTAATGAAAACTCATACTATAATGTAACTCGAGCAGGCTGCAATTCCCTCTCTTTGTGGATTAAATTTGGTCCACATTTGACAATTTTGCCTATTCTTATGCGCCTTTTAACTGTTTATTTAGAGTTTTTTTACGATTTGTTAGCATAGAGTAAAAAATTACCATTATGTAGGGGAGTTAAAGGGTTAATATGTTCCAAAAAAAATATTTGACTTCATACCTTCTACAAAGTTGCTGAATATACCCTATACTTCGGATGCAAGGAAGACATAGTTTCATACACCGATATGATGCACGAATAGGCCAAACGGGGAAACTTTAACCCTCAAAACGCCGAAGCACATATATTTTTTTGATCTACTTTACCAGAATCCAGAACCCCATAATTTTTTTCGTATTGCACTAAATATTTTTTATTATTTTAACTTTTGAAAATTACTTTTTGATGTGTAAACATCTATACGCTAGGGGGTAAAAATCTTTTTCACTTTACAATCACAATTTTTGAGTAAGATGTGCGCTGCGTTATCAAATCGGTGTGAGCTATGTATGAGTGTATTAGTGTAGTCATACGGACAACAAGAAGTACAGAGAAGCTTAACAGCTGCATAGAAATACACTCAACCGAATTTTAAAGCATACCTTCAGGAGCATTGTTAATTTTAATAGAAATTGCTTGTTAAAGTGTAATAGTGTTGCCAGTGGGGATAATTTTGTTAAAAAGTTGAAAAATATAAAATAAATAAAATAAATATAAACTTTTAAATAAAAGAGCGTTTTAAATGTCAAATATTTGTTTAAAGGATATATAGCATTCATTATAAAGAATTTATAATATTATATTATAACATATCTTCATTACGTACACTGAAGCTTGTGCACGACAATTGGGTAACAATCTCCATCTTATGCTTATTATTATGGGTAGAGATTTTAATACAAATTTTCGCAAGCTTTATCAAAATTTTTATTTGCGGTTTTCCACTTGCATATGAGCAATTCTCCACAAACCCCCCCACAACTCATAATTCCACTACTATAGATGCAGTTTTCCATAGATTTTTAAATACAGAGTAGAGTCAAAAATTTATATATCTTACTTTAGTTACCATAAGCCAATATTAAAAAAAAATTTCATTACTAGGTGCTGACACATCTCCCCTGTGATCGGACTGACATTGCTTTTTTTCAAATGTTTCGATATAATTTACATGTAGTAGGAAATGGTGTATTGTTAAAATAAATAAAGAACTTTTTCTTAAGTCATTATTGTTATTTTTTCTTAAGGAAGTTCTTAGCACAGATAACAACAAAGTACAAAACAACGTCATCGAATACAAAAACTGTGAAATAAAAACTCTCTATTCTTTTTTTTTACCAGCCCACACTATTATCGGGGTACACTTGGTATTTTTCTATTTTTTGTTTTTGTTTCATATTATTATTTTTTTTTTTTGTCTTCCATACAGCTTTTAAGTTTAAGATCTTGGTAACAAATGTTATTTCCTTTGTTAAACTCTCTCAAATATAAAATAATTGTATATCTTAGACCGTGTATCTGTTTGCAAAAAAACAAAAAAAAAAATATAATAATAATAATAACAAAAACAATGTTTCTTTGTGTTCGTAAACATTTGTCCCATGGGCTACTATCAAATAACCAAAATCAATAATAATTCAAACAATTATTATTTTTACCAAATACTGCCCATACACAATCTAGCCTAGCCGGGCCATTGCTTATTATTACTTTTGTTTTGTAATACTGTGTGTGTGAGTTGTTTTTTTTTTGCTAGAGTTTTATTTCTATATTTTTGCTTAAACTTGGAATGTCTTTTGTTAGGCCTTTAAGTATTTTTGCATTATTGTTGCACTTACAGTATAAGCGAGTTGCAAGCAACACGCGCTTGAGTGTTCATTTCGTTCAAATATTTGTGAAAAAAGGAAAAAAAAGCAACACAAAGAATTTTCTACACGCCTTTTGAAATTATGCGGAAACGCAAGTCACAATGACATTGGTACCCTAACGGAGATAAAATACCCCACAAATTATAATGGACATAGGCTTTTTGTTTTTTTATTTTTTAATTTTTTTTTTTTAATTAAATTTAATGTGTGTACAATAGTTTTGTGAACAAACAAAAAATGTTATACGCTAATACATTGTATTATGAAAAAAAATTAATTTTTTATATTAAAAATATAAAAACTTGTTTTATGGCCTACATATTAACTCTTCAAACCTCGATAAGTTATTACGGGGATTTATATAGAACTTCATTCGATACTTTGAAATCTTGCAAAATTTACTTGATTTCCTTCACTTTAAAGAGAGATCCTCTTGACATTAGTCTAAAATACCCAGCAGGAAATTAAGCGAAGTACTTCGATAATAATCACTGACGTCAGTATGACATCGTAAGCGAGCAATCTAAGTACTTGGATTGTAATGTACGTGTAATCTGATATATCAAGTGTTACTTATAACTTCGATCACGATGTAAGCAGGGATTCAGTTATTGTTTAAAACAAATAGTTTGTTCTAAAACAAAATTAAAATACTGGCCTACTTTTAGGGTAAGTTTTTTTATCATGTCCGCCTACAAATCCGCTCTCGATGTAAGCGCAACCCTAGTGGCACGTACTGACATCGTAGCTTACTTTGTAAGCGAGAGCGTAGCACTTATGCGTCCTATGACACTTTTATGTTAAAGCTAAATTGCAAAATGAGCGAACGAATCACCACTGACTACTGCTAAGTACCCAGTGGGAAAAATATACATTACGTAAACAATGATATCAGTAATACTTAGTAGCAGTCAAGTAATTAGATTGGTCGCTTACGATTTCATACTGACGTCAATGATTATTTTCGAAGTACTTCGCTTAATTTCCCGCTGGGTATTACTGATATCATCGATTACGTAATGTATATTTTTAACACTGGGCAGTGATCCCCACACATATACATTCACGCTTATGTTTGTGTTGGTGCTTCGTTTTTGAGCGTAATATACTTTTCTCTTCTTTTAGCAGGGCTGCCAAGACATATTTGTAAAACTCTAATTCGAGTCAATTCCTAGTGCTCAAAAAGAGATTAATGCTCATTTGATGTATTTTACGAGTATGATTTATAGTATACGAGTATAATAACTTAATTTCAGATATGACTATTCAAGTTCTAAAAAATAGAAAACCTTGAAATTAAACTAATTTAAAAATAATTCATTGTTGTCTAGTAAAGTTCAACTACACAACCGGCACATATGAACAGTCTGAGATTAAAGTGTTTGAATAATTTTAAAACATTTACAAATAAACGGCACTTTTTTTTAAGAGAAATAACACTCCGGCAATTAATGCCTATTACTATAACTAGGTGTTACCTTCCTTAGCGATAGACAAGACAGCTGGTGACAGAAGAGATAGAGGAAAACTTAATTCTTTTACAACTCTGCTTTTTGCACGTTTCTAATAATAGCGTTGCAGCGCCTCTGGTGTCAATGAGGCGTACTAAATTTTCAAAGCTGTGTTTAGTAGCCATTTCATTAGTTATTTTACTTCGACGCTGATTCTGCTACACAACGAAGGAGAGGGCTCTGATGTTACATTAGGGTTAGTATCTGCTGAAGTCGGTATAGTTCAGTGACCAGTGACTATGCCTTCATTACTTGAACTTTCCTACAGCAACTGATACAAATGGACAACAATAATGCACGTCAGATAAATGAGTGGTATGGCTATTTTAATGACTGTCGGAGACCAGGCTCGAACCATGGACCTTCGGTTTTATAGTCAACGTGCTAATAACATCTGTCAACGCCACCTTCAGAAATTATAAGATCATAGACGTGGCAAATACTTCAAAGCCTTAGTTTGTGCCCGTCTATTTGATGGTTTCGATGCAAACAGTTTGTCATATAAGAATCTAACAGTTGGACAAGCGATGCTAAGCTCTTCGTAAGCATGGTATGCATTAAAGTCCTGCACAAGACCATTTATAAAATCTTTCAAGACATGAGAGATTTTTCAAATGCTTTACTACAGTGAAATATAAAACAAAGGCTAAACAACACTGTTGGCAAGGCATTTGCTTCAATTGTATGTCTTGCCAACAATGTTATTTACGGTTTGTTTAAGAATATTTCGCTGTAGTAAGGCATTTGAAAAATTTCTCATGTCTTGAAATATAAGACCTTTAGTTTTGTGCATGACACTAGTATACATCGCCTGTAAGATATTCTAATAGGAGAGATTGGCTAAATATATTTAAGGGATGGTTAAGATTATTTAACCATATTTTACTTTGTATAGGATCTTCTAATACAAACTTCCGAATTTGAACGGTTGATAGCGGACATAATGGTGAAGCAACGGCTGTGGAGGGAAAGGCAAACAATTTGTTCACTTGAAACTAAACTTTTTTCCATACAAAACTGTTCGCCTTTTATTACCGGTAAAGACCATGAAGTCTATTTTTTAAACCCCCTTTGAAGGACATAGAGTTCAACAACAAAGTGGCTGCTCTGTTGCTACAATATGCATTGAACGGAATTTACAGGCATCAGAGGAAATTTAAAATTTCATTTCGCTTTCCCGACAAACAAAAACGTCAGAGAACAGAAAAAGTCTGGTTTTCAAGGTATGGGCCTGCAGTGATATTTATAGAATTTATAAATTCTCGACTGCATTTGGAATGAACATCTGCTAGATGATGCTTTAGTGATTACCAGCAAAGGGGCCCCTAATTAAGCAGTTTTAATTCTTACAAATAACGCTGTTTTTCTTTGATCCATTAACCAAATAGCCTTCGACAAGTTTGAATATTTAATCATCAATAGCATAAGGAAGTAATGTCCAGTTGCTCATTAATACAAATCAAAGAACGCGAGAGAAGTCATTAAAAATTGTGCATTCATTTGATTTTATAACCGCTAAGAGATCTTTAATGGAAATAGCAAAATTCTTACGACTTTCAGGGATTAAAATGAGAGCCAAAGAATAATAAACTATTATGACTATCAACAGTTTTCATAATCAACATAAAACTCATAATAAAATGCTAAATAATATAAATGAATATAAAAAGCTGAAGGGAAGTGGTAAAAAAAACTAACTGTACAGGACATGGGCGAATCACATATATGTGCCTTGCAAATGTGTGTTATATAATAAAAAAAAAATTAAAAAATATGGAAAAACAAAGCAACACATAATTATGAATATAATTAATAAATAGGCCAATCTGTCTATATTTCTCATGCTTATCTGCTAGTTTTGTTTATTTTTAATAGCAAACTTAGCAGCGGTATATCCTTTAGCTTTAAGGATCAGTTTGACTGATTTAAAAAAAAAATATTATACTTAATAAACTTATATCAAATAGTATATTTTACCGGATCTTTCAAATACTATTTCAGCTTCAGGCATACCAATCTCTATAAATTCCACTCACTAAATTAAGTTTATAAACCTAAAACATTCTTATATGCTTTACAAATCCGCAACTGAATATTCCTGTATTAGCAAATAGAATCACAAACTTACATACATAATCTTTTCACCTGCAATGTTAACTTGAAAAATATCAGAGTACAATAAAATCAATCGTAAAATATATAGATATATAGTTTTTTTTTAATAGCTGAGCAGCTTAAAACAGACCAAAGAGGAGGAGTTATGAAAATAAAGTTAACAGAAATTTAATCTATTGACTTAAATCTATTGGCAACAAAATAAAGATAGCGAGCAAAAAAAAAACTAAGCAAAAGGAATAAAATAAAGAACGCATAACAAACATTCTAGCCAACACTTTCAACTGATGGCCAATTGCCACTTATGAAAGTTCTTTGGTAAATCATCATGTGCCCATACAAACTTAAATGCCAGTTAAAATATTAAGAATGTGTGTGTGTGTGTGTGTGTGTGAGTGTGTGTGTAGCATATGTGAGTGTAATAAAAATAAAAGCAGCGCTTACAAATAATACACAAACGTTTTAATAGAAATATAATATCGTACTTTGCAAGGCAACAAGATAATTAAAGGAATGGTATGCAAAATCAAATTTTTTTAACGATAATCGCATCGTTAAAATAATTATTTATCGAATTTGCTATTCAGGAACATTTTTAACGATATTCGCTGTAGGTTCATGACAGCTGCGTGTCGTTATTTAAGCGGCAATAATTTATGTGCTGTTAATTTTATCGACAAAAATCCACAAAAAATATCAGCTGCGTACTATCGTTAAAAGGAAGTTACAGAATCACACAATCGTTATTGCAAGCGACAAAATGTATAGAAAAAAATTACGATTGTCGGATCGTTAAAAGTTACTGCATCGCACCACTGATGAATTGTTATTGTCCTTTGAAAATTTTCATAAACTCCATCACACAAGGGTTGTATTTTGTCAAAAATCTCACGACTGTGTATGATAGTGTATTACGGCCTTTACTGGTTTTTGAGTGGAATGGTTATAAATTGTTTCCAATGGAGACTTTCGAATACTGACAGTTGAAAGCGGCCATATTGTAGAAGCTACATCTGTCAAATTGGCTGTCTTTTATTAAGTTTGGTCTGCAAAATGGCCATAGATGCTTAGTCCTAGTTTACACTAAGCAAGTCTTTTTGCTAAAAGAAACGTTTCTGTTCCCCATATCCCTCAAACTAATCAGCTTAGCAATAAGACTTGCACAGTGTAAACTAAGACTTATAGCGTTTAGCAACACGTGCAAATGGTAGAATTCTTTTAATAAAATAAGTGCTCTTATCGAGCAACGTTGCACACACTTCAACCATTTTGCTGTTTCCATAATCGTCTGATTGAGCGGACTATTCGCAGTGTAGGGAAAAAATTTATGCCCAGCGGTTCACCAGCTAATCAACCAACATCCATTTGTCGACGATTAGCAACATCTGCTGAAAACATTCTCGCAGTCAGTGAGATTGTGCAGCAGCATCTGAGGCAACTAATACCAGCGATTTAAGTGTCTAGTTTTCTTACATGCAGGTCATGTGAACTGGCCAATGAGATCCTGCTCTTTCTTGTGGAGGTTTTCTTTAGACGCATATCTATGTGAATAAGCCACAAGCCACAGTGGCACTCAAAGCAAATATAATTGATAACATCGGTCATATAAAGTCTAATTAATGTGCAAGAGGCATTGAAAATTAGACATTTATTATGCATGCTATCCAGCCAAGCCCCCCGCCGCACAGTGGTTCGGAATCGTTTTTCATTGGCCAAGAAGTCTGTAACTTTTGAATTAATGAAATTTTTTTAGTGGTTAAATAACATCTTAAATTTTAAACCAGTTTTAGTTTCAGTAGAATAAGTACAGTGGGTGTTGAGAAATTTGAAGTTAAAATTGAATTTAAATTTTTTTTTTAATTTTACATTTTTACTTATTTTGTTATAATTTTTTTGTTATAATGAAAATGAAGATTCTTATAAAAACCAAAAAATGATTTATTAAAAATTTAATTTTTTTTAATTCAGACATAAATAGATACTAGACCCTTTTGATTATTTAAATATTATATCGAGCCTTATTTCCGATTTTATAGTAAGTGACAAAAATTGAAGTTTTTATGAAAAGGTTTTTTTTAATATTCAAATATATTTTTGTACGTAAATTATAGCTTATGATTAAATTTTACAGCCCGTATCTTTAAAGTTAACAACAATTTTAATTTCAATAAAAATGTGTATTTTCGATAACATGTCGCCTACGATAAAATCGAAAAAAAAGACTCGATATATGTGCATAAGTATGTAAGAAATGACCAGACATAAATAAATAGCTTTAACCGTTTCAACTAGATGAACATCTGCGAGACGACTTCAATGCAAAGTTCTAATAGAACATATTAACAACATGTGAGTAAACTACAAATAAACTCTTTAAAAAAATTAATGTCTTTTATGCTTTTGTGTGTCGGGACGGTAGGGTTGAAGCCAATTTTCCCTCCGATTTTTCAAAAAATATAATTATACTACAAAACCGCAGGCAAAGCTCTTCAAACAAAAAAGAATTATTATGATAATCTGTTTACAAATGAAAGAGTTATGTGTGAGGAAGGGAGGATAAAATTTCCCCATCGAATTTTCGAAAAAAAAAAAATTGAAGGACCAAACTGCAACATAAAAATAAAAATGCAATTTTGAAACTAGATTGACAAATGACAGAAAGGGTGCGGAGAAAAATGTACCCCTCCGATTTCCGAAAAAGAGTTACAAGACTAAGCTGCGGGTAAACCCTTTCAAACATAAAGAAAATGCAAACCGCTTAACAAATGACAGAGTTATGCACTGGAGAGAATTCCACACTTCGATTATTGAAAAAAGAATTAAGGAACCAAACTGCAGACAATCCCTTTCACACGAAAAAAAAATTTTTTAAATCATTTCACAAAAAACAGTGTTGTGCATTGGGGGAGCAAAATTCCCACTCAAATTTTTGGGGAAAAAAATTAAGGAACCAAACTGCTGGCAAAAACTTTCAGACAAAAAATAAGAATTTTTAAAACCGGTTCATAAAACACAGGGTTATGCATAAGAGGAGCAAATTTCCCCTTCCAATTTTCGAATACAAAATTATGAGTTCAAGCTATAGGCAAAATTTTTAACAAAACAAAGAACAGAGTTGTGCATTGGAGGGGGGTGAGCAAAATTTCCCCTCAGATATTCAAAAAAGAAATTAAGGAACCAAACTACTGGCAAACCCTTCCAGATAAAAATAAAATTTTGAAAATCCGAGTTATGCATAACGGGAGCAAACAATACCCTCCAATTAAAGCATCAAACTACATGCAAAACTTTTCAAAAAAAAATTTTTTTTAAATCGATTTACAAATAACAGATTTGTGACTGGTGGAGCTATTTCCCCCATTGAATTTAAAATAAAAATAATGGGAATAAACTGCAGGAAAAACATTTCAGATAAAAAAATTTTTTTGAAAATCGTACAAATAACAGAGTTATGCGTGTACAAACATAAAAAAAATATAAGTTTTGTGTATTTTCATTAAAATAAAAAAATTTGTTCTAAAGCCGACTTGTGGCGGGTGCTTATAGAAGACACTTTTGACTTTCCATGAATGGTTTCGTTTTTTTGCTGACTTTTGATTTTCAAAAGTTATGCACTACTAAACTTTAAAATTTCACGCCAATATGGGGGTTTAAAATTTATTATTTAGCACTCTAACTACAAATTGTACAGGGTGAACACATACCATTTATTAAAAACAACAGTTTAGCTAACATAAGAAAAAAAAACGCAACCCATTATCGACAATAGTTTTCGAGGAATCATAATTTATTACACATCAAAATCATTACCATAAATTCGTTGTTTTCGGCAGTATGCCACGCCCACTACTCGAAATATTTTAATCAAATCTTTGCCTACCTTAGTTTTGATATGTTTCATTTCTGCTGGCGTAAGCATTTTGAGAACAAATTTCAAGAAAAAATATAAGTTTTTGGCCAAAGAAAATTGATATAAAGGACATAATTGCATCAATAGGACTTACAAATGAACAAAAAAATTTCGATGATATCTCTCACAAACTTTGTTTTATTTAAATTTAAAAATAGAAAGCACTTGATGGCAGACCCTTTACAAATATAACATTGCATTATTTTAGAGTCCTTCATGTCTAGAATTACGAACAACAGTATCAAGACAATTTGTATGGAGATCTGTTAGAATATTAAACTTCATAAAATATATAATACTGTGCGGTTGTCTATCCAAATGTCGCTTTGTCAAATTGTGCGTTTTGTTTGTCACTGCATATGCACGGTACAACTGTTTGTAAGTGTGAGACTAAGCATTTGTGCGTCTCAAAAAAGGAAAAAAAAAATAGTGCCTAGAACAAAATAGAAGAGAACTTAACTCGTATGTTGCTGGCAACAAGTTGTAACTAACTTCCTGCATGCGTAGGTTGTTATGACAAGGGATGGGCAGGCAGGCTTAATGTAATTGCAAAAACCAAACATAAGTAAAACAAAAAATAAAATAATACCAATGAGTTGAACTAATCACAAATATGTGTACATACCGTATGTACATAGCGTTAGCTGAAAGGCAAAAAAGGGCAAATAAACTTTTTTTTTTTAATTTTATGGCAGAAAGAAAAAATAAATAAAATTATTCAAGTGAGTGAAGTAAAGTTTCTTTGTTTTAATTTTTAGAAAATTTAATTAAAAATGCAAATTTGGTTTTTTTTGTTAGTTTTATGTGATTTTCCATTTCAGCTGACTATATGTCAGTAACATTGAAAATAAGAATTTCTTTTTGTATGTTGAATATTTCAACCTTCTTTATTGGGTCTGCATGCTTACATATGTTAAGTGTTAAGTAAGACATGCAAATATTAGTAGACAATTTTTAATGTATGAGAAAAACAAATGTCATTAGAAATGAAATATTTTCTAACACTAATACAAGACACACACAATTCTAACAGAAATAGAAACAAGTACAGCAACTATCGCAGCAGAATTTTAAGAGCAAAAAAAAAGGAACTGGAACACACACAAATTGTTACACTGTTCTGCAAAAAAAAAAAATTAATAAGAAAAAGTCGGGGCTACTATTTATGTTTCGGAAGCTGGCAACACTAATGTCAAAAACGCTTACCGGAAGTCTTCGGAGAAATTCATAAAGCAAGCCCCCGAAAACGAATCATTCTTTATCATGACAATGCGAGCTCTCACACATCTCGTCAAACAAGTGCATTTTTGAGCAGTCAAAACATCGAATTGATCACTCATCCTCCATACAGTTCCGACTTGGCACACAATGATTTCTTCTTGTTACCGAATATCAAAGGTAAACTGCGTGCTCAACGATTTACGAGTGCCGAAGGAGCAGTTGAAGCGTCCAAAAACCATGTTTCTCAAGGTGTCTCAAGACGAATAGAATAACTTCTATGGCAAATGGTTTGAACGAATGCAAAAGTTTATTGATCTTCAAGGTGAATATTACGAAAAAGCGGGTTCTTTTAGAGCGTCACAACTTTGAGTTGACATCACTGCTTTATTTGAGCACTGATTTAACAGCTGATAGTTGCTTTTTTTTAGTTTGTTTTGAAATTTCATTATGAATCGACTTACACCACAGCAACGCGTGCAAATTGTTGAAATTTTTAATAAATTTTTAATCCATTTTATGGTGTGCATAAAAGCCCTTCAGAGCAGCTAATTCGAAGCACAATAGATCGTTTTCTGACCACATTTACTGTTACTGATAATGTACATCCCGTGAGACCTAATAAAATCAATAAGAAATCCCTATAGTTTACAATTTATAAGAAAACCTAATAGAATCAAGAAATAACGGAAATTGAGTAAAAAAAAGCTGTGAATAATAAGATTTCTTCTTGATTTTATGTGGTTTTCTTCTTGATAAAATTAATAAGATTTATCACATAAAAACAATAAGGAATCTCTATAAAAAAATCTTCGCTTCTTTCTTCTGGGATAGCTCTTAGCCTAAAAACGTTTCATAGAGAAAATCTTATTGATTCTATGAGGCAGTTTTTTCTCTGTGCATTATTTCAATGGCTGTCCGAGACAGGGATCGAACCCAGGAACTTTGGCTCTTTAGTCAACGTGCTAACGTGTTAAAACGGCAAATATTTAAAATTTTTATAATTTATAGGAAAGCTAAGTATGCTGGAAATAAAATAAGCTATAAGTAATAAAAATCTGTGCAATTACGGCAGGTAACCAGCCCACTTTGACAACGATTGTATAATACACTTATCAGTACACAGAAAAAATTTGCCTGCGATAAACTGTAGCCACTGTACAGCAAAGCATTGAAGATTATACTAATTAATCAATTCGTCGCCGCTCTCAGCAGATGGTGTTGTATCTTTTGATTTTTTGGAAGATGTTACGAAAGGATATTGTCTTAAAAGCTTTCAAGATTCAACTTGTGCAGAAATTAAAGCCAATCAACCATGGTGTGAGCCGCCAATTCGGCGAATGGGGCTGAAGCACAAATTTATACTGATTGTATTTTCCAATCCAATTAAGCCCATTTCTGGTTGAATGGGAGTGAGGAGAGTCCACAAGCTTTTGTCGAAACACATTTACATCCACAAAAAATTACTGTTTGATACGCTTTATAAGCTGTCAGAGTCATTGGCCCATATGTCTTCAAAAACAATGATGGTCAGAATGTTACTGTCAATGGTGAACGGTATAGGAACATGATTCGAAATTTTTTCGTTCCTCAATTACATGATGAAAAAATTATTTCACATAATGGCCCAATTAATTGGCCACCAATATCGTGTGATTTAACCACATTGGATTATTTTCTTTTGGGGTTATGTTAAGTCACTTATCTACGTCTACTTTCGTTTAAAAATTTAATTTGATTATATTAAATTTTTAATTGAATTTTGTTTATTTTGTTTCCATTAAACTTGTTTACTGCAGCAAAATTTTTTCTGTGTACTGATAAGTGTATTACACAATCGTTAACAAAGTGGGCTGGCTAACCTGCCGTAATCGCACAGATTTTTATTACTTATAGCTTATTTTATTTCCAGCATACTTAGCTTTCCTATCAATTATAAAAATTTAAAATTTTTGCCGTTTTGATTTTTTATGAGTTTTCCAAGACAGGGTGGCTTGACTGAAGTAGTTAGCACGTTGACTAAAGAGTCAAAAGTGCTGGGTTCTAGCCCTGTCTCCGACAGCCATTGAAATAATAATAGGGCGCAAAATCATCAGCAATGTAAGATAACCAATAATATGGCTAATAAACATAGCTTTGAAAATTTAATACGTCTCATTGACACCAGAGGCACTGCAAAACTTCATTATTGGAAAGGTGCAAAAAGCAGTTGATCTCTTCTTTCGCCACTTGTCTTCCCTATCACCTATCCCTTTCCTAAAGAAGGTATCACCCAGTAAGAGTAGTACGCATTCACTGTCTGAGTGTTACTTCTCTTTATTACAAAAAAAATTTAATTTGCATTAAAAATTATTTTTTTCACCAATCATTTCTGAATAACTGTGAAACCGTTGAAAATCAGAAGTTAATATACAAATTTACTTAAAGCTAATTTTATTTTGCATCTTTTAAGTTTCAATTTATTAAAATCGAACAACCTGTTATCGAGTTATATTAAAATAACTTGGCGGTGGCACCTTGTTTAGGGGGCCCATATTAGCCACGCCCATTAAAAAAATCTGTGCGTGTTAGATAAAAACCGAAAACGTATTTGAATTAAGGGCATTAATATCCATATATAATGCATATGGGCATTTCTCCAAAAAGAAACTCCACTTTTTTGTCGCGTGCAACAGCAAGAAATTCACCTTGTATTTCTGAACAATGTGACTCGATTTTTCTTAAAATTTTACCTAACGTAGAACTGCTGGCGGCCTAGACAAATATATAAATAAGTAAAAAAAAAAGTTCCGTTTTCTTTGGAAAAACAAGCATATTTGCTTGGTGTCGCACGCTACAAAAAGTTGACATTATATGCCCATATTTTTATTTAAAAAAAATTTTTTTTGCAGCACAGTGTTATTCGTAGCAGAGTTTGTTGTTGGAAATTTTAAAAATTTAATATGTTTGATGGTTGAATTATTTTTTAGATGTTTGTCGAAATTTAGGAATTTCTACATACTCGTATTTGTTTCCTTTTTTTTTTTGTAAGTTTTTTACTTTTAATAGTTAAAGTTGTGCAAATAAAGCCAAATATCTTGATACATTTTCTTAACAGATTGTCGTTGTTGTTGTTATTGTTGTTGTTGTTTTCATTGTTGTTGTTGTTTTCATTGTTGTACTTCGTGATATTTATTTGTTTCTTTTTTTTTGTGATTTGTTGAATGTTTATAACACACAGAAAATAGAAATTGACAGTTTTGGCATTTCAACATGGCACGTTTGGCGACTAGTTCTTGATACAACTTTTCAAACCAACAAACAAACCAAACACTAAAATAAAGCTTAGAAAAATTCTATCAAAAGTAAACAAATACCTAAACGTATCTTTTTTTTTTTTGTTACAAAAAATTTTGTTATAAAACGGTAAAATAACAGCTTTAAAGTCATTAAACTTCAATCATTTAAAAATGGTAACTGGCTGTCATTTTGGCGTACTTGCGCCGCTACAAAACCCTGTCATCAGTGATTTTTTTTCTTTTAATTTTAATAAATGTAACTTTTAATTTCTACCAACAGGCATAAACTACCAGATATTTTCATTAAAGTTTGATTGATATTTGATTGCAATCGTTTGCTACAAAATTAACTGTTTGTTAAGAAAAAATTTACACAAGTGAATGAATCAAATCAATCAATTATGTTGTTACTTCCTCGCACAACAACTCGTATAAGTTAAATAAAATAAAGTCACTAACCTTTATGACTTGGGCTGAAATTTAAATAATTTTCAGTTAGAGGGTTTGGGGGAAAAGTTAAACAAAAGACTTAAGACAAAAACCTGATCTTTTAGCATTTGGTAGTGGATCATCAGAGACACCAAAAAGAAATACATACATACATACATTTATACATATTTTACATACATACATATTATATGAACATATGTACTATAACAAACAGAAACGATCTTTAACTGTAATTGATTTATGATTTCATTTAACATTGCGCACAAATACATAAAAGCAACAACAACAACAGTAACAGCAACAGCAACTGAAGCAATATGCAAAAATCGTTAAGAACAACAAATTCACAGTATGGCAAACTCACATGGGGTTTTTAAATAAAAATCAAAGTCAAATACGAATACGAATATATTTAATACAAAAAAAAAAGAAGTTAAAGAAAAAATTTTATAATGAAACATTGAAAAAGGCGGAAAAACTGCAGGACTGAAAAACAAACTGACCAATAAGCCAACCAAAAACAAACAAAAAGACAGACAGGCAGACAGGGAGAGAGACAGACAGACAGACAGACAATCAACTTAAAAACAATAATACAGTAACTTTTTTTTTTTGGTAAAAACTTTACTAACAATTTGTTTATGATTTGATTTGTTTGCCTTTGGATTCGCCTAAATGGATTCCCATTTCGAGCGCTCGAATCTAAAGACTCACATGAGAAATTATTTTCACTGCATTGCTGTTGTTGTTGTTGCTGCTGCTCTCTGTTAGTTGTAGTTGGTTTGTGAGGAGATGTTTATTACAAAAGTAAATCATTACACATTTGCTGGTCGATTATTATTTATGAGCGGTCATTATTTATTGAGATATTGTACACAAGCACGTTACTTTAAACAACAGCAACAGCACCAGTACCAGCAACAACATCAACAACAACACTAAAATCATCAAGACCAACATCCAATGTATGGAAATCAAACAGAAGTTTGTGTATCTTCTATGTGTATTGCAAAGCATATGCAGAATATTTTATTGTTGTTGTTGTTGCTGTTTTAGTTATAATAATCGATCGATCAGTTGCAAATCATCATCATCATCAGTAACCAAGCATAACAACAGCAGCAAACAGCATCATACTGCAAAAAACACTATTGCACGCAAAAATATTGTCGTCGTTTTTTTTTTTATATATATATTTATATTTATATTCATATTTTTTTTTTCACCAATAGCAGCAACATTATTATGATGGTATTCTTAACTGTCTTTTTAAGTTCAGTTTTTATATCAAAATATTGCACAATGGCTCAAATTTTTGATAAGTGTTCACATAGAGATTTTTTAATTAAAGAAATGTTTGAGTACAACTTTTGAATGGAAAGTACTCGTATAATTATAATTTTATATTAAACTGGAAATTGGCTGAGGGTCAATAACTGTGAACGGAACTTAGGTTTTTGGATTAAAACTAATTTGATTTATCAACGTAAAATTCCTTGAGGTCTATCTATACACTATGTCCAACGTTTCTCCGATTTTTTTATCTCATGAAAAAAAAATAAGATTTACCAACGTCATCAAAATATCTAGTTATCGTTGGAGTTAAGTCTCTAGTCGCAGAGCAGAGTCAGATTTGAGAAACAGAAATAGTCTTTCGGTGCTGTTTGGACTGTGTTTTGACTGCTGTTTGAACTCTGATATGTTATGGCGAGTTCATGGTTAGTCGAGAGTTATGAAACTACACAAAAACATGCGATTGAACAATGCCTTCATACTCATGCAAAATTGTCACACTATAGCGTTTATGATCCATTGCGAACAAACTCGGCACTTAGTCGTATGTTGCGGAAAGCTCTCTCATACTCAACGGATCAATCAAAATTTCAACCACTGAGCCATGTAAGATGCTTATAGCTTTTACAATCTTTCTCAGTTGCAATCTCTGATCCGTCAACAAGATATTATGATTTTTTTTTCAATTGTTTCGCTTGTACAGATCTCAACTGTCCGTCCATGCTTGTACGGCCGCAATGAAATTTAATAACCCACTTTTTTACCTTTAAAGTTGCTGGCAAAAAGTCCCCATAGTATTTACCAAGTTAAGCTCTACTTTCAGTAATGATTTTTGTCCCCAAAAAATAATGCTTAATGGGGCCATGCATGAATCACTTTTTCCATTTTCTTCCCAAATCACGCAGCAAACAAAAAAAAACTTTTGACAGAGATCAATTGGCAGTGTTCTTTTGGTACAAAGTTGTCCTTTCAGGTAAGAGACGGAAAATGCAAAAAGTCACTAACTTATTGACCCGCCCTGGTATATACATACACACGTAGAAAAATTTTATACAGAAGCTTTCCTCATTTGGATATGATAAAGATATTAGACAGCAGAAATTAAGCTAAAAGTAATTATTTAATTCATTATTTTTAACGTTTGGAAAAAATACTTATTTTCCACGCATGGATTCCCAACATTTTAGTGTAATCTTGCGTTATAAGGATTTTTCCAATCTTTAGAATTTTAAAGATATTTCACATGAAAGCCCTTCACTATTTCTAATATTTTTTATTATTAAAGAGTCATTTCAACTTTTGAATTAATTTTATCTATGAAATGTTACATACATTTATTCGCCCCTAATAGGCGGGGATAGGCCCATTAATATTAAATTTTAATATTTTAATTTAATATTGAATTTCTTCTTCTTATTTAATTCTTACTAACTTGGGCATACACATTGGGATCTTAAGATGACAAGAAAAGTGAACGAGGCCACGCCTATGAAAATTTTTTATTAGAGCTATGCTCTTTATGCCAAACACAGGAGCTCGGACGTGATTTTCGTAACAAATATAATCGACAGCATTACAGTTATCAATTTATTTTTGTTCTGATTTCTTTGTTCTTAAGACCAGAGTACGAAAGTAAACGAAATAAAATGCTTGATTTTGATTTTTGTTTCGTTCTTTGAAGTGAGTGAAACAAAAATAATGAGAAAGATTGCTCGATTCTTTTTTTGTATTGTTTTTGCATATGAGCACAAACCATACAGTAATTTAATTGTAAGCAGTTAGAAAAGACAACAATGGGAACTAAATGGAAACGTTTTGAAATATTTGCGGCGAATTTGACATCCTCATATAATATAATTTTATTCAATTCTTATTCAGCACATAAAATTTGTTCTATATATAGCTCAGAAGCATAGCTCTAATCTAGTAACCTAAGGCAACTAAGTTTTTTTTATATATTTTATGTACTTCTATCCAACTCAGTCCTACGAAACCTGGCGTACGTCTTAGGTTCTTAATATGAAAAAATTTCGTTTTTCTAAAAATGGGCGGGCCGCGCCCCTTAAAATTTTATATTGTATTTTATGTACTTCCACTCTACCAATTATATACTACGAAATTTTGCAAGCTTCTTAGGTTCTTGAAATGACAAAATATAGCATTTCTATAAGTAGGTTAGGCCACGCCCAATAAAATTAATTATCACATATCATATAATTCTGATGTTTTAGTGCTTGTGTTTAAAAAATTACAAACATATTCTAGAGTCTGTGAACGAATAAATTGTAAGGCTGTTTTGTGTGTGAAGACTTTTAGTGAAAAATTTTCAGAAAAAATTTTTTATGTAGTTTATATCTTTCATATCTCTCTTACTAAGCGAGACGTCAAAGTACAATATATATGAAAAAAATTTGGGTAGACAAATATTTTTTTTCGAAACAAGTACGTGAATTAATTTTTATTATTATTTTTAATACATTGGGAAACTGTTAATATGTCTTTTGAAGAAGCCATGGAAATTGATGGAATTACAAATATAGTTTTTTTACAGTTACTTTTTGAGGAAACATTCCATAGTGCATTATTTTTGGAATAAAAAGCAACACCTAATATTAAAGATACTCGTACTTTCATAAAACAGACCAATTTCTAGCGCCCTCAGCAACAAAAATTTATAAAAATAAATTATTAATATTAAATATTTCTCAAATGCGTTCGAGCCTTTAAAACATTTAAGAAAACTAATGCCCAGTACACACTATGCCATTTTGTGGCATCGCAGTAGTGTATACTAGCGGCAACGTTTGTCATTTCCAATATTTTTCATTGATATACATATAAAAAACATAATGTGAACGGCATTGCATACATTTTGGAAATGACACCACAAGAAATGCCAGATGTGTACTCAGACTAAGACTGTTTGAAACCTTTTTTTTTTTGTAGCTGCTGTTCTCTTCTTTCTGCTTACTTATGCATTTTTAACATGCGTATCGTATTAGTGTACTGTTCGCTACAGTTGTTTTCGTCTTTTTCCTTGGCTTTAGCTGATACTTTTCCTTTATGCTCGTACGTATAGCAAAATAATGTTTTATTCTATATGATTTTTCAGTTTTGTTTTCTTTCGCTTTCAATGCGTCAAGCAGTGTATGCTTAACAGTCGGAATATTCACGGCATGCATCATTGCACAAAATCTGCATAAATTTTCAAAAAAAAAAAATTATAAAATAAAATAAAATAAGACAGAACAAAATAGCATAAAAAAATGAAAATATGTTTATAGCAAAGTGCAAGAGATAAACGAAACGCAGACACCCATGTGCTAGGATTCCTTGTATTTTTATTTAACTATTTATATTTTCTTAGATCTTTTTTTGCTCTTCTTCCATAATTTTGTTAAATTTTTCTTAAAGTGATTTTCAGTACCAGTAGATACATGTAAGATTTATTCACAATGTTTTTTTTTGCTACGACAAAGGCTATTCTATTTCAGTGCACAGTGTTTCAAATGTAATCAAATATAACATAAATTATTGTTTCAAAAAATGTCTGCTCATTTTTAGGACCAATTTGTTTGCACTTGTGCCAGAAATTACTGGTAAGTTTGATTGATGGCTGCAAAAAGAGAGTATAGAGATCGAGAGAGAAGATCGAAGTCAGTGTTGCCATAAAGCAATTTCAAAAAGTCTTACAAAAAGTGTATTCATTTTGACAATTTTTGTTATAAAGTTTTAAGACCTCTCATTAAAACATACTTTACAATTTGTGTACTCTCACTAAAGCACTAAAAGTACTTCATAATAATTTTTATTTTTAATGGAACTGATAGTATGGAGAAATAATTGACTAAGAACGCAAATATTTTCATCCCGTAGTCTGGCCACAAAATATTAATTAGAGGAAAATAACAAAACAGCTGACTGTTGGCAAACAAAGCTATTTCGCACCAAACAAAAGTGTTTCGAATGCAAATAGAGTGGTCCACTCACTGGCAAATATTTTCCACTTTTTTGAGAAAATAATTATTAGTTTTTGTAAAGTTTTTGTAAGATCAAACAGTAGTGAATAATAGCTTTTCCAACATTTTATCGTTTTCAAAAAGTATTTTACTCAAAAAGGACTTTTCTCAAAAACTACCTTATCCAAATAGTAATCGTTTCAAAAATTAAAGTTTTCCAAAATTTTTTTTTCCAAAATGGTACACTTAGTTCAAAAATATAAAATATAATATAAAGTACCTTTTCGTAAAAATTTTACCCAAAAGTACCTTTTCCTAAAAGTAAATTTTTCCCAAAAAGTACTTTTTTCAAAAACTACCTTATCCAAATAGTAATCGTCTCAAAAATTAAAGTTTTCCAAAATTAGTTTTATCTAAAATGGTACACTTAGTTCAAAAATTTAAAATATAATATAAAGTACCTTTCTCAAAAGAACATTTTCCCAAAATCAAGTTTTCCTAAAAGTACTTTTTTCTATAAGTACTTTTTCCTAAAACTGTCTTTTCCTCAAATTACCTTTTTCTAAACGTACCTTTTCCTACATGTAACTATTCTCAAAAGTACATTTTTCCAAAAGTACGTTTTCCAAAAGGTTCTTTCTCCTAAAAGTACCTTTTCCTAAACATACCTTTTCCTAGAACTACTGTTCCCTAAAATTATCTTTTCTTAAAAACACCTTTCTTTAAAAGTACAATTTCCCACCTTAAAAAAGAATAAAATTTTTCGCAATAAATTCAAAGTTAATCTTTGAAATAGTATATTTCAACTAAAAAGTAGTTTTTTTCAAAAGTAGCTTTTTTCAAATTACGTTAAGTAGTTTTTTTTTCAAGTTACCTTTTACTAAAACTATCTTTTGTAAAATTTAAAAGAATATTTTCATATGAGTATTTTTCCAAAAACCTACCTTTTTCGTAAGAGTACATTTTCCATATAAGTACTTTTTACTTAAAACAACCTTTTTTATAAAAGTACCTTTTTCATAAAAGTACCTTTTTCATAAAAATTAGTTTTTTATAAAAGTACCTTTTTCATTAAAGTAAATTTTTTATAAAACCAAATTTTTCATAGGAGTACCTTTATCATAAAGCTACCTTCTTCATAAAAGTACATAACTTTTTCATAAAAGTACATTTTTCATAGAACTACCTTTTTCATAAAAGTACCTTTGTCATAAAAGTACCTTTTTCGTAAAACTCCCTTTGTCATAAAAGTACAATTTTCATAAAAGTATTTGTTTTATAAAATTACATTTTTCATAAAAGTACCTTTTTTATATTAGTACCTTTTTTATGAAAGTATATTTTTCATAAAAGTAGCATTTTCATAAAAGTTATTTTTTCATAAAAGTACCTTTACCATAAAACTACCTTTTTCATAGAAGTAAATTTTTTATAATATGTAGTATCTTTTTCATAAAAGTACCTTTTTCTTAAAAGTACTTTTTTCATAAATCTACATTTTCATAAAAGTTCCTTTTCACAAAACCGTCAGTACGCTAGAGTTCATGCATAAAAAGTTTTTATACAAAGCTATAGTTTAAGACCTATTAACTATTTTGCAACTTTTCTCTGTCCAACGTTGGACTCATTTGCACACCCATTCTCTTCCTCTTTTTTTCATTAATTTATTCCTTCTCCTCCAAAAATATTTTGGAACTTTTGAATCTTTCATTACAATTTCTTCCTGAAAATTTCGGCAGAACAAAATTATGGGCCTGTTTTTCTAAATGCGCACGAACGTTTCAATCGAATATTAGTATTGGAAACAGAAACAAATTTAAGTTTTTGTTTTTGGTTTTAATCTAAATGTCCGAAAGAAGCGTTCGTTCGCATTCAGGCATACATACATACATATATGTGACAGCGCATAGAGAAAGGGACCTAAGGGTAAAAAATCTTTTTTTTGATGTGGACAACATCTGAGCATCGAATGAGACCGATCCCATGCCCCAAAAGTGTCCCCTCCTAGAGATATGCGCGTTTTATGAAATTGAAGTCGACGAATCTAAGTTTATGTTAAAAAAATTTTTGTACTAACAGAGTGATATTCACGATTTAAAGGAATTATAAATGAGTATTTATTATAATTCACAATTAATAATTTTAGAAAATAAACCTGGATTCGAAAAAACGCGAGCAAAATTGATATCAAGCTCATGGAAACAGCGCGCTAGTTAGAAAACAGTAAAAACCAACTAAACAAAACAAGAGGTAGGGACGACCTACGAGCGTTTTCAAGGTTGACTAACACGTTCCTGCCAAAACGTTCCTGAACAAAACCGGTTTTTAGCTTTAGGTCCCTTTCTATTTTGCGCTATGTGATCGTAACGGCAAATACCGATAAAGCAATATGTTTTCCCATGTTAGCCGATGTCGTTATTTGACAGCTGTTAGAACAAACAAATTGGGCAAATAAGGGCCAATTCCACGATGTCGACAATGTTCGACTTCTTGCACACTTACATTCAAAACAAAAACAGATTTTCATATTTTATTGTTCTTTCAAATGTAAGTGTGCGACAAGTCGAACGTTGTCGATATCGCGGAATTGGCCCTAAATGTTTATAGTGTGAAAATAAAAATATTAGAAGTCAAAACGGTTTCGGAAAAGTATTTGAAACAATGCGACTTGACACTTTGGTGTCACCAACGGTAGCACTGAACTAGAGCATTATACCAGATAACTTTATGCCCATCTTACGTCAAGTATAGAGGAAATTTCTGCTCCTGAGGAAGTAGTACAATCTAATTACTTCAGTAACTGAAAGCTTTGGGGGGAAGCCAAACTAATTGATGTCTAGTATACGAAGGCATGACAAAAGTAATCGTTTTCTTTGCTTTAAGGTTACAATTTCATATCAGTCTAAATAAATGTATTGTAACAGGAAATTATCTGAAAAGAAACACTGTACCGAAAACATCTGTACTTATGTTTGACTCATCTATAAAAAGCGTTCCACATATGACTTGTTACATATAATTTTTTTCATTTTCTTTTGAGTTTTTATTCATCTTGTGTAGCTGCTGCTTGCTTTAGTTTTATTTTTATATATTTTTTTATGTATTTATACAGGCATATTTTTTTATTGCCAAAAGGCATGAAGCTTAAAAAATTGTCAGACATGTTTTTGTTTTGATATGCAAAAATTATTGGAAATATATAAAGTTGATATGTGAGAAGAGCAGAGCAGAGCAGATCAGATCAGAGCGTAGCATCGCACATGTTAGACTGTAATATAATGCAATTGTTTAATATGTACGAGTATTATATCGAAGGAATTTATGAACAAGCATTAAATTACAATATGGTGTTATTTAAAGGCTTTATGCACTGTATAGTGACGCTGCTGCTGCTGCTGCTGTAATGTGTAATTCTTCATAGCGTAAGCTTTTTTTATAACCATAAATACGCTTCTATCAAAGATCGATTTTTATGATTTAAGTAAAATTTTAAGAACTGAATGATAAAAATCTTTTATTGAACAAAAAAAAAAAAGATTAAACCTAAAAATAATAATAATAATAATAATAATAATAATAATAATAATAATAATGTTGCAAGATGTATGATGCGCAAGCTTTTTTGCCACAGTAGGAGCAGAAGCTTTATGGCTCTTTATGGAACACCACCACAACAAGAAGAAACGTATTTAATTTAATGATAATGTAAAATAATTTGTCGCTTAAAGCACTTCCGTACAAGAAGCAGGCGTACAGAAAATTATGAACATAAGAAGGGATTATAACATAAATTATATATATTTTTATAATATTTTACATTTAAAGCATTTAACTTTATCAGCTTAATAGACACACAAGACAGACCCTTTAAAAGTTTCAGTTTCCACCAGCGGGTATAATTTTCTAAACGAATCAAAAAAAAAAAAAAAAAAAAAAAAAAAAAAAAAACAAAGAAGGGGAAAACCAGATGAAGATAAATTCATTTAAGGTCTTTATGATTTTAAGTGTCTAGAGCAACATTTTAATTGTTGCTGTTTGTGCAAAAATATTTAACAGGAATTTTTTTCTTTCTACAAACTGTTTACTATAAAAGTATAAATCAAAAAAAAAAAAGAAAGCAATTTTCTTAAGTCTTAGGTATGTTTTTACTTGATAAGCTAACAAATAAAGCAAACAACTTATATAAGCCAGATGTAATAACATATAACAAAATATTAATTACATGTACTTTATATACTCGTACTAACATTGTGTCATCTCAAGCATCATGTCAATTTATTTAGTTTAGTTTCAGTTTTTTGTATTTAAGCTGACAGTGTTAAGTCAAACACTTTGCAACTTTTAAAACAGACCGTCAACTTTGTGTCAGCTTAAGAAGCTGATGGAAATATAAAATGAAAATCTTTGAAAACAAAGAAAAATTTTTTTGTCTGGCTTAAAGCAAATACTTATGCTTGTAATCTTAAATACTTGTACTCAATATATATTTTTGCGACACAAGAAAGTAAATCTATCTGCTCATACCTTAATGTATGTAATCGCATGTCTATTTAATTTAATTATAATCGCAATTTATTACATGTTTGAGGCTTAATAAAAATTCATTATAACTCTCTAAAGCAGATAATAAGCTATATTAGTTATCGTAAATTCTATTTTTGGTTGCTGTTAACATTTAACGGCCCAATTTTAAGCGTCTAGTCACTGCGTTTTATTTACATAAGCTAAAAAAATTAAATAAAAATAAAATTTACATAAAATATTAAATTTAAGAGGTTGGCTCTTGGTTTTATGCCAGAATTATGCAAACACCATTATGGCTAATTAGCATTTGTTTAAAAAATAATAATAATAATAATAATAATAAAATTTATATGCCTGCTAATATTTGGCATTTTGGAATTTAGTTTAAGTTTTTATTTATTTTTTATTCAATTACATAAAACAAAAGACTTAAGAAACGAACAGTTTGTAGAAAATCAAATTACTCAAAAAAAAAGCCAGTTAAAAAAAGTGATTTTGAAGTTCTCAATTTACACACAAATTATTGTAGGGATCAAAAACACATATCGCACACTAAATCGTAAACAGTTACAACTCAAAATTATGAAAGTGGTCTTGCATTTTCAAAAACCAGTTCTCTGCACAAATCTTTAACGAGCGCACAAACTTCTTTTGCCACACAGTCTTCGGGAACAATATGAAATACCGTTATGCCTGTTTTTATATTACATACTTGCGCCATTTGCACAGTATTATCACCAGTTTTTTACGTTATCTGAACATCTGGATTTTTTTGAGTTGTGACTGTTTATGATTTAGTGTGCGATACATTCTTCTCTCAACAAGTTAAGCTACAAGTTCTTTGTGTTTATGTACGCTGACATGATCTAAAGTATAACAACTCGCACACGATCACCTTGCTCAACAAAAATGCCCGCTGCTGTCAGAAAATTTCCGAACGTCTTGCTTTCATTTGACACAAGAGAAACTAATAGCTGATCATCAGCTGCTTAATTTAGCTCACCTGATATGAATTCGCCTTGATGTTCACTGTGTAATAGTCACTTAAAAATTATTATTTTTGTCCGTCCGTCCGTTGGTCTGACTGTCTGTCCGTCTGTTCGTCACAAGATATTTCCTCCAGAAGTGTAAGAACTATGGACCTGAAATTTTCACATTATATGGAAAACTGTGGCTGCTACAACAAGATATATATGACAGTTGAAAACTAAAGGGTGTTCTAAAGCGAGCAGCGTAATATGTTGAAATCCTTATATAATATACTGAAAATTATATATAGACACTTGAAATGTTCAAAGTGTATTTTTATGCAAACTACACCATTTAACACTGAAATTTAAAAAATCAAAATTAAAGGGTATTCTATCAGTTAATGAAATTTTGACAACTTGCGCTGTATCTTGAAAACCTTAAGAGGTAAACTCTTTCAAAAACGCTTAAACTAAAATATCCTAAAACTATAAAAATGCCGAAACGAAAAAATCGCCAAAATAACAAAACGCCTTAATAAAAACTGTCACCAAAAATAAAATAAATCACTAAAATGCAACAAAAAAAAAAACAAAAGTAAAAAAAGTCGTGAAAAAAACTTACAAAATTACCAAAAAAAAAATCGCCAGAACTAAAAAAAAATCGGCAAAACTAAAAAAAATTGCTAAAACTAAAAACAACCGAATATAATCGCCAAATACCTAAAAAAAGTGCCAAAACTAAAAAAACGCTACGACTTGAAAAAATCGCCAAAACTGAAAAAATTGTCAAAAGGAAAAAGCACTGAAATTAAAAAAAACGCCACAAAAAACATTTTTCTTAAAGATGGCTACAGTAGTAGCAGGATTCTGTAACTTTTTGCGAACCGAAAATTGTAATATTTATCGACATATTTATTCGCTTGCGGTCACAATAATCTGATTCCGTAATTTTTTTTTTTACGATAGTCTCCAGCTTTGTCTTACTCACCATTTAAATCAATATTATGTGGTATCTCTGTAGAGAAAATGTGAAAATAAACGAAAAGCACAAAGAATAATAAAGAAAAATTCAATGAATTTGATCTTGTGACTTAATTTTTTGTTTTCTACAACCGACAGCAAATATCGTTAAAATATGTTAGTGAATAGCAAAGTCGATAGATTTTCGTTATATTTATTAAAGCGATACAATTATCGTAATAAAAGTTACTGACTGACTCTAGGTACAGGTGGGATATTCCATTATATAGGCTAAAGCTTGTTTAGTATTACATATGGAGTGTTCGTACGGAACCCTTAATGATTCAACAGAATACGTTCGCAACTTCAGGAAAAATCGCTGTCAAATCAACAAAAGCCATAATAAAACTTCAAATGCTCTCTAATTTTTGTTTCATTTTCTTTTGTGCTTTTTCTTTGTAGTTTAGTTCATAAAATGTATGAAATTTATTGAAAGTATGGTAGCATTGCACAGTGGCGTGAAATAAAAAAAAATGGTAAAAAGTCTGCAACTTTTGAACTAGTGAACCGATTTCGATGAAACTAACTGTTTTGGAAAGAAGAAGTGTTCAACTTTTGAGTATATTTGGAGTGGGCATTCTATAACAGTAATTAATTACAAAAAAGTATTTAATACACCTTCAAGAGGTCATAAAAAATGTGGGTTTGTTTCAATAGCAGAAAAAACACGTAAATTTTCACCTGAGGTGTTATATTTGTGTATATATTTTAAGACTGATATAATGGCAAAGGAATACATATTATATACCGTTGAATAGACAATTATATCTACTATTGTAATAACATAGAAAAAATTAAGAAACATTTGCAGTAAAGAAAATAAGATCAATAATTTAGGCAAAAATAAAAAATGTAGAAAATTTAATTAATTTAATTATTTTTCGAACTGTATTTTGTTTCTATATTCTTATGAATTGAACAGGCTAATGTTCGGAACGTTCCTAAATATTCTGACAACAACACATAGTTGAACGGAACAGCCAGCCGTTTTCGAAGTCCACTAAGTAGAACAAAAATAAGCAAATTAACAAACATGTGCATAGTTAGTAAAGAACAAAACGACAATGGTAAGACTGTTGTAAATATAGAGATGGTAACTTTGAGCCTTCATTACAAAACACATGAGCAAATTGAAATGCAATGAATCAAACCAATTCACATATTCTATTTGCAATAAAAAGTTTCGTATATAAGGCAGACATCTACATCAACTGACACCACACACAGTGGACCAAAACACAGAAGAACGCTGATGAGGAAGGTTTAGTGGCCTTCGAAAACGGCTGGCTGTTCCGTTCAACTATGTGTTGTTGTCAGAATATTTACAACCAACTTTGATGTTATTTGTTCATTAATAATTATCATATGTAATTTGGCTTAAAAAGCGTTACGAACATTAGCCTGTTCAATTCATAAGAATATAGTAGAAAATTTAATTTTGTAATCAAAATTTAATTTTGAATATTTCGGTTTCCAAAGCTAAGTATATAATATAGAACTAAATTAAAATGTTTCCCAATATATAATTTTATAAAACTTTTTTTTATCTATTGGGAAAAATTGCCTAGATTTATGCGTAGGATGTCAAGAGTTTCTTACAGGTTACTTACAACAAGTTTATTTATAATAAAGAATCAAAAAATTTACAAAAACGAGTGTGCAATTTTTTTGCCACATCCAAAAATTAGATTTTTTGCAAAAAAATTATAATTTTCGACCAATGCTGGATGTAGGGTGCACCATCAAAAATCTCTAAATCTTAATTCACTTTCTTAGTGCCTGCTCTCTCAGAAACAATGAAGGGTTTTATCAAGTTTTTTAATAGTTTTTTAAAATATTCCAAAAAAAAATTACGAATAGTTTTTTCACAAAATATACAAAATTTTCTCATAATTTTCAAAAATCCAAATTGCAAAATTGTTCCTTGCTACAATTTTTGAGATATCAAAAATAAAAATATGTATATCTAAATAAAGCTTAAATAGTTTCATTGGCTTTATAAAACAGGTCGAAAAATTTTATAAAAAATTTATTTTTTTTTTTTTTTGTGTAAATAAATTCATATTTCAAAATGATAATTGATCGTTTAATTAAAAGCTCTTTAAGACAGCTACATTAATATAACAAAATAATGAAAATAAAAAATATTCCTGCAAACTTCATCTGCAGTCCAACAATCTTCAAAATAATAGAGGGCTTATTAAGTACGACACACGTCTCTAAACAATTTCAGCCAGGGCTGTCAATAAATATTTGCTGTCTTATCTGTGAGCTTTTCTTTCCCAAAAGCACATATATTATGATGAACATAATTTGTTATATAGATCATTTATGTAAAAAAAATAAAAATAAAATAACAAAACAAAATAAAATAAAATTTACACTTTTCCACTTTTAGCTGTTATAGGAAAAACACTTAAGGCTAAAAAACTAAACCATAAAGCTGAACATACTTTATTGTCTATTCTTAAGACGCTCATAAATCATTATCGCGAACGAATTTTTCAGTTTAACACAAATCAAAAAAAAAAACCTATATTTTTTTATATATTTTTGCAATTGACTTATTTATTATAGTGCAACTTATATTTTTTAGTGTTAAAGCAAAACAAAAAAAAGATGTAAAATGTATTTTAGCACAAGTAACTTTGTATGTTTAAATAATGTGAGTGTGTGTGCGTGTGTGTGTGTGTGTATGGAATGGAAGCTTTAAGATAATTTTTATGCAAAATATTACTACCGCGTAACATGCAATGAATGCAGCTGGTTTTCATGTGTTTTTGATTAATTATCGACATTGTGGACAGGGGACAACAGTACGCAGCTATATAATGCTGCATCTTAACATTAACTTTGCTATTATATTTTTCATTTTTTCCAACGTCTCCCTCTTGAAGGTCAATTTTGAAATTTGCATTTTTTTTTGCCCAGATAATTTTTAAAGCTAGATAGCGAGCAGCACTAGCAATTAGTCATGTTAAACTTCAAACAACAATATAATAGGAAAATAACTTTTAAATTTTATTTAATTTTTTATGGTCATTAAAATTATTGTTTAAGGCTAAATTGTGTAAAGAGGATGCAATGATATGCATCTGATTGATTTTTAAGGCCAGATATGATTTACCTGAGGTTATGCATGTATATTATTTGCATGCAAGGTTGCTTTTGCTGAAGAAAATTAGTCTGCACTTGCAACAGAAACAATTAACTATTTGTTGTGAAAATTGTTTGGTGTGTTTTATTTAAATTTTGAGTAGCCAAGCGGACGGTTATACGCATTATAGATGTAAATAGGGCTTACAAATCTTCGAAAAAGAAAATATATATTGAAAAATGCACACACAACGTTCTTTGAGAAAGCGTAATATACTCGTATACATATATTTTTTAATGGGTGTTTTTTATTGAGGTATAGAACTTTAAGTTGGCATCACTTTTTTAACTGGCGGCCATTTTGTCAGCTGTCAAGTGATTAATATTTAGTTTGGTTTGCCATTTCATCATGAACAGGTTGACAAAAGAACAACGCTTGCAAATCGTGCAAATTTATTTCGAAAATAATGGTTCAGTTCGCGAAGTTTACCGCAAGCTCCGTCCATTTTATGGTCGACATAATCGTCCATCAGAGCAATTAATTCGGTTAACCATGGATCGTTTTCGCACTACGTTTACTCTATGTGATAATACGCATCCGCAGAGACGTCGAACAGTGCGCACCGAAGAAACAATTGCCGCTGTAGAGCAAAGTGTTGAAGAGGACCCGAATGAATCGATTCGCCACCGAAGATTTTGAAGATTTTGAATGTGGATGAGTTGTGGTTCCAACAAGACGGCGCTACATGCCACACAGCGCACGTCACAATCGATTTATTGAAGGAAACATTCGATGAGCGCATAATTTCGCGGAATGGACCTGTCAATTGGCCACCAAGATCGTGTGATTTGACACCATTGGATTATTTTCTTTGGGGATATGTGAAGTCGCTGGTCTACGCCAACAAACCAGAAACGTTAGGGGACTTGGAAGCCAACATTCGTGGCGTTATTGCCAACATACGGCCCCATATGCTCGAAAAAGTGGTTGAAAATTGGACCTGTAGAATTGGCTTTATTCGAGCCAGCCGCGGCGGCCACATGCCCGAAATCATATTTAAACATTAATGGCATAAAATTATCCTTCCAATAAAGCCAAATTGATGGACATTAAAACGATTTTCTTGTGTTTTATTTCAATTCGAAGTTCTATACCTCTAAAAAAACACTGTGGCAAAAAGGAAAACATGCTTAAGTCGAGATAAGCTGATTTTGAGTTAATGGTACCACCGTAATCTGCATACTTGAAAGTACCCCTAGACAAAATCTCAGTTTATTTGCGCGATTTTTAAAGAAGTTATAGCAAAATGAATTTCGGCTTACCTTTTTTAGATTTCTTATCTGATTTGGAATAATAGCTTAATTGAGGTTATACTTCAACTCCAACTTGAATGTATTATTTACAGTGTGTAGAACGATGTTTGCTTAAAAAACTAAAGGTTAACTGAGAATTTCCCAATTTAACTGAAAAAGAAATAAATTTCTGAAAATCGACTTGAACGCTTAAAAGTGCTCTCCTGCAAAACCGTCAAATATGACTTAAGCAATTTTTCCTTATTGCCACAGATATATTTCTTATTATTACTATTATTATTATTAGACTGCTTTATTGTAAATAAAAGGCAAGATTTCATCAATAAAAATAAAAATGCATGCCTAACTTTTAAAAAAAAACTAGAATTTCTAATGCACGATTATGGGTGGCAAACGATTTTCAGTTGCCTTGACAACTGGCAACGCAAGCGAAATTAAGATAATCATTACGTATCACAATTTGCTGCAGTTGCCTAAAAGTTATAATAGATTGCCAACTGAAAACAATGTAAGCAAAACTTCAAAATTCTTATATAAGGAGTATAACGTGTCACAACCGCCAAAACAGCTTAAGTGACATTATTTTCGCACATCATTATTTGGCTATAATCGATTATTTATAATCGCAAGTAATCGATTTTTGTCAAAAAAAATTAAATTCGAAGATTATGTTGCTTAAGCTTTTTTTGGCGGTTATGGCACAATAAATACAATAAATAAATAAAAAAGCTTTAAAATTACTTATAACAAAGATCAGTGGAATTATTTTTCAATGAAGACAAGAACGTATCAAGAGTGGCATCTATTAGACAACGAACTTAAAGGAAAGACTTGACGGCAAGAGATTTAACTCGATTCCAACGAGGAAATCATCTCACAAACAAATGCCTATTTTGATGACATCGACGATTTTTTTTTTTTGCAAAGCAAGAAAAAAGTTTGGAGAAACTTTGGACAAAGTCTATAAACTTTAAACTAAAAGAAGAGAACGTTAAAAAAATGGAATTATGTTTTATACAAAAACTTGAATTTCTTTGAACAACTCACAAATTTATTGACCCGCCCTCGTATACACACTTGCCTTTTAGTCAGCGGATCTTTACAAAACGTTTATGTAAAATACTCGCATTATAAAAAGCATTTTTATTATTCTCTGTACACAGAGAAAAAAGTGCCTCATAGAATCAACAAGATTTTCTCTGTGAACCGTTTTTAAGCTAAGTGGTATCCCAACAGAGAGAAGCGAAGATTTTTTCATAGAGATTCCTTATTGTTTTTATGTGGTAAAATTTATTAATTTTATCAAGAAGAAAACCACATAAAATCAAGAAGAAATCTTATTATTCACAACTTTTTTGCTCAATTTCCGTTATTTTTGGCACCAAAAAAAAACAATCCATAGAGAAAAACTTCTTAATTCTATTAGGTATTCTTATAAATTGTAAAATGTAGGGATTAATTATTGATTTTATTAGGTTGCCTTCTTGATTTTTTTTAAAAAGGTTTTCTTCTTGATTCTATTAGGTTGCCTTATTGATTTTTTTCATGATTTTAGTAGGTTCCTATATGATTATGTGTAAAGCATCTTATTCATTTTTTTTAATAAGGAAATCTTCTTGATTTTATGAGGTGTCTTGTTATTTCGTTTCTATAAATAGACATACAGACAATTTTTTTCTTGATCTTTTTCATTTTTGTATAAGAATGTTTGCACAATAATTTCAATGGTTATTCCGGCTGCTTGTTAGCATATTGGGTAGAGTGCTTGCCTATCAGGTAGAAGTTTTCTGGTTCAATACTTGGTGAGTAAGTTAGTTAAGAATATAACGTAATGTGTATGTATGTATGTATAAATAAATAACATCTACAACATACTACATACATACATATGTATTTATATGGTATAGAATTTAAATGAAAATACATACATAAGTACAGAGAATAAAGACGCAATTTTTTTTATTGAAAAAATCAATAAGATAACCTCATAAAAACTACAAGATATCTTTTTGATTTTTTCAAAAAGGTTTTCTCTATGAAATTAATAAGATTTCCTTATTAAAAAAAACCATAGAAAGTTCTTATTAATTTTGTTCTATTTTATGAGGTATTTAGTAGGCACTGTTTTCTCCTTGTAGGGATCTTTTTAAAAAAGGCTTAGGAAAGTGTTTTTCAACAAGCATATGAAGGATTAAAATTGTCTACAAAAATATTCCAAATTCAATTTGTTTTAATGCCCTAATTCTGTTCGACGATTGCATCGTCTTGTCTATGGACGAAAAAAAGCCGCAGTTGTGATGCTTTAAAACAATTATTATTTCTATTTCTTGTCTTTGCTATAAGGTTCGTGTATTTGGTTTATGATTTTATTCCAAAACGTTTTACCCAACACATATTTTTTCATATATTTGTCAAACTTTTGTATAATACTTTAATTTAATTCTCATGTTTTAAGAAAATGGCAATAATATTCTAGTTTTTCATTATCAAAGACAACAACCATTTTTTTAAGAAAATAATTTAGAGAATTCAAAAACATGAACTCTAAAGTTTTATCAAACAAAAACGACCTAAATCTTCTTACTGAACTATAGCATAAGTCTCTAAAAACAGCAAAGATTACTTTTATTCTACAAGAGATTTAATAAGTACATACATACATGAATAATATCATAAACAGGTAAGGCAATGTTTTAATTTAAATTATTCAGATTTCTTAAAGAAACACCAGCTTAGCAAAATTAAAAAACATAAATACTAACCCTCGTTCAGGCACAAAGCAAATTCCTTCCTTAGTTACCAAAAGACTTTTATATAATGTGTTTTAGTTTCGCAATTTAACTTTACAATTAAAACTAACAAAACTATTTCCATACAGCCATATTTAAGAAATAAAATACATTAAAAACCACTTTTATATAACAATGTCTATATAAAAATATTTTCTTAAACATTAACAACACCATATTTAAGATGGTTTTCACACGCAACATAAACAACAACAACAACAACAACAACATAAGCAACAATACACTTAAGCATCTTCACATAACATTCACTATAAAAAAACAAAATGCAAAAATACCTACTTGACTTTAACTTGTCCATATTTTACCGAAACGAGCCAAGTTTCCGAGAGGAAGAAATAAAGGATCAAGTGTGTCTTGTCTCTACAAAAGATGTTTGCCAGTGTGTCTTAAAGTATATATTTATATACATACATGCATACATATATTTTGCATATATGCGTGCGTGCATAGTTGACATACCTACGCATGCAACGCATCAGCGACAGCCATCAAAAGTCGACAATTCAAAAGAGAGAAAAAAATAGCAACATCGGCACACCAAAAAAAAATATAGCAAAAAATTAAACCCTTAACAATATATAAAAAGTATTTTTTTTTATTTATTTATTTTTTCAAACAAAAAGAAACACTCGTACAAGTATGAATGATGTTTTACCACTACAGCTACAACTAAAGTGTTACATACACACAAACGAGTATATTTGTACGACACACACACATACATACATACATGCATACATACATACTCGTACATATGTATGTCTGAAGGAACATCAACAATAACAGCAGCAAACTATAACTTAAGCATCGTCATCATCTCAATCTTGGCAATAATGAAGTAGAGACTTTGCCATAGCTGCTGCTGCAGTCATTGTGGCCAAAGAAAATCGTAACTTAAGCAAAGTTACCAATAAAGCAAATTTATTATAATTTTATCCCTGCGGCCCATTAATACATCTTCAAAAAAAGATTTAAAGCACTGCTTGTGTATAATACAATCAGGGTGTTCCATAAATTCAGAAAACTACTCGTAACTTTTCGAAATATTGGAGAAATTATTTTTAAGTGCATTACAACAATTATGCAGCAAACAAAAAAATAATATGATTTTTTTTAACACAGAAGGAACCTCCCGACCGGAGGGTTCTGGACGCTAGTTGACACCAAAATCTTTAGGGGTACCATAATAACTTATTTATTTCCAATGCGCTACTTTCACTGAGAAAGTTGGCCCATGTGTAAGTTCTATATTCAGTTGTAGGCAAAGTTGCCATATGGGAAGATTTATTTTCGGAAACCCCCTACCACACAGATGCTCTTTATCCCCGAAATATTTTTAATGGGAAACATAATAAAAATGTTTAAAACGATACCTTTTCACAGAAAGTTACGTGAAGCAAAGTCGCCATATGCTGAAATTTATATTACTAAAGAGATAGTTTCTTCCAGGTAGAATTGCCAGATGTGAAGATCTATTTCATTAAAGCTGTTTTTAACCGACTTCAAAAAAAGGTGGAGGTTTACAATTTGTCACAATTTTGTTTTTTTTTTTTGGGTGGGGATGTTACTTCATAACTCGGTACATTTTAGACCGATTGTAAAAAAAAAAAAAATTTTTTCTGAGCTTCCTATTGGTCCCATTGTAAAACAAAGTGGGCGGGGACACGTCCAAATTTTTTTAATTTAATTTTATGATATTCTACTTATTTGATTGCTGCGAAACCTATAAAACAATTTTGGTTCTTGTAATTACTAGAGTTCGACCGATTAATCGGCTTCGGCCTTCGGCCAAAAATTGGTAATCGGCCAACATTCGGCCTATGGCAAAAATCGGCCGATTAGCCGAAGCCGAATATTTTTCATTCCAAGCTTGAAAAACAACATTATGTTTGGTCGTTGCTCGCCGACAGTTTCTATTGTGTTTAAAACGTTTTGAAAGGGTTGCTTTGAAATACAACCCTGTTGCTTTCTATTTTCTTTTACTTGGACGTTCTTGTGAGTGATCATATGAAAAAGCAATCTAGAAATTGCAAAATAGTTTTATTTTTCTTGTTATGTATCCAATAGATATTACAGCTATTTCAGTGATCTCAAAAAAGCAAACTTTTTTCTTAATTCATCATCATTTTTAAAATTTAAAACATTCGGCTTCGGCTTCGGTTTTGGCCGAAGTTTAGGATTTTAGCCGAAGTTCGGCTTCGGCTTCGGCCAAAAAAAAACGCCTTCGGTCGATCTCTAGTAATTACACAATTTGAAAGTTGAAAAAGTGGCGGGGTTACACTTATTAAAATTTTTTATAAAACTTCACTCAGTTCTATTTAACCGATTTTTACGAAATTTACCACACACCTTGAGCTCTGAAATAGACACAATCATCCATATAAAAAAATGGGCGGAGTTGCGTCCATTAAAATTTAATATTTTATTTTAAATGAGCTCTGAAAAATACACAATCTTGCATTTAAAAAATGGGCGTAGGCACGCCCATTAAAATTAAATTTTATATTTTAAAATTCTTCTCATCTTCTTCTATCAGATCTTTGCATTGAAGTCGGTTTTTTTGCCCGAAGGAATTATTAATAAGTAATTTTATGCCAATGTTACTGAAGGTAAAGATTCATTTTATTAAAGAAAATTTTTGATAAATGAATTAAAAGCAGAGTTTCCAGTTTAAAAAGATTAAATTTATTTAATAAATTTTCTAAAAGTAAATACTAGACAACGTTCGCAGATACTAGCTAGATACTAGCTTTTGAGATGTTCGTTTATTTTAAATAGACTTATCGGGTCTGGTATAATATTACTAAAGTTTTTGACGGGTAAATTTAATTTAAAGAAAAGCTTTCGGAGAAGCTCTTGGAAAGTAAACTGAAGGCAAAATTCTCATATGCAAAGAATTACTTTTATAAAGAAGTTTTTTAAAAAAAATGCATGCCACTGTTTTTAGATTTAAAGATTTATTTCATTAAAGAATATTTTTTATAATTAAAATTAAAGCAGAGTTGCCAGTTTTAAAGATTAAATTTATTATATAAATTTTCGACATGTGAATTCTGAACAGAGTTGCCAGATATATGGAATAAACTTACTTAACTTTTTGATAAGTAAATTTAGGGAAAAGCTGCCGGTTGGAAAAAAGTTCTTGCAAAAAAAAAATAGTTGCCAGACATAAAGTTTTATTTCAATAAAAAGTTTTTTGAAAACAAAATTAGCGCAGAATTGCCAGGTGTAACGATTTATTTTATTAAGAAAGTTTTTGAAAATTTTACTCAAGGCAAATTGATTTTCGTTTGTTTTGTTAGCCTAAGTCAGAGTTGCCAGACCTTAAGCTTTGTATTACCAAAGAGTTTTGAGACGAAAGTTATAAAGACAGAGTTGCAAGATTTTAATATCGCTTTCATTAAAGAACAGAATAAGATGTTGGTTTAAGCAGAATTAACAGAAATGAAGTTATGCTTTATTAAAGAAGCTTTTCAAGATTTCTACAATATTAATAAAAAAAAATTTTATTAAAATAAAAAAGACGTTTAAAAATGAGAAATTTTTAGATTTAATTGAACTGTAGTAAATTTTAATCAGAAATAATTTCTAGTCAGGCTTAAGTTCAGTAATTTCAATTCTTATTGAATGAAATATTTTGTTAATTAATGTGAGAAGTAAGTATTCTACAATTTTTCTCCGCAATAGATCTCTGCAATGAAGGTTTGAAGGGACACCCTAACACATATGTATAAACGACACCGTGTGCACATGCCTTAGTAACTGTCTTTCATGTATAAATTCACATGCACTAGTGTAAAGAGCATGAGTGAATTTAGCTTTAAAAAAATTTTTAGTTGGTTTTTACATTTTTTTATTTTACAACAGTTAACTTTTTTTATTTTTCTTAAATTTTGTTCAAGGGATTTAAGAAACATTGTTGCTTTATACTTTATATATGTATGTATGTATGTATGTATGTATGTCTACTGTACAAACAAACATATACATACATACAAACATTTTGTTTAGGTACATATAGTATATGTATATTATTCATTATACTGATTTGTATGAGTCTGTTTGCTTTTATTACGATTTTTTATTTTTATTTTTATTTTATTTTTAATCAGCATTCATATCAGCAGCAAACATTAAAAGCGCATTAGTGAGCTTACATTATAAGTTTGATATCAATAAAAACTAAGAAGAAACTCAAAAGTAACAAACAGAAAACAATTTTCAATATAAATATATAAAATGACTAAGAACAGTAAACGTGCAGAGCTGGAATATTTCAAAAAAAAAAAGAACGTTGATTTTCGCTTGTTATACAATAAAAAATGAACTTTTTTAAATTAAGCAATAAAAATACAAAAGCTTATATTAAATATTTTTTCTTTGTAAATTTTGGGTGGTTGGTTAAGAGGCGGCAGAGAGTTTCACTTATAAGGAAAAGAAACAGTGGCATTTATAACACATCCATATAACTATTTTTTTTTTAATTTAATAAAATTATATTGCTCATTTATTTTTTAAAAGTTCTTTAAAAAAAAGTTTTATTGTATAATTTTTATTTTTATTTAGCTTGTAGCAGAAAATACGTAAAGTGTGAGATCGTGTCATGATAAATTCTTAATATTTGTGTGAAGTTTTATAGGAATTTGTGAAATAAAAGTGCACTTAATATGTTATTATATATTAAAGGGCGAGGTGGGTTTATCTCATTTTAAGCTTGTGTGCTAAGTTTCAGGATATCCTGTTGAGTAAATGTAAGTAAAAAAAATATTCCAATTTGAAGCACAAGACTCCATTCATTTTATTAATTTTGAGATTTCCTAGCAATCACTTGGCTGGAATTAAAATTGGTAAGGCCCAGCAAACTTGTTCACAGTGCAACCAAGTCCCAGCTACACTCTTTGAGGCAAAAATAAACATCCGAATTATAAATTATATATTTGAGGGTGGCGTTGGCTGATGTAGTTAGCACGTTGACTACAAAACCGAAGGTCCTGGGTTCAGTCCCTGTATCCAACAATTATTAAATAACAACACCACGCATTTTTCTGATGTGCATTAGTGTCCCTTTTGTATCAGTTGTTGTAGGAAAGTTGAAGTGATGAAGGCACAGTCACTGGTCACTGAACTATACCGATATCAGCAGATACTAATGCTAATGTAACATCAGAGCGCCCTCCTTCGTTGTGTAGCAGAATTATCGGCGAAGTAAAATAATCAATAAAATGGCTACAAAACACAGCTTCAAAAAATGAATACGCCTCATTTAACATCAGAGGCGATGCAACACTGCATTATTAAAAACGTGCAAAAAGCAGAGTTGTAAAAGAATGAAGCTATCCTCTATCTCTGCCTTCACCACCTGTGTTCTCTATCACTATCCCTTTCCTAAAGAAGGTAACACCTAGTAATAGTAGTAGGCATTAATTGCCTGAGTGTTACTTCTCTTTATTAAAAAAAATTAAAAAAATAACAATACCCCGGGAGTTTTTTCCCTTTTCTCATTCCTTCTCATTAAAAATTCCCCGGCAAAAAAGTAGATATTCTAAATATGAGGAAGATGGAGATTTGAATGAGAGTTTTCCCCGAAACATCTTGAAGGGAACTAATGCAAAAATTTAGAAATCATATTAAAATAAATACTGAAATGTTATATTTCCTTTTTGTTTTAGGAATTTTTATCTAAACCCTGTGCACATCCACTTCAAATACTAAAACACTTAATTTTGCACGACTCCTTTAAGTTCACATAATAGGTAAATAGAAGATTTGTTTCATTTAATTTTTATTTAAGCAAAAAGAAATATTGAAATTAACACACAATCTTATTGGTAATGAAAACATATCATTTTATTAAATTTCTATTGCTGAACTCTTGCGTTAGTGCAGACTAAAATACAGACATTAAACAGCGGATGCTGATTTTTCTCTCTCCCCTATTTGCTTATTCCCCGGCTATTTAGAATAGGCGAACTATTTCCCATGAATAAATGATAAGAAAGGAAGAAAACTTCCCGAGAAAATTCGTAATTGGGCTGAAAATATTATTCAAAGCGATTGCTAATTAAAAAAATTGTTTCTCAAACTGTTTAATTGAAAAAAAAACGGACGAAAAATCAATTAAAAATTTAATTATGTCAATTAAACCTTCCCATTAATTGCATTTTTATATAAAAATTTAATTGATTTCACTCCATTTTGTATTGAATTTTTAACCACTTATACTTTTAAACAAATATTTAATTGCCTCAATTAAAATTTTAATTCATTATTTGTATTTTTTTCAATTAAAGCTGTTAATTGCAGAACATTTTTTTTATATATACCTGCTATGAAATGTTATTTTTTTGGGTATGAAATCATCATTAGCGACGTTTCTATAGACAAATTATAATTAAGAAGAAGATTTAAGATTTCCAATTTTGTTTAACTGTCAGCACTATTTACTTTGAAGCCGATACGAAAGTCCTTGCCTTTAGTTTGATTGAACTTCTTAAAGATATCTTTTATTACGAAATAAAAAAACTTTTTTATTTTAGAATTTTACTGCATATTTATTGGATTACGTTTACGTTCGAAACTTAAGATGTTTGAATAAATTTGTAGAAAACAAGAGGTAAATCGAGGGCGTTCAATATCGACCGATATTTGTATACTTCGCCTACTAAGGAATAATATTAATTGAAGGAACATTATTTTGTGAAGAAAAAAAGAATTTTTGTCATCATGAAATTATTAATAAAGTTGTTTGCACAAATCTTTTTACATTTGCTAAAAGTGTACTAGAATTCACATGAATTTTAGAAGCGTTTTGAAAACTTTTTGGAACTAATTTGCTTTTGCACGCCACCTGTTGGCAAATAAAAGAAGTTTCTTACAGCTGATTTGCCGAAAAATGTTGCTGTATAAATTCGAAGTCCTTAGGCACAGTCACACTTGTTTATTCACCCTTAAACTAGTTATCAGCTTGTGACGTCACGTTAATACAATACCAACACATTGGAGCTTGGTTACCCCTTGACGGAAACGCTTGACTGCTATTGACAGGCTTGTGCTATTTTCTAGACCCTAGGAAACATAAAGAGACTCCCAATAGTACAAAATTATTCTCTATAGCGAGTAGACAGGCCCTAATTTTTTGGTATTGTATTGCCGTGATGTCGATGTTGACAACTGGAATAAGGGAGATTAAGTTAAACAGTTCCCAATAATATTACATTCCATGGCATTGTCTCTTACTCGTAGTTATGTAATGCAACTGTGTAAGCTAACAATTATGGGTGTGAATTAAACATTTTTATTATTTATTTATTAGTTACTCTCATTGGGGCAAGCATTTGTTAAATATGATCTTACTCTTAGTATTTACAGAAGAATTATCTTATTTTGGGCCGATTTTTCCCATTAAAATTTTTGATATTTATATTTACTCCATTCCAAGAGCTTGTCCATTTTTTAAAATTATAAGCAAGTGGCTTGTATTTAATTAAATAACCTTAACAATATGTTAACCTTTTATTTGAGATAATTATTATGCAAATGAAATTTATTTTATATATAAGAAAAATCAAGTACATATAAACTTTACCAGACAAGCAGCCAAAATGATATTGCAAATCGGCTCACAAATAATGCTATATCTGGATGTTGCCACACATCAGCTTTAAAAGAAAAGCTTATATTTGATTTTCTTTTTGCAGCACTTTAACAATTTTTAGTGCTAAAAATAAAAACTGCTTGCTTAGTTTCATTTAGTGTTCGTGTCTTAAATCTTTTGTTTTTACTAAATAAGAAAAACTTAAAATTTTGACGATAAACCTGTCAAGTTTTAAGTTAAACACATTATCTAAGATACCAAAAGCAGCAGGAAAATTAATTTATATTTTATTTTATTTTTTATTTATTTTTATTTTATGAAAAAAGCATACCAAGGAATATTATTTGTTACACCAAATTTTATAAATAATATTTTCACACAGGTCAACCAGAGTTCAGACTGATGTGGTTTAAATAAAACACTGGCAAGATAAGACAAAAAAAATTAAAAATTAAAAAAATTGTTAAACAAAACAACACAAAATTTAACTGCACCATTAAATGAATTATGTCGTGTTTCACAAACAGTAAATACCTTAAGGAAGCAGGCTAGATGGCAACTGAGAGAGGATCTGGATTTGCTAGAGTCAAAAGCAATTAGAATTAGTGCGAGTTGCTATGAAGAGTTGTATAGCTGTTGCAATAAATGCACTAACTAGTAGGAGATTGTTTCTTTTTTTTAGTATAGAGGGAAAAAGCTTACACAGAAAGGCTCTATTACATTTTGGTTAATATTATATTAAAAACTACATATAGACTTTCAGCACTAAATTACGAGGGCGGGCAAATGAGTCGGTAACCTATTGAATTTCCAGCCTGTTGCTGTCAACAGGCATTTGTCAGTTGAGTTCTATCAAAATTCTAACAAGCTGCGTTATTTTGTTTATGTTTAGGGTGCCCATGTGGCTGAGTGGTAGCAATGCTAGCCTCTCAGTCCAGAGGTCGTGGGTTCGATTACCGTCATAGACCCTGGGTGTTTTCCGCAGACAAGCTAATCGCTTCCCGGGTTGTGTTGTGTTTGTTAAAAAAAATAAAAAAATAAAAAAAAAAAAAAAAATAAAAAAAATAAAAAAATATAAAATAAAAAATGTTCGAAAGCATTACTATGACTTGAGAAGTGACTAGCAAATAAAGAATTTCGTGTCCTCATCAAGCATTATTTTTTAAGGGAAAAACCATAATTTAAACCATGCATGGTTATAAAATGTACTACAAACAGAAAAAACTATCAATGTAGAATCACCATGCAAAAAAAATTTTATTGCAATTCATATTACATTTACAAGAAATTATATGTGGTTTAAGAGTGTTGGTGTTAATTTGCTGTGTTTATAGCTGCCGCACACTCTTGTGCTCAGTTGTGTGACTTGTTTTTGCACTATGCAAGTCTTATTGCTAAGATGAATAGTTTGTTAGGAGAGAGAGACGAGTTTAAATGAAACGTTTATTTCCCCCTCGTCTCCCTTTCCCAAAAACTAATCAGCTTAACAATAAGACTTGCATAGTGTGAACTAGGACATATCAGCGAAAACTTCCTGTTTCTGGCAATTAAGTAATGTTAAACTTAAATTTTATTCATGATTTTATTCATGGTTTATACATATTTAGTCTCTATCCGAGTTCAAATCTTGGCTAGGGAAGTCAACACACAATTATTTTCTCGGCGCCTGTGCCAACACACACACACACGTAAGTTAAATAAAATAATTAATAAAATACAATAAGGATTACTTTAAATTCATGTCATGTTGTTTCAACTTGAAATAACTTTGATTTAACATGGTTATTCGTGTTATTTCATTATAGAATTTACATTGTTCCAAATTCAAGTAACTTCGAATTAACATTATTCTCCATTGTGATTTAACGGTATGGTAATGGTAAATAAAATGTCCAGGTTAAATTAACATGAAAAACATATGAGGCAAAATTAATGCTGAAAATTTTTAAATTAACCTCCCAGCAAAAAATGAACACACAAATCATTAGTTACACTGTGGATGAACTCATCTTCAAGTACACCCAGAGAAAAAAAGACAGCTTAAAATCAATAAAAACCATATTGAATTAATAAGAAACATTAAACATTAAGGGCCTAATTCATAAAAAATATTTTGGTTTTATAAAAGGTTTATTAATCAAATTTCTATAGAAAATTTGTTTCATAAACCTCTTATTAAACAGAAATATTTTTTATGAATAAGGGCATAAACATTGTTGAAATTTCTTATTTCAATATAAAAAAATTTTAATTTACCTTTAAATTGCAGCTTTTCACTGAGTGTAGTTCTATTTATGGTGAAAAATCAATGAATACAACACATGGTTGTCATAAGACTGCAGTGATCTAAATAACTGAACAATTTTATATATAAACAACAGCCTTCGAATATTAAATTCTGTACCTGTAGTACACCCATTTCGAACTACGTAGATTTTAAGTTGAAATTTTTCTGTGTGCATGCGATCTGTCTCTTCACCATAAATTTCAATGGCAAAAAAATTTCAATGGCAGAAGATACCGAAGGTTCTGGACGTCCAAAACATTTGAAAAAATTTACAATATGGGCTTATGCGATAGGAGATTGAAAGTGAGAGTGATTGTGGAATCTACAGGCATTTTAAAAGACTGAGTGCTTTTAATTTTGAATGATCATTTGAGTATTCGACCATAAACGCAATCATGTGACAACGTCGATGTTGAACCGCAATATGGGCGAGTTTTTGCGCCGTTTGGTAACCGTGGGTCTACCACAACACACCAGAGACCAAACAGCAGTTAAAACAGTTGGTTTCTTAGCGGGTCCAAAGCTGGCAAAGTTGGGTTTGTCAGCCAATGAAGTCATGACGAGCGTTTTTGGGGACACACGCGGTATAATCAACATTGACTACCTTCAAAAGGATAAAACAATTAATGGCGCATATTATGAGAATTTGCTGGGACGATATAATGCGTATTTGAAAAAAAAACGATCGCCAAGAAAAACAAAGTCTTTTTTTTCAAACGAACAATGCAGGAGTGTACAACCTGCGCAGTCTGCGTGACAAAAATCCACGAATCGGGCTACGAGTTACTCTCTCATCCACCCTTTCCGTGAGTGAATATTTCTTGTTCCCAAATCTGACGAAATGGCTCGGCGGAAAGAGATGTGACTTTAACAATGAAATCATCACACAAAAAATACTATCTAGAAGCCCTCGCAAATCTTATTTTTTGTCAAGGATTAAACAAATTCGAGAAACGTTGGACAAAGTGTATAGGGCTCAAAGGTCTCAATGTTGATAAATAAAATTAATTGTCATCCAAAAACCTGTGTTTCATTAAAAAAAATTCACGTACTTATTGACCTTCCCTCGTATATATGCATAAGAACAACTTAATCTCAAACAACTGCTTACAAACTATTCCTAAAAACTCAGTTATGAATATGAACGGTGGCGTTAATGTGATCTTTAATAGCCGAGCTATAAGTTAACAAAGCTTTTCCCCAAACCATTGAAACATTAGGGGAGTATAAATGGAAACCTATAATTATTATTTCGTTACTTTAATAAACATAATGCCACAATTAGAACTTAGTTTGAAGTATCAGAATGTATTTTGTAAAATTTAAATTCCGCTTTATTATATTAATTAACAATTTCCCTTTTTGAATTTGAATCAAGCATATTTTAACATCACAATACTCGTAACATAAGCATTTGCAAGCAGGCAGGCAAGTACACACACAGTCATATACATACATACAGACATAAAAATTTATATGCAAACTTACAATATTTTCACTTGCCCCAGAATAAATATATCGAAGATAAAATACCTTTGAAAAGTCAACAACCATTAAATAAAATCACTTGTTGCAACACAACTTTTAAGCAACAATATTTATACATACGTATGTATGTATGTATGTGTATGTATGTATGTATGTATTTTACATATGTAAGTATGTAAGTATATCAATACATATGGTTAACTTAAATACATTTGGCCTTAAGTTGAAAATTTGCCAAATTTATTGAAAACGCATATCATTTAAAAGCAACAACAAAGAAGCTCGCATATATCTATACATACATACATATATAAATACATACCTACATTTATGTACATATATATAGAGACAAATAAAGCGCAAGCACAACCTGAGCAGAAAAAGCATACACACACACAAAACTGTATTATGAAAATAAAACAGAATCTAAAGCTTACATCTCTACTACAAGTGAGCTTTGAAAACAACCTAAACTTCAACTTAGCCTTGCGAACGCCGTTTTAGCTGTTTACGATCATAATTCGTGATGCACAGTTATACGCAAGACACGTTTCGTAGCATTTATTTACTCTTTTTCTATATCCCTTGCTTTCGGTGTGTGTGTGTGTATGATTGTATTTATATGCACATATTTATGTGTGTATTGAGGCTGCTTTTTTGCTTTTTGGGAGTAGAAGGTAAAAACCAAGGAATTTAAGATAATAAGAAGCAAACAAAGTAAACTCCATATACCCAAATTTCAACTTCAAAATTTCATTGGATGATATTTGCTTTGGAGAGGCATGAGATCAATAATAGTTTAGTAAAATAAAAATCTAAAAGCTTGGCTATTGATAGGGAAATTAAATGAATAGCGATAATATTATAACAGTTTTCCTTCAAAATTTGTTTTTTTTTACTACACGCGTCAAATAAACATAAAATATTGAAATAAAGTTATTGTAAATAAAAAAAAATCCATCACAGTTTTGTTTATAATAACTTAATGTGGAATAAGAAGCAGTCACTCGCGAATATTCAACTGCTTTTGGGCGAAAGCAATAGTTTTTCATCTGGGGTCTATACATTCTAAGGTTTCAAAAATGCAACCAGAGCTGAATGTTTTGTATTCATTTTACTGCGTTGTAAACTTAAGTTTAATCATATTAAAATAATATTTAATTCAGGTTATTCTGGCTAGAGCGGTAAGTGCGTTGACTACCAAGCGATAAGTTTCAGAGTTCAAATTTTGGCCGTGGAAGCCAACTAGCTATACATACAACACATAGAGATGTATTTGATACCTGTGCCATTTAACCCCACAATCACGTTAACTAAATATGGGAATTTCTCAGAGAAATTTCAATTTTTTGTCACGTGCGACAGCAAGCAATTAACCTTGTATTACTGAACAACTTGACTCGATTTTTCTTAAAATTTTACCTAACGTAGAGTTGCTGACTGCCTACTCAAATATAGAAAGAAGTAATAAAAAAGGTTTCGTTTTCTTTGCTTGGTGTCGCACGGTACAAAAAGTTAAAATTCCTGTGGAAATGCCCACATATAATAAAATAAAATGACTTTAATTAAATTAAACTCAATTCATGTTGTTTCAACTTGAAATAAATTTTGATTTTCAAAATGGTTCTTCGTAGTGTTAAAAAAAAGCTCCAGTGGAAATAGCAAAAGTCGTAAAATTGTGCTTTTTCTTCGACTTTTTACTTTTTGACTGTCCAATCACAACCTGTTGCTCATACTGACTGACTACTGCTTTATATAACTACGAAGTTAACGAAGCAGAAATATTTGTGTGTATGTGTTTGAATGTGTGTTTTGTGTAGACTAAAGTCCTGCACAAGAACATTTATAAGAACTTGCAAGACATGAGAGATTTTTCAAATGCTGTACTACAGCGAAATATTCTAAAACAAACGCTAAACAAGACTGTTGGCAAGATATTTGTTTCAGTTGTTTGTCTTGCCAACAGTGTTGTTTAGCGTTTGTTTAAGAATATTTCGCTGTAGTAAAGCATTTGAAAAATCTCTCATGTCTTGAAAGTTCTTATAAATGGTCTTGTGCGTCCTGCACAAGTGTAGACTTGTGTCCAACAGTTCTTTTTGAACTAGTTCGTTTAGTTGGTCAAAAACATCCATGTACATTAAATGGGTTTGAAACAACTTATGATGCAAACGCTCTCAAACTAGTGCAAAAAGGACACAAGTTTAATTTTGTGTGTGTATGATTGTTTTTTCCTGTATGTACAAATATAATAGTAAAACAAACAACGATTAAATTCGCAATTGAAACTGCACAATCAAAAGAAAAAAAAAAAACACACAACATCTATACTACTATAACTTCGGAATTTATTGAAAGCAGCAGTCAGACAAACTGAAAAACTTTTCGAACATGGCGACAGCTGAAGCTCTTCATTATATATAGCTTTTCGTTTGTTGCATGAATTTCGACTGCCAGTCTTCGAATTTTCAGAAGCAGAAATATGATCAGAAGCAAAAGAAAATTCACAAATGATATGTTTTTTAACGCTGGTTCTTCGTGTAATTTCATTATAAAATTCACGTAAAAAGGCTTCAAATTTGCCAAAACAAATTGTTAAAAATGATATATAATCTACCATGGTATTATTCTACCCAACGCCTACATTATATTAATAATATCAATACAGCTAGAGATAGAATTGCAAAACTTACTAACAATTATAATATTAGATGCGAAATGTCTGAACATGTACATATTAACAGATTAAATGTGAACACGTAGTATTAAGTTTTATCTAAAAATCAAAAAAACATTTTTTTTTACTTTTTTTCTTTTTTTGTTTCAATAGGGTTTTTATTACTTTTTGCCTAAAATTAATTTATATTATTATCATATTAACAAATAACATTTATTGTAAATATTTTTCATTTATAAGTAGAAAAGGTCAATTTACTGCCTGAACTCTTTAATTATTATAATAACATTGTAAACACCATTTTATGTTAAATAAATAAATAAAATAAAAAAAAAACAAAATCATAGCAGAAAAATGTTAAATTAACCTTGATTTTTTTTAAGAAAAGTAATTATCAGGCAATGAAGTCCTATTACTATTACTAAGTATTTTCTTCTTCAGGAAAGGCATAGTGATAGAGAAGGCAGGTGGTAAAGGAAGAGATAGAGGAAAGCTTCATTCTTTTACAACTATTATTTTTGCACGTTTTTTTTTAATAATACAGTGTTGCAGCGCCTCTGGTGTCAATCTGGCGTACTAAATTTTCGAAGCTGAGTTTAGTAGCAATTTTATTGATTATTTTACTTCGCCGATGATTGTGCTACACAATACCGACGAAGGAGGGCGCTCTGATATTACATTGGGATTAGTATCCGCTGAAGTCGGTGAACTATTCACTGACCATAAACTATGCCTTCATATCTTGAACTTTGCTACAATAACTGATACAAAGGGACACTAATGCACAACAGAAAAATGTGTGGTGTTGTTATTTAATGACTGCCAGAAGCCGGGGTCGAACCCAGAACCTTAGGTTTTTTAGTCAACGTGTTAACTACTTCAGCCAATGTCACCCTTAAGATTTTCATATGAATTTTTTTTTGTGTGTAGCTTCCGTTTTATATTTTTTTTTTATATCTGAAATTTTTTTTTTCGAGATCCTATATTGAAATATTCAAAACCGATTCTTATAAGTATTACTATTCATGCCAGGCATGAAGTAGAGCTGTTTCAGTTCCCTATAAAATCTAACAGAATATTACATTAGGAAAGAAAGGGAGGGAAATTGAGTATTACAAAGATCGCTACCGATAGCGACAATTGTCAGGTAACTGCCAGCAGGCACTAACAAAATTAGAAACAGTACTCAGCATAATGATCACACATACATAGATAGCTTCACATAACTGTTGTTGACTGAGTCAACAAACTCCTTACAGTATCAGCAGATTTTATTCTATAGCAGTATGCAATAAGACAGACGTACATTTGTATGAACTTACACATGTCCATACAAACTTATGGACATGTGTATGTACATATTGGTTTGCCTTTTAAGTTAGATTTTATGCAATTGTTCTTGAAATTTCCTTATATTATTTTTAACAATGTAGTATGTATTTTTGAATAATTTGTTGTTATACTCTTGGTTTTTGTATTTTTTTTTTTTTTTTTTGCGAAAGAATGAAACCAAAAGCACTCATTTGTCTTGGGATTTGTTTTAACATTAAAAACATTAAAACAAACCAACTGAAAGAAAAAAGAAATAACAAAAACTAAGAAAAAGAGTAATCTTTATTTTACATTTATTTAAGTTTATTTATTTTCTGTAGTTTTTGGCCGGGTTACTTTTCTTTGGCACAAATGCATACTCGTACACACATGTGTATTTAGAAGCCAGAGGAGCGTTTGCATTATTCTTTTACTTTAGCTGTTACTGTGGTAATGTCAATAAAATTTCTGTTTATCAGTTTGACAAGACATATGCTTATTGCATGTCCTCGTTGTCTTGCAACATACTGCTGCTCACACATACCAACACAGAATATATGTATGTATAGCCGTCTTATGTTTTATACAACCGCCATACATTCATACATAAAATAAACATTGTTCTCGTTTATTGCTGTTGTATATATGTATGTAAGTGTGTTGTTTTACGGTTTTCTGTTTATTTCTTATTTTTATTTTTTTTATATTTTTTTCGTAAACCAACTTTTTTGACATAATGTCTTTTTGGCCATTTCCGCATTACTTAAGTAACCGATAAGAATGAAATTCATGAGCCCAGATCACAGTTTTTTTTTCTCTCTCTCTCTCTCTTTTTCTTTTATTATTTCTTTTTGAGTGGTTGACATTTAAATGTAATTTTTTGTACAAATGTTTTGTATTGCTTTACGGTTGCTGCTTCTCAGTTTCATTAAAAACTAGGCTTTGCGTGCATAATTTTAAAAGTTTTCTTTTTTTACTTTTGCTGTTTCTCCTTGCGTACGTTCTTAACTTGATAAATTTATATGCTTTAAATGTGATGTAAAACAAAAATGTCTAAATATTTTAAATGTACCGACAAATGAGAGGAATCACTTTTTTATTTCTTTCCTTTTGAAAGAAATTAATCAAGATATCAGCAGACTTATAAAAGCAATAAAAATAGATAACAATTAAGTTCAGCAAATAAAAATAAGAAGAAAAGTGTATGAAGTGTTTGTGAGAAGAGCAAAAAAAAAACACAAAAAGAACTGGGGCTTGGTACAAAACGAAAGACTCAAGAAAGCAGCACCAAACTATTTTTTTATATCAACAAAAGCCGTCAATTGAAATAATTGCACTTTACACGTTTAAGAATGAATGAAAAAACTTTAGTTTATATTAAATTTATCTTTCAAAAATCCAGTTGATGGCAAGTTGTTACCACGTAACTAAAAAAAAAATAGATTATTTTTTCTTGCTTAAGTCTGGCTTGAAATTTGTTTTTTAAGGACAAGACATTTACATACATATAAATTTATTAAGCTCACTAATAATAAGTTCCCAAATATATACATATGTAATGTAAAATTTCGGCCAAGCGCAAGGATTTCCTGATCTGATGGATACCCAAACGAGATCCCACTATCGGCACAAATTAACCGATTTTCGTCGGCTCACTGCAATAAAGTTCTAAGTAATCAACCAAAATGGCCTCATTTCTCAATTAATTCCGAAATAAGTGATGCAATTATGTCCTTATATTAAAATTAGTTGAGAAATAAAGCCAATTTAGCTTATTACTTATTCAGCCATTTACGCATATGTAAAAATATTTTGTAAGGTTTCATTTCATTAAATTATATTTGCCATGAAAAAGGTTTAAAATTTCAATTTTATTTCATTTTAAGATTTGGGAATTATTTCGTTTTTCCCAGTTACTTTTTTTTAATTTTGTTAATACCTATTTCAGATTTTTAGATTCCACGTCATTGAGAGCTATTTCATTAGAATTTATTTCTTTCGAATTTATTTCATTAGGGCGTATTTCTTTTCCAATAATGACTTTTGAGCTTTGACAGTTAAATCATCGAGAATGATAAAAATGTTTATTAATATACATATGTTACCCTCATACCTAAATAAGAGCGACAAGCGTCGCGTTAGCAGCAGGGTACGCATTTTCAGTACATTTAAATGTGAAAATATTACTTGATTGTACTGAAAATACGTACCCTGCTGCTAACGCAATGCTTGCCGCTCTTATTTAGGTATGAGGGTAAGTGTTCTATTCGGGCAACGTTATGTATGCTTCGTTCGTTCTACGGTAGCCATAATCATTCTACCGAGAGGACTACTCGCAGTGCGGTGGATAAATTTGAGTTTACTCAGTAAAACACTTCTATGGCAAATAAGCAAAAAGTGTTTGTCATAATTTCCTGTTTTGTAGGAAAGCACTTTTAAACTTTCAAGTGGATTTTCAGACATTTATTTCTTCTACAGTTAAATTTAGAAATTCTGTGTTAGATTTTATTTGATTTTATTTTCTAGAATCAATTTGAAATTCAACAAACTACACACAGAAAAGTTTCACCCTCTAAATCTATGCAAACAAGGTTAATTTAATATATTTCGGTAATGATTTTTGCTACATACATATGTGTAACATGTTAATTCAACATGATTTACAGTAATATTAAAAAAAAACTTTTGCTTTGAAAATAACTTTATTTCATGTTGATTTAGCATTCCAGTACCGTTAAATCAAAATGAATAATCCTGTTGAAACAAGGTTATTTCAAGTTGGAATAACATGAATTTAATTTAATTTAGACATTTTATTTTATTTATTATTTAACTTACGTTATTGTGTGTATTGGCACAGTCCTCAGGAAAATAATTGTGTGTTGACTTCCCCGGCCAATATTTGAACTCGAAGTCATTGCATAGTAGAGGTGGAAACTCTCTCTCTCTCTCTCTCTCTCTCTCTTAATGGTACTATTAATAGTAAATTTTTGTGACTATCGATGTTTTTATTTTGCAATCGATTCATACTTAAGAAACAATCGATAATTTTTAGTCACTATTTTAAATATGTTGCCTTTTTTAAACAAAATTAACTGGATGACTCAAAATCTCTTCCACTGATCTCAATTAATTTTCATGCAATTATTTTAGTTTGATTTTGACAAGAGAAATAAAGTTTATTTAAAAATATTTTGTTCTCAGATTTTAGTGTAAATAAATAGTTTGATGCTATTACGATAACTAATATCCTCGATATATCGATAGTTTTTCTATTTTTTGATAGTCTTGAATCGATACATCGATAAAATTTTTCAAACTATCGAACCATTCGACAGTGACACCATCGATAGTTTTTTACCTCTATTGGGAATTATATTTTAGTTCAATATGATTTAATTCATCAGTTAACATAAAATTTATTTGAAATTAAAGTTTTAGTTAAAAGAAACACAAATGCGAAAATACTTTGGCTTATCTCCCAAGAAACATGAGCAGCAAGGTCATTTGCGCTATAACTTCTTAAAAATACGCATAAAATAATTGAAATTTTTCCCAGGAAGATTAGAAGAGTGACAGCAACTCAAAATCAGCTTTGGCTACATTTAAGTACATTTTTATTTTTGAAATAGAAATAACCAAACACCCGTATGTGAACGAAACTTAAGATCAAACGAAAACAATGCCGCTTGGCGTAATGGTTTCCAGTCGAGTTCGTATTGTTCTTAAGAACTCTGCTTACGCAGAACACAACTTGGCGAACTTCGCATCGAAACTAATACCTATTCCCTAAAACTTCAAGTGATGCAGGAAATTACTGTAACCGACTATAGACAGCTTGTGTATTTGCTAAATGAACCCTGAAACAGTTGAAAATTGAATCTAATTTTCAACAAAATATTATCTTCAGCAATGAGTGCCATTTCTTTTACCTATTAATGTACATCAATAAATAAATTTGTCAAACTTCTTGAGATTCCAAAACGTCCAATACATTGCAAAAAAAAAAAAAAACTCAGGCTATTTCATAGCCCCACCAAACACCAAATAAGAAATAAAATAAATTTATAAAAAAACAGCCAATATAAATGAAATAAAGCCCAATGAAACAAAAATCAAGACGAAATAAAGCCCAAACTCAAGATGAATTAAAGCCCAAAATAAATTAAAATTCCTTAATTTCATTAGGACTTATTTCATATTTCTTATTTGGGCGTTATTTCATAGCGCCCTGTATGATGCGGATTTTAGGCTGTCAGCATCATCGGTAAATATATCTCTTTTAGAACAACGTTAGTAACCATCAACGGCCAGCACTATATGCCAATGATAACCAACTTATCTTGGGCAGAATTTGGTGATGTGGACGCCATCTATATGTTGTTTTAAGGGAACGGCACCACTTGCCATACAGCTCCTGCCACATAAAACACTCTGCACAACCGATTTGAGACGTCGATGATAACTAACTTATTTTAGGCGAAATTGGATGATATGGACGTCACCTAAGTGTGGTTTCACCAAGACTGCACTACACGAAGGTGATGTGACGAGATTCTGAGATTATACTTCTCCTTTCTTAAATCTCAATTATATGCGAATAAGTCACAAGCTACAACAACCCACAAAGTTAATGGATCTCACACACACCTTGTTTAAAAAAAATCTCTCAGACCAGTGCCTAAGTACGAGTATTTTACACCTGGATATCTTTGTATCATTAAACGTTTACACAAGTTCTGCCTAATAAGACATATTGCTTGCACTGTCGGCACAACTTCATATAAAATGGCCTGCAAGCTTAAAGTCATTATTTTATTTTATTTCTAAGTATTATAACTTTTTGTTTTTTTTTTTTTTTTTGTTTTTTTAGATTATTCCCACAAAAGTACTAAATTCCACATAGATTTGTTGATTCTTCATTTATTTCTACACTTGGTTAAGTAATATATGACACTTGTCTCATTTCTACCTCCGAAGTGAACCTTTTAACCAATAAATGTAAGCCTACGCTTATGGCAAATAAGAAGTTAAAAAAAATACAGCTAAACCTACTCAATTGGTAGAAGAGGACAAATAAACAAGAACAAAATTGTTTAAAATAAATATTAAGATGAAAAATAAAAATAAAAATAAAACAAAAACAAAAACATCTACTAGACATTATTTTTGCAGCACAAAAGTAACTTTCCTTCCTTTCATATGTGTAGAAAAAATGATTTTACCCGTAAGAGCTGTATAAACATACTCGCATATTCATATGCTTATACACACATACATATGTATGTATGTATGTATGTATGTATGCATGTATGCATGTATGTATGCACATATATTTTAAGGCTAAAACAAATAACCCCAGAATAAAACTTTAACTTGCTCTTGCCAATTTGCTCTGTCAATCGTACACAGGTTTAGCTCACTTACAAACAGCAGCCCAAATAAAGCTACAAAAATTTTCGCAACAACAGCAAGAACAATAACAAAACGTAAGAAATAATAAGAAGATGAAAATGAAAGAAAAAAAAGGCCCTTTTTCAATTTACCACATACCGTGCGAAATGTAAAATGCACGTCATAATGAGAAATTCATTTAAGTTAATTTTTTTGCATGCGTGATTTCTTATTTTTTTTTTTTTTTTTTTGTATTTGCTGTTTGTGAAAAATTTGTTTGCTATAGTGCAACCTACATATGGAAGTGGATATATTAGATTTGCCATTAGCTTTGACAACTGCTGCTGAATTCCTCTTCACAACATCAAGCACAAGAAAGTTTATCTTACATATCGAATGATGTGATACACTTACACGCAGAAGAATTTCAACTTAAAATCTACGTAAACAAGGTTAATTTGATATTTTTCAGCAATGATTTTGCTTCATATGTCGCACCCTAAATACAAAAGGGGCACAACTCAAAAAATTTCAGATGCTGAGTAGTTGCAAGGAACTGTTGATACTGTACAAATGACGCAAGTATGTGACATAAAAACAGGCATAATGATATTTTATATTCTTCAAGAAGACTGTATTGCAAAAGAAATTGTTGGGGTCGTTATAAACTTCTTCAATTACCTGTTTAATAAAAGAGCAAAAGCACTTTTATAATTTTGAGTTGTGCCCCTTTTGTATTTAGGGTGCGATGTGTTTCATGTTAATCTAACATGATTTAAAGTAATTTTAAAAAAAAAATTGTCCCTTTCGAAATAACTTTATTTCACGTTGATTAAATATTTGCGTACTGTTAAAATCAAAATGAAGAATCATGTTGAATCAGAGTTATTTCAAGTTGAAACAACGTAAATTCGATACTGAAATAACATGAAGAACAGTGTTGAATCAAAGTTATTGCAAGTTGAAGCAACATGAATTTAATTTAAGCACCATTATCGACATCACTTTAACACAATACTAAAAAATTGGGGCTCGTATACCCGTTGTAGAGAAAAACTGACTCCTGTTGGCAGGTTTGTGGTATATTTTCTAGAACTAAGGGAATGTAAATAGATTGTCAGTAGAGCGAGTAAATAAGCCCCAATTTTTTGATATTGTGTTAAAGTGACATCGATGTCGACAAATGGAATAAGGGTGAATGTAGTAATTGTATTTTATTAACTATTTAACTTAAGTGTGTTTAGCACAGCCTTCAGAAAAATTTTTGCTTGCATATAATTGGCTTCTCCGGCCAAAATTTGAACTCGGAACTCATCGCGTGGTAGTCGATGCGATTATACCTGCAGCCACAACAACCTTAAATATTCTTTATATACACACTAAATATATGCGGCAATAAGGAAAAAGTGCTTAAGTTTAACTGTTTTGCAGGAGAGCACTTTTAAGCGTTAAAGTCGATTTTCAGAAATTTATTTCTTTTGCAGTTAAATTGAAAAATTCTCCATTAACCTTAATTTTTTTAATCAAACATCCTTCTACACACTATAAGTAATACATTTAAGTTGAAATATATCAAAGTATAACCTAAATTAAGCTATTATTCCAAATAAGATTAGAAGTCTAAAAAAGATAAGTCGCAAGCCAGATTTTGACCAGGGGTACTTTCGAATATGCCATTACGGACGTAGCGTTAACTCAAAATCAGCTTATCTCGACTTAAACACTTTTTTCTTTTTGCCACAGATATATACCATCATGAATAACATTTTAATTCAACATTATTTAAATGATAATTTAACGTAAAATGTATTTGAAAAGTTTTAGTTAAAAATAAAATACAAAATACTTTGACTTGTCTCCAGGATTCGAATCCTGCCTACCAGCTGGTAGCAGTTTGCGGCTGTTTATAAACATCAAAATAAACAACAACAATACAAAAACAACTCACACAACTAAGTACAAAAGTGTATTGCAGCTATGCTTCATCCCAATTGACCAAGACTTTCGTAATAACTACCGAATATAAAACTATCGACAGTGAACTAAAAAATTAGTCGAAAAAATTTCACCTGTCGCTTAGTTTTATCCCAAAAAACATTCAATCTCGAAGTTTCACTAGCAATATGAAAAGTGAGAGAGTATCGAACACATTTCAGTATCGCAAAAAAGGCAGCAGAAAAAGTAATTTTATTTTTTAATTTAATTATTTTAACTTACTTATTTTATTTAATTTTTTTAATAACTTAACTTACGCTGGTACTTTTAAACTAGCAGGCTAGCATACATCTACTCGGCTACCGTCACACATTTGAAAAACTATCGAGAGCAGCTATAAGTTCGAAGCTTTAGAAAACAATCGAATTTTTTTGATTTGCGAACAAATATCGAACAATTTTGTTTGGAAATTTCTTCTCACTAGCACTCGTTTTTATGAACAAAGCCAAATAAACACCAACACACTTAAACAAAATATTATTTATTGTAAATTTAAATCAAAATTTTTGCATGGTGATTTTACATTGATATTTTTTTCTGTATGTAGTATGCATGTTTTGAATCCTGAATTGTTATGTAGTCTTAATACACTTTTTGCTATTATCGGTAGGTATCTGTAAATTTAATTTACAGCAATATGAATTTTGTTGTAAAGGAAATAAATATTAAGGCATCCTAATAAATGTCGTGACTGAAACTCTTTGCATGCCATTATTTACAATCTATAGTAGGGTTCCACAAAAACGTTTCAGCTATTTATTTATTATACTAATATATGTATGTATGCTTTTCTAGCTTCTAGCTGCTTTTTACAGCCAATGTGAGAAATAATTTCTCGTTTTATTATGCATTTAAATATAAAACTTAGAAAATGCATTTAATTTTATAATGCATATATTTTTCATAAAGGAATTACTTTTATTATGCGTAAGTGATTGTAAAAAATAAGTAATTTTACCAGAAACTAATTGAAAATTGCTATGTCCAAGTCTAGGTACATATCGCTCACTTATTTCAATAGTGTCACAACTCAAAAAAAACAAGTGTTTGCAGAAAACTCGTTTTAAGTTTTCAATTTGCATACAACCCAATGAAGACATGAAAAAATATTCTTCTCTCAGGAGGTGATGGTACAAGCTATTCATTCACATGAAATTTTTACACAAGATAAAATACGAAATACCGCATTATTTTGCATTATTACTCGTAACTTAAAAAAATAATTTTTTGAGTTATGACACTATTGAAGTAAATGAGCGATATGCATAGCTAGATGCTGAAAGAAGCCATGAAGTAAAATAAGAACACTTTATGAAACACGTTTATGTAATTAACACACGATACACTTTTAACGCAACTAGAAGATAAAATAGATAAATTTGTTCTAGCAATTACAAGCTTATTTAAAGTACAGTAAAAATACATTTTAACTTGAAAAATATATGAAAAACTTGAAAGAAATAAATTTCTCGTTAAAAAAAATGCTTTCAATGTTACTTTCTGCGCACAATTAGTGTCAGTTGTTAGGGTTTTAATTTTATTTTTATATTTGCATTGAAGTAAGGAAATAAATTTTATGACATTTTTATTAACGTCTATGGAAGAATTTTTAAAAGTAGTTTGAGTTTTAGTTTTAATTTTTTTTTTTTTAATTTTACACTCGCAAGCAAAGAGCTGCAAAAAACAAATAAACAAATTGCATGGCAAATTAAATTTTATACTAAATGCATCTAAAAACAGAACTGTTCCTCTGATCGTAAATATTAAGAGATTCATCATTTTACTCACGGAAATGGCTCGGGGAAAATTAAAATTACTGTGAACAGTAAAATACGTGTAAAAGAACATGAAAAAAAAAGATTGTTGATTTTTTTTTCAATTAAGTGATTGCTTAAAAAATATTTTAATATTTTGGATTCATATTTTAATTGAATATGGGCATTTCTCCGAGAAATTGTACTTTTTTGTCGCGTGCGACAGCAACCAATTAGCATTGTATTTCTGAACAACGTGAGTTGATTTGTCTTAAAATTTTACCTAACGTTGAGGTGCTGACGGCCTCAATAAATATATAAATAAATAAACAAAAAGTTTCGTTCTCTGTGAAAAAAAACAAGCATTATTGCCTGATGTCGCACGCTACAAAAAGTTGACATTCCTGTGGAAATGCCCATATGCATTTATGTTTATTAACTTTACTGCTCTATAAAAAGATCTGAAATTCTAAATAATTAGTACACGATTTATTTTAAGTTTTGGCGGTTTTCCTTAGCTTGGAGATTATTTTTCTTTCTTGGAATGTTTTTCGGTTATTGGCGTTTTTTAGTTTTATCGTTTTTTCGTTTTTAAGATTTTTATCGGTTTTTGGCAATTTATTTTAATTTCAGCGAATTTTTAGTTTTGGCGTTTTTTTCGTTTTGGCGATTTTTCTATTTTTGGCGATTTTTAATTTTGAAATTTTTTAGTTTTAGCATTATTTTTCTCAGTTTTTGCGATTTTTTTGGTTTTTGGCGATTTATTTTAGTTTCAGCGATTTTTTTAGTTTTTGGCGATTTTTTCGAATTTTTGAGATTTTTTCCCCGTTTTGGCGATTTTTTAATTTTTGGGATGTTTTAGTTTTACCGTTTTTGAAAGTTTCAAGAGTTTGGCTCTCTATATTTATATTAATATTTCAATATGTTTCCTTAATCGCTTTAAATCACCCTTTAATTTTTAACTCTTGCTGTCTGACTGTGATCGTCAGACGAAAAGGCGGGCTTCGTAGCGAAAATAATGGGGTTCCTTTTCGCCTTTGGTGTACGGAACCCTAAAAACAGAAATTTGTTTTAAGTTTAACACTTGTTAACGCACTAATAAATCCAAATTATTATTTTACTTATTCAGTAAAATGAATTTTTTTATTAAGACTACATTGAAATTGATTATTGAGGGGTTTAGCTAGATCCTATGCGCATTTCACTGTCATCAGGGAACCTTTAGATTTATTATGTTAAACTTTCATTTAAGCAAACGAGAAGTTCAACTAATATCAAAGTTGAAACAAGAACTCAATAATAAACATGGTTTTTATTTTCTTACTTTACCACTACTACCAGTACATTGGCTGACTTTTTTCAGCTAAAATTGTAGTTGTAAGAAGTATGTAAAGCAAATAAATGTAAATAACAACAACAGCTATTCGAGAATAGAGTGTTGCCACACAAGTACTTTTTAACGGGTGAGTAGTATGTTTATGTATGTTTGGGACCACATTTAACAAAACACATTTAATTAGTGTTTTTTTTTTAAATTGTTACAATTTTTTACTCTGCTGAAAGGTGAAAGAGTTGAAATTTAGTGAAGCTGTTGAAATTTTCAAAACGCTTAAACTAAAAAATGATAAAATTAAAAAAATGCCGAAACGAAAAATTGTCAAAATGAGAAAAAAAACGCCAAAAATTAAAAATATCACCAAAAATAAACCAAATCACCAAAAGCAAAAAGGTCTTAAAAAAACTTTAAAAAATCGCCAAAAATCAAAAATGTTGCCACATAAAAAAACGCCAAAATTAAAATATCGCTAAAACTTAAGATATGTATTTGAAAAACAAACCAAAAATCACCAGGAACCGAAAAAACGCCAAGACTATAAAAAGCGTCAATACTTAAAAATATCGCCAAAAAGCGAATAATCGTCATAGAGAAACAAGCGCCGTACGGAACCCGTCGTGTGCGACTAAGAGGTGCACATTACTGAACTTATTATATTTTTATATCTATATTTTTATATTAATTTTTTTGAGTGAATCTTTTAATGCCCTAAATCAGTAACAAGATTTAGGACGTTTTTGTTTGAAAATGCTGCTGAGTTCTTGTCTTTGAGTTCTCTAAATTATTTTCTTCCAAAAATGCTTGTTGTCTTTGATAATGAAAAATATAAGTATTATTGCCATGTTTTTAAAACATAAAAATTACACTAAGGTATAATACAAGAGTTTGAGAAATATATGGAAAAATATCTGTTGGATATAGTGTTTGGAGCAAAATCATAAAGCCAATACACGAACCTTCTAGCATAGACAATAAATAATAATTGTTTTAAAAAATCACAAGTGCGGCTTTTTTTCGTCCATAGACAAGATGATACAATCGTCGAACAGAATTAGGGCATAATTCAGAAGAAGATTTTGTTTTATGCCCTAATTCAGTAAGTAGTTTTAGGACGTTTTGTTTTGAGTTCTTGTTTTTGAATTCTCTAAATTATTTAGTTCAAAAATGGTTGTTGTCTTTGATAATGAAAAATAAAAATATTATTGCCATGTTCTAAAAACATAAAAATTACATTAAAATATAGTTTAAAAATTATGTGAAAAAATATGCGTTGGATATAATTTTTGGAACAAAATCATAAAGCAAATACACGAACCTTCTAGCAAAGACAATAAAGAATCACAACTGCGATTGGTTGAAAACGAATAATTTTTTAAATTAAATCTTATTTTTACTTTTATCTAGGAAGAAATTGGTAAGAATTTTTGAGACAAAAATATGCTAAATGAAATAAAAAATCCCAATAAATTTTAATGATGGACCATAAGGAATTATATACAAACAAAACTATTTTTTGTATTATATGCCATTTAATAGATGATCTTCTTAATTAAATATGTATGTATTTCCAAGTGGGTTAATGCTTCAGTCCTTTCTAATGCCAAGAACGGAAGTTTAGAAAATTTTGCATTCCCACAGTTCAGTTTCGCTTAAGAAAAATAACGAACGCATTAATTTTAACCATAAGATTCGAATAGTTAAGTTGCATTGAATTGCAATTAAAAAATATATTAATAAAAATACTTAATTTATTATTTCTATTTAAACGTCGGTAATTTCATAAACAAAAAACAAATTATGAATATTTACACACAAAAAAAAAGGAATTGAAAAATTTAACTGGAATCGATATGATGATACTGACATTGAACAACCAGCATATGAGTATGAAGACCCTGAGCAGACAGAATTAACCATATTTTTTACTTCACTTAAAAAGCATCAAATATTTAAAGTCATTTGTCATTTTTGTATGCTTAAGCTTTATTTAGTAAAAAAAAATTATATGTGTGTGTATGTATGTATGTATAGTTAACAGAAAAATATAATTTTTAGTGAATGTCAATGTTAAGATCGAAGACCAAAGCAGCCAAATAAAGAACTGATATTATGCCCATTATGTTTACTTATTAGTTTTATTTTCGTTACTGGCAATATTTTTTGTTTATTTATTATTATTTCTTGTCTTCTTTTTAATTTTTTTTTTTTTTTTTGTTTTTATTTGATGTAAATCTTGAGATAATTTTTTGTATTTTAAGAAATAATTTTTTTTGAACAAAACGTTATGTTGCGCCTTGTCATTCTTTTCTCTTCTTTGAAAGAAATATTTAGTGTATACATATAATGTTTTAAGGCTTAATGAGTTCGTTTTATGTAAATATGTTGGCTTAACCAATGTTAATCATTTTGAAAAGTTTAACCATACTTTGTTTTCCTGCGCAGGCATGTTTCTGTGCGTGTGTGTATGTGTGTGTGTGTGTGTGTGTTTATTATACATACATGTATAATTTTTTAGACATAATGCTTAATGTTTCCTTTATTTAGTTAAAAATAAACGAGCTAATGTTCGCAGTAAAGTGTAAAGTTTATATGTATAAAGTTATTTCAGATGTTTCTTTTTTCTTTTAATTTTTTATTTTTATACCAGCAAGTTTGATTTGGTAAAAGTCTTGAATTTGAAATAATGGATTTAAAGAAATCGTAAATATGTTACTGTTCTTTGAGTGCTTTATAGCAGCCAGTAAATATTAAAGAGATCATTTGTCTTGTACAAACTTGTTTCTTATTAGCTGTCATTTTTATTTCTTTGAAATTTTTAATAAGTTGAAAACCAAAAACATATTTAATAATTTAATAATTATTGATACTAGTTTGTGTTGTAAAAGGTATTTTTTTTTAATTCGAATTGTAAAAGGAAAGCTTTACGTTCATGACATCCTCCAGTGTGGTACTTGAAATAATGGAAAATTATTAATTTTTAACATTTACTAAAAAATCAGATTGGGAGACCATCGGATCGCTCAAAGATGATCCAATGTTTTGGTATAAAGGGTTTGATTTAAGACTGAATCTTTACCATGAAATTGTGTATGAAATTAGTTGGTTTTTAATTATTATTGTTCGAACTTTGTTTGCTTCCATATTAATGATTTGATTAGGCTAAAGTTCGTAACGCTCTGTAAGCCAAATTACATATGATAATTATTAATGAACAACTAACACCAAAGGTAATTGTAAATATTCTGACAAACACTAAAACGGAACCACTAGCTATTTTCGAAGGTCACTACACCTTTAACATCAGGGTTCCTTGTTTTAGGTCTACTGTATGTGGTGTGCGTTGATGTAGATTTCTGCTTTATATACTCAAGTTTTCAGTGCAAATGGAATATGTGAATTGTATTGATTCATGGTATTATAATTTGATGAAAGCTTTTTTTTAATGAAAGCTCAATTTCACCATCTCAAAATTTACAACAGTCTTGCCATTGTTTATGAAAACAGTTACATAAAATTCGAAGCGAAAATTTTAATAAAAATATTGTCAATTAAATGAACAAATTCATGATAAGAAATTGTTCCTATCTCTCTCTATCTATCTCTCTCTATATATCTCTCTCTATGTATCTTTCTCTATCTATTTCTCTCTATCTATCTCTCTCTATCTATCTCTCTCTATCTATCTCTCTCTATAGATCTCTCTCAATCTCCCACTATCCACCTCTCTCTGAACATTTCACGTGAAATCTTGTCAACATCAATATCGGCATTTCCATACCAAAGAAATTTAAAATTCTTGAAAACGCTTTCTTTTATGATATTTTCATTGGGAAACAATAAAATTTAACTACTTTAAAAATAAAATAAAATAAAATAAAATAAAAACACATAAAAAATATTTTAATGCAAAATCACAAAAGTGCAACTTTTTTTAGTTTTGATATTTCTTTTGCACGTTTTATTTTGATAAAATTTCTTTAAAAAAAACATTATCCATTTACTTATGATCTCTAAAATTTTTCTGAGATTAGAAAGAGTCGAAAAAGCATGAACAAGAAACTAACGGCCCTATGTATAAGCAAAAATTGGCATGAAGTTAGCATAAGTGACGAAATTTAAATAGGTGTTAACGAGTTTCTCCATAGAATTCGATATTAAAAATGGTCGCATTATCTAATTTTAAGCCACCTCTAAGTCCTTGCGCGATTTTTAATGTGAAGTTTCATGGCAAAACTCCTTAAGATCATGTTAAATTTTGCCACTTATGCTAACTTCGTGCTACTTTTTGCTTATACATAAAGCCGTAAGCGATTGCCAAATAACCATATTTTGTTGATATAAAAAATTGTATATCTCGATGTCACGTGCGACATTGAAAAATAGCATTTGCTATCAGTGCATTTAAGACATATGCAGAAAGCCCATAACATATGCCGTACAAACAGATATATTTAATACAATGAAAATATTAAAAAAAAATTTAAAATGTATAAACATTTGTAATAGTTGAAGTAAGAAGCACTTCTTTTACTTTTTGTCAAGGCTTAAAAGTATCTAGAACTGCGTTATCTGAAAAAACTGTGGTAATCCTGATCTATTTTCATTTAAATTGATTTAAATTAGTTTTTTGTTGTTTATTATTCATACTACTTGTTTTTTTAAGTTTGTTGTTAATATGGGCCTGTTCGGAGAGGCATCACTGCTCTGCATCATACGATGAAACTTATTTTTGAAATGCAATAAAAGTTCGCTGCTAATATTTTTAGAGCTATGCTCTTTATGCCACGACACAAATAATCCACACTATTAGTTATAAATTTATTTTTTTTTCTTTGTACTTAAAAGCAGAGTACGAAAATAAACGAAACAAAAAGTTTTAATTTGTTTTGTTTTGTTCTTTGAAGTGAGTGAAACAAAAATAAAACAATGAGAACGATTTCTCAATTTGTGTTTGTATTGTTTTTGCACATGAGCACAAACAATACATTAATTTAATCGTACGCAGCTAAAAAAGAAAATAATGGGAAATTAATGGAAACGTTTTGAAATATTGGCGCCGAATTTGACATCAGCATATAATATAATTTTATTACATTGTTACTTAACATATGAAATTTGTCTTATGTAGCTAAGTAGCATAGCTTTAAACGGGTACACTAAGACACCTCTCTTCTTTTTTTTAATAGTAATCATGTTTGTATTTCATATTTGTCATATTTGTGTTATCTACTTCAGCGAAGCACTTTGAGAAAAATAAATTTTCATTTGCAGCGCAGTGATGCATTTCCGAGCCGGTCCTTTGTTAAAATAAATACCTTGAAAGCTTCTGTGAATTTGAAAACATTTTTACTAAGCTTTTTTATTTATAATTTCCTTAATAAATCAACAGAAATCAAATAAATATCATGATTGAAAAAAAGTCACGTGCGACTGTGGTTAAAATTCAATTAAAAAATGTATATACAAAATTGTTGGGTAAAACAAAAACCATTTTATTAAAGGGACATCAATGCACAACATTCTAAGATTAGTTACGAGTATATTAAAATATTGCTTTAGGTTTCGCCGAAATTAGCGTTTCTGTCACGTGCGAATGTGACTTGGTTTTTTGCAATTATCTTGAAAACTAAAAATTCCTCCAAACCAAACTTGGCAACAACTAAAAAGCTAATTTAGAGCCATAAGCTACGCTTATTGGGAATTTAAAAAATATATTGATTCGTCCTCCCTATTCATAAGGACCCAAAATGTGTAAACTTGATGGGCCAGCACATGAATATTATGGAAATTACACACGGAATGATAAACTTATATATACCCTTAAATTTTTGGTGAATGGTTTAAAAAACAAATTATTACTCAAATCGATTTTCTAGATTCATAAGTAAGAAATAGAAAGTTTACAAATTTCCCACGACGTTGGGGTTCCAGTTAGCAGGAAATTCAAGGAATGGACTGCAAGGTCAACTGCTCTCTATATTTTTTTTTTAACTACGACATAAAACAATATGCATGCTGTATGCTTACAAATAATATAACAGACAGACAACTAGTCAACAAATTGGCATGTTGTCAATAGCGACTTAAAGGCTACATAAACTTGAAGTTAACAGAACATTTTAGTGCCTCATTAACTTATACTAATATGCTAAATAAAAACTGCTAAATAATTTTTTATTCAATAAGAGGAAATATAATAAGTACCTTATATGAATTCATTTAAGATTTATTAACTTGTTAAATATAGTGAAAGCTTTGCAAAGCATATGTAGAGCAATTTTCTTTTTAAACACGCACAACAAAATATATCTAGCCATAGCTGCTAAAATAGCTTAAGCGACACATTTTTTGTAAAAAAAAACGTATTTCGAAAACTATGTCACTTGAGATTTTTAGCGGTTATCACACGATATGTAATTGTGAATACTAAATAATTAAACTAAACTAAATAACCTTGAAGTTATGTGTAACACAACAATCAATTTAAACGCCACCAAAAACCTACACTTTACTTGTAAGTCAACTATAGATTTGAACGAAAATAAAAAAACACAAGTTCTAACTTTTTTATCTGCAGTAATGCTAGCTGGCTCCAATCCGCAACTAAAACTGCCAATTAGTATCTTGTTGCAGAAAAATACATAATAAACTGTTTAGTTGCAAATACTTAAAAAATGTAAGACAAAATTGTTAAAATAAAAGCAAAATAAGCGAAAACTAATAACGACCAGCAAGAGTGATTTTCTTGTATGTAGTTTGAAAAATTATACTAAACTAAATCAACATTTTCGCACAAATAAAAAATTATATAGATTTGCACCAAATAAATATATATTTTTTTTGCCAAATGAAATGGTATGAGGGTGATGGGAGCCCCTACAACCAATATATGCAGCATAGTGAAAAATTTTGCAAATGGGTTAATAATTATATTTTAGTTCAATAAAAAAGTGCTTTAGCTGCAGAAAATAATACTTTTCGGAGCTAAACAAATTATTTAAATCAAAATTTGTATTTATTACTGGTCTTGGGACACCCGGTTATAGCTATGCTGCTTAGTTATATAAAACAAATTTCATGTGTTAAATAACAATGCAATAAAATTATATTACATGATGATGTCAAATTCTCCGCAAATATTTCAAAACGTTTCCATTTAGTTCCCATTGTATTCTTTTCGAATGGCCTACGATTAAATTAATGTATTGCTTGTGATCGCCGGCAGCTGTTAGCCGTCTTACAGCCCATCAGCTGTGTTCTCTGGTTTGTGCTCAGCGTGACCGTTTGACCGACTAAACTGGCAAATTGCCGCTTTTTCGACAGCCTTGCCACTTTTTGTCCCCCTTTTTTTAGGGTGAATTATATAAAAATACATTGTCGATTATTTTTGTTACGAAAATCACGTCCTGCAGCTTAATAAATAAACAGACCGGTTTCGGCTGGGCGCCGCCACCTTACATAATAATTCAAGAGAACCTTGAAGATGGTTTAAAGCCGCAAACGTACTTTGCTTTTAAGTACAAAGAAGTCAAAACAAAAATAAATGTATAGCTGTAATAGTGTCGATTATTTTTGTTACAAAAATCATGTCCTAACTACTGTATGGCGCAATAAATAGCATAGCTGTAATTATTTTGATAGAGCTTTAATAAAAGCATTCCAAAAAGTATTCGATTTTTGGAAAGATTCAAGAAATCTTAAAAAATAAACAAACTAGATTCGGCTAAGCGCCAACTTAAATAATAATTCAAGAGAACCTTGAAGATGGTTTAAAGCCGAAACCGGTATTTGTATCAACCAATTTGTACTAAAATCAACAGCAGCTCAATCCTACCGACGAAATGGCATTTTAAGCAACTCACCTTTCAAAAACTAAACAAAAAACTTGATCGTAGGGTATGCAAAAGTTAAAAAAAAAAAAATTACTTAGAGTGAAAAAATTTTTTGTTTAACCAGCTTTAACATGAACACTAACGCTCTATTTATGTTTACTTAATGCAATACTTAAGTAAATCAAAATATAATGCCAAGAAAAAAATTTTAGGAAAAAAAATTAAGAAATAAAATGAAAAAAAAAACTAAATTGTGTTGCAACGTTTTTTTTAACAAGACTTTTCAACGGCTATCAATCACATTGAACACAAAATTAAACATCGAGAAGAAAAAAACTAAAACAACTGGTTCGCAGTTAAACTGCAGCAGTGCTATGATTCGCTTAAGTTTTTCGCACTTCTGAAATGAAAAGCGTTTACATAGAAATGAAAAATCATACAGAAACAATTTTGTTTTTAAGATCAAAAAATATTTTTCAACATATCCACACATACAAACATACATAATGGGTGTTTTTTATTAAGGTATAGAACTTTAAGTTGGCATCACTTTTTTAACTGGCGGCCATTTTGTCAGCTGTCAAGTGATTAATATTTAGTTTGGTTTGCCATTTCATCATGAACAGGTTGACAAAAGAACAACGCTTGCAAATCGTGCAAATTTATTTCGAAAATAATGGTTCAGTTCGCGAAGTTTACCGCAAGCTCCGTCCATTTTATGGTCGACATAATCGTCCATCAGAGCAATTAATTCGGTTAACCATGGATCGTTTTCGCACTACGTTTACTCTATGTGATAATACGCATCCGCAGAGACGTCGAACAGTGCGCACCGAAGAAACAATTGCCGCTGTAGAGCAAAGTGTTGAAGAGGACCCGAATGAATCGATTCGCTACCGTGCACAACAATTGGAGCTTTGTCCATCAACTTTATGGAAGATTTTGAATGTGGATGAGTTGTGGTTCCAACAAGACGGCGCTACATGCCACACAGCGCACGTCACAATCGATTTATTCAAGGAAACATTCGATGAGCGCATAATTTCGCGGAATGGACCTGTCAATTGGCCACCAAGATCGTGTGATTTGACACCATTGGATTATTTTCTTTGGGGATATGTGAAGTCGCTCGTCTACGCCAACAAACCAGAAACGTTAGGGGACTTGGAAGCCAACATTCGTGGCGTTATTGCCAACATACGGCCCCATATGCTCGAAAAAGTGGTTGAAAATTGGACCTGAAATTGGACCACATGCCCGAAATCATATTTAAACATTAATGGCATAAAATTATCCTTCCAATAAAGCCAAATTGATGGACATTAAAACGATTTTCTTGTGTTTTATTTCAATTCGAAGTTCTATACCTCTAAAAAAACACCCTGTATATACATACATATGAACATATTTCATAAATATTTCTGGTTGTTATAAATGTTCGTAAAATGTTTTTTATAAATGCTGCAAAATAATTTTTTTTTTTGAATCCAACTAACAAGATTGATTTAACACTTGTCTTAGCATATAATTAAGTCGAAAACTATTAACCGTATGCTTAAGCTTGAAGTGAGTTTGATTTGCGCTTAAATTATAATTAAAAATTTTATATTAATTATAATTAAGCAAAGCACGATAAAACATGCAAGTGAGAAAGTGTTTATCGCCTTTGCAGATTTATGAGCTTTTGCTTCTAAAATTTGCTCATGATATTCAGATATTTGAACATGGACTCGCCCCACAAAATGATACTCTGAGCAAACAATGATTTTTAATTTTTTTTTTTAAATAAAGGCAATAATAAAAAAAAAAAATAAGGAAAAAGAAGTAGCCTGGGCTATCAAGTGTTCAAACATTTTAGAAAAATATTCTCTACAAAATTTCATTATAAATCCTTGAACTTCAAGAAAATAAATTTCTCCAAATAAAAGCTTTAATTAAAAAAGAAATGTCAATAATCAATTAAAAATTTAATTGAGTCAATGGAACTAAATTAAAAGCTTCATTGACTTACTTAAATTTTTAGTGAATTTTTGGCGTTTTTCCAATTAAAGGAGAAATATGCAAGGATTTATAGCAGCTACGTCCAAACATACGCATACTCTGACAATTCCATTTTAGGTAAACAGCTTTGAAAGCTCTTAAATTTTTTCTTCTTTCTTTGCAAATTAAGAGCAAGCATGGTTGTCACCGATATCTGGTTGGCTGTTGTACTCTTGGCTGTGTAAAAGCACAAAAGCTCTTTTGTAAAAGTTTACACATTGTGCATATGGCTTGAACGTAGTGAAATTTTGTAGAGAACATATTTGTAGAATGTTTGAGCGCCTGATATCACGGATTAAAGGTACTTTACTGCTCTTACATTTTCTACAAAAATATTCTTTACCAAATATCACTACAAGTACTTGAATATACAGAAGAAAACATTTTTCTCCAATTAAATTTTTTGATAAAAAAAATATATATATAATTTTTTTAATTTTAATTTAATTTTAATTGGTTTAAAAAATTTTATTGAGTCAAATGAACTTTTGTTTAAAAATTGTATGGTTTAAAAGTTTAATAAAAAGTTTTATTAGTAAATCAATTCTTTGTTTGTTTTATAAATAAAATTGTTTAATTAGCACAAGTAAATTTTTAACTGATTTTTTATGTTTTCCCATTTAAAGAAAATATTCAAAATTTCATAAAAATATACAAATAATTATTTGATTGATTATAATCAATTAAAAAATTTAATGAATCAATTAAACTTTTGTTAAAAAAATTTTACCCATTGAAAGTTCAATTGGAAATTCAATTAAATTAATTTTTTTTTTAATTTTATTAATTAAATAATTTTATTGACACAATTACATTTTTACCTGACTTTTGTTTTTTTTTTTTTCAATTAAAGATGTTAATTGAAGAAATATTTATTTCTATATACATCAAATTCCAAAAACTAACCCAAGCATCAGATCGTTGTAATTAAGTGAGCAAAAGTTACCACAAAACTTGTTACCAAGTATTCAAATATTTCTCCCAAGATTTCACTGTAAATGTTTGACTACAATAAATGCCAAAATTTAACATAAGCACTAGAAACTTTTAGAAACTTTACGAGTATTTCAGGGTTAATTTCGTTGTTATTCATGGATTATTATAATATTCTTACACTTTCGCTTGCGGTTCTTTTTCTAGCCCCTTTAGAGAAGGACAGTGGGCTAAAATGCTCAACAAACATAACAGTATTTGCCATTAAATACAGCAAAGCTCGAAATTCCACCTAATTCAGCAGATACTAATCCTAATGTAACATCAGAGCGCCCTCCTTCGTTGTGTAGCAAAATCATCGGCGAAGTAAAATAATTAATAAAATGGCTACAAGACACAGCTTCAAAAAATTAATACGCCCCATTTAAAATCAGAAAGGCGCTGCAACACTGCATTATTAAAAACGTGCGAAAAGCAGAGTTGTAAAAGAATGAAGCTTTCCTCTATCTCTTCTTTCACCACCTGTCTTCTCTCTCACTATCCATTTCCTAAAGAAGGTAACACCTAGTATTAATATTTTTTTAATTTAATATTTTTCCTTATTTTCATGTAGCGTTATCTGCAACCCAAAACTCCCAACATTTCATATTTTTACAGAAGGAGAAAAAAAAACAGAACAAAATGGAAAATATTGAGCTGTTTCCCTGGTAATGAATGACATTTGAGGGGTTTTGTAAACATCTGGGGACAAATGACGGCACTCGATATCGGACGAAAAAAACATTTCAACAGAGTTTATATGGAAATATATTTCAATTGCGATTGATATCGAATAACGAAGAAAAATATAAATTAAATTATTGTTTCCCCTTTTAAAAACTTAATCATTAAACGGTTAAATTCATTGCCAAGTTTTTGCTTGGCAACATGGGTTTTGCATACATACTCGTACATACACACACACATATTTACAACTGTATCCATAATTATGAAAGTGATCTAAGTCATATTAATTTTTGCTTCGAAATATTAAATAATTCTTAAAACAAAAACTGCAATAAACATTTAATAAATATTAAATGAATTTATATTAATCGAGACTAAACTCTACAATAAAATTTTGCATAAAATAAAAATATTTTTGTATTTACGAGTATTCAAATGTAATCTAGTAAATATCTCAAAAATAATAAATAAAAGACTTAGACCACTTTCATAACTATGGGAGGGGCACTCATGTACATACAACTAATTTTAGCTGTTGCACTATAGTTTCTTGTTACAGTTCCGCTTGTTTCTGGTGTGTTAAAAATTAAATAATAAAAAAAACTGGTTCAAATTTATTTTAAAGTCTTAAATTTCAATTTAAAAGTACCTTTGGCACCAACTCGCACCGATTCTTGAAACAGCTTAGTGCTAGATTCACTCATGCATGCTGATTATGCCGGTATATGGGTGTGTTGTTGTGTATGTGTGTGTGCTTGTGTGTGTGTCTGTTTGTGTGTGTGCGTGTGTGTTGACAAACATACTTTTTTGAAATTTATAACATTTGTTATCAAATTTCGTGGTAATCATCATAAAGTTTTGAAGACTTAACAATAATTTTCAACCATTAACACCAACAACATCACTATTGCTGCAATCAAGCAGCTTCAGCAACAACAAGTACGAAAGTGTGAAAAAGGACATGCATAATGGCGCTGGCAACAAGAATCAGCATAATATGTAATTGTGTTGTTCAGGAGATACATACATACGGCTGTTAGTCGTTTGATTAAGGTACTTAAGAAACTAAAATACAACATTTTCTTCGCCTAGGTGAAACCTTTGACGGCTGGAAAGCCAATTTCTGCAAGATTTTATTGAAATGTTTGCAATTTTACTGCATTTGCTACGTAAAACTAGTTCTTTGTGTGTTGCCATAAATATATTTATTTTATATACATATATCCATATGTATGTATGTATGTACATGTGTATATGTTTTGTTTGTCTGTTAATAGTAAAATATCTTTGGTAATGATTTTTTAGTATTGCTGTTATACAAGTATCATTTTTAGTGCTATGATGATTCTTTTCCCCCCCTCTCACACTACAGTTCGTCTTCATTAATGCAATACGAGTGCTCTGCATGGTGTTGCATGTGTCGCAGTTCCTTAGCCAAAGGTGTAAAATTCTCTAAATTGTAATGTATTTAAGCCCATAATTGTAAATTTTGTCGTTATGGTTATTTGTATGTGTGTATGTATATACGAAAGTTAAACCATGGCTGGATTTCTTTTCTTCCTTTTTTTCAATATTTACGCCAAAGTATTTCAATTAGTTGCTGAGAATTTTATTGAAGGCGTTGGCTTTTTTATTTATTGTGCGTTAGTATTTTTTTTTTATCAAAAGAAGAATTATAAAATTCAAATCCTTCTCTTTAAAATGATTGGTGGTATACTTTTTAATAGACATTCTAAATTTTGTGCTAGCTTATGATTTTAAAATTTATATTTTCTCTTAAAATGTTTAATTTTATTTGGAGATATTAATCACTTTTATGCCCGTTATTTCTACTCAGAGAAAAAACTGCCTCATAGAATCAAGAAGATTTTCTCTATGAAACGTTTTTAGGCTAAGGGGTATCCCAGCAGAAAGAAGCGAGGATTTTTTCATAGAGATTCCTTATTGTTTTTATGTGCTAAATCTTATTAATTTTATCAAGAAGAAAACCACATAAAATCAAGAAAAAATCTTATTATTCGCAACTTTTTTTACTCAATTTCCATTAGTTTTGGCACCAAAAAAAAACAATCCATAGAGAAACACTTCTTGATTCTATTAGGTTTTCTTATAAATTGTAAACTATAGGGATTTCTTATTGATTTTATTAGGTTGCCTTATTAATTTTTTTAAAATGCTTTCTTCTTGATTTTAGTAGGTTCCTATATGATTATGTGTAAAGCATCTTATTGATTTTTTTTAATAAGGAAATCTTCTTGATTTTATGAGGTGTCTTGTTATTTCGTTTCTATAAATAGACAGAGGCAATTTTTTTCATGATATTTTTCATTTTTGTATAAGAATGTGTGTACAATAATTTCAATGGTTATTCAGGCTGCTTGTTAGCATATTGGGTAGAGTGCTTGTCTATTAAGTAGAAGTTTGCTGTTTCAATACTTGGTGAGTAAGTTAGTTAAGAATATAACATAATGTGTATGTATGTATCTATAGATAACTAACATCTACAATATACTATGAAAATACATAAGTAAAGAAAATAAAAACACAATTTTTTTATATTTTTTATGAGGTCGCCTAATAAAAACAAGAAGAACACCTTATTGAAAAAATCAATAAGATAACCTAATAAAAACTAGAAGATTTCTTCTTGATTTTTTCAAAAAGGTTTTCCCTATGAAATTAATAAGATTTCCTTATTGAAAAAAAAAACATATTTTATGAGGTATTTAGTAGGCACTGTTTTCTCTGTGCACCCATAAGTTAAATTTTATAAGGCAAACATTACATAAGTAATCTGTATGTATAAATTACGGGCATTAGAATTTTATAAGTTTAAATTTTTATCCACTCCATTAAAAAGGTGTGTTTAAAATACATTTATTTAACAAGTAAAAATTAAAAAAAAAAAACAAAAAAACCCCCCTTCCACTGCGGCCAACTTTAAACCGTTAAAGATTGTATAGATTAAAGATTTTTCCAAAGGAAAAATCATAAAAGAAACTCAAAGATGATTTTTAATTACCTGTAGAATAATGCAAATTTACTAAAATTCTATTTGTAAAAATTATAATTGGGATGACTCAACCGGTAACCTGTAACTACTTGATAGCGTCCTTATTTGGCCTCATTTTTATGTACGGGACAGAAAAGACCCACACCGGGAAGAGCTAGAGCGTTAAAATGCTCTACCAATATATTATGTATAATATTTAGTATATAGCATTTAGTATATCGTTGCTTAAAACGAAAACCGCTCTATCTAAAAAAAATTTTAATTTACTTTTTTTATAAGTTCGGTGGTATTTCATCAAAACAATCGCTAAAGGGGCATCAAGGGGCAAATTCGTTATTCGATATCAATTTAAATTGAGATATATTTCTATATAAACTCTGTTGAAATATTCTTTTCGTACGATATCGAGTGCCGTCATTTGTCCCCAGATGTTTACAAAACCGCTCAAATGTCATTCATTACCAGGGAAACCACAAATATGATCTAAAAATAAGTGTTTTATGCACATTCAATATGCACTAAAAACTTGGAAATATTCACTAAAAATTAAAAAAAAATATGCTCTTAAAAATAAAATAAATTGCTTTATTTGTAAATGAAAATATAGTTTTAATTAAAAATACAACAAATTTTGATTCAAGTAAATAATAAAAATTAATTTTTTTTTGATAATCTCGTAAATATTTAACTTCAATTTGAAACAGATCCTGATATCAGAATTAAAGCTTTGGAACTGTATTTTGGATAAATAAGACTAGAATTTTATTTATAAATATTATTGCAATAAACAACAAAATATTGACCTAGATTTTCATATAAAAATCGTTGCTTATCATATCCAAATAAACTTTTATACATTGACAATCCTTTTTCAACTTCTATTTGGGGCAAAGTGCGCCACAAATAGCAAAACCGAATTTTTATTGAAACTAAAGTCAGTAATAATTGCGTAATATAAACAAATAAAAAATTATATACTACATGGAACATTGGAAATGAAATTTAAATGGCGAAAAATTTAAATAAAAATTTTGACCAAAACATATTATGTATTAAAATAAAAAATTCTATAAAGTATCAAAATATGCCCCCAAAAGCGTAAATTACGCTCTAAAAATAAGAAAATATGCTAAAAATATGTGTGTAAGAAAGATAAATGCAAAAATATGCTTTAAAGGGTAAAATATGCAAAAATATGCACTAACAAATCGATGGCAAAATGCACAAAAACTTCTGAAACAGATAAATATCTTGTCTCCGTATTCATACGTCGTCCTACAAGAAAAAACAAGCAATTGCTTATTTGCGGTTTCCCTGTTCATTATCAATATGAACACCACTGATTTCGTTCGTATTTTCAGCTTGAAATGATTTGATTTCGCAGACTATTGTATTTCCAAATTCTTGATATGTTTCGTGGAAACTGCAGTTTGCCTATAAAATTAATAAAATGTTCGTTGATTTATTTCTGTTGGAAACAATAATAAATTTTTGTGTTTAATTGTTGGTGCACAACATAAACAGACCAACCTAAACTTTCGTTCGTTTTCTGTCAACAGTCAGCTGTTGCAATCACCCTTTGATTATGTGAACCAGGCGACTGACACGTGTAAAACTTTTTTACAGAAATCGCTCAAAATGATTAATGCTTTCCATATAAATTTTCTACTCCAGCCTAACGTCTAGGCGGCATAACCTTGGTATTAATTCTTAATAAATACTTGTATAAAATTAAAAAAAAAAAAATATTTTTTTCAATATGCTTGAACTTAAAATACTTAACAAATTAAAAACATAAAGAAAATCTGCACTCACCTTAGTATTCGTTGTTCGTGGACTGCCGCCCAGTGCTACTGCATACACCTCAATTTCATATGTATCCGCACCAGCTTCACGATCCAGTTCCTTGGCCGTTGACAAAATCCCCAACTTGGTGTCGATATCAAATAAACGTTCCACATTCGCATATGTACGGGACGAGATTGACGCACTAACACTACCTACCGCCGTCACATTCGTAACATAGTATTCAATTTCGGCCGTATTTAGTCTAGCACTCACCGTTAAGATGCTCGTGCCGATAGGTTCATTTTCATATACCGAACCGCTTTGTTCGCGTTGATCAAAAACGGGACCCGACACGCCCGAAGCACTTGTAGCGATTATGGTTATATAAGCATCGGAGCTTTTACGTTCACTTTGCACTGCCTCATCGGTGGCCTTGAGCGAGAGCTGATAACGTACCTCAGGACGATGTATTAGTTTGCGCAGAGTTATAGCTCCCGTATTGCGCTGCAATTTAAATAGTTCCATATTCCCAGACACTAGTTCATAGGTCACAATGCCATTGCTGGAGGAATCAGCATCGGTGGCATGCACATACATTATGAGAGCGCCATCGCGGTTTTGTGAGTACATTTGCAAATTTTTAGAAGGTAATATGGCAGCATTCATTGATATGAATAGAGGAGCATTATCGTTGACATCCTCCACAATCACAGTGACCAATTTTTCGGCTGAAAGCTGCATTTCGGGCTTCTGGGCCTGATCTGTAGCCACTACAGTCAAACGGAAGGTATCTATAGTTTCGCGATCAATTTCTCTCAAGGTGTGTATCACCCCTGTTTGTGTGTTAATGCCGAAATGTCGGCCACCTGACAATTCCGGCTCTTGCTTAACAATGCTGTAAGTTACTTTGCCATTCAAACCTGAATCCGGGTCTTCGGCAGTCACTGTAACTATGGGTGTCTTGAGGTCGATGCCTTCTTTGATTTGCCTTACTATAGCCGTGTTGGGAAAGGTTGGTGGATTATCGTTTTCGTCTTTTACATGCACTGTAAATATTATAGTGCTAGAAAGTCTAGGTGAACCACCATCTGCTGCTGTTATATTTAAATTATACACTGTGATTTCTTCGTAATCCAATGACTTGTGCAGATATAAGACGCCGGTGTATGCATCAATGTGAAAGGTGTCTTTGCGATTGCCCGCAGTTATGGTGAAAGAAATTTGGGAATTTAGGCCCAAATCCAAATCAACTGCCTTGAAACGCATTAGTTCGGTACTGATGGCCGTTGTTTCCAAAACGAAAATTTCTGCAATAGCGTCTACAAATTTTGGTGCCATATCATTTTCATCTAAAACTTCTATGTTTATGGAAGTTGTGGAATTTAGCTGCTGGCCCTCTATGGCAGCATCTTTGGCCATCACCTCCAACTTATACTTTGCTTGATATTCACGATCTAGTCTACGAGCCAAGGACAGTTGCCCAGTAGCATCATCTATTTGAAAGCGCCCCTCCTGATTGCCATTTATTATAGAATAGTACACATCGCCATTTAGACCTTCGTCCAAATCGTTGGTGTAAACTCTCATCAATTGTGTGCCAATCAAGGATCCCTCAGAAATCTGTACTTTGTAAGGAGCTCTTACAAATTCGGGAGCATTATCATTCACATCAGTTATAATAATTTTTATTTTGACTTTATCCTTCAGCCTAGGACTGCCGTTGTCTGCAACAATGGCTTCCAGTAAAATGTAGTTTTGGGCACCTGCCAAGCTTGTCAGTGATGACGAGGACGGCATTCTTTGTATTAACTCCTCACGATCGAAGGGATGTAAGGCTTTGATAAAGCCATTGCGCGAATCTATGATAAAATCTTTTCCCAGTGAGGCCAAGGTGAAAATCAGTTCGGCATTGCGTCCTATATCACGATCGGAGGCTGTTAGCTTGCCGACAAAAGCATCGGCTGGCTCATTCTCTGGCAAGCTGAATGTAAAAGAACTATTTGTAAACTGCGGTGCATTATCATTCTCATCTATTACGTGTATGATGACGGGAACTTCGGAAGTTCTTTGTGGCTCTCCTTGGTCATGGCACTTGACAGTTAGAGCATAATAATCCTGTTCTTCACGGTCCAAGGAAGATCGCACAAACAGAAAGCCATCTGGAAATATTCCAAATTTTTGCGCCGCATTACCTTCCAGTATTTCATAAGATAAGCGGCCATTCAAATCCAAGTCTTTGTCATGAGCAGCTACAGAAAAAAATCTATCATTTACCGGAGTAGATTCCAATAATGAAGTTTCGTAGGAAGTGTAGTCGAACACTGGTGTATGATCATTGACATCTGTTACCACCACAGTGATGCTGTGTTTCGAAGACAGGGACGGTTTTCCGTGATCAGTGGCTGTTAGTTCTATTTGAATAATAGAGGTGGGTTCAGCTTTAATGGGTTTTTGCAAATAAATTACACCAGTAGAGGCTCCAATGCGAAACATCATATCGGGATTAAAGGTTAAGGTGTAGGTGATGCGACTATTATTACCCGAATCCCTATCTCGAGCTCTAGCAATGTAAACCTCCTGGCCTACGGCCGCATTTTCCGCCAACAGTACTTCATCATCACGTTCCAAGGCAAACAAAGGCTTGTTGTCGTTTAAATCTTGTATGGAAATGTGGACTAAGCATTTGCCATAAGCCAGACCACGCCGTGCTACCACCTCCAATTGGTATTGATTGCAAATTTCGCGATCAATAGCTTTTGCCGTACTAATAACACCGGTATTTTTATTTATGGCAAAGTTTTCTTCGGGATCACCAAACACTATCGAATATTCCAACATATCGCCAGTGTTAGTGTGATGATGTTGTTTTATTTGTACTTGACCCACTTCTCTGCCCAGATGCGGCTGCTCCATGCTATGATCTTCGATGATCTGAAACTCATAGGTTTGGGAATAGGAGTCAAAGTCTAATGATTCCATTTTGTGTTGCATCATTATCTCAACGACAGCATCTTGTTCGCTGTGTCTCTCACCACGATCTTTGGCTGTAATGTGCAGTTTATATAAAGGTTTTGTAAAATGTTGTAAAATTTCTGTGGCTGATGTTGAAGATGACGTTGTTGTTATTGCTGCTGTTGTTTTTGCCACAAATTTAGAGCTTAACATGATCGAACCTGACCAAGTATCAACTGAGAATAAACCATCTCCACCTGTATTTAAGGTATAAGTAATTAAGGCATTATCACCCTCATCACGATCAGTAGCAAAAACTTTTAATAATGGCTTTTGCAACAGCGACACAATGTCAATGTCGCCTCCTCCTCCTACTCCTGCTACTCCTTTTGTTGTCACAGCATTGTTATGGTTATTGTTGTTATGGTTGCTGCCTTGTTGCTGCATAGGTATCGCCAACGCATGAAAGTATTTTTTAGGATAAAATTGTGGTGCATTATCATTGACATCTTCTATGTGCAGATTTACTGTGGCTGTTGAAGATTTTGGTGGTGTACCTTGATCACGTGCGATTACTAAAATTTCATAATTCTGTTGCAATTCACGATCTAGTGACTTTCTTGTCGTTAATTGGCCTGTTAAGGAATCCAACTCAAATTGTTCAGGATATTTTCGTTCGCTCACCATTGCCAGCGAATATGTCACTGAACCATTTGTGCCCTGATCGTGATCATTGGCTGTTAACATGGCAATTAAGGTGTGCGGTGGTGTGGCTTCACTTAAGCTGACATTTATTTGGCTTTGGGTAAACAGGGGTGCCTCATCATTTTCATCCAATATGGTTACTTTCAGCTGAGTGTAGGCCCACTTGGGATTAGGGCCGCCATCCCTAGCGGAAATGCTCAATTCCACAGAACCTTCAATTTCACGATCTAAGGCAGCTTGTGTGGTTATGAGACCGGTGGAAGAGTCAATGGCAAACCATTGATTATTATTGCCGGAAACAAAATCATAAAATATTAAAGCATTTACTCCTGTATCCTCGTCTGTGGCTGTAATTGAGGCCACAAAAGAGCCAGGAGGAGCTAACTCACTTAACACCGCTGAATACTCCGACTTTTCGAAGACAGGTTCGTGATCATTGACATCGTTGACGTGTATGATTAGGTAGGCAGTAGCTGTGCGTGAAGGTGCACCTTTGTCCGTTGCCACCACCGTTAAATTGTACTTGCCTATTTCTTCTCTATCCAAAACACCATTTACTCTTACTATATCAAAGGAAGGCGTCTTCTCCAGACGAAAATGAGCCAATTCATTGCCTGAGGTAATTTTAATAGAGGTCTCGCCATTTAAGCCCTCATCCATGTCCACAACCGATACTGCTGCCACAACACTGCTGTTAACGGCATTTTCATCAACTGTAGCAAAGGAGCCGGTGGGTGGGAAGTATTGAAATCTTATCACCGGATCATGATCGTTAGTATCCACTAGATTCACGGTTACGTAGGCTCTGCCATCCTGCCTGGGAGAGCCATGATCTCTGGCAAACACTGTAAATACACAACTCTTTGGACAGGAAATGCCAGGCCTCGAGAAGGTGGGACAATTCTGCTGGGGACAATTCAGGTGTTCGGTTGTTGAAATCACTCCAGTTTCTGGATCTACTGTAAATTGATTCTCCGTATCTGCCAGATAATAAGTAATTTTACTATTATCACCCAAGTCATTGTCGGTGGCCATTACCTGTAAGACAGAGCTGCCAGGAGGTACTGATTCATTTAGCGACACTGTGTAGTCACTGTGATCAAATACGGGCGGGTTGTCATTGACATCTATGATGGAGACATTGACTTGTAGATAACCATATTTGGGCGGATTGCCACCATCTTTGGCTGATATATTTAATCTATAGAAGGCTCTTGTTTCGCGATCTAGATCGCCAGTTGTTTCCAAGTGAAGATAGGAAACATCACCGCTGGGATTCGAGGTAACAGCCAAGCGAAATTTATTATCAACATTGCCTTCTACTATAGTATAGTTGTTGGATATACCGTTCATGCCTATATCTAGATCTGTGGCCGCATCTAGTAGACATCTGGTGCCTTTGGCCGCACTTTCCGAAAAGCTAACTGCTATGCTGGGCTCGGGAAACTCGGGAGCATTATCATTGATATCTAAGACAGTTATTCTCACTTCTATGGGATATGTGGGTTGTGACGATAACACTACCAGATCATAACGTTCTCGCATGCCTTCACGATCCAGTATTACATTTGATTTTATTTCGCCCGTTACCGCATCCAAAGTAAATTCTCGAGGAGGCTCATTAAAACGATAAGTGAAATCTGGTCTGGTGGGTATGTAGCCAACTACAGTGCCCTTTGGTTGTCCCTCTAGTACCTCGAACTGTACTCTGGTGTCTACAGCTCGCGACTGCATTAACCCCGTGCCATCTGCAGTGCGTCGGCGCGGAAAAGCCGATGTATAAACATGTCTGCCAGGGTATGAAGACACAAATGTGTAAGCTGCTGAGTTAGAAAATGAGGGGGAGGAAAGGGACGAGGACGACGACGACGACGACGATGACGAAGTGGCAATACTTTGTTGTGCGGCTGCTTTGGCCGATATCACCAGCATTAAACAAATGAGCACTGTCAACGCATATCTCACTAATGGTGTTGTGTTGGCAAGAGGCCGTCTCTGGGACCTTGATGCTTTTGACTCATGTTGCTGGCTGATGAGGTGATATTGATGTTGATGCTGATGTTCTTGTTGTATAGCTAAGCAGTCTTCTTTACCTTTCGCCTGTTGTTCGTGTTCAAGCCTGTGATTTCTTTCAAACTGAATTTCCTTTATAGTTTGAGTATGCAGCTTTGCAGGTTTCCCTCTTCTACTTCTCTGGATGTACTCGTCCAAATGCAATGATAAACTATTTACAAATAATTTACAATAATAATAATGATCATTGCTTAGATGATGATTTTCTTGTTGTTGTTGTTGTTGTTGTTGTTGTTGTTGTTGTTGGTGATGGTGTGGATGTTTCTGTTGCTGTTGCTGTTGCTGTTGCTGATGATTGTCTTCATCATCAACATCATTATTATTTCGACTGATGTTAACATTATATCTAGATGTATTGTCTTGTGAATTGTGTTGATTTGTCATGCTGTTCCAAACTATTTCACCATTATTTTCAGTTAAAGAATTTTCATCACTTGACCGTCTTGGCATAAATGATCTAGCTGCTGTTTGTGTTTTTGTTTTCGTTGCAACTGCGACTGCGACTGCAATTGCTGGAGCCGTTCCTCTAAATGTTGTTGCTGTTGTTGTTGGTAGTAACGTGCCAGCTTTACTAGTGTTGGTAGCTTTTTCACCTCCATCACCTTTTTGTATTTGCAAGACTGTTGTTGCTGTGTTTGCTGTTGTTTGTTGCTGTCTTTGGTCATCTGCAGGGAAATTTTTCACTTGTCTACAGAACATCATCATCGTCATATCACCGTACAAATATATTTTTGTGTATATAAAGTATTATATTTTTTTTTATTTGTCTTTCTATTTAAAGAACTATGCGTTGCTTTAAAAATAAATATTGTACAGCGTTTTTTTTTTTTTTTTTAATTTTTTTATTTGTAAATTTTGAAGAGTGCCGCCTTTACTCGTCCTAAATGTTCGTTTTTTTTTTACTTATTGCAATTTCAATTTGTTTTCGTTTTTGCAAGTGCTTTGTCTGTTTGTGTTAATTTTAAAGTAATTTTCCTATAGTATATTTGTATATTAATTTTATTTGTTGTTGTTATCTTGCTTAAGCCATTAGTGTTGCACTTTTTACCGATCTTATTATTGTTATTTGTTGTATTTTATTTTAGTTTATTTTTTTCTTAAGCTTTCGTTTAAGCAGAAACGTTTTTTAGACTTTGCTTTTTGCAAATGAGTTTCATTTTGATTTTTGTCCGTAAAAGTAACAACATTTTTTCGTTTTTAGTTGCTGAAAACTTTGTTCGCCCGCCCGATTTTTCTCGTTCTTTTTGTAGTTGTTGCTGTTGTTGTTAGCGGCGGTGATGGTGTTGGTGGTGATTTTGTTGCTGTTGCTGTTGCTGTTGCTGTTTGTTCTCCTTGTTGTTGTTTCATTATTTATGTTGCCATTTTTTGCTGCTGATTTATTTCATTTTTCGTTTAATTCTTTTTTTTTTCACTTCTTTTTATGCAACTAAACGTTGGTTTGAAAATTATCACTTCAGATTTTTTTTAAACATTTTTCTTGTTGCCTTCATGAGCCTGTAATGAAATAAATATAAAAAGGTTTTGTTTAGTCGTTTGTAAAAACAAATGTAAATATTTTGCTCAAAAAAAAAGTAAGAGATTTGTTATGTTTCTGTGTACGAAAGTGTGTGTTCTTTTCATTTTGTAGTTTCAACTAAAGTTAATGCGAAAAGAAATCTCTGTGCATGTATTTGTTCTTGTATTTGCCTTTCCAACGAAATCCCAGCCTACATACTGCGACAATGCTGTACAATTTAATTAATATATAGATGCTAACACTTAATTCAAATATCTGGAAGACAGTGTTTTTTTTATGAATTGGTTTGTAGACTGATTCAATCGAAGTTTAAAAGAAATTTTTTTTAAATTACTTTAAGGTTACAGTGGACTTTAAATGGAAAAATAGCTAATAAACTCAAGTAAAAAATTGCAGCATAAAATCTGTCCGTATGGAACATTTTGGCAGAAAATTTTATATTAAACAAATATCACTGCTATTTAGTAATTTTTTTTTTTTTTTTTTTGAAATTTAAGCATTAAACACCTTCAGCGCAGCAGAGCACCGACTTCAACCTGCGAATATAGATTACATGTGAGTATTTTGACGCCAGCAGAGCAACATGGCGGCAGGTTGTTGTCTATGCTGATTTTGTTGTAGAATTCCAATTAAAATAATTTCTGTTTTTGTTGGCAACAATGATCAAATACAGTGCTGCCAATATAATAAAAAAATCTCTTCATTCTAGCTCAATTAAATTTAAATATGTATCACGTTGATTTAAAATTGTTGCATGGTTTTGAAAAAAAAAAGTTAAATATTTTTAAAATATTAGCGAGTAGAAGATTATGCAATATTACACATTTGAATCACTTAAATGATGCATCAAGCACATCTTTTAATCGAAAAGCGATCAATCATTTATAGAGACCAGCGCACCATTACCAAGAACGTTAGAAAAAGTCCGTAATATAAACTAGTCTCTTTGTGACGATTCTCAAGTTTCAATTCGGCAGCGAGTGCTTTCATTGTGCGTAGATCAAACCTGCACTTCATTTTACAGAAAGAGCTAATGCATATTCCCAAAAATTTTCAATGGTGCAAGAATCAAGAAGCCTCAAGATGTCAATCACAGGCGGGGCTTCTCCGTGTTATATATATATATATATATATATATATATATAGAAGAGGTGACTTATAGTGACCACCGCGTAGTCCTGATTGAATTTTCATGGACTGTCTCTGGCGGACTTATATCAATTATAAAGTATAGGCCAATAATCGGCTTTTTCGTCACGAAGAGGCAGTATAAGAAATTTCACTACTCAATCAAATGAATGCCGCCAAGGCCAAGATTTGCATTTCAAGAATTATATTGCTTAAATATGATTTATAAAAGTAATAAATCTAGTTTTTATAAAGAGTTTACATTTTTTTGAACACAAGAATTACACCCAGTTTCCACAAGCCAAGCACTTGACTCGTCCAGACATTTTATATGAAAACAACTAAAAAAATTCGTGCTTTTCATATACATTTTTTCCCCCAAACTGGAAAACTGGAATTATATTGAAAAAATTGTTTTTTTTTATTTGACGAAACAAACATTTACGCAATTTTCCTTGCAATCACATTCTTGTGATAAATAAAAATACATAAACGTGCCAATATTGTGCTCTTAATTATGAAAGCGCTCAAAGTCATGTGCATTTTTGCTTTGAAACATTAAATAAATTTTAAAAAATATATTTAATATTTCAACCCAAAAAAATTTTCAATTTAGCTAACAAACTTCGTATGTTTAATACTACGAGTATATTGAGAATCCCAATATACAAACAGAATAAGTTTGAAAGCCTCAAACAAAACCCTTTACAAAACAAGCATCTTTATTCGATGGTGCATCTATTTTATTTTCCACCACCTTTTTTGCAATTAGCTGCCACACTGGGCAACAATAAAAGTATTAAAAAAGCAAAATATATAAATAAATTAATTAATTTGAAAATTTTTTGAGTTCCAAAAGCGGGAACGAAATGCATATAGACAATGCTTAACCATAAAAACAAGCAACATTTTCAAATTAAATAAATAAAGACTTTGTAACAAATAAATATACTTCGGGGTGCCTCGGTAGACTAGTGAATAGTGTTCTAGTCCTATCAGTGTGAAAGTTGTGGGTTCGATTCCCACCATAAACCCTAGTCTGTTTCACTACAACAAGTGAAGGTCTTTGTCACTTTTCTCGTGTAAATTAAGTTATGATATAATTTGTAATTTGTATTTATAACATTTAATAAATAAAAAATATATATACATACTTCGGTATTTCATGTGCTTAAAAAAATATATTAAATAATTTTTGAATGATCCAGACTAGTTCAACTTTAAATTAAAACTATGAAAATATTTTTCGATTTATTCAAATATATCTAATCTAATAGATATTCGAGATATTCGATACAAGAAATATATGACTTATACTACCTTCATAATTATGGGTACATATTGTAAGAATTTTGAGAGATAATGGCCACAGAACAGCACAACAGAACTGAAGTTATTTTTATTACTATTATTTATTATTTAAGTATCTATATAAATAATTATGAAAAAATTATATTCAGTACTTGCATTAACTAAAGTTGTAATACTTAAATGCCTGGAACATTTTGTGACTTCTCAAAAAATGTACCGGAAAAAGCGAATATCTAAAATATTAAAAATAATCAAATATTTTTACAAACATCTTCGTTAATCAGTAAACATGTTTTCTCTTGTACTCAAATAGATATTTGATTTTTATTATTATTTTTTATTTAACATGCCTAAATTGTTATGCAGATTATCAGTATTAAATTTTAATTTTAGTGATCACCAATTTCTAAGGAGGCAGTATGGACATACTGACATACATATGTATATACAGGGTGGGCCAAAAGTTATCATGCGGTTTAAAAATTTAATAACTTCTTCGTTTATTTTTTTTTAATTATAAATAACACTTGGAGAATAAATAATGGAGATATACACAACTGAACCAAGAATCAGAATAATAGAATTTTATTATTTGAAAATTTGATTATGAGTGATGAAGCTCATTTTCATTTGAATGGCTTTGTTAATAAGCAGAACTGTAGGTTCTGTGGGGTTCTGAAAATCCAGGAGCCATTCATCAAGGCCAATTGCACCCCATTAGGTGTACAATATGGTGTGGGTTCACATCTGAAAGTTTCATTGGGCCTTAACTACTTCTTCGAGAATGACTATATTTTCTTTGGGGTTATTTGAAGGAGCGAGTGTATGTAAACAAGCCAGAGACAATCCTTGAACTCAAGGCAAACATTGTTGCAGAAATTCAAACGCTACAGCCACAAATTTTTAAAGATGTTATGGAAAATGCTCTTAAATGAGCCCATCAGCGCGAACTGTAGTCATTTAAGACACATTATTTTTCATACTTACACAGAGAAAAAACTGCCTCATAGAATCAAGAAGATTTTCTCTATGAAACGTTTTTAGGCTAAGGGGTATCCCAGCAGAAAGAAGCGAAGATTTTTTCATAGAGATTCCTTATTGTTTTTATGTGGTAAATCTTATTAATTTTATGAAGAAGAAAACCACATAAAATCAAGAAAAAATCTTAATATTCACAACTTTTTTTACTCAATTTCTGTGATTTTTGGCACCAAAAGAACAATCCATAGAGAAAAACTTCTTGATTCTATTGGGTTTTCTTATAAATTGTAAACTATAGGGATTACTTATTGATTTTATTAGGTTGCCTTATTAATTTTTTTTAAAAGGTTTTCTTCTTGATTTTAGTAGGTTTCTATATGATTATGTGTAAAGCATCTTATTCATTTTTTTAATAAAGAAATCTTCTTGATTTTATGAGGTGTCTTGTTATTTCGTTTCTATAAATAGACATAGAGACAATTTTTTCATGATCTTTTTCATTTTTGTAATGTATGCACAATAATTTTAATGCTTGTTAGCATATTGGTTAGAGTGCTTGTCTACCAGGTAGAAGTTTGCTGGTTCAATACTTGGTGAGTAAGTTAGTTAAGAAAATAACATAATGTGTATGTATGTATGTATAAATAATTAACATCTACAATATACTACATACATATGTATATGGTATAGAATTTAAATGAAAATACATAAATACAGAGAATAAAGACGCAATTTTTTTTTTATTTTTTTATTGAAAAAATCAATAAGATAACCTCATAAACTAAAAGATTTCTTCTTGATTTTTTTCAAAAAGGTTTTCTCTATGAAATTAATAAGATTTCCTGATTGAAAAAAAAACCATAGAGATTTCTTATTAATTTTGTCCTATTTTCTCTGTGTAGTGCAAAAAAAATTTTTTCATTTTGTATATTATATAATCTGAGAAAAAAGAAATATAAAAAAAATTATTAAACTTTTAAACCCCACCCTGTATAAAGTATGTACATATATACATATCTGCATATTATATATTTTTTATAATATTATAATATCTGTTAACAAAATGAATTAACAAAACAATTGTTAAATCAAATAAAAATGTAGTATGCATGTTTCGTTTCGTCCAACACATTAAGTTAACTAAGCAGTTAGAACTAACTAACTAACTAAGCAACAGCTTATTAGCCATTTAGTTAAAGTTTGTTGATTAAAAAAAAAGCAAAAACAATCCAAGCCTAACAATTCATTTCGCAAAAAAAATACTATAAACCACAAAACAATACGAGCGAGCGCGCCAACAAAAAATAAATAAATAATAGTGCAATAGTAACAAAAGCATTTATAGTCCAAGCTTTTTTTTCAAATAAACATTAAATCAACGTGTAAGTGGAGAATGAAAATTGTTGAATGAACAAACAATTGTTTAATATGAATTAGCAGCATTTTCACAGTACACGAAGCATGATAAGAAATTATTTTGAAAAAAGCATATTTCAAAACACATACATACGAGTACATAATTGAAGTTAATGACATCTTGTGTTTTTGATATAACTAAACGTCAGAGCTGTTAAATTTCGATTACGATTAGTAATCAATTAGATAACATTTTAAAAAGAATTGTAATGTTAATATAATTGCCTTCAAAAGAACTGCTGATAAATAATTGATTACTATTACTAATAATGGAAAAGTAATCTGAATTACTTAAAATTACTAAAAATAATCAAAAAGAATCAAAAGTAATCAAAAAGTAATCCGACTACTTTCAAACATTACTTTTGATTCTTAATAAATAAACAAAAAGAATTAAAAGTAATCGGATTATTTTTTGATTACTTTTGATTTTTTTTAATATTTTTAGTAATTTTAAGTAATTCCGATTACCTTTCCATTATTAGTAATCGTAATCATTTAGTAATCATGCGAAGCTGAATATAAACGTAATTTAATCATTACTTCACCTTTAAAAAAAAAAGTAATCAAATTAGTAATCATTACGATTACTAATCATTACCTAACAGCTATGCTAAACGTTTTGATATTATTATTATTATTACATGGATTGGAAATTTGTTTTTAATTTCTTTTGAATAAAAATAAATAGAGTCACTTAGTTGTGAAAAGACTGAAAATTTTACTAGTATCATCAACTTTAACGAAACATGTCTGGTTTTGTTTGAAACATATCACTCATTTACTCAAACAAAGTCATAACTCAAAACAAGCAGTTAAGCTTATGCCCTAGCCATAATTCCATAGCGGTCACCAAACCAAAATTCAATTGGTTTCTACTTACAGTGACAATACAGTACAGTACAGTACAGTACAAGAATACATCGTTGCCCATAAGTTTGGTTCAAACAGCTGTTTTCTATGGTTATGATTATGACACATCTGTTTGAACCTTTGGCCAAAAGTCGAGTTTGAAGTTTTAAATTTACACACGATATTTAAAATATATATCGTGATCTTAATATGGAAAGGCCCTAACTCGTTATTTCTTTGAAGTCAAGTTTTTTGTATATTTCCATAAAAGAACATCCAATGTATCGAAAAATGCAAAAATCTCGATTCCAAAAAAAAAAATAATGAGTTAGGCCCTTTCTATATTACCGTCCCTACATACATATGTATGTGAAAACTTAAAAATTTTTTCCGCTTAAATCAAATTTTGTCAATGTTTTTTTTTTTTGCTGTGTCTCATTAATTCCTTTTAAAAAGCAATTAAAGTTAAGAAAAATTGTTAAAACAAGAACATAACATCATGTTTTTCATTAAATTAATATGTTGTCTTTTCTTCGATTTGGTTAAGCCTTATTAAACTGTTTAAAATAACAAGTAAATGAAGTAGAATTTTTGTGTAAACAATTACTCAGAACATTTAGCCATACAAATGAAAACAACAACAACAACACCAACAAAGGAAAAATAAATACACGCTGCAAATATTTAATGGTTATTTATCTGTAAGTTGCAGTTTTTTAACATTTTATTTTTAAAGTTTCAAAAAAAAAAAAAAACAGTAACAAAACGAAGCAAATTTTAAAATTTTATTTTTTTTCTCCAGATTTTGTTATTTTTCTTAAAGAATGTTTTTAACATGTTTTCTCTTTAAAGAATCATTATATTAAGCACACATCATAAATAAATGAAATCAAAAAAAAAAAAACAAAAAACCAAGAAAACGCTAAGAACAATCAGCAACAAAATTTTGACATTCAATCATAAAAATGCTTCCAAATGAAATGAAATGAAGGCGAACGAACGAGTGCACAAATACAAAAATTCATTATAAAATATAAAGCAAAGAAACTTTAGGCTTAAAGTCAGTCAGACAGAAGGGGGAAAAAATTTCTATACAAGTTAAACGGATGTTTGGAATTTTGTCAAAAAGTCAAAAAACAATCATTTAAAAGCCGCAAATGAGACAAACTTTTAAAAAGTTTTCAGTTTTTGTTACGTTTTTTGGCATTTTTTCTTAAAATTTTTTGTTTGTTTTTGTTTTTTTTTTTTTTTTTTGCCTAAAATCGCCCAAGTTAACTTAAAACTTTTAAAGAGTTTGACTAACAGACAAATGGACGGACGGGTGTACAAACTCATTAAAAGGTTGGTCTTTTACTTTAAAGCAAAACAAAAAAATTAAGCAAAAAAATGTTATTTAATGCATTGAAATGCGCATGCTTTCAAAAATACATAAAAACCACAACAACAACAACAACAACAACAATGAAATTGTATTCCTGAAATGCTTCTGTTTTATGCCACACCGCAACAAAAGAGTCACTACAAACCCTTATAAAAATATTTTGTATCATTTAACCCTTTCAATTCAAGCTGCATACGCACTCAACTCAATCTTATTCATTCTTGATTTTGCTATATTGTATCAAAAACCCAAAAAATCCATTAGTAATGTTAAAAGTATTCGGCTAAAAAGTAACCAAAACTTTGATATTGGCTCTTTAGATGGAAAGCAAGCAAGCAACCTGTGCATGCTAAACACAAATTCATCATATTTTCGTTCAAAATGTTGCACATACTCGTACATTTTGAAAATGCATGATGCTTGTCACTGGCTGTGCTGGACAAAACAACCAAAACAAATTCCCTTTTAGTGGATGTCGATTTTTTTTTTTTTCATCTGCTTTCAAAGGTGCAACAAAAACTAAAGCAGCCATTATTTAACATCTACAGCCAGTTCACTTTTGTTATACTTTTGGTAGAATATGATCAGCATCATCATCATTGTTCGCAGAGTCACCGTCAGCGTCACCATCACCATCACCATCACCATCACCATGAACATTTCTGGCTGGTCCAAGGGAAAGAAGAAAAAAAAACAACTGTTTTATTTAACTCTTAAACTGTTTGCCTCCAAATTGAATTGAAAGCCAGTAATTAAGTTGACCATGATGTATATGCGTTGCATAAATTATGAGTATCAAGCTACAACTAATTTTATATTTATCCACTGGTGCTGCTGCTTTTCAGTAGCCCCTTAAAAGCAGCAGCAGATATATTGAGCAGTTCTTTAAAGCAAATTATGAAAGCGTAGGAATTTAAAAACGGCAGCATTGAAAGCTTTTATTTTTATATTTTGCCAGTAATTAAATTAAGCAGTTTTATTAAAAGTAATTTGTAGTTACACTTGCAGAATCCAACAACAACAGGAAAGCTACCGGCTGTGCAACAAAGTTTTAAAGATAAGATTTGGTTTTTGGGTGTTAAAAAAATATACAATCAGTACAAATTTTTAAATAAATTAGACAATGATCGAATACAGGAATTTCGGCACTCGGCACTGGAAGTGTTACCAAGCAGCAAAAATAACTTCAGCTACATATATCATCCAACAGCTTAAACACTTCATTCTTTACACAGATTTTCTAGTTGTTTGCTTAATTTAGTCAATTTAATGTGCGTTAACAACTTGCAATAATCTAGATCAACTCTTTATAGTATGAAGCCTACCCACTGTGCAATATGTTCACTCATCTTACAGTATCGAGCGTTATCCCAGCAAAAATTACTCCTTCACAGAAGCGTATTTGTAAGGGACTTAATGTTACAGAATCACTTGCTATTGCGCATGAATAAGTCATTTTTTTTTTTTTGTTCGAAATTAGTCAGCTAGAAGCAATACATTCAGCCATGAATTTTTGCTTTACTAAAGCGCTTCACAGCAGTAATACTCAGATGTAAAAGTTACTGGTTTGCAAAATTTTCTGTGATAATTTTCTACTTTGTTAGAGAGCCCGCCCGTTAGTTAATGCTCTTCAGAAGCATTTTTCGAAGCTTTTGTTATCAAGTAAGCAATGTTTTGCTTCCCTCAGTTGTTAGTGCTTCCAAATCAGATTTTATTTGCTGGGATATTTCGATGATTATTGACTTCTGTTAGGCAGAATTGGATGATATGGATAACAATGGCATGTGGTTTAAACAGGACGTTGCTACGTACCACACTGGACATTACACAAACGATGTGCTGGCCTGGTCATCTCACATGGAGCTGATGTGAGCTGGTCGTTTCGGATGCACGCCACACCACACAGTGAAGGCTGGCGTTGACATTTCCACCCCAAATATATTCCATACATAATAGCATAAATGGACCTATTAGGGCTACATATTATTATAACTTGGCATTAGTTAAAGGTTATCCCTCAGATACACCCTTCTTCATTATTATCTGCAACTTTACTTTAACCTTAAAGTGAACCATGTATAGGTTAAAGCAAGCTCATTATAACAGTAATTTTTATCTTGAGACTTACAGATTTGAGGTTGCCACCTTTTCGTAAGTTGTCATACTTTCCTGTTTATAAATTTTGCAGCCAAACTATAATTTATTTATTTGTTTTTTTTTTTTTTGGGGAATTGTTACAATTAAGTTATTTTTGTTAACGCACTAAGTCCTCGTCCAGACTTGCAATTTTTGTTGCAGCAATTCTTGAGTTTATTGGTGAGAGGGGGTGAGAAGATTGGGGAAGGGTATACAGTTTCATGTGCTCGGCAATTCTCGTTTGTTTTGAAATTCGAAGTTGTTAATTTAAAGTTTATAGATGTATTTGACGTTTTATTTTATTTTATTTGTTCAGTTGCGTGAAAAACACAAAATGTAACAAAAAGTAAAAATAATTATACATGAAAATACGAACTTTGTCAGCTAAATTCAAAAATTCTTTTGGGTTGAAGTCTACTGCCGAGTTGCAAAAGCGGGAACGAAATGCATATAGACAATTGCTTAGCCATAAAAACAAGCTAAATTTTCAAAGTAAAAATAATTGTTAATTTTTCATTCAAATTTGTTGTGAAATAGAATTTTTTAATACTTGATTACAAAACTAGAATTCCCTAATGTGGACACTTATGCAATTTTAAAGCAGAATTAAAAAAAATTGCAGCAACAAAAGTTGCCAGTCTGGACGAGGACTAACAATCCCAAATTATCATTTTACTTATCCAGTAAAATATCTTGTTTGTTATTAAAAATACATTTTAATTGATTATTGTGGGGCTAGCTGGATCCAATCCGCATTTCACTGTTGCTGATGCAGCTCATCAGGGAACCTTTACCCAAAAATTTCTTAGAACAACTGGAGATATTGTGGGCAAATATGAATAAAATTCCGTGAGAAATTTTTCTCGGGGAACAATTCCAACTAATGGCAAGTGACAGGTAAAACCAAAAATTCTAATTTGGAAAAAGGAGAAATTTCTCGCGCAATTTTATTCATAATTGCCCTGATTATGTTAAACATTCAGTTAAACAAATGAGAAGTTCAACTAATATAAAAGTTGAAATAAGAATTCAATAATCAACATGTTTTTTTATTTTCTTACTTTACCATTGCTACATTGGCTGACTTTTTTTAGCTCGAGTTTGTAGTTGTAAGAAGTATGTAAAGAAAATAAATGTAAATAACAACAACAGCTGTTCAAGAATAGAGTGTTGCCACACAAGTATGTTTGACCGGGTGCAGTCAAGTTAATAATTAGTGTTTTTTTTTTTTGGGGGGGAATTGTTACAATTCCTTACTCTAGTGAAAGGTGAAAGAGTTGAAATTTAGTGAAGCTGCTTAAATTTTCAAAACGCTAGAACGTAAAAATGCCAAAATTAAGAAAATGCCAAAACTAAAAATTGCCAAAATGAGAAAAATCGCCAAAAATTAAAAATATCACCAAAAATAAAATAAAAACCGATAAAAATGCAAAAATTCAGCTAAAAGCAAAAAAGTCGCCAGAACACCAAAAAAAAAATCGCAAAAAACCAAAAAAAAAATCGAAAAAACGAAAAAAAACGCCAAAATTAAAAAATCGTTAAAACTAAAAATATGTATTTCAAAAGTAAACAAAAAATCACCAGAAAAAATCGCCAAAAAGCCATATTGCCAAATCAAAAATTAAGACGCTAAACAAGCTCAAAAATCGCCAAGTTTGGTAAGAAATCGCCATATCTGGCAAAACTGCATAAATCCCAATCATAAATATTCCATCGGAATTTATTTGTCAGGAAAATTTAATTTCTCGAGAAAAAGTTCCTCCAGCAAAAAAGACTAAAAGGTGGCATCACTACATTACGCTCTCTCCCTTTTTTGCGTGCAAGCATAAACAAAATTGTTGAGATTTGACAATTTGAAAATAAAAAAATGGCACAAAGACTATAAAATATTATTTTATTTAAATTGAGTGTTTATTATAATTTTATGTTAACTCCGTTGTGTTCTTTTTTTTTTTTTTTGAAGGGAAAGATTTCTAGTGAAAAAAAACAAGTTCAGCTGCATTCATAATATTCAACCTTATCGGGGATAAAAGATCACGTAAAATGTGTTCCCTTTCCCTAAAATTATCACCTTTTTTTTTGCGTTGTTGTTGTGTCAGTATACTATTTTCTAATTTTATTCACCATTACTTGTTCTCGCGGAATATTTCACGTAAACAAAATGTTCGCCTTTTATTCACAGTATCGACAGCAATGCTGCCACAACATAAAAATTGTATTATATATTTTAACGGACAGTTGCAACAATGGAAAAATTTTACAGGTCAGTTTACAGTTCAGTTTATCTAAACTTAGTCTTAACTATTGGGAACTTTATCGAAAAGTTATACTAATGGCCCTTAAAGAAATAAAAACGTTCGATTATATCTCACACGCACTTTATTTTATTTGTAATTATTTAAACACTGGAACCGCTTAATGAAAGAAACTTTTATTGAAAATGTGTGGCACATAAGATTCTAAAATTCATTTGGGCTCTCAAAGCGGCTGAATAGGCCCGATAGTTTTAACTTGAACACTTTTTTTCTGGCTATTTATATCTCAATAGGAGATTTTTGGGGAATTTTTGTTTAGATCCACTTCATATTACTCGCATTTAATTTGTTTTAAATATCTAAACCTTCTATCAACTCTTTGCTCTTTCAAATTCTTTCTTGCTTTTACTTTATACTTTATTTTTATTTATTTTCCCTTTTTCATTATTTCTTTCTCCCTTTCATACCTTGCTGTTTAATTTTTTTATGCTCTATTATTGTTGATGTTTTATTTTGTTTCTTTTCTTAGAAATTATACAAAATTTTTATTGACCAATCTTTTTTCTTGTGACTTGAGATTGAAGTTGAAGTTGAGTTTTTTTTTTCTTCTCACTCGCATGCATACAACTATGCTTTGCGTTAGTTTGTTTAAGAAAAAGAAAACTCGTTAAATTCATGGAATTTCAATGGCATCCTTTTTAGTCTGTTCGGTGTTTTATTTATTTAATTTTTTTTTTTTTGCTTTTCTTAAAAATTTTTTTTAATGAATTATAAAAAAGCTGGTAACATACTGCTTTTGCTGCTGGTTGATTTCTAATGCTCTTTAATTGTTGGTTTTTTTTTTAAATTTTAGTGTAATTTTTGTTTTCTTAGGACTGGGGATTTATGTATGTATATCGAATATTTAAAAGGAATTTAGTTTGCTTTAATGTTTGTTTGGTATTTTTTATGACAACGTGCTTCTTGCCTTGTTGTGAACATTTCGTTAAAGACAGTTTTTGACAAATTTTAAGTGTTCTTCACTTGTTGAAATGCTGTTGCTGCTGTTGTAGGTTTATTTCTTTTTTTCATTTATTTTTATTTATTTACCACCATTTCTTGTATCATAATGCTGAGTTGTGATATTTGGTATTTGGATAAAAATGATCGATAATGTGCGTTTGGAGACATTAATAAATAAAATAGTTTTGTTTTTTCAAAACCTTGAATGTCTCGACAAAATTGTACTTTTATAAATGTTTCAATGTTTTTTATTACCATACATATAGCTCATTTACTTCAATAACGTCATAACTCAAAATACTAAACTTTGCGGTTAGTAATGCAAAATTAGTCTCCACATCTTCTGGTAATAGGCCACAAATGCAATCATGTGACAGCTTCGTAGAAGAGTTTGGTATCGCTTAATGGCAATATGTACCGTTTTGTAACCGTGGATGCAACTTAAATCCACTACAATACATCAGATACCAAATAGCAGACAGTGTTATCGGGGTGAATCCCCGCCCAAGAAATCCAAGATGGGTTTATTAGCCAGTAAAGTCACCTCGACAATTTTTACGAATGAATTCAGTATAATCCACATGGACTACCTTCAGAAGGTTAAAACAATCACTGGCGAATGTTTTGCCAACTCATTGAGTTGATTTCATGAAGATTTGGATTTTGACCAGGAAATGTGATACTCACACGTGTTTCTTAAGTCTTTTGTTTTTCGTTAATTAATTTTTTTTTACATTCTCAGCTGATTGTTGTAGGGTTGAGTACTTTATTTTTAGGGTTCCGTACACAAAAGCTGAAGAGCTAGGAGCTGAAATTTGGACACAGTGTGTAGACCTTTGGCCGCTACAACATCAAATACATGAGAGTTGGAAATTAAAGGGTGTTCCAATACGTGCAACGAAAAATGTTAAAATCCCATGTAATATACATACAATTGTATATATATACACTTGAAGTTTGTAAGGTTAGTGTATTTTTATACTGACTACAACAATTAACACTAAAATGTAAAAAAAAATTAAATTAAAGGGTGTTCCATCAGTTAATGCAATTTTGACTATGCAATTTTGATAACTTGTTGTATCTTGGAAACCGTAAGAGCTAAACTTTTGACTTTTCAAAAACGGTCAAACGAAAAATGCCAAAACTATAAAATCGCCAAACCAAAAAAAAAAAAAAATCCCCAAAACCAAAAAAAATTGCCAAAACGAAATTAAGCGCCAAATTAAAAAAAAAAATTTCTAAAACGAAAATAAATCGAAAAAAACCGGAAAATCGCCAAAATTAAAAAATCGCCAAAATGAAAAAAATTGCCAAAATTAAAAAATCGCCAAAATGAAAAAAAATCGCCAAAATGAAAAAAAATCGCCAAAATGGAAAAAAACTGAAAAAATCGCCAAAACGAGAAAAAAGGGGAAAAAACAAAACAAAATCATTTTAGCTGAAAAAACTTCAAAAACGCATAACAAAAAACGCCATATTAATGCTCAAAGCCCAACGTACGGAACCCTGCTTGCGCGAGTCAAAGTCGCACTTTACTGAATTTTTTTAATTTATGGTTAAATTATTGCGTGTTTTAGTTTTTCGAATAAAATTGTATATGCCTAAATTATTCGAATAATTCGAAAATTTGTTAATATATTCGGTTATTTGCAATAGTTTTTTATTTTTCTTTTTAATTTTTTGTTTGTTAATGTTTATTCGTAAAATTTTGATTTCGAATAATTCACAATAGTTTAATATAACAAAACTTGTAATATATAATTGGAAGTATAATAATAAAATTACGGGATGTATAAACTTAGTTCGCCTCCAAAAATAAAGTCAACAAAACCAAGGGAAAAGTGAAAAAATCCATTAGAAAAATATTAATCCCGATAAGGGGAATCAAGAAAGGGAACACATTTCTGGCGGAAAATTATTCACGATTGCAATTTGGGTAAAAAGGGAAAATATTTCTGGGGGAATACTATTCACAATAGGGGTGATTTCCAGTTTAACTTATATTTAAATTATTACTAATTTTTATTTTTATTTGTTGTTTTCAATAATTGGAATAAAATTTTTTATGTCTAATTTATTCGAAAAACTGCTAATATATTCGGTTATTCGCAGAGTTTTTTCATTTTTTTTTTGTTAATGTCTATTCGAAAAATTTTTACTTCGAATAATTCACAATAGTTTAATATGACAATCGTGTGCGCATTTATTGTTGAATTTTATAGTCCATTTCTTAAATCGTTTGTTTTATTTTTTTTATGAATTTATTTCATTCATTCCAATTAATTTGGTTAATTAATTTTTTATTTATATTTAAATTTTTTTTTTTATTTTTTATATTTTAATATTTTTTATTTTTTTATTTTTTTTTTATTTTAATACTTTTTTAATTTTTGTATTTTTTATTTTTTTTATTTTTTTTTTTTATTTTAATACTTTTTTAATTTTTGTATTTTTTATTTTTTTTTTTTTTGACTGATTCGAATATTTTAGTTTCTAGCTTTTGGATGAAGTCTGCTGCTTGCAAACATTTTGAAATTGAAGCTTGAGTGATTTCCAATGATTTTTCTAGTTATTCTTAAGCTTGACATTAATCTTCGTGAAGTAGTGCATCTATTTCACCATATTACATCTTTTTTTTCTGTATCAAAGCCACCACTTCTGAACCACACAAACTATATCTCGTACGTTAGAATCGATTTTTTTTTTTTAATTGAAAAGGTACAGCAAGACGAGCAAAAAATTTCAAAAAAGGTAATCAGGTATCAGTAAAGGTAAGGTAATCAGGAATAAAGCATTTTTCGTGGAAGAGCTTCCACCAAAAATGCCTACTGGATTACCAAATTAATAATTTTAACAACTCATGAGACTAAAATAATCAGTTCTTCAGAAATACTAACTTTGTTTATTTGGCAACATGTTCAAGTAACTATTAAAACTAAAAGAATAATTTTTCTCATCAACCAACTTCTACATTATTTTTTTTTTTTAATTATATGTAATGTGATTTGTAAGCGAGTAATGCAATTTGGCAATCAGAAAAGTAAGTCATTATATGGAAACTAGTTTTGATGGTAATGTCTAATTTTTTGCTGGGAACCTTCCCAGAAATTATGATTTGTTGGCACAAAATTTAATTCAATTCGAATTTGGGCCATAACATGAAAACAAAAACAACATTTTGAAAGTTTATGTTTGTTTTTGAGAAGAACTGTAAAAATTTTGAAAAACCGTGCAAAGCCTGAATTTGTGTGCGTCTCTGTTGTGAAAAATTTTTATGAAAAATAATTTTTTTTTTTTAATTTTTTAAAATGTTTTTTCTTTTATGTAAATATTACCTTGGTGAAGTGATTTAAGGTGACCACACACGCATGATTTATACATGAAATTTTTGGGGGTAATATTACTTCACCCGCATTGAAAAATTTAAATTACATTTATGTGACAACAATTAACATGACTATAAGACAGATGGTGCAATGGCACTTTCAATTTTTTTATTTTTGTTTTTCTATTCTGCCTCTATATCACTTCTACTGCTACCAAAAACTCGACCTACAATTTTCTGCTACGTATGTATGTATGTGTGTGTTAAATTTCTTATTTCCTCTTTTTAGTTTTCAAAACAAGATGTCACTATTTTCTCTTTTCGAATGTGGAATTTTGTAATGGAAATTTATTTCCTAGACTTACAGTTAATTTTATCTGTCAAAAATACTTTCTAAACTGTTATTTTAGTCGTTTGTTTAAATCAATATGCCCCTACAAAACACTTCTTGTAAATTCTATAATAAAGACATAATAAAGTGAAATGACAACACAAAATAAACACATTATTCCTCTAACAGATACATATATTCAAACAAATAAATATCTCTCCGAAATTAAAATTGAACACAAATTTGTAGATTTTTATTTAAATTAAAATTTACATTTGGAGAAGTGGCCTGGTGAAGATATTACAAAGAACTTGTTTTTCCTTTAAAAGTTTTTTTTTCAAGCAAATTAAGCCGAAAAAAATAATAATAAAAGAAATAACTTTAAAAAATCATCAATCATATTTAAGAAATATGTTGGTATACATTTCCATTTCTTTAAAGCAGTATCTTTTTTTTCTTCTCACAAGCACAAACTAAAGGTACGCCAAGTGATTTATTTAACCAAATGTACAACAATAACAACAACAACAAAAAACTATTTAACAAAAATTCCAAAAGTTTAGTTTAAATTAATACTAACACACACACACACACACACACACAATCTTAAATTCATCAAGTTTTATTTATGGGTTTAGCTGCCAAGTCTAAAATATCCCCTTCCGGATCTTCTTTATTTTCTAAATAAACAACTCCATGGCACAAAGATAAAAGAAATATTTTAACTCAAAACTAATTTTAAAAAGATAGATTTCTTATAGATTACCAGCTTACATCTTTATAAAGTTTTTTTTTTTTAAATCGGAAAAAAACTCATTTGCATTTGTTTTACTATTGATAAGAAGTAGAAAAGGTTACATATATCACACCATAAATTATTCGTAACTAAGCGATAAATTAATTAGAAACCATGTTTTTGTAGAAAACATACAAGGTTTTTTTTTAAAGTTTAGTAAAGTTACAAAGCCAGTTCTTTGGTCAGCCTTCCACAACAATAATTTGTGCTAATACGAAATACATTTTAATAAAAAAAAATGTATTTGCAAATTACAGGGTACGAAACCAAACTTATTCCAAGATAACAAGCTTCCAGAACCGATAAAAATAGAGAGTTTTGGCACCAATTGTGAACAAGAACGCATTTAATTCCATAAATATATTTGACTTACGAGTGTGTAAATCTTATGATTGAGATCAGTTTCGAGCAACAAAATATTCAGAGACTGGTAATTGGATCGAATTGAACGGCAAATAAAGTGCACATATGACTTTTGTCAATATTAAATTAAAATTATATACACAGAGAAAAAACTGCCTCATAGAATCAATAAGATTTACTCTATGAAACGTTTTTAGGCTAAGGGGGGGTATCCCAACAGAAAGAAGCGAAGATTTTTTCATAGAGATTCCTTATTGTTTTTATGTGGTAAAATTTATTAATTTTATCAAGAAGAAAACCACATAAAATCAAGAAAAAATCTTATTATTCACAACTTTTTTACTCAATTTCCGTTATTTTTGGCACCAAAAAAAACAATCCATAGAGAAAAACTTCTTGATTCTATTAGGTATTCTTATAAATTGTAAACTATAGGGATTACTTATTGATTTTATTAGGTTGCCTTCTTGATTTTTTTTAAAAAGGTTTTCTTCTTGATTTTATTAGGTTGCCTTATTGATTTTTTCAATAAGGTTTTCTTTCTTCTTGATTTTAGTAGGTTCCTATAGGATTATGTGTAAAGCATCTTATTGATTTTTTTAATAAGGAAATCTTCTTGATTTTATGAGGTGTCTTGTTATTTTGTTTCTATAAATAGACATACAGACAATTTTTTTCTTGATCTTTTTCATTTTTGTATAAGAATGTTTGCACAATAATTTCAATGGTTATTCAGGCTGCTTGTTAGCATATTGGTTAGAGTGCTTGTCTATCAGGTAGAAGTTTGTTGGTTCAATACTTGGTGAGTAAGTTAGTTAAGAATATAACATAATGTATATGCATGTATGTATAAATAAATAACATCTACATACATATATATGTATATGGTATAGAATTTTTATTGAAAAAATCAATAAGATAACCTCATAAAACTACAAGATTTCTTCTTGATTTTTTCAAAAAGATTTTCTCTATGAAATTAATAAGATTTCCTTATTGAAAAAAAACCATAGAGATTTCTTATCAATTTTGTTCTATTTTATGAGGTATTTAGTAGGCACTGTTTTCTCTGTCTAAAATTACTGGATTAATTACACATAAAAATAAAAATTTAATATTTCAAAAAATTCCCTAAAATTTCTGACGAAAACCAATCTTTGGCTGCTAAACAATGTTTAAAAAATATTTTTAAGAATTTTTTATAATGAATTTTCATTCATTATATAATTTTTTATTTTTTTTTTATTCGAATAATTTTTTTTCCTTATTTATTCGAATAATCGAATAAAACTCGAAATATACTTAATTATTTGAATAAAAAATGTACATGTCTCTATTTGAATGATTTTGAGCTCGAATACTTGAAAATTGTTTCATATGACATTAATATTAAAGTTCGTTTTTTAAGTCTTTCGTTTTACAGTAAAGAATTGACATGAACATTAAATATTAAAGTTCATTTCTTAAGTCTTTTGTTTTTCTTTAAAGTATTTTTATTATGATCTCAGCATATGAAATATTCATTTTGTTCTTTATCCAATTCTTTGTTTCAACCATTCGAATAAAATTTTCATGTACCTTATTTGTTCGAATAATCGAATAAAACTCGACATATTGCTTATTTGCTTCAACTCAGTGTCACAACTCAATAAAAACAGTCTTGCAGAAAACGCGTTTTAAGTTTTCAATTTGCATACAACTCAATGAAAAATGGTAAAATATTCTTCGCTCAGGAGGTGATGGTAAAAGCTATTTATATGAAATTTTTATACAAAATAAAATACGAAGTGCTGCATTATTGTTGTTTTTTGAGTCATAAGTCACCTTTTCATAGACCGGGTCACATATACATATATACAATATACCTTCTTTTTCTAATACAAATTTATTTTCATATGATTTTTGAATGTATTGTAACTGTTATTCGCATTCGCTACGTCCCTAATATTTAATAGAAAAATTTTACAGTTCGTTTCTTAAGTCTTTTGTTTTTGTGCGAATTTTTTAGTTACACTGAAAAAAATATTGCCCTAATCAGCAGCTTTAATTTAAAAAAAAAAATTAAAGCTCAAACTCACAGTATTTATTGCAAACAACAATAACATTAGAATTTTTTTTTTTATTTTTAATATAAGTACTCGTATTGGATCGAACGATTTCTGGTGACATCCTGTCCCACGATCTTAGCTAAGGAGGTTATTTAACCGATGAAATTTTTAAGAACAATCGTTAGTTAAACCATGGACATTAGTTAACTAAGAACTGTGAATTCGGACCTATTTAATTTTAATTACATCAATTAAACGTTTTAGTTAATTAAATTTTTAAACAAAAATTTAATGGACTCAATTAAAGTTTTAATTAAACTTGTGAAAAATTAAAATTTTAAACAAAAGTTTAGTTGACTGAATTAGATTTTTTTAATGATTATTTATATATTTTTTTTGCAATAAAAGGTCGTATTAGGAGAAAGATTTTCCTGTGTGCTGCTACTTTAAATAGTTTTAATTACTTTTTTGTTTTAATTTACTTTCTAAAAAAAAATTATTTCTGTATTATTCGAATAACCCACTAAAAGTCAAAATACAGGTTATTAGCCTCATAATCGACAATCGTTTTATATGATAATCATGTGGGAATTTCGTACGAAATATTAAAATTTCTTGCTCAAGTCTTTTATCTTTTGTTGATGAATTTATTATTAGCATTCTTGTAAGAAAAAATTGTATGATTTATGAAAAATATTTTATGTTCCCGGCATGTGCATATAAACAATAGACTTAAATGATGTAAATGATCTAATGATTATTAAACATAATTTATAGGTACGATGTAAGATAAAATTAAAATAAAAATCATTATACAAGGTGTTCAAATTTCAGTTTGTGAAATGTCGAGAGTAAAGCTGACCCCACTTGATATTTACATAGTAATACTTTCAGAGCGCTATACTAGCAATTACAGTGGAAGCTCTCTTGAGCGGACACTGAAGGGACCATTGAAATGTGTCCATACAAGGGGAATGTCCGGTCAAGAGAAAACTAAACATTTAAATGGGGCGCTGACGGGACCTGTCAACAGTGTCCGTCTAAAGGGGGTGTCCGCCTATAGGAAGTGTCCGTTAAGGGAGATTCCACTGCATTAAATTATAATGAGTTTTCCAAACTCATGGAAATATCATTACATTCAAGAAATTGGTGGCAGTATGCTTCTTTTAATTTTCATTTGAACATTTTTCAAGTTTTTTTTTCTCTGATTTTCAACTTAAATCTTTGTTTGTAATTGTCGGCAACAAACAAGTCCAGAAATATTTAATTTTATCAAATTAAAGTGAGAAAGCAATGAAAAGAATATTCATACTGACTAAGGATTAAATACAAATAATAAAAATAAGAACTATTGAAATAATTTACCTGCCAAATATTAAATTGTTAACAAATTACAAATTATTTTCTAGCTTTAAGGTTATTACTACTCGTACTTTATTGATCAGCCTATTTGAAGTGTTAAGTCGACACCAATTAAAATAACAGTTTTATTGATATTTAAACTTAAATCTTAAAGTTTTTTTATATAAAAATTTTTGGAGGAGAGCAAAAACCAAAACAACAGCCAATCAAAAATCATAAAATCTTTAACTTTATGAGATAATAATTCAAAAGCATATCATATTACGAGCAACAATCAACTTCAACAAAATTCAATGCATAGCACTAAATATAATATGTATCTATGAAAATAAGTAACAAGCAAAAATCTACAAACAAAAAGCGCCAATAAAGTCATAAAATTGATAATTTATTACAACTCATGATGAGTGTATCGTAGAAATAGAAGAAAAAAAAATATGTACATATATATAAGCAACAACTTGTCGTAATGTCAATGAATTCACTAAAGTATATGTATGTATGTATATGGAAATATCGTGTAAATTATATTTATATTACAAAAAGATCTTAGAATTAAAGAAGAAGAAGAAGAAGGAAAAAAGAAACATATTACTTGTAAAATAATGTGAGTAATAAAGATGCTGGCTAAAATTATAATCCCTACTTACACATCGGCTTCGAAAATAGTTAAAACATCATCATCATCATCATGCTGGGGTTTTTTTCTTAACACATTCTTAAGCGAATTTTTTCTTTGCAATTCTAAGATGATTATAAAAATCATTTTAAAAAAGAACAACAAGTATAAAAAAAGTATGTAGTAGAGAAGTCTTTTTATCTTTTCACACCCATGTCGAGAGATTAAGGAAGCAAATACTACAACAAATTTAAGAATAAATGTCATTTTTATAAAAGCGAAAAATAAGTTTACACTAAGTTTTCTAAGATGCCTTCTTAATGCAAGCAAATGAAATTTCTATTTATTATGGATAATGACGCTATAGTCGATATTAAAATGTTCTACATGCTTTAGCTTTTTATTGGCAAATGATCTAAGTAGGAATCACACTAAACTGGGGATAGATTTACAAAAATCAATATGACTCTGGCAGTTAAGTTTTAGCCATTTTCTGCAAGAAGCGCTCAACTGAGTCGTTTTTGCCTCTTACTTTATTACTCGTATTCAGCTTTTTAGCATTTCTTTCTTTCTTTTTGTCTTGCTATAATTAAATCACATGCAATAACAATAAAATATTTAAATTATTATATTAATACAGCGAGCGACAAGTATTGCTTGCTGCATATGCCTAAGACTCTACATTAACATGACACTCAATACCAAGAACAACTGGTAAGACACACCGCAAAACAACGACAGCAGCAGAGGGAAAAAATTCGAGATTAAAAATTTGCAAAAAATGGCTGCAAAAATACAAAATTGTTCAAAAAAAAAAAAAAAATAAAAGCGCAGATATCAAAATATGACTGGTACATTGATTTGGCGGCAGTTGTGTGTAACTCTTTGCATTTGTAAGTTTTTTTCTTTGTTTTGCTTTTTTTTTTATTCTATTTAACTTCATTGTGAGTGTTTGTGTATTTGTAGGCATTTTATGTTTTAGTTAAAAAAGTTCTTTAATGTTGGAGTGTGAAATATTAACGTGATATTGATATGACACAGATATACAGTAAAGTTCGGTTATAATGTACTACACAGGAATTAACAAATTTCTTCCATACATGTTGAATTCCAATTAGAATTAGCAATTGATTCAATTGGTTTATATTCTCTAATTCATCAAACAATTAGAATAAGTTCAACTAATTCCCATTAGGTAATTGAAATTTTTAATCCAATGGTAAAACTAATTGCAATTAGTTGCCATTAGCAAAAAAAAAAATTTGTTTACCTTTGCAATTAGAAATCTAATTGAATTCTGCTAATGCAATTAGATATTCAATTAGCTCGAATTAGAATCAATTATTTTGATATTTTCAAAAACTAAAATATTCATAATATGAATTTCACACATACATATATATATATGTTACTTATGTACATAATATATACTACATATATTACATACATGCACACTAGACCGTATCGCAAAAAAAAAGTTCTCCGTACACCAGCAAATATAAAGTATTATTCCAAGGAGATTTCAAAAAAAAATTTTTTATTTTTTTTTGCCGAACGTAGGGGTCGCCTTTTTAGTTTTTTCTTTATATCTTCCATATTTACAGTCCGATCTTAAAGTTTGATATAGCGAATATTTTTGTCTAAGGGAGGCCAATATTTTTGCTCTAGGGTCCATTGACCTCAAGTGTACCGTTCTAGTACTTACCCCCCAAATCTCATTTCCTACCACCCTAATGTGACACCCTAATGTTAGAAATTTATAGCTCGCAAAAAATCATAAAGGTTTTGCTAAGAAAGTATTTCGATAATTACAGCACAACTATTTAAAAAATGCTTTTATAAATTTATTGTTGCAGACCGTAGGGGTCACCCTTTTAAATTTGTCATAGCTTCAGTATTTACATACAGATATGAAAGTATAATATATCGATGAGTTTGTCTGTGACGAATTTTTTGTTAATTCAAAAGTCTTTGACCTCAAGTAACCTTTACATCATACCTCAAATTATACAACAAGGAATAAGCAACAAAAAGCAAAGTAAAATAATAGAAATTTTAGTCGATCATATCTCGACGTGGTTCAAGTTGGCTATATTTTTGACGGGTCTCGAGTTTAGAAAAAATGTGGCCCATGCGTTGTACTACATGAACAAAACGCTCGGTGTTTTGAGAATGAGATGGATAAGCTGTGAAAATAATTAGGTTTAGCAAAGAAAACTATGAAATGAAGATATTTTTCTTGCGCTTACCTGGTAATTCGATTACATCTTGCGAACATTGTAATGCTTCTTGATGATATTGGGTATAGTTAAAACTGCAAGCATTGCGGCTCTGTCAATTCGAATTTATTCCAATTGATCATATCGAAGTATGAGTCACTTTTGAAGTTTATAAAATTAACAACTTGTGGGCCGAACATTTGAAGAATGCATCCAGTTGTATCATTACAGGCTAATAAAATTTTAGTATATGATGGGTTGATACTATAGACGTAATTGAGGTCAAAGACTTTTTATTTAAAAAAAATTGGCCTGCCACAGACAAACTCATAGATATATTATACTTTAATATCGTCAAATGTTCGGTCCACAAGTTGTTAATTTTATAAACTTCGAAAGTGACGCATACTTCGATATGATCAATTGCAATCAAATTGACAGAGCCGCAGACGTTCAACAGACCCTCCGTCCTGTTATCTAAAATAACTCGTACTTTTTCCACCCTGAGAATGTTTTGTTATCGATGATAACAGACGAAGATGCGATAGTGCGTTTAGATGGCTATACTAAAATTTTATTAGCCTGTAATGATGCAACTGGATGCATTCTTCAAATGTTCGGCCCACAAGTTGTTAATTTTATAAACTTCAAAAGTGACTCATACTTCGATATGATCAATTGGAATAAATTCGAATTGACAGAGCCGCAATGCTTGCAGTTTTAACTATACCCAATATCATCAAGAAGCATTACAATGTTCGCAAGATGTAATCGAATTACCAGGTAAGCGCAAGAAAAATATCTTCATTTCATAGTTTTCTTTGCTAAACCTAATTATTTTCACAGCTTATCCATCTCATTCTCAAAACACCGAGCGTTTTGTTCATGTAGTACAACGCATGGGCCACATTTTTTCTAAACTCGAGACCCGTCAAAAATATAGCCAACTTGAACCACGTCGAGATATGATCGACTAAAATTTCTATTATTTTACTTTGCTTTTTGTTGCTTATTCCTTGTTGTATAATTTGAGGTATGATGTAAAGGTTACTTGAGGTCAAAGACTTTTGAATTAACAAAAAATTCATCTGTCACAGACAAACTCATCGATATATTATACTTTCATACCTGTGTAAATACTGAAGCTATGACAAATTTAAAAAGTTGACCCCTACGGTCTGCAACAATAAATTTATAAAAGCATTTTTTAAATAGTTGTGCTGTAATTATCGAAATACTTTCTTAGCAAAACCTTTATGATTTTTTGCGAGCTATAAATTTCTAACATTAGGGTGTCACATTAGGGTGGTAGGAAATGAGATTTGGGGGGTAAGTACTAGAACGGTACACTTGAGGTCAATGGACCCTAGAGCAAAAATATTGGCCTCCCTTAGACAAAAATATTCGCTATATCAAACTTTAAGATCGGACTGTAAATATGGAAGATATAAAGAAAAAACTAAAAAGGCGACCCCTACGTTCGGCAAAAAAAAATAAAAAATTTTTTTTTGAAATCTCCTTGGAATAATACTTTATATTTGCTGGTGTACGGAGAACTTTTTTTTTGTTGCCTGTAGGGCGAGACGCTCTAATGCACACCTATTTAACGTACGCACTAACTGTTTAATAACTACAATGACCGGGTATATTCGCTTTCAGCAATACGAGCTTTTCAAAAGAAAAGTACGTCAAGCGACCCCGCCTTTTACTATTAATAATGCCCGCTCCACAGGGCCTGAAGATGTAAGCGGTGTGTTGCAAAACAGTGCTATTTCCTTTAAAATAATTGATTCTAATTCGAGCTAATTGAATATCTAGTTGCATTAGCAGAATTCAATTAGATTTCTAATTGTAAAGGTAAACCAATTTTTTGCTATTGCTAATGGCAACTAATTGCAATTAGTTTTACCATTGGATTAAAAATTTCAATTACCTAATGGGAATTCGTTGAACTAATTCTAATTGTTTAATGAATTACACCTACTAAAAGTAGTAGGATTCATTGCCTGAGTGTTACTTCTTTATAAAAATAAAAAAAGGCCAGTTATGCGGTTATACAAAAAAAATTGATTCCATAACTTGGCACACAATTTACAAGCAATTAAAAAGAAAATACTAAAACTGTTATATTACGATGCTTTCTATCTAACAAAGACTAATAATATTTTTATAAAACAACTTTCATTAAATTTAAGCAAGCTATTGGAAATTAAGAGTCTTTTCATTAATATAAAAGGAAAACTAATAAAAAAATGTCTCATATTCGATACAAGCGCATTAACTTTCTTGACCTCTTATATTCTCAAAAAAAAAATAGTTCTTTTCTACAAGTAGAAGCCATACCACAGATCACTATAAAGGAAGAAGGCTATCTTTTAAAGTCTAGCCATAATGGTTGTAGTTTAGATGCTCGGTATAGAGGAATCTTATAAACTTCCCTATAACTGCAGTATCTTCCAGGCGGAAATATATGCACCCAAAATGGCAGCAGAGTTAGCCTTCACACCTCAAATCATGAATACGCTTGTGAATATGTATATAGACAGTCAATCAGCTATTAAGGCGATTTCAGCAGACTGCAATTAGTCTTCGCTTGTGCTCATGTGTAGGAATGCCCTAAATATGCTATGTGCTGGTAGACAAACACATATATTTTGGGTCCGGGGACACATGGAAATGAAAAGGCCGATACACTGGCCAAAACAGCAATTTAATTACCGGCTGAGGAAACGGTATACCAATTCAACACCTGTAAGGGATCATAGACTCTAAGATGAGGGAAGAAGCGGAGAAATGTAGGCGTGTGACGAAAACTTGCAAAACTTCTAAAATCATGTGGAGCTCCTATGCTCCCAAATTGACTAAATTTTTTTTTATCATTAACTAGAAGCAACTGTAAACTTCTACTGAGGGTAATAAGTGTACACTGCTGGACGGCTTCGTATGTTGTCAAAATAGGACGAATACTGGACTGGACGGTACATGCAGGAAATGTAAGGACCCCGGAGTAATTGAAACAATAGAACATTTACTGCGCCACTGTCCGGCTATAAGCCGCACTAGATATAACCGTCTTAATGATCATACTTTTCGTAGTCTTGAACTTGTATCGAGAGTGGAACTGTGTAGATTGTTACAGTTTGTTAAATCTGTGTGGGAGTCATTCGATACAGGCAGCATGAACTGGGCTGCCATACCTATAGGTTCTCTTTTCATCTGCTAGTATCGCTAAGGATCAATCCCGGTCTATGCCAGGTCTTTGACCACCCAAATTAACCTAACCTAAATGGAAGCATGATTATTTTGTTAAAAAAATAGGATATATAATAAATAAAAAGGCACAGTGGAACTCAGTTATAGCAAACAAACGAAAAAAAAACTTTTAAATATATAATTTAATTTTTTATATATTCTTGTCTTATTTACTTATTATTATATCCGCTGTTCATTATAACCGAACTCTACTGTATGTACGAAGTTACTTGCGACCAGGCATTTCAGAAACATGCTTGTTTTGTTAAAAATAAATAAAATATATGAAAAATAAAAATCAATTATAATGAAGTCTACTGACGAGTTCCAAAAGCGGGAACGAAATGCATATAGACAATTGCTTAGCCATAAGAACAAGTCAAATTTTCAAATTAAATAAATAAAGACTTTATGTCAAAAAAAATATACTTCGGTATTTCATGTATGAAAAAAAACTTTTAAATAAAATTAATTTTTTTTTATATATTTATTTATTGTTATATTCGGTGTTCGTTATAACCGAACTGTACTGTATTTACGAAGGTACTTCCAACTACGGATGGGCAAATGAAAAAAATGTATCGATATATATCGTATCGATATTTTTGAACAGTATCGATATATATTTTTTGAAAACATCTATATTTCGATATATCGATATTTTTTGCTGCATTAATTTCGAATGCACAATTAGTCACTTTAAGAAATTTAATACAAAAAAACTATTTATGTTAAGTTTCACGTAACCTACTGTAGCTCCTTAAGACTTCATTAGTCTTTACTTTCTGTTGCTGTTTCGGACCACAACGGTCACAGTATTCCACTAAAGTGATGAGGTTTGCATCGTCCATTCTTATTAGAGTTTTTCTTTTCCCGGACTTTTTCATTTCCCAGGAAATAACGTTTTATAAACGCATTAGTAAAACAAATAATACAAATTCAGTTCCCGTCCGTAATTTTTGTAAAGTTTTAGCTATAGTTCTACTGCCATCAACTTATTATTGTACCATCGCATTCATAAAGTGAATAACGACATTCATCGAGGAATGTGTAAATTTGTACTAACTAAAGTTGCCCGCACAAATTTCCCGGGATTTCTTTCCAGGAAAATGTGCGGGATCCCGGGAAATCCCGTATGAAAAACACGAATTGTTATGTTTCAATATAATTTTGTTTTTCTGGTAAAAATTTAATTTTTTTAAATTCTTAAAGCACAATCACAGTTTATTTCGAAATGTTTTTATTTTGTTTATGCTGCCACTTACAATTAGTTAACAGTTTTTTTATTTTCACAGATTGAACCGAAACATAACAGAATGAAAAAAGAAAAACTAACGGCTTGTATATGATTTCTATAAACCAAAAAGAGTCAGCTGATTCGCAGCAGTACAGAAAGTAAAAACAAATTCTGCTTTAGGCTTATACCCACACAATCCAAAAAGTCACCTGCCTTAGTTGGGTCACCTTATAAATTCGGCTGGGATGCTATTATGAAATTTCTCTTTTTTTCTTCGCATCACTAGTACTGATGTCAATATCGTACAGTTTAAAAACGGCTATAGCTCTTAAAAGTATCGAAACCCGATACTCGTAAATTAGAATCGATGTATCGATATGTCGGATTTTGAAATATCGGCGATATATATCGATATTTATTTTCTCAAATATCGATATTTCGATATATCGATATTTTTTGCCCATCCCTACTTCCAACCAGGTAATTGAGAAAGACTGTTTGGTTAAAAAATAAAATCAATAAAAATAAGACACAGTAGAGTTCTGTTATAACGAACAAACGAAAAACAACCTTTAAATTTACATATGTATATTTGTTTTATATTTTTGTTTATCTATTACATCCACTGTTCATTACAACCGAACTCCACTGTGTGTGCGAAGTTACTGGCAACCATTTATCGTGCTTGTTTTGTTAAAAAAATACAATAAACAAAAAATAAAAAAGCATTTATAACGAATAATCTAAAAAAAATTTAATAAAACTGTTTTTTTTTTATATATTTATTGTTATATTCAGTGTTCGTTATAACCGAACTCTACTGTATGTACGAAGGTACTCGCAACAAGGTATCTGATAAACACAACTGTTTTGCTAAAAAATAAAATAAATAAAAATAAAAAGAAGACACACTAGAGTTCAGTTATAACGAACAAAAGAAAAAACCCCTATTATTATTTCACTTTATTTATTTATTATATATTACATCCGCTGTTGATTATAACCGAACTCTACTGTATGCACACGAACTTACTTGCAACTATTTATCTAAGCAACATATTTGTTTTATTAAAAAATAACATAAATAAAAAATTTAAAACATAGTGGATGTCAGTTATAACGAACAACGGATATAGCGAAAAAAAACTTTTAAATATAATTTATTTTTTATACTCGTACTATTGTTTTATTTAAAATTAATTAGTTTCCATTATTATGATAAAAATTTTAATGCTTTAGGATAAACTACTCGTAGTCTTTTGACTTTATTCCTGGAGCATAAATGTATAAATCGGGAGTATGCTACACCAGTTTGTAAAAGCTGGCGAGATTTATATATTGTTATCGCATACGTGACAATACTTTAATGTATTTCAAATTTAAATTTTTCCTTATAGGAAGTGTCACGCCCACAGGATCAAGCCGGACATCACACATTATAAAATGTTTAACTCACACAAAATTTCAATTTTTTTCTTATTAGTTCCAAAGAATTGTAAAAAAAACTTTTTTAATGGAAAGTAAAAGGCCCACTCATTTCATTGCGACTATTTACTTTAGACAAATTCATAAAATCAATGATGTACCAATCAATGATGTACCAAATCTCGGGGGCTCACTCTTTAATTCGGACCGAAAGAAAATACTTTAGAATTTGTATGTTAATTACAGACAAATTCAAATCATTTTCTTTCGTTTTGAACTACAGAGTAGACCCACAGATATTTTACCCAAGATACTTCAAAATTAATATTTGCTATATGTGGGAGGTGCCACGCCTACATGTCCAAAACATTATGAAGAGAATTACTGGTACAAAATTTCCAGTCATTAGCCGTATTATTTCATTCAATTAAAACAACCAAAAACAAAAGACTTAAGCAACAAGCAGCAGGAAAAAGAAATTCCAAAAGATTTTCACAACAAAAGATATTAATTATATGAAAGTACCTGAAACTGAAACTGAAACTAAAACACTATTAACACTAATGAAGAAGAAAATTAAAAAACTTAACAAAAGCCAAGAAAAAAAAGACAAAAAGTGTGAGAAACAAAATCTACTCGTAAAACATGAAATTAAGGAGTGTCGATTTCAATTGATTGTCATCAGTATTTAAATCGATTTAAAACAAATTTTTTAATTTTTGTAAAAACAAAAATCCCACATAACATAATTTCCTAATTTAAGGCAAAATATAAATGAAATGAAAAATTGATTATAAAATTCATTGGAAATACAAATGAATCATGCTTCGTATGTAGCACATATCAAAGGATACAACATACTAGTATAAATGACACTGCTTGACTGTCTGTTTGTTTGTTTGTTTTTATTTTTTTTTTTTTATTTATTTATTTAATTTTATTTTCATCTTTACTTTTTTTTTTTGTTTTGCTGCGTAGCTTAAAATGACCCCCTATAAATCTTTGCATATAAAATGAATCATTTTAAATCTAAACATATACAATTTCTTTAAAAACCTTTTAATATTTAATCAACAGCTCATTTTGACCAACCTTGACTTTTTGCCAAATATCATACCAACACGCAAAATCTAACACCACACAGCTTCTTAAGTTACTCGTACACCAACAACTCCCGAACATACAGACTGAATTTTATACACATAAAAGCATCCTGTTTGATAATACAAACGAAATACAAATCAACAACAACACGATAAAAGCTTGCAAAAATTAAAAAAAAAAAGATTTGTATAAATTCCTTTGGCTGAGTAGCAAAAGAAAAAAATTACTTAAAAAAAGCCATTCATTAATTTTCGAAAACACTTTTGCCAAAATCATGTATGTATATTAAATGAAGTTATGTGGGGAGTTTCATAGCGAATGTTTAGATTTTAACAAAAATTTGTTTTTAAGGAAAAAAATCGTTTTAAAAATTTAATTTTTGCAAAAAGCACTTTATAAAGAGATCAATTTTAAGAAAATTCTAATTTTTTAAAGAAATTATCTTAAGAAAAAGGTACTTTTTGTAAAAAAACTTTTTTCACAAAAAGTACTTTTTTATAAAAAGTTCTCTTCACAAACGGTAGTTTTTACAGTGCAGACTTTTAACAAAAGATACTTTTTGGTAAAATTACTTTTTCGAAAAGCTTATTCTACGTAATATTTTTTTTGCCAAAGTTTTTTAAGGACATGGTACTGTTTTGTAAAACATATTTTTTACAAAGGAAGGAAATTTTTCAGGGTGGTACTTTTTCAAAAAAGGTACTTTAAAGAATACCCCTTATAAACGATACTTTTCGCGAAAGGTGCTTTTTACATGAAACAAAGTTTCAAATAGGTACTTTTCACAAAAGGTACTATTTTTCTACAAAATATATATTTTAAAAGGTCTTTTTAAAAAAGGTTTATTTTACAAAAAGGCAAAGAGGTACTTTTCCAAAAAAGGGGCTTTAAAAATATTAAAATGGACTATTTCAAAAGCTACTTTTTGTTAAAAAAAAAACCCCTTTTACTTTCAACAAATGGTGCTTTCTACAACAAGATTTTTTTTTCAAAAAGGTACTTTTTGAAAAACGTACTGTTTTACGAAAAGTGATTTTTTCAAAACGTGCATTCTACCAAAAAGTATTTTTCAAAAAGGTATTTTTTCAAAGAGGTACTTTTAAAAAATATAAAGTACCTTTTAAAAATGGTACTAATACAAAAAATAAAGTTTACAAAAGGGAACTTTTTCGGAAAAAGTATTTTCAAAAAGGTACTTTTTGAGAAACTAACTTTTTTACGAAAAGTGTTTTTTCAAAACGTACATCTTGCAAAAATGTATTTTTCAAAACTGTATTTTTTCAAAGAGGTAATTTTTCAAAAAAAAAAAAGTATTCAAAAGTATAAGGTATCTTTAAAAAAAGGTACTATTACAAAAAGTACATTTTAAAAAGAGGAATTATGTCTCAAATTTTGTAGGAAAGAGTATATTCAGAAATGTACTTTTTGAATAGTACATTTTATAAAAACGTTATTTTCTCAAAAAGCAATTTTGCAAGAGAGGGACTTAAAAATATATAAGGTACCTTTTAAACAGTGTGCTATGGAAAAAAGTACATTTTACAGAGGATAGTTATGTCTAAAATACTTTCGGAAAATAGTACTTTTTGCAGAAAGCACTTTCTAAGAAAGGTGCCTTTTACAAAAAGAAAAAGGTACTTTTTCCAATGAATACTTTTCACAAAGGATACTTTTTGCAACATAGACTTTTAGCGAAAAGACCTTTGCACCTAGCATTTTTTAAAAAGTAATTTTTCCAAAAGGTACTTTTCGCAAAAGGTACCTTTTTTCCTTCAAAATATATTTTTGAAGTTATATTTTCAAAAATGTACTTTTTACAAAAGGTAGCGAAGAGACCGTTAAATCTAACATTTAAAAAAAAGTAATTTTTCCAAAAGATACTTTTCGCAAAAAGTACCTGTTTTTCTTCAAAATATAAAATTGAAATAGTATTTCTTCAAAAAAAGTACTTTTTTTGAAGAAGTTTTTTTTTAATAAAAAGTTTTACAAAAGGTAATTTGTACAATGGATAATTTTTTTTTTCAAAATATACTTTTTAAGCAAGTACTTTTTCAAAAAAAGGACTTTAAAAAGTATAAAGTTTTCCCCTTACAAAAGTTAATTTTTACAAGGTATAATTTTTACAAAAGGTATTTCTTGGAAAAATGTGCTTTTTACAAAGTCCCTAACAAATGGTGCCTTTTACAAAAAATAGTTGTTCAAAAAAGGTACTTTTTTACACAAAAGGTATTTTTTCACAAAAGGTACTATTTTACAAAAGGTAATTTTTTACAATAGGTAATCTTTACAAAAGTTAATTTTTTACAAAAGCTACTTTTTACAAAAGGATTTACAAGAAGGTACATACTTTCAAAAATATTTAATAGTATCTTCTAAAATAAAAGGGACTTTTACAAAAAGTTCATTTGCAACGGGGAGCTATGTTTGTCTAAAATACTTTTTGAAAAAAGTACTTTTTCCAAAGTCTAGATTTTCATAATTTTAGCAAAAAAAAGTACTTTTTGAAAGTGGCATCTTTTGTAAAAAGTAATATTTACAAAAGGTATTTCTTATGAGAGCATTTTTTTACAAAAAGTAATTCTGCAAAAAAATTAATTTGGGTAAAAAAATTTTTTATTAAACTTATTTTACAAAATATATTTTTTATTGTGCACTTTTACCAAAAATAATTTTTTTAAGACTTACTTTTTACTAAAGTTATTTTTGCTTAAATAAAATCCATCAACAAATTTCCCCTTGAATTATCGTATAAACTAAATTTTTAAAAGAATGCTTCTTCAAGTCCTTTTATAGAACTTCTCCTATAATATTCGTATGTATGCCAATATTTTACCTGCTGTTGTTTGTTTGTTTTTTTTTCATGTTTCAAAGCCATTCCATACGAGGGCGGTTCGGAAACTTCTTAGCCTAGCACAAAAAGCGCGGTATAAACAGAAAAAGTTAAGTGTTTTGGAAAGTTCCATCTCTGCTATGAACACATGTTAAATTTTGTTTCGATCTGGTAACTCCTTCATATAGAAACAGGTGTTCACAAAAGACGCATCCGTGATTTTTTAACAATGGAAATATTAGAAATGCGTGGTGTCATTAAATATTTAGATAAAAAAATGTTTATCGGGACAAGAAATTCATAATGATATGGTGAATGTGTTAGGTGAAAGTGCTCCTTCATATGCAAAAGTAAAAAATTGGGTTGCTGAATTTAAACCTGGTCGTACAAGCATTGAAGATGAACCACGTAGTGAACGTCCAAAAACAGCAACAACAACAGAAATTGTAGCCAAAGTGCATGATATGGTATTAAATGATCGACGAATAAAAGTGCGTGAAATAGCTAATATCATGGGCATCTCAAATGATCGAGTCCATTTAATTTTGCATGAAGAACTACAGATGAAAAAGCTTTCTACAAGATGGGTGCCGCATTTGTTAACAGTCGACCAAAAACGCATAAGAATGAACATTTCTCAAGCTTGTTTGGATAGTTTTAAGCGAAATAAAATGGATTTTAAGCGTCGTTTCATAGCTGTTGATGAGACATGGATTCACCACTATACTCCAGAGACAAAAGAACAATACAAACAATGGACTGAAGCTGGAGGAAGTGCCCCAAAGAAGGCAAAAACAATTCAATCGGCTGGTAAGGTTATGGTAACGGTTTTTTGGGACTTCAAAGGTATTTTATTGATTGACTATCTGCAAAAGGGTAAAACAATAAATTCAGAGTACTATTGCAACCTTTTGGATCAATTAAATGTACAAATTCGGGAAAAACGTCCTGGCTTACAACACAAAAAAATAATTTTTCATCAAGACAACGCACCAGCGCACAAGAGTGTTTTAACAATGGCTAAAATCAACGAATTAAAGTACGAGTTGCTTGACCAGCCACCTTATTCTCCTGATTTGGCTCCCAGTGACTTTTACCTGTTCCCAAATCTAAAAAAATTCCTTGCTGGCCAGCGTTTTACCTCAAATGAAGATGCAATTACAGTTGTAAACCACTATTTTGAAGACCTTGAGGAAAACTATTTTAATCAAGGGATAGAATTGCTAGAAAAGCGTTGGACTAAGTGTATTGAAGTTTCAGGAGATTATATTGAAAAATAAAAATATTTTTGAAAAACTTACTATTCTCTTTCATTGATAGGCTAAGAAGTTTCCGAACCTCCCTCGTATATTAATGTATAAATACCCTTAACTTTTTATGTATATTTAACTTTATGCTAACTTTTTTTTTTTGTTAGATTTAGTGTGACTATAATTTAGATGTTAAATGCATTTAAAGTTTGTTTTTTTTTTTTCGAAAAAAAATGTTGCGTCGTTAATTGCTTATAAAATCTTTAAATTTGTCGAATTTTTTTATTCCTATATAAAAAAAATTTAAGTTTATGCTTTTAACAAAATGATTTCGTTACTGTTAAGCTTCGTTTTGTAGATAAGTGTTTCAAAAATGTGGCAAAAAAAATATTTGAATATAAAAAAATGCAATATTTAATTATTAACGTCCGTCCGTCTGGCTGACTGGCTAGCCAGTGTCTTCTTGCCCAGTGTGTGTTATTATATTTGAAGATATATAAAAATAAAAATAAAAATAAAATAAATTGGTTAGCTATAATCACTGTTTGGCTGAAGTTTCTTTCCATATGTTCTATTAGACTTATCAAGTTTGGTTCTTAAGTTTTTTGTTTTGAAAATGTCTTGGATAACAAAACCGTTAAGGATATAAAGGTTTTAGGGTTTTATTTTGTTGGGGAATATGTGAAAGCTGAGTAAAAAAATTATATATGCGAAGTGGTATAATTATTTTTTGAAAGAGTTAAAATTAAGCATAAGGGAATTTTTTAATTTTGTAAATTTTCAAGCAATAACTAATTTCAATAAATTGAGGTTTCTTGGCCCCTTCCTATGGTATTGGGGAAAAAAGGATCATACAGAGAAGAGTTGGAGGCTTAAAATGTTCCACAAAAATGTTCTTCGTAGGATTTTACTTAGAACTGCCGATTTTGACCCACACCGAAAATGTAAGCGAACAGACATACGAAATTTGCTTTTGAACTTTTTTAAAATTTTTTTTCTTATTTTCAGTGTTAACATTCAATTTTAATTTTTGGTGTATTCAGAGACTTTTTTATGGTTGAATTTTCTGAAATATATTTTTGTAGAACTTTTTAAGCCGTGTTATCTACGTTAAAGGGTATTTTTTAGTAAAATTTCTACAGCGATGAATTAGACGGTTGAAATAATCTGTAACTACATAAAATGCACGGATCAATAAGCCCGTGACTCAAGCAACTATGTCTATAGCCGTTTCCAACATTTAAGAGCAGCTCTACTTCGTTTATACCAAAAACTGAAATACGCTGCAACTATAAATAAAAAGGGACATGCGTATCAAGCGAATTGACTGTCTTTCATACTTATTTTAGTTGGAGTACTCAGAGTATGGATAATTAGTCGGACAAAAAAATATTCACATGATACTGGGGATACGAGGGTGGATCATTAACGCAATGTCCATTTGAATTTCTCGCCTTTTGATTGAAATGACAACACTGCTCCTGTGCAGAGGCAACTGTCAGTTGACTCCTGTCTAAATTTTAACAAGCTGTGTCATTTAGTTTGTGTTTGGCAGCCGTTGATAGCAGACTACTTCGCCTTTTGAGAAGAAAATGGAAAAAAGCGATTTTCGTGTGCTCCTTAAACATAATTTTTTGCCAAAAAAAAACCGTCAATCAAACAAAAGAAAAGCTCGATAAATACTATGGGGACTTGGGGACTCTGCACCATCGTTTTCAATGGTAAAAACGTGGATGACTGACTTTCCTTGTGGTCACACAAGTACAAATAACGCTGAACGTTCTGGACGGCCAATTGAGATCAGTACACCCGAAAATGTTGAAAAAATCCACGATATGGTTGGTTGGCCGATCGAAGAGTAAGAGTGCGTGAGATTGCTGATGCCATAACTAGGCATTTCATATGCCACTGTGGCATAAACGTGACAACTCCAGAGCATTGTTTGGAGTTGTTTAACCACAATCCGAATGAGTTTTTGCGGCATTGTGTAACTGTGAATGAAACATAAATTCATTACTGTATATATATATATTATATATAATCCGGAGACCAAGCAGCAGTCTAAACCTACTCCAAAGAAGGCCAAGGTGAGTTTGTCGGCAAATAAGGTTATGGCAACAGTTTTTTGATATGCACGCGGGATAATCCACATCGATTACTTTCAAAAGGAAAAGCAATAAACGGCGAATATTATGCCAACTTATTAGACTGATTTTATGAGGATTTAAAAAGAAAACGATCACATATGGCCAAGAAAAATGTTATTTTTCATCAAGATAATGCACGAGTGCATACGTGTGCAGTCTCAATGGCAAAACTCTATGAACATAATTTTAAAATTTTAAAAGAAAACCATTTTGCATTTATCAAATAAGCACACTTGTGGTTACGTAACTTTGTTTTTTTTTTTTTTTTTTTTTGTTAATAAAAGCATGTACAATAGTAACCCAAAAGCTCAATTTTGATTTTTTGTTAGTTACGCCTTTTTGCATTTTAATTAACGATATAAAAAACGGCGAACGAAAAGTTTAGATTACATATTCGATTTTGCATCTACTTTAAAGATGCTTGTTTTGTAAAGACTTTTGTTTGAAGCTTTTAAACTTATTATGTTTGTATATTGTGATTCTCAATAATGTTTTGAAAGTCTTACTATAAGCAAACGAAGTTTATTAGCTAAATGCAAAAATTTTTTGGGTTGAAGTCTACTGACGAGTTCCATAAGCAGGAAGGAAATGCATATCGGCAATGCTTAACCATAAAAACAAGCACAATTTTCAAATTAAATAAACGCTTTATGTAAAATAAATAAATATACTTCGCTATTTCATGTAATTTAATTAATTGAAAAGTTGAATTCCCACAATTAAATTGGTTGGCACAGTGCTTTTCTGTTGTAAGACTTTAACCTCCCTCTGTATTTTTAATAAAACCAGGATATAAGCTTAACGTCTATAGCAGCTACGTCCAAACACACATACTCAGATATTTGTGTTTGAGATAACCAGCTTTGAAAGCTCTCAAATTTGTTATTCACCCTTATTCCAGTTGTCGACATCGACGTCACTTTAACACAATACAAAAAAAAAATTGGGGCTTGTTTACTCGCTCTCGGAAACAATTTTGTGCAACTGACAATCTATTTACTTTCCGTAAGATCTAGAAAATAGCATAAACCTGCCAACAGAAGTTACTTGTTTTCGACAACGGGTACACAAGCCCCAATTTTTTTGTATTGTGTTAAAGTGACGTCGATGCCAACAACTGGAATAAGGGTGATTGTTTCCTTGCAAAGTAAGAGCAATAATTTGTTGTCGCCGAGATCTGGGAGCCAAATTACGTCATTCGATACGCTTCGAAATTTTAAAATATTTCCATATAAACTCTATTGAAATATTTCGTAATTTCGTTTGATAACGAGTGCCGTAATTAGTCCCCTGATTGGCTGTTGTGTTCTCATCGGTGTAAAAGCACAAAAGCTTTTTTGTTAAAGTTTGCACATTGTAGCTTAGATGTAGCTGGTCTATAGTATAGTTTTTTGTGTCTTCTGCTGTTAGCAGGCTATTTTATAATAATGATTTTTGTAAAATATAAATTTTTTTAAATAATATTTTTATAGCATATGACAAGTTTTCTAAGCTGTTTTTTTAACAACAAATAATTTAATAATGTTCTTCCAAAAATGTTGAGTGTGTGTGTATGTGTTATAACCTTTTGATGACTTTTAATTGTTTTGACAGGGCTTGTAAAAATGTTTGTAGTATTTGGGTTAAGCAATGACACTAGTCTGGCTTAAACTTGTGCTTAAACAACAGGTTTTGCTAAACATTAAAGCAAAAAAAGAAATTTTTTATTTTAAACAGTTAGAGACCACAATTATTTTTAACAACATGTCCCATAAAGTTTAGCAGGGTCAAGAAGTCATAAGTAAATAACAAGTTGTTTTGATAAAAGAGTGATATATTTGGAGAAAAGCCAAGAAAAGGCATTAAGCCAACATTGCTTGCAAAAGCAACTTTTTTTTCAGTTTGTTTATAAGAAAAACCAAAACTTTTTCAATGACAAAGATCGTAAAAGTGGTTATGCGCGCATCTGCTTGATTTGATATAACAAAACACTTGTACAATTGTTTGCAAAAAGTTTTTGATACAATTTACATGGCGGATTGGTGCGAAGTAGGCTTCTTACTAAAAGTTTCTAAGAATTTCCCATGTATTTAATTTTTTTTTTTTTGTAATCTTTTTTCATTCATAGACATCGAACAGCCCTAATGTTTATGGCTGTTGGAAAACTTTCGTTAATTACGGGTTCATTTGAAAATAGCATCAATATTCTTTTATGTTTGATTAGTTTGTTAAGAGAGCAATAAGACTTGCATAGTCTAAACTAGAACTAAGAGAAGCCTTTAAGTTAGTTAAGCTTTTGTAGTTTGCCAATTCCACGAGAACCGGCTGATTTGTGTCGTAATAGATCCCATTATGGTGCCTGAGTGAATGAAAAGAACATGAGAAAAATTATTCCCTTCATCTTCCCATTTGCTCTATTCTAAACCAAGCTGAAAAACGTCCTTTTATCAGCAAGGGCGGGGGCAGAGACAGAATAGGTGTTCAAAAGTTTCCTTATTCTTCAAGTCGCCAGTACTTCTACAGAAATCATTACATGCATTAGCTCCGCCAATTCATGTTGTTTCAACTTGAAATAACTTTGATGCATCATGGCTCCTCATGTTATTTCAGTATTAAACTGAACTTGTTTTTACTTGAAATATATTTAATTCAACATGATTCTTGATTTCGATTTAACAGTACGGTAATGTTAAGTTAACATGAAATAAAGTTATTTCAAAAGGAAAAATTATTATTTTAAGATTACTGTTGTAAGCACTGTGCTGGGAATATTTTTAAAATGATCAAAGATACACTTTTTAAATTTGTTATTAGAAAATATAATATTTGTAGAGAAATAAAAAAGGATTATTCTTTTGGAGAATTTGAATTAACATGAAACACATGAGCAGCAAAATCAATGCTGAAAAATGTTAAATTAACCTTGTTTGAGTAGATTTTAATATGCATTTTTTCTGTGCATAGATTTAGTTTCCTACACACAGAAAATTTTCAACTTAAAATCTACTTAAACAAGGTTAATCTAGTCTTTTTCGGCAATGATTTTGCTTCATATATGTTTCATGTTAATCTAACATGATTTATGGTCTATTTCTAAAAAATTTTTTGCCTTTTGAAATAACTTTATTTCACGTTGATTAAATATTTGCGTGTTGTTAAAATCAGAATGAGGAATCATGTTGAATCAAAGTTATTTCAAGTTGGAACAACATGAATTTAATTTAATGTAGTAATTGTATTTTATTAATAACTTGACTAAGACATCAGAAAAATTTTTGTTTGTATATAAATTGACTTCCCCGCTCAAGATTTGAGCTCGGCACTCATCGCGTGGTAGTCAACGTGCTTATCCCTGCAGCCACAACAATTTTAAATATTCCTTAGATACACAGTATCTAATTAATTCAACATTATTTCATTGATCATTTAACACACAATTTATTTTAAAAGTTTTAGTTACAAAAAATATCAAATACTTTGACTTGACTCCAGGATTCAAACCTGCGATCCTCCGACTGCAAGACTAGTACACTGCCTACCAGCCAGCAGAAGTTTGTCAGCTGTTTACAAACATCAAAAAAAACAGCAACAATATACAAAAACAACTCACAGGACTCAGCACAAAAGTGTATTGCAGCTGTGAACAAAGCAAATAAACACCAACACACTTAAACAACATATTATTTCTTGTAAATTTAATGTGATTTGAATGAATTTGAATTAAACTTTTTGCATGGTGATTTTACATTGGTATTTTTTTCAATATGTATCTATTGACTAGACTTGTGTTCTGCTTGTTCACATTTTAATCAAGAGTTGTTTTAATTCAATTAATATCACATTGATGTTCAGAGGAGTTGTTGAAGGCAGGTGTACGAGTATTATTCACAAAAGGTCCCACAAAACTGCATTTTGTTAGATTAATTTGTAAGAACTAAAATTATTTTGAACAACTTTATTATGAAACGGGATATAATAGAAAGTTAACAGATATAATATTTTGCAAATCAAGTATATCAACAAATGTACTAATTTCTTCAATAGCATCGATAGCAATTTCGTGATATTTCTATTCGCTAATGACAGTAATAATTTCATTCAAGGTCGTATAATCTCGATGTCTGGACGATAAGATATGCAATAAGAAAAATTAAAATGGCTGCTCAATAATGAACCCCATTCGCACACGCAGAGTTTACTTTGCAAAGTCTTGCATTTGTAGGAGAGAAGGGAAAGCAGAATAGGTTTGGGTGCACCAGACTTTTGAAGGTTTGTGCTTCGTTAGATTTTTCCTTCGTTACGTGGAGTTACTTCGAGGGATATTAAAAATGTGTCAAAGTAAACTTTGCATGTACAAAAGTGCTACAAAATTTAATAAAAAAATAACTTTGTCAAACTAAACTTTGCGTGTGCGAAAGGTGTCATACATTATCCCTTTCAGACCGTGATGCATCGATTGTGCGGGTGGGTTTCGGTCTCAATATTTTTACTTCTGTGTGCCCAATGTGAAATAGACTGGCATGCATTGATTGTGCTCAAAGAACTAGACAAAATATTTTACTCAAAGAACTAGACAAAATATTTAGCTTTAATATATTTTTAGCTTAATTTTGTACAATTCTCCGTCATGCCACGTCTGAATTAGCTGATAAGCATATCGACTTCAGTCTCCTCTTGAATACATTTTAAGCCCTTGTTTGCAAAAGTAATAAGAATTCCGGAGACACGCTCAAACGTATTTACAGCCTAATAAAATATCCAAATAGGTAACTAATTTTTTTTTCTTTGCTTTTTTTGGCAATTATTATTTCAAGTCATTTACAATAGGCTTAAGTGGTTTACCAATACCTAAAAATAATTTTATATATACATACATACACTAAGTCCCATGATGTTATTATCTGATAAAAAACTCTTATATTATGGCCTTAAAAAAAAACTTAAAAAACTATTTCAAAAGCCAAGACACTCTCTCTAAATAAAGTTATGCCATATATGTAAATGACAAGGTTGTTACAATTAAAACTACAATAAGAAACACATAAAAATAGATCATAAAATTTAACTTTAACAAAGAAAAAACATATTAAATTACCCGCATATATATAAAAAAAATAATGACTTAAAACTTTGTTAAGAAAACAAACAAAAAAACAAGATGATAAAAAAAGTTTTTCAAACAATTTTTGATTAATTTCTTGAAATGATAATAAAAATCGAAGCTAAAAACTCAATAAAGCACAATTAACAACGTCAATCAATTAAATGATGACTTGAAAGCAGATGAGTTTAAAGAAAAAAACCTTTACCGCTAAAGTAAATCAAATGATAAAAAAAAATACATTATTTTTCTTTTACGGAAATTCAGTCTCTATGTGCGTTTCTAGTTCTTTTTTTTCTGTTGTATAATTTCCCAAAAAATTTTTTTTGTTATACTCGTATTCAACATTAGAGAATTAAAATTATACTTGACTAAGAAGACTTGCTGTTCTTTCTTTTATTTTTGTCTTTTGTTACCAAGGTTCGTTTGCGTATTATTTTGTATTAAGTCATTATTGTTGGCTTGTTCATCTATTTCTGTTTTAACGTGTTGAAATTTCCTAAATCTTGTACATAGAGAAAAAAAGCTTTTGAAGTATAATAAAAGATAGCGTCACATTACCATTAAGATTTTAAGTATTTTCTTTTTTTTTACTACTATTATTACAATGGATCATTGACCTATGGAAGTGGTTACAAACAAAGTTTTGGTTTATTTGTTTTTAGAATGCAACTTCATTCGCGTTCAGAAAAAAAATTAAATTGTCTGAATATTTAAAATAAGATAGAAAGATTAAAATAACCTCTTGCCTTAACTCTTTATAATACTCTTTTGTATGATATTAAAGGCCAGTAGTGGGTTAATTTATGCAAAGAATAAACGCATTAACTTAAACAGGAAACACAGGACACTGCGACCGAAGTAGATCCATTGTATACCTTGCAAAGCTATACTCTCCTGATGAATCTTAAGATTGCCACTGAGCGTAGTGTTGGCAGTTCCTAAGCCTGCAATAGCTGCTTGCCAAATTCGCTATAACTTCTGTGGCATAACATTTCACAGTCCTTCAGAATATGCTCTGGAGTTTCATTGTCGTAATCACAGAATCTGCACAGGCTGTTACTCTCAATGCCAATTCTGTTGAGGTCTTTTCTCTGTGTGCAATGGATTGTAAGGAAACCTGTGAGCATTCTTAGATTATTTTTGCTCAAGGACATGAGAGCTATGAAATGATTAGTTTTGCATGCCTCAATCTATATGTAAAGAATCTTAAAACTTTTTCTCAAGATGATTTTCATTCTCTTACCAAAAATACAGGATATTATAAAATTACATAAAATTAAATAAAATTTGTGTTGTAGCGCTGGCCAGTAGTCTTAAATCTTAAAACTATTCCTCCTGTTAGCAAAAAATACAATCCTTTCGAATTTTAAAATTTGCAACAACAATACAGATTCATAACGGGTTAAAGCGCATTTAGCCAACATGCAGTGAAAAGGTTTAAATTAAAAAAAAAATAATTTTAAGTTCGACAGTTATTATCGCACTAATAATCCCAAATTATTATTTTACTTGTTCAGTAAAATATTTTTTATTAAAAATAAAATTGAAATTGATTATTTAGGGGTTAAGCTGGATTCTATGCGTATTTCACTGCTGCTAATGCAGATGATCAGGGAACCTTTACCTAAAAATATCTAAAAACATCTAAAGTTTCATTTACACAAATTAGAAGCTCAAAAAATATCAATGTTGCAAAAAGAAGTTAATAATCAAGATGTTTTTTATTTTCTTACTTTACCATTGCTACATTGGCTGACTTTTTTCCAGCTCGAATTGTAGTTGTAAGAAGTATGTAAAGAAAATAAATGTAGAGAACAACAACAGCTATTCAAGAATAGAGTGTTGCCACACAAGTATTCTTGACCGTGTGCAGTCACACTTATGGAGAATTAATTTTATTTCTTTGTTATATTAAAAAAAAAATCAAATTTGGAAGTCCAAGTATGCCCCCATATAATACCCAGTATGGTCAGTTTAGTATTTTTGCTGTCAAATTTAAAACAAAAATTTAGATAAAAAAGAAGGCGGTGACACGCCCATTTAAAAGATATATTATTTTTTAAGTACACCTTTTCCTAACCAATTTCTCTGCAATGTTTGCAGTATAATATAGTTTAGAAACGTTTCCAGCTCATATTTAAATATTGGTTATGTTCGTAAATGCATCACTGCACTGCAAGTGAAAATTTAAATGTTCTAACCTGGTTCACTGAAGTAGATAACAACGCACAAATAAATGTCTAATATGGCGTACAGACATGATTACTACTAAAACAGATTATCAGCGATGTACTGCATTTTAAATAAAAGTTTGCACCTATTATGCAGAGCAGTGATGCATTTATTTATTTATTGTAGTTCAGTTGCTGAGTGGTAGCGATGTTAGCCTCTCAGTCGTGGGTTCGATTCCCACCATATACCCTGGTGTTTTCCGCAGACAAGCTAATCGCTTTGCGTGTTGTGTTTGTTCTTAAAAAAATGCATGAAAACTATCGATAGCGATAACTATAGTTTGTCAGTTGAGAATATCGAACTGTGTTGACATTTCTGTTCAGTAAAGTTTGGCAAGTCGTCATGAATCCTTTAACGCCACAAAAACGCTTCCAAGTCCAGGAAATTTATTTTGAAAAAAATTAATCTGTTCGAGAAGTCCATTTTACAGTCAACATAATCAGCCTAGCGAGAAAGCATTTCATGCAGTTATTGATCGTTTTCACTCTAATTTTACTCTTCTCGGTTCAAACCCATCAACAAGATACATAAATGTGTGTACTCACGCTGACGTCATCATCGGTCCTTATTTCTTTCGAAATGAGCAAGGAGCTGGCGTTACGGTGAAAGGTAGTAGCCATTTTATTGGTTATTTTACTTCACCGATGATTCTGCTACACAAGGAAGGAGGTCGCTCTGATTTTACATTAGGATTAGCATCTGCTGAAGTCGGTATAGCTCAGTGACCAGTGACTAGGCCTTCATCACTTCAACTTTCCTACAACAACTTATACAAAGGGACACTAATGCACATCTAATGGACCATGTAACTCGTAGCCCCGGTAGACGTATGCCGGAAATTATATTTAAAAAAATAAATGTCATTAAATTATCTAACAGATTACAATAAAGAAACTTCATGCCAACAATGTTTATGTTTTGTATTATCATTTTCTTTAAGTTCTCATGAGCTTAAAAAAACACCCTTTATAATTTTATTTAACAGGCTCTCCTGGCGTTTTGCCTGCACACTGGGACAAATTAAGTGATATATTTTTGAGACCAGAAAATTCATGCAAGTCTAAGAAACTGACTTCAGGAAAATATTTATGATTAGAAAAAGTGGGTAGAGTCACGCCCATAAAATTTATGCTTTACTTTTTGGAAATAAGCTTTTGGATTTTATTACACAATTTTCATTTCTCTCCTAACGTGCAAAAACTTAAAGCAGGTCATGGTGTTTTATAAAATCTAAATATTTAAAATAATTGTCACTGAATACAAAATCGAAGTATATGCGCCCTTATCGAGGATAAAAGTTCACGTATGTGTTCCCTCCCTTTCCCTGAAATTGTGATTGCCAATGTTCTTCTTGTTGTTGTGTTAGTGTACTATTTTCTAATTTTGTTCCCCATTTTTTGTTCATGGGAATTATTTAATTTTCTTTTTGCCAATAGGAGTGATTTATTTGACATTCAGTATTTGAAAAATTTGCTTGTTTTTTTGGTTCATCAATGTCAACATGCATTTCGTTTCTCCTTACGGAACTCATCAGTAGACTTCAACCCAGGAACGAATCGCATATATATGTATGTATATATATTCTCCTAAGGTTCCATGGAGGAACATAGGGCCACAATAGCATATAGACGTTTCTTAACCAAACAAAAAAAAAACAATCAAAAATACTTGACTACAAAATCTTTTTAATTATTTAAAACATTGCTCTTCAATCTTCAATTAACTATTTGAATACCCAAATAAAGTTGGTATTGAAAGGTAACTCTCATGTTTTTGTTTTTCAATATCCTGCCACAATTTTAACATCCTTCTCTCTCGTTTACTTTGGCATTTGTTCGCCTGTTAACTGTCAATCATTCAAGTCGAAAAATGTATCTTTGGCAAATCATCTCCATCTAATGTCAGATTCAAATGGGCCGATAAGATTTCTATTCCTCTAACTGTCAGCAAAACAATTCGCGTATATATGCAAACAAAAGTCTTTTGGGACACAGATCATCAATAAAAAATATTTTAACACCCAAACAAAATAAAAAAAGAATTAGACAAATGAAATTCATTGATATAAATAAACCTGCTTTATTGTAATATAGTTATATATAAAACCTGGGTTTTTGCAAATAATAATGCAGAATAATTCTTTATCATTTCGTATTCCATCTTGCGGGAAAAAAAATATCATACAAAGCAGCCAAAAACCCTCATTTTGTGAGAGAAGAAAATTGTTTTGAGTTGTGACTGTTTATGATTTAGTGTACGAAATGTACATACATATGTGCCCTTGATTATGAAAGTGGTTTAAGTCATTCGAAATATTAAATAAATCTTAAAAAAAATGATAAACTATTTAATAAATCTGTGTCAATAAGGAAAAAGTGCTTAAGTCGAGATAAGTCGATTTTCAGTAAATGGTACCTCCATAATCTGCATACTCGAAAGTACCCCTGGTCAAAATTTTAATTAATTTGTGTAATTTTTCAGGCAGTTATAGCACAATTACTTGCGACTTGTCTTTTTTAAACTTCTAATCTCATTTGGAATAACAGCTTAAGTTAAGTTATACTTTGGTATATTTCAACTTAAATGTATTTCTTATGGTGTATAGAATCATGTTTTCTTAAAAAAATAAAAGTTAACAGAGAATTTCCCCAATTTAATTGTAAAAGAAATAAATTTCTGAAAATCGACTTGAACGCTTAAAAGTGCTCTCCTCGAAAACAGTAAAACATGACTTAAGCACTTTTTCCCTAGTGCCACAGATATAGTAAATAAATTTATATTAATCGAGACCAACTAACTATGTATTAAAATATTTATTTTAATTGTTCAGATGTAATGTAATAAAAAGAATTATATGACTTGGAGCACTTTCACAATTAAGGGCACATATGCTTATTTTTATTTAGGTTTCTTTTTATGTGAATGCTTAAAAATTCTTAGAAATTTCAATAACCACAAACTAATGCAAGTTTTATGTATCTGAATAAATATTTGTTTTTCTGTTTTTCTTGTTTTTTTTGCTAATCCCGGCAAAATTTATGATTTTGCAATCACACATTCAGACACAACTTCTAAATTAATAAAGAGACAACACCGTCTCAAACAACAACAACAACAACAACACCTAAAATTTATTTCAAATAATCGCATCCACAAACGGAACTTGAAAAAGATTTGTGAGACAATATTAAAGATTAAAAGCATGTCATGACATGCTGCAAAAATTCTTATGAAATATTATTTTAATTTTTTATATAACTAATGAAAAAAAATGCAGAATTAATTTATTTTCCAACAAACGATTTAAATTTTTTTCATGTATTTAATACAAAAAAAATATGTGTCACCCCCACACCTAGAAAACCAAAAGCGTATATCAAGAAAATCATTTTCAAAATGTTAAATTAAATTAAAAGGCAGTTTAATAAATATTTTGCAAATAAATAAAAGCTGTGATTTAAATAGCGTAGAGGTGGCAAGAGAATATTGTAGATAAAAAACGGCATTAAGTCCTAGTTTACACTATGCAAGTTTTAGTGGTAAGCTGATTAGTTTGAGTGAGAGAGAGAGAGATGAGGGGAACAGAAACGTTCGTCTCTCGTTCCTAACAAACTGATTAGTTTGTTAAGAGAGCAATAAGACTTGCATAGTGTAAACTAGGACTAAGAGAAGCCTTTAAGTTAGTTAAGCTTTTGTAGTTTGCCAATTCCACGAGAACCGGCTGATTTGTGTCGTAATAGATCCCATTATGGTGCCTGAGTGAATGAAAAGAACATGAGAAAAATTATTCCCTTCATCTTCCCATTTGCTCTATTCTAAACCAAACTGAAAAACGTCCTTTTATCAGCAAGGGCGGGGGCACAGACAGAATAGGTGTTCAAAAGTTTCCTTACTCTTCAAGTCGCCAGTACTTCTACAGAAATCATTACATGCATTAGCTCCGCCAATTCATGTTGTTTCAACTTGAAATAACTTTGATGCATCATGGCTCCTCATGTTATTTCAGTATTAAACTGAACTTGTTTTTACTTGAAATATATTTAATTCAACATGATTCTTGATTTCGATTTAACAGTACGGTAATGTTAAGTTAACATGAAATAAAGTTATTTCAAAAGGAAAAATTATTATTTTAAGATTACTGTTGTAAGCACTGTGCTGGGAATATTTTTAAAATGATCAAAGATACACTTTTTAAATTTGTTATTAGAAAATATAATATTTGTAGAGAAATAAAAAAGGATTATTCTTTTGGAGATACTAAGCGAAAGCCTGATTTTGATTAAAGCTTTTAAAGCAGCGGTGGGTATGTTACTCTGTAAACCATCTTGAATTAACATGAAACACATGAGCAGCAAAATCAATTTTGAAAAATGTTAAATTAACCTTGTTTGAGTAGATTTTAATATGCATTTTTTCTGTGCATAGATTTAGTTTCCTACACACAGAAAATTTTCAACTTAAAATCTACTTAAACAAGGTTAATCTAGTCTTTTTCGGCAATGATTTTGCTTCATATATGTTTCATGTTAATCTAACATGATTTATGGTCTATTTCTAAAAAATTTTTTGCTTTTTGAAATAACTTTATTTCACGTTGATTAAATATTTGCGTGTTGTTAAAATCAGAATGAGGAATCATGTTGAATCAAAGTTATTTCAAGTTGGAACAACATGAATTTAATTTAATGTAGTAATTGTATTTTATTAATAACTTGACTAAGACATCAGAAAAATTTTTGTTTGTATATAAATTGACTTCCCCGCTCAAGATTTGAGCTCGGCACTCATCGCGTGGTAGTCAACGTGCTTATCCCTGCAGCCACAACAATTTTAAATATTCCTTAGATACACAGTATCTAATTAATTCAACATTATTTCATTGATCATTTAACACACAATTTATTTGAAAAGTTTTAGTTACAAAAAATATAAAATACTTTGACTTGACTCCAGGATTCAAACCTGCGATCCTCCTACTGCAAGACTAGTACACTGCCTACCAACCAGCAGAAGTTTGTCAGCTGTTTACAAACATCAAAAAAAACAGCAACAATATACAAAAACAACTCACAGGACTCAGCACAAAAGTGTATTGCAGCTATGAACAAAGCAAATAAACACCAACACACTTAAACAACATATTATTTCTTGTAAATTTAATGTGATTTGAATGAATTTGAATTAAAATTTTTGCATGGTGATTTTACATTGGTATTTTTTTCAATATGTATCTATTGACTAGACTTGTGTTCTGCTTATTCACATTTGAATCAAGAGTTGTTTCAATTCCATTAAACTGACATTGATGTTCAGAGGAGTTGTTGAAGGCAGGTGTACGAGTATTATTCACAAAAGGTCCCACAAAACCGAATTTCGTTAGATTAATTTGTACGAACTAAAATTATTTTTGAACAACTTTATTATGAAACGGGATATAGTAGAAAGTTAACAGATATAATATTGTGCAAATCAAGTATATCAACAAATGTACTAATTTCTTCAATAGCATCGATAGCAATTTCGTGCTATTTCTATTCGCTAATGACAGTAATAATTTCATTCAAGGTCGTATAATCTCGATGTCTGGACGATAAGATATGCAATAAGAAAAATTAAAATGGCTGCTCAATAATGAACCCCATTCGCACACGCAGAGTTTACTTTGCAAAGTCTTGCATTTGTAGGAGAGAAGGGAAAGCAGAATAGGTTTGGGTGCACCAGACTTTTGAAGGTTTGTGCTTCGTTAGATTTTTCCTTCGTTACGTGGAGTTACTTCGAGGGATATTAAAAATTTGTCAAAGTAAACTTTGCATGTGCTACAAAGTTTAATAAAAAAATAACTTTGTCAAACTAAACTTTGCGTGTGCGAAAGGTGTCATACATTATTATAGTATTTAGACTTCTTGTAATGCCCAATTTAGTGTGTAGGGTATTCATTTGTGAAATCTCCTTCACATGCTATTCACTAAACTACACCTAAAAATCAATACCGATATTTAGTAAATTCAAGGCTTTAAAAAAATTTAAGCTGCAATTAATATTTTCATACCAAGAACAAGCAAAAAAAAATTTTTTTTTTTAAATGATTTTCAAAGACAGCAAACTCATAAATACTCGTACTTAAACAGACGCAAACACTCAATCCCAAAGCAATTTAAAAAAAAAAATAATATTATTTATCAAGCAACATGTATTTATGTCACCAAATATTGAAAACTTAACAAATTTTTAAACATAAAAATGTTGTTGCCACAGATTACAGTACAAGTAACAACATGCAAGCAACACTTTTTTTGTGCTCGTAAGAAAAAGACAATCAAGCAAGCACATGTGCAAATTGTTGATATTTTTTTTAAGTCACAAATTTATTTTGTTTGGTATTTGTTTAAATTAGTTATTTATCTTGCATAATTTCTAATTTTTTTTTTTAGTAACCAACAACTTTAGATGTTGTTAGCAATTATAACCATTTAAATTGTAATACTTTATCGTTAAATAACCAAAAAGTACATAAATAAAAAAATAATTTTACAAATTTTCTTAAGTTAAATTGTTTATTTTGGGCAGTTTTGTGTTACCAAAAACTGTAAGAAGTACAATATTTGGTCTGGCCCATAGTGCGAGTAAACTCGCAAGTGCCCAAAAGTAAATTTTTGTAACTGATAAAGGTTCAGCGTAACACACTCAAGCTCATGTTGATTTGGCTGTAATTGTTGGCATTTGTTTATTTATGTTAATTAATCTGCAAATGTTCATTAGTTCATGCATGTTGCGTTTTGAACTTAAAACGATAAATTTTAAACTTATTTTTTGCAATAGCATTCCTCTTACCTCGACCACCCCCACCTCTACTGAGTCATATGGCTGCTTTAGGCAATTGCAGGCAATTTAAATTAATTATTTTATACGTTAGTTTTGCGTAGGTGGTTTGTTTATTTGTTATTATGTGTCGTAAATTTTCATAAATAAAGTCTCAAGTTAAGTTATTTATATATAATATTTACTTGCAATTTGATTTAATATTTATTATTCAGTTTTCAATGTTGCTGTAATTGCTATTATAAAATCATAAAAATATAAATATTTCTGCATTTTAATGTTTAGATCTTTAAAGTTTCTTTCTTGAGTCTTTTGTTTAACTAGATGTTGATATTTTCTTATATTTGGGTAATTTTTTTTAAAGGTGCGAAACTTTGAAATGATATAAATTATACAGGGTGGCAATGCAAATGTACCATGGATGGCAAAAATTTTCAAATTGAAAAGATCGTTTAAATGGCAAAAAAAAATCGTTAAACTGGAAATCCTGTGTGGCTGGTGCCGCAAATAATAAAGTATGTATGTATGTGTCTTCTTTTAGACGCACGTCTAGCTATGTTTTAAGTTTCCCTCTACCGTTATCTCGTTCTTAGACACATTTAGATACATACCCTGCGGGAAATGGAACTGACACAAGACTAGTCTCTAGAGTGGCCGTTAGTTGTATGGAGGATTTTTTTTGTTGATTTCTTTTACTCTCACCCCCCAAATCGGTTCAGTTTTATGTAAAAAAATACAAAAAAATTTCATAGCGATAAGTTGTGTTTTAGGGGGTGCGTCCAGCCCTTAAAGTTAGCCCGCAAGCCCATACATTTAATGTATTTTTTTTGTTTGTTATGACTATACTTAATATATGTATGAAATAATTTAATAGATATAAACCCTTATTGTAAACGCTTATTAAAATAATTTCCATATAAATGCAATTTCTGTATATATAATTTTTTGTATTGTGTTGGTAATTTTTTTCATTATATCCTAAAATATTAATTTTAGCTAAAAACCTTCTTTGAGACTAATGTTGTGGACTGGAAGAGCTAAAATATTGCCATACATCATTTTCTTGTAAAATATTTTTTTAAAAAGATAGTCATATGCAAAAAATTACATTGAAAAATGGTCTTGAAGGCCAACTTTGAGGGGCGAACACAACTTATAGCTATGAAATTTTTTTGTATTTTTTTTACATAAAACTGAACCGATTTGGGGGTGAGAATATAAGAAATCAAAAAAATATAAAAAACGGCCACTCTACTAGTCACGTGACCGGTCCCCAAGAGATAGGGAGCAGTCCGAGTTCTAACACTTCCTATGAAGCCGACCAGTCACTTTTACATGGGGATGGCCTAGGATGGGCTTAATTGATGCTTTGTATGCACCTTGTGACTTGTCACTGAACTATCCCATAGGATAATATATATTATTTATAAATAAAATTTTGACATTTAACTGAAACAATTAACGCTTATAAATTTTTTATTGTTACAAATGCAATGACATTTTTTTTAATTTTATTTTTAATCTGAAAATTTTTTGAGATTCGAACCGACAACCTCGTGCATGACATGCTGGCACAGTACCCACTCGACCACAGGGCCACTCATATTTCAAAAGTATAAATACCAGGTAAGCTTAGGTTAATATTTAAGTATAGTTACGGGCCTGGTTCCAGAGTCACATTGAAGGGAGCAATGAACATTATATTTACACTATTTGATAGGTCCTGTATTCGATCACATCGAATATGTTCAGTGCCGTTTACTACAATACTAGACCTAGTCTGAATTAAATTGGCTCAAGATCAAGACGATACATCACGAAAATTGTCAATATGTCACCATTTAAAGGATATGTCTGTTTTCACCATACCCTACTCCGTACTTTTGATAACATACACATTTTCTCCAGGTATACGACGAGTACGTTTGGATCAATTGTCACCAAATTTTCTGCAGGGTATCTATCTATTTATTAAATTTTATCAAAATCGGTTGAATGCTTTCAGAGAACAGATTTTGCCTTTGCTCCCCTCTTGGCCTAAGTTCTTAACAAAAAAATAAAAAATATAGGAACTATGAGTTCTTTAAGTCACAGATCTATCTATGTTTTAGGTTTCATTAAAATCTGTTCAGCCGTTTAACCGATAAAGCGTAACAAACAAAGTTAATTTTGCATTCGGACACGCTACGAACGGACGGACGTACTGCAGATCATACAAACGGAGTGGTTATGGAGGATTTAGCGCTCCATGGCCCCATCCTAAGTACTAGAACGGAACAACGAATCACCCATGTCCGTGAGGAGGCTCCATTCTAAATTTTTCTGAAATCCGACCGGTAGTGCAGGAGATTACCTCTTATACACATACAGGGTGCCCCTGTGGCTGAGTGGTAGCGATGCTAGCCTCTCAGTCCAAAAGTCGTGGGTTCGATTCCCGCCATAGACGCTGGGTGTTTTCCGCAGGTTGTGTTTGTTATAAAATAATATAAAAAAATTCTAGAACGGCCCTGAACTTATGGGTCATACTTGCAACTTTGCACTAAGCTCAACCCACCTCAAAGCAGTCGAAAATCTATAATTCAAAAATTATTCGATTATTGCTTTGATGATGTGAGAATCTTGAGGATCGATTTGTCAATAATTTTTATAGCATTAGAAAAAGTTTTATGGAAATTTTTTCGACCACCATATCTTTCGAACCATTCAGTTCTAGCTAAGAAATCCTGAGAATTTTGGAAGTAATTAAAATTAACTTTTTGTAATAAATTTTTCGATAACGAATTTTTCAGTATCTATCGAATCATTTAGTAGAATCAATAATGCTTTTCAAGCTTTTTCGAAACAAAGCTGTTGGATATATAAAAACCGAGTATTTTTAAGCAAAATTATTGCATGTTGCATAAGTAATGGAAAATAATTCAGCCAAATGGCCGCCTCGCATACGCTTGCAGCATCATATTCTTTTCATGAAATTTAACATCACTAGTTCACACATTTGCGGCTGTATGTCCTTCCAAAAAATCCCAAAGAAAACTGTCTAAAGACATTAAATCACTCCTTAGAAAAATCACAACGCCATCCACACCAATATCTTTCAATTTCGGTCTTACAAAATTCCAAGAATTCAACAACACTATGGGCTACAATAGCAAAATTCCCAGTTGTTCTTGAGCGACGTGCACGAGTTCGATTCTACACATCATTAACTTGTTCTAACAGCCTAAAATTTTTACACCAGTTCAGGAGGACCCAAAAAATGCTGCAGTGGTGCAAGCTGAGACCGCGAATTTTTCACCATTTTTGTAGTGAATTTTAATCATTTTAATGCTCTGCTGAATAATATTGATATTAGTTTTACCTGTAATCTGCCTACTAAATACCTCATAAAATAAGGAAATCTTATTAATTTCATAGAGAAAACCTTTTTGAAAAAATCAAGAAGAAATCTTGTAGTTTTTATGAGGTTATCTTATTGATTTTTTCAATAAAAAAAAAATTGCGTCTTTATTCTCTGTACTTATGTATTTTCATTTAAATTCTATACCATATACATATATATGTATGTATGTAGATGTTATTTATGTATACATACATACACATTATGTTATATTCCTAACTAACTTACTCACCAAGTATTGAACCAGCAAACTTCTACATAATAGACAAGAACTCTGACCAATATGCTAACAAGCAGCCTGAATAACCATTGAAATTATTGTGCAAACATTCTTATACAAAAATAAAAAAGATCATAAAAAAATTGTCTCTATGTCTATTTATAGAAACGAAATAACAAGACACCTCATAAAATCAAGAAGATTTCCTTATTAAAAAAATCAATAAGATGCTTTACACATAATCATATAGGAACCTACTAAAATCAAGAAGAAACCCTTATTGAAAAAATCAATAAGGCAACCTAATAAAATGAATAAGAAATCCCTATAGTTTACAATTTATAAGAAACCCTAATAGAATCAAGAAGTTTTTATCTATGGATTGTTTTTTGGTGCCAAAAATAACGAAAATTGAGTAAAAAAAAAAGTTGTGAATAATAAGATTTCTTCTTGATTTTATGTGGTTTTCTTCTTGATAAAATTAATAAGATTTACCACATAAAACAATAAGGAATCTCTTTGAAAAAATCTTCGCTTCTTTCTGCTGGGATACCCCTTAGCCTAAAAACGGTTCATAGGGAAAATCTTCTTGATTCTATGAGGCAGTTTTTTCTCTGTATGATCTCTTTGGTAGCTGAAGTGCACGAATGTTCAGAACTATATAATTAACTCTCAAAAGCAATTCAAGTTTTAAATAATTTTTGGTCTTTAAGTTTAATTTGGAGATTTCTGCACTCTGAGTGAGTATTTCAGCCACAGATATCAATTCTTCTGTAATCATGAGAAAATCATACATTAGAGTAAAATAAATTAAAATGGCAGGACTATTGTCAATTTAGAGATGGTAAAATTGAGCTTTCATTAGAAAAAACAAATTGACGGAAAATAACGGCTGAGTATATAAAGCAGAAATCTACATCAACTGACACCCCACACAGTGGACCAAACACAAAAGAACGCTGATGATGAAGGTGTATTGGCCTTCGAAAACAGCTTGTTGTTCCGTTCTACTACATGTTTAGCAGAATATTTACAATTAACTTTGGTGTTATTTGTTCATTAATAATTATCACATATAATTTGACTTACAAAGCGATAACGAACTTTAGCCTGTTCAAATCATAAATATAGATACAAATTTTCTTTTTGGGATACGGGTATAAAAATTGAACTTCGACTTCAAAGGAGATCACAACATCAGGATTAAAACTTTGGAACTGTATTTTGGATAAACAAGGCAAGCTTTTTATGTATAATTGTTATTGCAATAAATATCCTAAAAATATGCGTGTAAGACAGAAATATGCAAAAATATGCTTTAAAAGGGAAAATATGCATTAACAAATAGATGCCAAAACTCATAAGAAGTTCTGAAACGGATAAATATCCTATCTTCGCAATAATACGTCACACACAAGGAAAAACATGCAATTGCATATTTGCAGTTTCCTTGGTTAAGACGTTGTGTAAGCAAATGAGCGATATTTACTTTGCTACAATTAGCCGTTGGCATCTTGTTATTTTACAAAAAGTTTGATTGCGTTGTGAGGAATTATATAAAACCCTGCTTTCAAAAAAAAACCCCCCCTGTGATAGAATATATGTAAAATTTTAAATAAAATCATTTAAACATATTTTGCATTATTGCATGTCCAAATATTTAAATTATCTTTTCCTGTATTGCATACAAGATTTGCTAGAAAATGTTAATTGAAATTCTAATTATATTTAATTACAACTCTTTCGTTTTGTAACTAAATTAATTATAAATTTTTTCCGTTTAGTGGGCCACAGAATCTATTTACTTTATTATTATTCTTAATACCAATATCCTGGTTTTTTTTAATGAAATTAAAACCATAAAATTTCAAATTATCATTAAGCACATTTCCCATGGTAACTGTTATATTGTGTTTGAGAGAATATTTTGCAATAAAAGAAAATAAATTGTGCACAACAATTTGTTAGACTTTCAAAACTCTGCAGCACTAATACCTGCAAAAATATATAAAAGTACATTTGGACGTTTATGCCTTGAGTAGTATTTTAAAATTAAAGTTGAATTTATTTATTACAAAACTCTGCTAGAAACTAAAAACAAAAAATATCTATAAAATATTTCACGTGCAAGCCATCCATTCTTGGCTTTAAAAGCTTTCTATCAAGAGCAAAGACGAACGATTTTCTAATTAGCCACCAAGCAAAATTATAACTTTAGCCATTTATTAGATATTTTTTTTTTTTTTTTTGAAAGTAATTTCTCAATACTTTTGGAAACACACAAAAATAATTAAATCGAAAACCGCTAGTTTTTATTGGTCATTTTTTTTTATCAACAATTTCTGCTTATACATATTGATGGCTAAAATCGCAGTTGTCTAAAAATAATTAAGTTTTGCAACTACTGTAAAAATTATGTTAATGACTGTCAAATAAATATGAAAGATTAACTTTTCAAAACCTTCCGAACGACCATAAAATAATGCTGAAAGTGGTCACACAAACAGTTAAATAAAGTCCAACAAAAAAAAAAAAAAAAAACAACACAGAACGAACCACAGCAATAGTATAAACCGCATCAGCAACAGCAGCAGCATCTCAGCGTCATCATCATCATCATGGATAATGACGGCGACATCATTGGCAGCATCTGCATCATTTTCATGCTTGGGTAACCATCGACAATTGTCAATGTGTCAAAAATTGAAAATTAACAACTTTTGAAACCATTTTCTTTTTTTTTTTTTGTTCATCAACAATAATAATAAAAATCTATATGTATGTATAAGAAACCAATAAAAATTTTGCTAATACGAAAAATAGTTTCAATAAAACTGAACGGCAAGCACACTGGCACACACAGCACACTCGTAAGTAAAATCTATGTACGAGTATGTGAGTGTGGAAGGACTGAAAAAGTAATTTGCTGGACTTCAACTTTAAAGTTATGCCATCAAATAAAAACTAAACGGAAAATGATAAATTGACAATTTAAACGCTTTGCTTAAAACATCAATAAAGAAAAAACAAATTTAACAAAAAAAAAAACAAGCTTAAAAACGTCAACTAGCCAACACAACAGATATGCAGACAAAACAGTCATAAAATTGGATAGAGACAGACGGACGGATAGACGTTTTGACCACATAACTTAACAATGATATAAAAACGTATGTACGAGTAAAGCAAAAAAAAAAACTGCAGCAAGCCGCAGCAGCAGCCTCATTTTCATTGTCACAAAATTTAACACATGAAACCTAAAACTTCCACAAAAAACAACAACAACAACAAAAACATTTTAAAAAGAACTACAGCTTGAGCACTAAAGCTACGAACGCTTACCATCACTAATACTTATTGTTCAAAACAGCAGCAGTTGTTTAAAAAATAATAATAATAAGAAAGAGAAAATATATATACAAAAATAATAAACAACAATATTTTTTTTAAATAAAATCCACTTCAAGCACAATTACTAGCTAGCAAAGTTTTGTTAAGTATTTAAGATTGACATGGTATGGGAATGGTTTCTATTTTTTATTTAATTTTTACTTTAACTTTTGTCTGTCTCTGCATATAGGAAGGAGCCTTTCGATAATTTTGTTTAACTCCGCCAACTGCATTCTACAAATATGCCTACTCTAGACGCCACAAATAAATGATATTTAACACACAGACACACACACACACACACAAAGTTACAGAATAAAGTCTCACATACTCGTACGTTTTTAAAGTTTTTGTGAAAATTTTTTAAGCTTCTGATTTTATAGGCTTTTGGGGCACAAAAAATTAAATAGGCTCTTTTTCTATGAAGGGAGATTTCTTAAGCGTTTCATTAATTCGGCGACAAATAACCCTCATAGCCATTGGTGCTTATCTTATCGAGGTTTAAAAAAGCTGCAACAGAACATTACTCCTGTGGTGTCGGTTAGTCGCGGATCACACACTTCAACTTTCGTTGATCAACTCGCAATTCAGCTGTAACAACAAAAGAGATAATTGTATTTTCGTCTCCGTTTTTCTTACAGCTGAATTACGAGTTGAGCAACAAAAGTTGAAACGTGTGAACCGGGACTTAGAATTTGTATTATGGCTGCCTACAGAACTTCAGTTGCCTTGTCAACTGGCAACGCAACAGAAATTAAATTTAGGCAACTTTCTTCAGCTGTTTAAGTTTCTCCAGTTTCCAAAATCGACGTCACGTCAATACAATACACAAAAAATTAGACTTCTCTACACGTTGTCGAAAACCACTGACTACTTTTTTCTAGACTTTAGGGAACAGAAATAGACTGTCAAAAGCACAAAATTATTCTAGAGTAGACAAGCCCAGTGGCGGATTTATGTTTGATGTTGCCTTAGGGCACGTGAGATATGCCACGCTTTTTGCTCTATGAAAAAAAAAGCTTTTTTAAATTAAATATGGAATTTATAGATATTTAAATTACGCTGTGCATTACACGTGCAAATCCGCTCGCTCTTGACAATATTGGTTCGATAGTATTACCAAAGGGAAGTAAACCCCTATACTCAGTTTGGCGATTTTGGTCAACAACTTTTTTCATGGATCTCCAAAGATTTCGAAAATCGGTATGCCCTCAAAATATGGTGTGGTGAGTTTTTGACCAACGGCCAATTCAGACTTACTATATATAGCAACTAGCTGACCCCGGTCCGCGTTGCTGGCCCTAAGCAAACATTAGTGTACATTGGTGGTACAATATGAAAATTGGATTTTGCCCACGAATAAACTAAATATTGCGCCATCTGCCGGACGAACTTCAAACTACACAGAAACTCTCCTCTCGCCGCTTAGAGCATGTATATAAAGTTTGGTCGAAATCGCTGCAGTAGTTCTTGAGTTACGGTGCAAAAACACAAAAATAAACTAAATATGGCGCCATCTGTCGGACGAACTTCAAACTACACAGAAACACTACTCACGCCCTATAGAGCATGGATATGAAGTTTGGTCAAAATCGGTTCAGTAGTTCTTGAGTTACGGTGCAAAAAACACAAAAAACTAAAAATTGCGCCATCTGTCGGACGAATCACTATTTCTGAAAGGGGCGTAGCATTTACCGGGGTAGAATATATATAAAAACACGCGCCGGTCTTTTACAAATATTTTGTGGGGTGGAAGGCGAAAATCTGTTGGGACATTGAAAAGTTCACCCCTAACAAATAAACGTGTTTTTGATTTTTATATATATTAAGATAATGTAGCTAAGAGTCCACTAAATTAATCTCATTCACGTTTTACGTCGAAAAAATCATTTCTTCACGCACTTTTTTGCAAAAGTAAAGTAAAATAATTTTTAGTTTCTTTCATAATAATCGTAACTAACAGGGACTCCTAATTTTTTGCTAAAAAAAAATATTTGGCAATATAATCTGAACGTGTCTAAGCACCCTAATAGGTCCATACACATTACTTTTTAACTAAAAAATTTTCGTTTCTCACAATTTATTTTCCAAAATCATATAATTAATGCAAACCAACAACAGTTCGAACATGTCCACTGCTGAAAATTTTCGTTGAGTATTATTTTTCATGCGTTCGCTTTGACTGCGACTGTTTATATTTTCAGAAGCAGAAGCAGAAGCAGAAGCAATAGCAATTACACAAATCAGTTTTTAAACGCTGCTTGTCAATACCTCCTAACTAGAGTGCGCTCTGGTTTCGTAAATCAAAATATAAAATACACTTACCCGAACTGTCGTTAAATCTCAACAATGCACTCAAGTGTTGTAGAATACTATTATATAAATAAATAAACATTATACAGCACCGTTCATTTAACAGATCGGTCAGAACTATATTCTAAAGTTTTCATTGATTGACAAAACTGTTCAATATCAAATCATTTAAAATTTTAATTCTTAGGGTTCTTAAAATTGTGCCGCCCCTAAAACTATGTCACACTAGGCCCGGCCCTCACGGGCCTATACGTAAATCCAGCACTGGACAAGGCTTAATGTTTTGGTATTTTACTTCACATGACTTCACTGTTGACAAGTGGAAGGTATAAAGGTGATTATAAAAATTATTAGTTCACTAATTTTCAATAAAAAAAATGTGGCATATCGAGCCATAACCGCTAAAATAGCTTAAGGGACACATTTTTGGGCTTCTTTTTTTTTAGGAAAATCAACTATTTACGATCGCAAATAATCGATTTTGGTCAAAAAATTAAGTTTGAAAATTATGTCGCTTCAGCTTTTTGGGCGGTTATGGCACGATATATTAGACGTCACTTAAGAGATAATTCAAATCTTTTAGAACTACCGCCTTGCTCTACTAGTGAGTAAATTTTATTGCTTGACAAAAATTGGTTACTACCAATTTCTTCGTTAGCTTAAAGTAATTTATTTAATTAAGTTTTAATTTTACATGTTTTTAAATTTTAGCAACATTTTGCCTAAAAACTATTCAACAACAATCTGGCAACTTCAATGAACAGCTGTTAGTTGTCCGTTGTTGCCGGCAACGCAGCTAAAGTTCGGTTGTCATTCAAAATCCATCAATTAAAAGCCACTAGAATAGAATGTCTGGCATGTGGCATAGTGGGATTTTAGTGTCCAACCCCCTATAGTCTAAACACTTACGGCCTGGCCCACGATGTCACCAGAAATCGTTCGATAGACAACTTGTATTGCAAACTACAATAACTTTAGAAAATTTGTTGTTGTTTGCAATACAAGCTGTCGATCGAACGATTTCTGGTGACATCGTGGGCCAGGCCGTTAATTTCAAAAATTAAACGGCATATCGCACAGTGGGATTTTGTTGCCAAACAAACACCCTACAGAAAAATTACCCTTTACTTTAACACCAACAACTTTGCTTATTTTTCTTTTTCTTACATCACTACAGTTGCTGCATAAACTTTTGTTAAATCTTATTTTTATTTTATATTTCTGTGTCTGTGTTTTTTTCCCCAAAAAATACCTTTGTTTCATAGTTAACAATAACTTCGGCCACAAACTTGAGTAGCACAAAGTCAGTAAAAAAAACAGAATAACAAAAGGTTTAATGGCAAATGTCATTTAATAATTTATAAAAACGGAAAGAAAAAAAATATATGTCTCACTTAAATATTTTTTAAAAGTAATTTGCAGTGATGGGTTCTATCTTTAGTTGTTATAATTAATTAAAATTGAATTTTTAAACGTCATGAATGTTAAAATAAAAACGAATTTAAAATCAAACTGATCACTTATAGTTTAAAAGATTAATTGTGTGCATTAATGTGTCCAAAACTGAATACTTAAGATACGAATTCAAGAAAAAACAATTAAACTAAATAATGTGTCTTTAAAGGGGCCCATAGACACATACTGCTTGCAGCTACTGCCGATGAACACTTGGTATACGTGTGTGATTGATATTTTACCACAAACTTATCAATCATCATTTAAAATAAAAATTTATTAAATAAACATGCATTTGAGAACAAAAAAAATTATTGGTAAAACTCAGGAAATTAAGAGAAAACGTATTTTCTTTACACATTGTCTGTGTGACGAATACATTGACAAAAATTGAAAATTTACCAACACATTCTTATTGCATGAGCATGAGCAGTATGTGTGTATGGGCCCCTTAAGACTTAAAACTACATTAGTATTTTTTTTTTTAATTTAAAAGTAATGGAAATCTAGCAGAAATGATTTTGTGTTCCTTTTTAAACATAAGGGCAACATTTTTTTGTTTATTTTTTTTTTTTTTTTTTTTTGGAAACAATAAGAGAAATAAAAGAACACTTGGTGGTGCAGTCTGAGTGAGTGTTTAAGCCACAGATTTGAATTCTTCCGTAATCATAAGAAACCCATACAATAGAGTAAAAATAAATTAAAATGGCAAGACTGTTTTAAATTTATAGATGGTAAAATTCAGCTTTTAATTCAAAACAAAAAGCTTTCAGCAAATTGCAATACAATGAATCAAAACAATTCACATATTCCATTTGCAATAAAGGCTGAGTATATAAAGCAGAAATCTACATCAACTGACACCCCACACAGTGGACCAAACACAAAAGAACGCTGATGATGAAGGTGTATTGGCCTTCGAAAACAGCTTGTTGTTCCGTTCTACTACATGTTTAGCAGAATATTTACAATTAACTTTGGTGTTATTTGTTCATTAATAATTATCACATGTAATTTGGCTTACAAAGCAAGTTATACGAACTTTAGTCTAATCAAAATCATAAATATAAAAAAAATTAAAATTAAAAATATGTTTGCTTGAGCTAAGGACGAGTATGATATGTAAATTAAACTGTGTGTAAGAGTTCGATTTGACAATATGATTTTACTCAAGCCAACTTCGCACTGACATATTTTTTAAATATCGGATGCAAGAACCGGTACGGCAATGCTTAAAAAGATCTAATTTGTACTAAATCAGTAGTTTTAAGACAAAGATATTGCAAACCAGTATAGTAGAGACTCGAGGAGACAGTATAATATAATCTGAATACAAAAGTTCAGAGTAAAAGACCCACCTTTCAAAATTTCACAAATTAAATTGTTCATAGAAAAGATATTACGAAGGGGAAAGAATAACGCGGCCTACTGTGTACTTCGAAATGAAAGAAAATGCTTTCGAATTTTATATGCATTTTCTTTCGTTTCGGTTTACAGAGCAGACCAACAGATTACTTCTCCATAAAGAAAACTTTAGCCTGAAATAGAAATTAAGTAAGCAGGTGTAGGTCCTGCCAATTGAAATCAAGGAAACTCTTTAACTAATCTCATGGTTGGAGAAGCAGGCCAAATTTTTTTTTAATTTAAACATTTCAGTTTCTTTGACTACAGAGATTGTATCAGAAAAACGTTTTGTCTACTTGCTACTAAGAATTTATTATATGTATAAAAACCTGGTTTCCTATTGAAATGTGTATAGTAAGCCAAAGTAGTCCAAAACCAGCTTCTGTGAAAGAGACTTCAGACTTGTCTGGTTGTTGGAAAATACATACACTTATATATATATAAAGTTTTTTAAGAACTAACTTCAAAAATAAGCACTTAAAGGCTAAAAATAATTTAAATTTAGTCTAATTGGAAGTTTTTACATGTGTCACCTATAGTGCTGTTTTAAGATCAATGTTACCGACTTCGAATAGCACTATAGGTGACACATATAAAAATCTTTTATTGAATTCAATTTAAATTATGTTTATATTTTTTTCGCTTATTTTTGAAGTCTGTTAAATTTTTTTAAGTTGTTTTTTTTTTTTGTACTTTTTAGTGTCAATGTAAAGTTTTAAGGGATTGGGTGTGTTCCGCCCACATTTATAAATGCAAGAGCGTGTCCTTTTAGAGCTCAAGGTGTGTGCTAAATTTCGTATTAATCGCGTTTCTAACACTTGAATTATAGTAGTGAGTCTAATAGGCGCGGCCCCTCCCACTTTTTTAAGCACAAAAATAAATCATTTAAATAGCCTAAAGTGTTTGCTAAGTTTTATAAGATCCGCATGAGTAGAAGTACATATAATATAGTACTTAATTTTAATGGGCGTATCCCCGCCCACTTTTTCAAATGCAACTATCAGTAGACCTCAACTGCATTTTGAATGACAAAAGTTCAATATTCTCAACAAATTATTGAGAATTACAAAACCATAATAATAATAATTATATAATCGGCCATGTCACAGAGTTCAATTAACTTTGATGTTATTTGTTCCTTAAAAATTATGCCAAGTAATTTGGCTTACAGAGCAATACGAACTTTAGGGAAACAAATAAAGGTCGAAAAACAATAATTAAACTAACTACAATGTTGTTTGTTGCTTTTTTTAAGTTTCTTTGTCTAGTATGATTAAAGTTTTGTAATTCTCAATAGTTTGTTGGGAGTTTGTCATTAGGGTTGGGCTTTTTTAAGTTTTTTTATTGTATTTGAAATCTACTGATGAGTGGCTTAAGCAGCAGTGAAATTCATTAAGACGTGCTTAATCAAAAACACACAAAATATTAAAAAAAAAATATTTTTAAAATCGTTTTAAAAATAACGGAGTTATGAAGCAACACAAAACCCTAAAGACGAATTGAGAACCTCCTTCTTTTTGCAGTCGGTTAATTTAAAAGGACATTTGAAGTGATTGTCTGAATTTGTGTCTGAAATACCGTTGGCAGTAGGCCCATGGCAACAGATACTGTCACCTTCTATCCAAAGAGAGATTAACGAGAGCTCTTGGTTTTACAGCCAAATCTCACGATGGTCTAAGCACCGGATGAAGATTAGCGTCCAACCACCACCCCCATATGCACCCTTAGAAAGCACCATGCGACTTACCAAGAACAGATAGGTTGCAATCTTTGAACATACATAGTTATCATAGTTATCTATCAAAACTCTTACTCCTAAAGCATTGTCAAAACAGCTAGAATAGTGTCTGTCTGACCGCGTCACTATTCTTCCGGCATTTTTGGTAGAAAAAGTCTCCAAGAGAATTCCTCACCATTTATTCGCACAGCTCAACCACTCATATAGAGCCAGACTAATGCCCGAGCCGACACAATCTAGTACCTACTCCTCACAGATCAACATCATCTATTTAACCCCGTGGGGTTAGACTAAGTCGACCTTTTAGTAGAGGACGATGCCGACACATTACACTCATCTAACTCCTACAGCAACTCTGCTATGGGGCCAACGGCACCCGAGGTGCCAGTTTTAAACTACTGGTTACACCTCGAAGCTCCATCCCGAAAGGCTTCACCTCTATCGTCTTTTGAACTCATGGAAGTTCCAGGTCACGCTGCATATAGTAACACATAAGTTCTATGGTGTAAAAAGCCAAAGATACGCCTAGGGAAAATCCAATTTACACCGGCTGGGGTCCCGGGGATTGGTACGCCCGTAATTTCGTAAGATATCCCCTTGAAAGGAGATCCAAAAACAATTGCTTCAATCGGGTTTACTTTTTTACATTTGCGCATGCACCAAACTATACTTTGAGAGTACAAAGGAGCGTGTTCCTTACTAGCCGGCTTTGCCAGAGGTATATAGGTCTATACCTTTGAAAGCACAATATAAATGTTTTTCAAATTTTAAATTAATATATAATAATATATGTATAATTATATGCTTTTACAATGTATATAAGATACTCGTATAAATTATATCGATTTCTATCGCATATATGTTCACATTTCGCTTATAGCAAACGTTCAGTGGAAAGCTAATAAAACTTAACAACTAATTACGCTCAATTGAACTACTTCATTCGTAATGGGCTACAATTTTTATTCTTCTTTTACAATAAACCTAGTAAGTATTTGCTATAACAAGAATAATGCTCTGAAAACTAACTTTTAAGATAACTCAGTGCGCCAGGATGGATCTCTTCAGCTAACACTGCATTTAGTCCTGCATAGCTTAACTTAGACGAACAGAATGGTCCTTATTAAAATAGAATCTACTAATTTGACTTCGCGACTGGCATACGACAAGCAGCTAAGCAAACTTAGCAACCAACCAGAGGACATAACCTGAATATTTTATATTATTTTATATACATAAAAAGGTTCGATATAAAATTAATTATTGTAAGCAAAGGTTGTGATTGTCAGTTGTATTTTATAGAAACAATTACAAGTTATTAATTTTTCCCTTTTGTCAAAATCTTACGTCACTTTCTCGGGAGTTGTATACCGTATCTTTAAAAAAAAAACATTTTTTAGCTCTCCTGAGAATTTGTAAATTTTTAATTAACTCCCTTAAAGGATCAAATGACATATGGTTTTCTTTTGTTGCAACAGAAATATAACTTAAAAATGCTTGTTTTACATAAAATAAATTTAGCTTTTCAACACTTTTTCTCAAGATCGTTATCAAGTAAAAACCACGTCAACATTCTCTCTACAGACTTCGAAAGAGCATTCGACCGTATTGGTGTTCATGTCATACTTCAACAGCTACAAGAATGGAAAATTGGCAAAAAGATGTACTCCGTTATTAAAAATTTCTTAAGCAACCGTAAATTTAAGGTAAGAGTAAACCACCAACAGTCCAACATTTTTCCGCTCCACAATGGTATACCCCAGGGGTCACCTCTATCAGTTACCCTGTTTATTATTGCTTTCAACACATTCAGCAAAATTATTTCCAGACATAAGCAAATCGAACATGCAATATACGCTGATGATGCCGTAATAAAGGGTGTTTTTTTAGAGGTATAGAACTTCGAATTGAAATAAAACACAAGAAAATCGTTTTAATGTCCATCAATTTGGCTTTATTGGAAGGATAATTTTATGCCATTAATGTTTAAATATGATTTCGGGCATGTGGCCGCCGCGGCTGGCTCGAATAAAGCCAATTCTACAGGTCCAATTTTCAACCACTTTTTCGAGCATATGGGGCCGTATGTTGGCAATAACGCCACGAATGTTGGCTTCCAAGTCCCATAACGTTTCTGGTTTGTTGGCGTAGACGAGCGACTTCACATATCCCCAAAGAAAATAATCCAATGGTGTCAAATCACACGATCTTGGTGGCCAATTGACAGGTCCATTCCGCGAAATTATGCGCTCATCGAATGTTTCCTTCAATAAATCGATTGTGACGTGCGCTGTGTGGCATGTAGCGCCGTCTTGTTGGAACCACAACTCATCCACATTCAAAATCTTCAAAATCTTCCATAAAGTTGATGGACAAAGCTCCAATTGCTGTGCACGGTGGCGAATCGATTCATTCGGGTCCTCTTCAACACTTTGCTCTACAGCGGCAATTGTTTCTTCGGTGCGCACTGTTCGACGTCTCTGCGGATGCGTATTATCACATAGAGTAAACGTAGTGCGAAAACGATCCATGGTTAACCGAATTAATTGCTCTGATGGACGATTATGTCGACCATAAAATGGACGGAGCTTGCGGTAAACTTCGCGAACTGAACCATTATTTTCGAAATAAATTTGCACGATTTGCAAGCGTTGTTCTTTTGTCAACCTGTTCATGATGAAATGGCAAACCAAACTAAATATTAATCACTTGACAGCTGACAAAATGGCCGCCAGTTAAAAAAGTGATACCAACTTAAAGTTCTATACCTCAATAAAAAACACCCATTATTTACAAAAATAAAGGACAATAACAAAGTAAAAGAAATTTTTTTGCAAATCCTTAGAGATATTAATAACTGGTGTCAATCATCAGGTGCGATACTGTCAATAGAAAAATGTAATATATTGCACATTTGCAACAAGCAAAACTGCAACACCTTCCATATTGAGTTCAATAATGCTACCATAAAGCAAGTCGATCATCTCCGTATATTAGGTGTTATCTTCGACAAGCGGCTCACATTCCAGAAACATTGTTTAGAATTGAGGAAAAACTTAAACTCAAGATTATATATTATAAAATATCTTACGTCAAAAAGTCTTAAAATACATATTAAAACAATGCTAAACATAACTCGGTCAATTGTGCTTTCCAAAATCTACTACGCTCTCCCCATTTACGGCTGGTGCGCACCGTCCCACATCAAGCTAATCCAAGGACCATATCACGCAGCAATTCGTCGAAGTACTGGTGCCTACTGCACAAGCCCAATCACTAATATCTTAGCCGAATCTGGATTTCCATCAGTTGTGGATAGAGTAAATTTGTTAACACGCAAGCTAATACCCAAACTTTTTATTTGCCGCAATAAAATTCTATTCGAAGAACTAAAAAAATCAATCAAACACAAAAGATCGTACAGAATTTCGTCTGTTATTGATAGATGCTTAAATTTCTCCCGCGATTTGAGTACAAAAACAAGCCCTATACTTGTCAAGCAAAATCTAGACCCGCCTTGGACACTTAAAGACTCATCGTTCATATTGAAAATGATAAGGCTCCCAAAAACTATTACTCCACCTATAATATATAAACAAGCATTCAATAGCATTATTGAGCTATATGTCAAAGAAAACTGGAATCTGCTATTTACCGATGGTTCTAAGTCACACGAATCTACAACTTTTGCTGTAGTCCAAACCGATAGTCAACTCGTTAAAAAATACGATTCTCCACTAATAAACGACATCCGACATATTCTTTCAACACACTCAAGTAGAATGAAATTAATGTGGGTCCCATCACATGTTGGTATCTCTGGTAATGAGCATGCAGATACGGCGGCTACAGAAGCCAAGCATAGACCTCTACTAGAATTCCAAACTTGGGAAGGCCGTGACATAACTAACGCTATCCTATCCCACACTAAATCCCTACGTCAGCATAAATGGACAGAGTACCAACATACCTACAAAAATTTCAATCCTGATGGCAATAAACCCATATACCCGAAAACCTGTCCCAGAAATGTAACCTCAACCATCGTTCGACTCAGGATTGGTCACTGTAAGTTCTCCAACAAGCACCTGCTGGAAAAATCAACTACCCCAATGTGTACCCTTTGCAACACACAACTGAACGTTTTACATGTTCTGGACGTGTGCATAAAGTACAATACATCCAGACAACACATCTTTGGATCAAATCGTCCTACCGATTTTCTAAAAAATATCTGTGATAATAATATAAAACTAATTTGGGAATTCATAACAAATAATAATCTACAACACCTAATATAACTTTACTACAAATTCCGGAGTCGAAAGCCACAGCAGCTAGTACTCCTTTCTATTCATATTCGTTACAATAATTGTATTTTGTAAGTAATAATAATAAATAAATAAATAAAAATAAAAATTTAGCTTTTCAATTGACAATAAATTGGCTCAATAAAAACATAAAAATGATTTCTTCTCTCAAGAGGTGCCTTTAATATGAAATGATAAAACAACTTTTTCTGCAATATTAACTCTATAAATACATTTTGGAGATATGCCTATTTGGCAATAAAGGAGCGATATTTATATATAACTAATATGGCATCAATAATTCAAAATCTATCTATAAAAATCAACACAAAAATCAGCAAAATTAAGCAATCAACTTGGGAGAAACAGCTTTTTTTATAATTAAAAAAACAAAAGACTTAAGCAAAGAACTCTAAATGTTTCCCTTGACTAAAAAAAGAAACAAACTAATCAAAAACTATTTTTCACACAAAAACACACTTTTTATATGTATCAGCAAATAAATAAACGTACACAAAAATATTTTTCTTTTCACTTAATAAAGATATTTTTCAAACAAAACTATTAACACGCTTTACCCAAATCAAATACAAACAAACATTCTAATATTCTTGTTAACAAACAAAACGAAAGACTTAAGGCCCAAACTTTATTTGGTAAGGAATTTTCATATTTTAAGCTACCAGATATTTTCTTTTTTTTTCTTAATTTATAACATTAGATCAACTCCAAAAGTAAAAAAAAACTAAAAATTTCCATGCTGTTATATGTTAATTAACCAAAAAAATAAAGAAACCAAGAAACAAGTATTGATATCGTTGCATGTCGCAGTAATCTAGAAAAAAGAATCTTTTTGCTTTGGTTTTTTGTTTTCAGAAGAAAAAGAAACCTGTCAGCATTCACTCAACCGTCGGACGTGCATTGTAACTTCACATTATGAAGTGACACCTTAAAAATTAATGGCCGATATATTTCATTTTTTGTGTTAACCAAAAAAATAAAAAAATAAAAAATAATCAAAACTAAGTATATAAATTATGTTGGAAAGGGCATCCATACTTGTAATAAGCAGCAGAAAAGAACACTCACGGCTGCCAAAGTTGTTTTATGGCAAGAGAGAAAAAAAGTTATAACAATAAAGAAAATGTTGTATTAAAAAAAATAATAATAATAATCACTATCACGTATTCCATTAATTACTGAGATGTGTATAATTAATTATATTACTGGTTTTTCTTATAAGAACAAGCCCGCCGCCTTTTTGTGTGAAAACTGATAAAACCAACACACAGTATTGAAACACTTTTTATTTTTATTGACATTATTATTATAAAGAAAAAAATTACAATGACACTTGATATCACTTAACATGGCCACAAAATGAACAAATAAATACATGAATAATGAATGTTCGAATTTATATATATTTAGTTATTAAAAAAAAAAGATTTGAAAAGTATTTGTTTTAAAAAATTTTAATTATTCATAATATTTGTAGAATACTTGTACATTCATTTAATTAGCAGCCATAATTTTAGTGATTTTATTAGTCACTTTGTGATTTTGAAGGTGAAAAAATTTTAATTTGTTATTAATTATTTAATGGCTATTTATTGCTGCTCTTTTTTTTTTTTTTTTTTTGTGATTTGGTTTCACAGGGCGGCGACTTTATGGCTTCAATTAATTAAGATACAAATTTTGTTGCATTAAATCACTTTTTTTATTACCTTTTTAAGCTTATGAATTTTTAATGAAGTGCAATTTTAAATATTTTTGTGTTAACATATTTTAATTTTATCTTTAGCACACTCCTTTTTTTTTTTTTGTTGTATATTAAACTGGTAGAAGAAATATTTGCTTGTATGTGTACTTTTAACTTTTTTTATTCACTTTAACAACCAGCACCAAACAAACAAACAGAAAAATATTGTTTGTATACTTTTTATATTTGTATATTAAGAAAAAACGTGTTTTTACTAAGCAAAAAAGGAAAAAAAATAAATATTGTTGCCTTTTTTTTTTTTTTTTTTTTTGGTTGCAAACTTGTACACTTTTAGTTACATATTTTTTTCCACTACAATATATTATTAGAAATATGCCTTTAAGGTTTTGTGCAAAACTTTTCCTTTGTTGTTCACTACACTAAGCTTTCGTATTTAATTTTATTTTTTCAATTATTTTTAATTTTCATTACTGCTTAGCTTTCAATTTGTTAAGACTTCTTTTTATTTATTTATTCCTTTTTTAAGATGTTTCAACAAATTCTTTTCAAAAAAAAAAATATTTCACACACGTTAGCGCGCCGTAGTACAAAAGATTTTTTTTTTAATAAAGCGAAAGCAAAATAAAATCCTTCATCCGCATTATATGAGTGTTTAAAATCACGTTCGTTAAGAAACTGGAGAGCTGGTATGGCAAAATAGTGCTGCATTGTGCAAACGACACACAATTTTGAACAAGCAGTAGTGTCAACTTAGCGTTTTTTGGCATTAGTTGAATGAGAACAAATTTCTTGTTCTTTTGAGAGTGAGGAATGCTTATGCCCTAATTCAGTAAGAAGATTTAGGACGTTTTTGTTTGAAAATGCTTCTGAGTTCTTGTCTTTGAATTCTCTAAATTATATTCTTCAAAAATGGTTGTTGCCTTTGATAATGAAATATATAAATATTATTGCCATGTTTTTAAAACATAAAAATTCAATTAATGCATTATACAATAGTTTGAAAAATATATGAAAAATATGTGTTGGATATAATGTTTGGAACAAAATCATAAAGCAAATACACGAACCTTTTAGCAGAGACAATATATAATAATTCCTTTAAAGAATCAGAACTGCTTCTTTTTTTCGTCCATAGACAAGACGATACAATCGCCGAACAGAATTAAGGCATTACGCGTGAGGTGCAGGCAGTAGTAAATAACTATTAACTTTTCAAAAAATTACAACTTATACTGGTGATTGTAGTTAGAATAGCAGCGGAACCACATCCGCTATTTATATTTCTGCAAGTCTTGCAGTGACTTAATCTGCCATTTTTAAAAATGGGCGCGGCCACACCCATTGAAACTTAACACATTTTTCATGGAGTACAACCATACCTTTTTCTAATTTTATACACACCTAAATCTCTTGTAATGACATTTAAAAAAGTGGGCAGAGCCACACCCCTCAAAGTTTTACATTTTCTATCTGCACATTTAATAGACCGACATAAGTTTACAATTATATTAGTCTCTTGCTATGATACAAATATATATTCGGATAAGAAGAGATCACCCCATGATCTTAGAAACATTATCAGTGCTGCCAGACTTTATTTTCAGCTATACGTTTAAGAGCTAATAAATCAGTCAAAGTTTAAACGCTGGTTTAGTTAAACTAAACTCAAATTTATATGTAGTTTAAACTCAACAGGAGTAAATCAGTGAACCATACCTTAATGTGTAGTTTAAAAAATAATAATGTGGCAGCACTAGAGTAAATGTCAAAAAACAGCTGTTTTGCAGCAGGCTATCAATTCTTCGGAAATCTAAGTGGTAACACATGCGACAAATGAAGACTTTTGGAGAAACACACGGACCGAACAATATAGGGTCGATAGTACCTACAAAGGGCAATAAGACCATATACTCTGCTTAATAAGTTTTGTGACCAATTTTTTTATTGCCCTCCAAATATTCTAAAAATCAGTGAGCTCTCAAAAAAAAAAATAGTGTCAAAAGATTTTGTCTAACAAATTCAGATTTGATGATACTAGTTACCCATGTATCGCAAAAGTATAGCTCAGAGTCCGTTAGTCCTTAAAAAAAAATTTTTTTTCACTTTTTTGCAAGAATATAGAAAAATAATTTTCTACACTTTTTCAGATTAACTTGCAGGGACTCCTTTTTTTTAACCGACTTCAAAAAAAAAAAAGGGGAGGTAATCAATTCGTCTTTATAACTCGGTACAATTTAGTGCGATTGTAAAATTTTTTTTTTGTCTGAGAGGGTAAGCTTTCCCCATTGTTCCAATTGAAAAAAGTGGGCGGGAACGCGCCCACAAATATTTAAAAATTAATTTTACGATATTCTATTTGTTTGATTGCTGCGAAACCTATCAAACGCCTTTGGTTCTTGTAATTAATGTAATTTGAAAGTTTACAAAAATGGGCGGGATTACGCCCATTAACATTTATTATAATATTTCACGCGGTTCTAGTAAACCGATTTTTACGAAACTTGCCACACATCTTGAGCTCTAAAATAGACACAATCCCCCATTCAAAAATAAATAAAAAATAAAAAATGGGCGGAGTCACACCTATTAAAATTTAATATTTTATTTTAAGTGGTTCTATTTCTATTTAAAAAAATGGGCGGAGGCACGCCCATTCATATATAATTTCATATTTAGATTTGATATTAAAATAAGAAGTCTCATTAAAGAATTAATAGACAACACAGAATCTAGAAGAAGAGTATTAAAAAATATACATACGAGTACGTTTGTAAAGGGTGTTTTTTATAGAGGGACATAAGTTTGAATCATAATAAAACAAGGAGATATATTTTAAACATCATTGAAACTGGCTTTATAGGAAAGAAAATTTCATGAAATTAATATTTAAATATGATTTCTGTCATGTGGCTGCAACGGCTGGCGCGTAGAAGGCGCAGTCTGGAACAACAATTTTCAACAACTTTTCGCAGCATTTGCGACCGTATTTCGCAGATAACGCTTCGAAAGTTGATATTAAGGATAAAAATTGCAATAACAAACAACGTTTTTTAGAATAGGCAAAGCATCTTTGAGCAAATAATAGGAAATTAAATTATTTTATATAAAAAGGTGCGAAAAGTATACATATCAGTGATCGGCAATGAATCGTTTTTTCGCTATTAATGAAATTTTAAATATAAGTGAGTAGACATCATTTAAACTCCACTACTCTGATATAAGTACACTCACGATGACATTGATTTATAAGTATAGGTTGAAATAAATATGAATGCGACGTCGACATCATAGTCATGCCACACTCACACTCATAAATCAGCTCAGTTTGATTTCTAATTTCAGGAAAATCCTTATACTACTCACATTGAGTCAGCTCATTCAACTCAAGCATGTCTGTTTATTTAAAAGTTTAGTCATTAAACAGTTTGCAAATAGTATACAATAGTAGTAAATTGAAATTTTTTTCTCAATTCCTGCAAAAAAAAAATAAGCAGCAGAAAAGCACATAACCTCATAATGAGAACTTTAATGTTCGTATGCGAAGTTCGTCCGTAGGCATTGAGTTAAGGAGAGTCGAAATCAACAACGTCATAAATGTTGCTAAGTATGAGTATGAGTTCGATGCGCACTTCAAACTTTCGAGTGAATATGATTCACAGAGAACATTGCAATAAGTATGAGTGCGCATAAGTACAAGAAATTATAAGTCATGATTCAACTCTGCTCATTTTTTCACTACTCATTGCTGTTCTCTGATACATATTTTGCTAGAATATAATCTGTCACTATTAAGTGTTACATTTATTCATATTCCTATATTTTTAAGTTTGCTATTTTCAAACAATTCCACTCTTATTAGCAACACTTGCACACTGTTTGTATTTATATGCTCTTTATGGAGTTTGCGGCAAGTCAGGCAGTCAACCAGCCATCCAGCCATCCAGCCATCTAGCCATCCAGCGAGCTGGCAGGCAAAGCAAAAGTTGCTTGGCCCAAAGTTGTTCGACAAGATCATTTACAATTACAATGTATCTCACCATAAGTGGCAACTTGTTTTGAGCATGACAATTGCTTCGTGTTAAAGACATCAGAACAAATATTTTGTCTAACCAGATATTTAAAACTCTCCAATAGAGCGCGAGACACTTAAGGACAGAGAATAAATAAGAAAAACAGTTTAAAAATATTTAACTGGCGGCGCGGCGCTCTCCTTCGTTCGCTCTATCTCGGTCTCTGGAAGTAAGACCAACTAAAGAAAACAAAACAAAACAAAATAAAACAAAAAGAGAAAAGTATAAAAACATAAATGGACAAGTGTTTTTATGTTGAAAAACATGATGATGATCGATTTGAATAAGGTGGTAACACTTTACATTTATTTTGACTATGATTAGTCTTAGACCATTACAATAACTTTTAACAAGATTAACAGTAATAATGATTTTGTAGTGCTTCCATATAACGTACGAATGTGAGTATCTACATCTATAAATGTATGTACTCGTATGTATGTCTGAATGAATGTTGAACGGAAAATTTCATTTTGTTTTTCTTCTCTAAATACCGAAAAAGAATTTCTTCTGGGTAAATAAATTACTAGAAATTTTCCAATTTTAAACTGGTTTTTCTGATGGGGGGGGGAAATTGAGTTGGAATTTATTTTTAACAATAATACAGCAAAACAATTATATATATAAGCTTAAGCTGATGCCGATGGTTTTTTTTTTTCTTTCTTCAAAATTGTTAAATAATTTACATTCATGTCTATATTCATTTACATTTTTTAAGATAAAAATGTCATTAAATATTTAAAAAATTGTGTAAATTAAGTAAACAAATATTTTAAGAAACGATTTAAAGTTTAACATATCAATTGTGGTTTCTTTGAAAATCATTTAAATTCAATTCAACTGGAAATATTAGACTCCAGAAAATATCTCAAAAGCTCTTGTGGGAGGCTTTAAGCCAACAGGGTTGTATTGTGTGTGCATCTCAAGAAAAATCGATCAATCAAATTTGATTTTTTTAACCAAATTTTATAAAAGAAAAATGTTTTAAGATTTTTTATCCTAATTTTATTTTTGATTCCAATCAATCCATTTTGCCGCATAAAAATTTGACTTGAGAAGCAAAAAAAAAGCCAAAATATTTATTTAGGTTAAAAATAAATAAAAAATTATAAATAAAAAATTTTATATAAAAAGTGTATATAAAAAAATTATATATAAAAAATTTTGTTTGTTGCTAATTTATTTTTTTAAATATTTTTTTAAGTTTTATGAATTTTGAAAGACTTTAAAATCGAACTATTTTTTTATATCCTTAACCAAAAATGGTGATATATATATATTTGTCATTCTGTTTGTAATTTCCACAATATTAATAAGCGACCCATAAATTATATATATTCTGGATCCTTATGCATAGGGAAGACGAATTAGCGATGTCCGTCTGTCTGTACATGAAATCGGTTTTCCGAAGCTCCCAGAAAAGCTAGAGACTGCGTTCTTGGACTGGTGTATCAGAAATGGTCCAAAATAGATTGGTATTGAAAATCAGTAAAAATCGAGCACACGATTGCAGAGCTGGAAAACTTAAACTTTATTTTGCCATATAAAAGTAACTACCGAAAACTAATTTTTATTTATTTTTAATACATAAACTTATTTTATACTTCAGTACGAATAAAATTGGTATTGCAAAAATAAAAAAAATTAAACAGACGTTTACAGGGTTGGAAAACGTTAACTTTTTTTGTTATATAAAAGTAACTTACTAAAACTAATTTTTCTTTTTTTTCTCTGAATTAAACATATCTTATATTCATAAAAAAGGGATCAGAAAAATAAAAAATAATATATATGTATAAATTATATATATTTTATGTTTTGGAAAGAAAAAGTTGGTGTACAAAATTATAACACCACATCTCCAGACCTGGAAACTTTTAACTTTTTTTCAGGATATTAAAGTAACTACATAAAACAATCTTTTTTAATTTCCTTTTTTCTTTGTTCACTTAACATACTTTGGGGAATCAGAAAAAATCTAAAAGGATAATTCCAGGGTTGGAAAATTATTTTTTTTTATAAAAGTAACTAGGTCAAATTATTTTTTTTTTTTTTTTTGTTAAACTGTAAGAGTTACGAACCTGAAATTTGAACAGAGTGTGTAGAACTTTGGCCGTTACAGCAACAAATGCATGAGAGTTAAAAATTAAAGGGTGTTCCTACAACAATTAACACTAAAATTTAAAAAAAAATTAATTAAAGGGTGTTCTATCAGTTAATGTAATTTTGGATATGTAATTTGGACAACTTGCTGTATCTTGGAAACCGTAAGAGCTAAACTCTTGAAATTTTCAAAAACAGTAAAACTAAAACTCCCAAAATTAGAAATCGCCAAACCGAAAAAAATCGCCTATAACAAAAAAATCGCCAAAACGAAAAAAAGCACCAAATTAAAAAAAATTCTAAAACTAAAAGAAATCGCGTAAGACGGGGAAAATCGTCAAAATGAAAAAAAAACGCCAAAGTTAAAAAAAAATGCCAAAATAAAAATAAAAAAACCCCGAAAACCGAAAAAATCGCCAAAACGAGAAAAAAAACGACAAAACTAAAAAAAATCGTTTTAACTGAAAAAACACCATATTAAAAACTCCTGAAAAACGAACGTACGGAACCTTTCGTGAGCGGGTCAAAGTCGAACTTTACTGAATTTATTTAATTTCCAAGCGACTTTTTCCATTTTAGTCTTTTATTTTCTTTTCGGTGATTTTTTTTATTTTAAGAATTTTTTTTTGTTCTGGCGGTTTTTCGTTTTTGCGATTTTCTGGTTTGATTTGAGTATGAATGGTTAAGCATTAACCACTACTGAGGTTTTTTTAACGATTTTTTTTTAATATTGAAATTTTTTGGCGGTTTATAGTTTGTGCGATTTTTGGATTTCAAGCACCTAAGCGATTTTTTGTTTTATTTTTTTTTTTTCATCCTTTTAGTTTGAGCACATTTTTTCATAATTTTTTCATCGATCTTTCGTGATTTTTCGATCTTACCGATTTTATTAATTTATTTGTTTTAGTTTTTGGCGGTTTTAAAGATTTCTTCTGGGTTTCAACAGCCTTTGACATTTTTGACGGTTAAAGCGTTTAAAGTATTTTTGAAAATTTTTTTTTTAATTTTTGGCGACATTTTTCATTTTGCACTAATGTTTCCTTATTTAGACATTTTTTACTTTTTCAAAATTTTTTTTGTTTTGACGATTTTTTGTGTTTAACAATTTTTCTGCAGTTTTTTTCTCCCTTATTGCTTGTTTTCTATTTAAAAGAAAATCATTTACGGACTTGTATTGTAAATTAGTAACTAACTATTTAAACCAGTGGTGGCCAAAACATACAGTATTTTGTTATTTGTTTGCATATGTGCTTCGTAAGTCTTACACACAGTGTACATGTGATGATTTAAAAAAAACAGCCTATGCTCGCAATTGTAGGAACTTTAAAGAATGGTCATTACCGATTTAAGCACATGGAACAATCAAAAAAATTACACCGATTAAACAAAAAATTTTATTTAACATTTTTTTTAATCATGTTAAAATCATTGGAAGTAATCTGAACTTGACTTAACTTCTTTTTGTAACTGGCTAAATTTGGCGTGTTTGAAAGATTTGTGAAATTATTCACATTCATGCTTTAGTTTTTACATATTCGACAACAATAATAAAAATAAAATACCAAACTTTTTCTATGACTCTAATACTCAATTGTATGCTCTCTTTAAAACACATTTTTGTTTGCAGACCTGTTATCACATTTGTTACATTTGTGAACTCTATACTTTACAACAGTAATCGGCAATGAATCGTTTTTTTTTTTTTGCTATTCATAGTGACACATGAAATTTTAAATATAAGTGAGTAGATATCAGTTAAACTCAACTACTCTGATTTAAGCATACTTACGATGATATTGATTTATAAGTATAGGTTGAAATAAATATAAATGCGACTTCGACATCATAATCATACCACACTCACACTCATAAATCACCTCAGTTTGATTTCTTAAATCAGGAAAATACTTATACTACTCACATTGATTCACCTCACTCAACTCATGCATGTATGTTTATTTAAAAGTTTAGTCGTTAAACAGTTTGCAAGTAGTATAAAATAGTATTAAATAGGGTTGTTTTTCAATTCCTGCAAAATAAAACACATAATCACATAATGAGAACCTTAATGTTCGTAAGCGAAGTTGGCATTGCGAATCATACTTATTTTGCATAGTCTATAGGAATTGAGTTAAGGAAAGTCGAAATTAACAAGGTCATAAATGTTGCTAAGTATGAGTTCTATGCGCACTTCAAACTTTCGAGTGAATATGATTCATAGACAACATTGCAATAAGTATGAGTGCGCATAATTACAACATATTATAAGTCATGATTCAACTCTACTCTAGAGTTGTGTCCAACACCTCTTTTTCAACTAGTTTGATAGCATTCGAATCAAAAGTTGTTTCAAACCCATTTAATTTACACTGACGCTTTTGATCGAACTTGTGTCTAACAGCTCATTTTAGTTGAAAAGAGCTGTTGGAAACAACTCTACTCTACTCACTTTTTCACTACTCATTGCTCTTCTCTGCTTTACAACAGTTTGTTGTTTGATATTATTTTTATGTTTTAGAGACAACTCATTTAAAGTTGTAAATTTTTCACTTATTTGGATATTTGTTTACTCTTTCAGTAACAAAAACGCATATACAAATAATTACTAAATTATTAAAAACAAGAGCGTTTGTATGTTTCTAAAACTAGTATCAATATGAACATTTAGAGGCTTTTGCATGAGGTTTTACATTAAAATGTAATAAATGTATCCTTTCTTGTTGTGTAAATTGCTTTCTAGTTGCGAGTATCTTATAATACAAACTTTTTTCACTTCATTAGTTTTATGTTATTTTTAAAATTATTTTTTATTTTTTCTTTTAACTTTGATTTAGGAGATCTTGCTCAGGTTTTCTCCCTATTATTTTACGTTTAGTCATAGTAATAAATAGCTAAAATTGTCAACAGTAAAAATTAAAAACAAACACAAACTAAAACTAAAACTACAACAAAGTGAGAGAGTTGCACATAATTTATTACTCCCCAGAGAATGTTTATGTTACAATTTAAAATAAAAGCTAAAACAACAAGAGTATTAAAAAATGAAGCTGGAAAAAATATAAAAAAAAATTTAAAATTGTCAGGATGTTTTTAGTGAAAACTAATGCAAGTGCTGCTGCTATTAGAGCAAGCCAACAAAACAAAAACGCACATTTACTCGTAGTTTAGTTTGTGTCTTGTGCACGTTAATTTAAGGCAAAAATAAAAACAGTCATATTACATGTTATGGCCTTTATTTTTTTTTTTTTTTTTTTTTGTTATTTATATAAAGAGAGTTTCTAGAAAAACGATCTCATAAAAAAGCCATCTTTCATTGCTCATTTTGCGCGAAGAAATATGATAAAGAAGAAAAAAAAATTACCAATAAGAACAATAAACAGAGCAGCATCAGAGCACAGAGACATAAAATAAAAATAAAATCAAAACAATAAAAGCAACACCATTACTAAACAACGACTATAATACAAAAACAATAATAACAACAACAATAATAAAACAACTCCAACATTACCAACTAATGCACCACCAGCATATACACACATGCCAATTACAGTGCCAGAGCAAACAACAAAAACAGAAGGAATTCTTTTGTGGAAGATACAAATACCAACAACCAACAATAATAAAAAAAAATATATAAAAACTGGTTTCAAATTAATATGATCACTACACTTTACTACTACGTTCTTAAACAGGTAATAGCAACAGCAACAGCAGTGTAAACTGCAGCTACAACTTGGCTGCATGTTTCCCTACAATAGGCTTTAGTGGCAGATATTAAAAAGACGTGCTATAAAAACCAAAGACTTATGCTTACAGAAGAAATTGTTCTTCAACTAAAAATAAAAATAATCAATTAAACATTTCATTGAGTCTATTGAAATTTTGTTTACAAATTTAATTGGGTCAATTAAACTTTTGTTCAAACATTTAATTGAGTTAATTAAAATTTCGCTAAAAATTTAATTGAGTTAATAATATTTTTGTTTAAAATGTTGATTGAGTAAATTAAACGTTTGTTTAAACATTTAATTGAGTCAATCAAACTTTTGTTTGAAACTTTCTTTAGCTAAAAGTTTAATTAAAAATTTAATTGAGTTAATCAAACTTTTGTTTGAATTTTTTTTACTATTAATTAAAAAAAATTCAGTAAAGTGCGACTTTGACTCGCGCACGAAGGGTCCCCGTACGTTGGGCTTTGAGCATTTTTTTAATATGGTGTTTTTGACGCTTTTTGAGCTGAAACGATTTTTTTTTTGTTTTTTTGGCTATTTTTTCGCGTTTTGGCGTTTTTTTCATTTCGGCGATTTTTTTCATTTTGGCGATTTTTTTTTTATTTTGGTTATTTTTTTTTTCATTTTGGCGATTTTTCCCGGTTTTCGCGATTTATAATAGTTCTATAAATTTTTTTAGTTTTGCGATTTTTTTTTTTGGTTTTTGGGGATTTTTTTTAGTTTTTCGATTTTATAGTTTTGGGATTTTTTAGTTTTACCGTTTTTGAAAATTTCAAGAGTTTGGCTCTTACGGTTTCCAAGATACAGTAAAATTGCATTAACTGATAGAACACCCTTTAATTTAGATTTTTTTTTTAATTTTAGTGTTCATTTTTGTAGTCTGTATAAAAATACAATAAAGCTAAATTTACACGATTGAAATTTTCTTCAAAATTTCTTTTCAAAATGCTTTAAACTCGTGTAAACAGCAAAATTTTAAAGAAAGAGTTCAAACCATTTTGAAGAGCAATTTTGAAGAAAATTTCAATCGTGTAATTCTAGCTTAACTTTACAAATTTCAAGTGTCTATATACAATATAGACCTGCACAAGACTATTTATAAGACCTTTCAAGACATGCGACATTTTTTAAACGCTTTACTACAGCGAAATATTCTAAAACAAACGCTAAACAACACTGTTGGCAAGAATTATTTTTGAGTTATTTGTCTTGCCAATAGTGTTTTTTAGCGTTTGTTTTAGAATATTTTGCTGTAGTAAAGCGTTTAAAAAATGTCGCATGTCTTGAAAGGTCTTATAAATAGTCTTGTGCAGGACTTTAATATACAAACAATTGTATGTATATTGCATGGGATTTTAGCATTTTTCGTTGCTCGTTTTGGAACACCCTTTAATTTTTAGTATTTTTTTGTTGTAGCGGCCAAGGTTTTACACACTATGTCCAAATTTCAGGTCCGTACCTCTTACGGTTCTCGAAGAAATAGCCTGTGACGGACAGACAGACAGGCAGACAGACAGACAGACAGACAGACAGACAGACAGACGGACAGACGTGCAGCTTAGCGAAAACAATAGGGTTCCTTTTCACCATTGGTGTACGGGACCCTAAAAATCAAATTGAGTCAATTACACTTTTGTTTGAAAATTTTCTTGGCTAAAAATTTAATTAAAAATTTAATTTATTCAATCAAACTTTTTTTTAAACAATTAAAAAGTTTAATTGACACAATGTAATTTTTAATTGAATTTTAATGTTGTTTTTCTTTTCTCGAATGAAGCAGTTGTTTTTGTTGTTGTTGTTTTTGTTGTTGTTGTTGTTTTTGTTGTTGTTGTTGTTGTTTTAGGGGGGAAAATCTTGTGCAAAATGTAAGAAATTTTTAAAGATTTTAGAAATGTTGATAAAGAATGTAAATAATGCAACTACGTGTATTTTCTCAGAGGGCGAAAATAAGCAGAAGAAAACGTTTACTTTCGTTTTATTTTTTGCTTTTGAATTGTATTATAAAAACGTATAATGTAGTGATGTTTGATGGCGCTTCCAACATTCGAATAAATTCGCTTCAAATTAAACATTTATTTTATTATTCTCAAAGTTCTTTTCTTTATTGTGATGTTGTGCTTTTGTATCTTCCTTGTCATCCCATAGTTTGTTGTTATTCCTATAATTCTTAGTGATATTTTTGTTATTGTGCTTTTATTTTTCAGCATCATTCGTATTTAAAGAATTCAAAAACAACCAAACAAGTACAAAATAATAACAATTTTTACTCTCTCACGTGGGCAATTGTACTCGTACAAAGCGAACACGTAAATTTAAGCCGAAAGAAATTCAAAAACAATTTTTAGATTTTCCATTTACAGGGCTAAACTCTTTTGCTGCCAGCTCTCTTCCTGTATACATATATCGCACACTAAATCATAAAGAGCCACAATTTAAAAAATTTCAGATGCTGAGTAGTTGCAAACAACTGTTGATACTGTACAAATGATGTAAGTATGTGACATAAAAACAAGAGTAACGATATTTTATATTCCTCAAGAAGAATGTATTGCAAAAGAAATTGTTGAGGACGTTATAGATTTCTTCAATTAACGGTTTTATAAAAAAAGAAAAGGCACTTTTATAATTTTGAGTTGTGACTCTTTATGATTTAGTGTGCGATATGTTTATAAACATATATTTACTAATACATATGCTAATTCTTATAGGCATGGCTTGCCCACATACATACATACATACATACATAACTCTCTCAATATCCCCACCAATAGTTCAGTTTAATCACACGCAATTTGAAAAGGAAAAATACGTTGAGAACGAGGCAAACAAATCGAAATAATTGTTATTTGGGAATTGGGAAAATGAAGAAAAATTGTTTCTATTTTACCTGTTGGAAAATGTCTTTTTATATACGTAATATATCATTGTGTTGTGTTTGTCGCTGGTGTCATTATTGTTATTTTTTATTTTAGTTGTTCAAATGTACATTATGTACATATGAATATAATCAACAGATCCGCTGCCGGGTTAAAGTATTCTGTTTACCTCAAAAGAAGAACAAAAGAAACCATTGAGCAGTGCGTTAAACAATTTGTGACAGACTTAAGAAATAATGAAAGAAACACAAGCAAGCACAGATGTATACTAGTTTTCTTCAAAATCAACTATAAACAGTGGGTTTACTTGAAAATAATTTTGTATACATTTTTAGTTTAGGCACAGCAAAAAGAGAAGTTTTAAATAATTTAATAACAGCCAATAATTGAAGTCTAGGTGTAGGGCAAATTCCAATAATTTTAACATAATACACTTTTACCTGCTGGAATTTTTTCCTTATTTATGTTCTTTAAATAGAAAGTCATAAGGAATGGTTTCTGATGATGGACTTTTTCATCCAGAGGAAATTAACTGATTTGGACTGAAGTCAATAAATTACTTTAAAAACGCCCTAGCTTTATTAAACTCGAAAAAGTATTAAGCAGTAACAAATAGTTTACAAACTTCAAATATTTATATATGTATTAGTGAAAAAGGACTTCATACCCCTGTTGGCGTACTTTAAAGTTAATAAAAACTACCCAAAATTTTAATGATCGTCATTAAATAATATTTAAAAATGATATAAAGCACAGATTTCTATAAAAAAAAATTTATGGATTTGGAAAAACTAATATTTTTAGCCATTTATTTAAATTTCGTTTAGGATGTATGGAAAAATATTCGTATTCGTATTCGCCTGAATTTGGCGAATACAATTCGAATACGAATACGAATATTCGTGCATCACTAATATGAATATATATATACATATATGCATTTTAGCTTAGAAATATTAAATAAATCTTAAAAAACTGCAACAAATATTAAGTAAATTTATATTAATCGAGACTAGTACAACTCTAAATAAAAATTTTGCAAAACAGAAAATGAATAGTGATACTTACAAATGTGTTTGCCAAAGGTAAATCAATAATTGTATACACAATCAATTCTCATATTCCATTTCATAGAAATTTAAGTTAAATAGCTGATGTTAATAATAATCTCTACCCCAGTAGATAGACATGGGTGCTGATGAAGTGCGTGGCTGCACAGAAAAATATCGGTATTTCCCCCAGCTAATAAAGTCTAGTTTAATTTTTCTTCTCTTCTTTAGATACTCACATTAATTAATAAAAATATTTCATTCAATAAGAATTGAAATTACTGAACTCAAGCCTGATTAAGAAATTATTTCTGATTAAAATTCACTACAGTTCAATTAAATCCAAAAAATGTCTCATTTAATTCATCATGGGAACGTGGCAAAAATATGTTCACTTAGCGATAACTGTTCACTTGGCTATCACTGCTTCAGAGTGCTGAAAAGCGAAGTCAACTGTAGAAAGCAAAAACAAAGTAACATAAAGCCACTACAATAATACTTATATGTATGTACCGATGGTGCATCGAATAAGGAAAAATAATTAATGTGATGATCGTAAAAGATAAGTAAGAATAGTTAAACATACATAGGTAGAGTGATATAACTTCGTGCTAACCTAAATAGAAAATGGAAAAACAGAAAATGAATAGTGATACTTACAAATGTGTTTGCCAAAGGTAAATCAAAAATTGTATACACAATCAATTCTCATATTCCATTTCATAGAAATTTAAGTTAAATAGCTGATGTTAATAATAATCTCTACCCCAGTAGATAGACATGGGTGCTGATGAAGTGGGTGGCTGCACAGAAAAATATCGGTATTTCCCCCAGCTAATAAAGTCTAGTTTAATTTTTCGTCTCTTCTTTAGATACTCACATTAATTAATAAAAATATTTCATTCAATAAGAATTGAAATTACTGAACTCAAGTCTGATTAAGAATTTTATAATTTGTTCAAACGGAATCTGGTAAATATCTCGATCGAAAAAATATTTGACTCGAACCACTTTCATAATTAAATAATTATAATTATGAATTTTATTATAAACCAAATGAGAATTTTATCATATATTATTGTAGCATATGCATTTTATTATAAACCAAATGAGAATTTTATCATATATTATTGTAAACAGCAGTATACAGACATGCTTCTTGTTGGGTTATTTGAAAGTGCATTAAGAACCCAAAAATTTCCACTTATTGATAGATTTTAGGTCAGGGAAATAGGATAGGTTAGCTTAGGTTAGGTTAGGTTAGGTTGAAAATAGGAAGCTTAGTGGCTCCGGGGACATGCACATAAGGCAGTATAGGTATGTTGTGCACTCTCATATAAATTAACAAACGAAGCGCACGTTTATAGGAAATCAGTATCGTTCACGTAGTTCCTCAGGATGTTCCAGTCAATACATCTAAGGTGTGTAATGTCCGGTAAGGTTTCATCCCCAAAATAACGGGATCTTGGCTGGGCGAAAGCTGGACAATAACAAAGGAAGTGCTCCATTATCTCCATGTCCCCCATGTGTGCCCTGCATTCATTGCCATTCGTGGCTCCAATCATATACAAATGCCCTCGTAAGATGCCGTTCCATACAAGATGGATGTTGCCATGTACCGCGTAATCGTTTATCATATTTCTGCAATCTAAAACGGTCTTAGAGTTTGCTCTTTCGGCTATGATTACCCTAATAGCCGCCTTACTTTCGGTAAATATATTGACCTCTGTGGGTCTAATATTTACACTGATCCATTTTAAAGCCTCCGTGATCACACGAAGCTCCGCCTGGAAGACTGTATTATGGTCAGACAATCGGAGGTAAATCTCGGACTCCGGTTCTTCTAAGAAGAAACCTAGGCCAGTTGATTCCTCTAGCTTCGAGCCACCCGTGTAGCAGCAAACTCCCACGAGTGTTTGTGCTAGGATTCAATTGACCCGATCGGATACTTCCAAAGTCTGGTCGTATCCGTTCAGTGACGTTCATATGTTCTGATGGTGTGGTATGTTGTCTTTTCCGATCAGGTCAGGGAAATAACATTCCTTAAAAAAACTGGAATTTTTGTAGGCAATAAAACAACAAGTACATTCAAAATTAATTATTACTTTTAACGCCCGACCAAAAAAGGGGTGTTATAAGTTTGTAGTAGGGATGTAACGAATACCAGTTTAGCGAATGCGAATGCGAAAACGAATAATACATTTTAATTTTTGCGAAAGCGAATGCGAAAGCGAAAGCGAAAGCGAATGCAAACACATATTACAATACGTTAAAAAAATCATATGAAAATAAATTTGTCCAAGAACATGAAGTTGTGTTGTATACATAGATCTACTTGAGTCTTGAATTCAGCAAATATTTATTAATTTATTAGAAATAAAAATTGTTAAGCTGAAAGATACATGAAATCATATTAAAATAAGTATAGATAATAATTAAAAATAAATTTACAGAATGTTAGGCAATCAACCCATTCGTATTTTGGCCCTAAGACCTTGTACTAAGTTCAACATTTCCTGTAAAATGCTACCAGAATACATATTAAGAAAAATTGGAATGAATTGTTCATGAAATTTTTTTGCAGAAGTAGCACTCTGTTCATGTAGGTAAAAACATGAAACATATCTTCAGCATTTTAAGTTTTCATGCGAAATAATATGAATGGCAGTTGTTTCCCAAAAAATTTACAACAAAGAAGGATTAGTTAATATTTCTTCATTTCCAATTTTTTGTACGAAGTAATGAATGGTGTTTTCCATTTTTTCAAAAGTTTTAACAGACTAGTCTTAAGTAGAAACTATTTTCGCACAAACACATTTTCTTTTTCAAAAACTGAAAAATATTGCCAATATTTTTGTCTTTAGTATTCGCTTTAAATATTCGCATACATTTTAGCGAATGCAAATAGCAAAAGTAAGCGAATTATTTGCGAATGCGAAAGCGAATGCGAACATTCGTTACATCCCTAGTTTGTAGTGTGTGTCTATGTATCGGTGTATCTGTGTGTCTGTACGAGTCCATGTAAAGACCAAGCGGCTAGAACGATTTTGATTTAGCTTTTTCTGTTTGAAAGGTGACTTGATCGAGAAGGTTATAGCTATGTTTTAAGAAAAATGGTCCAGCCGTTTAGATGATATCACATCTTTTCTAAATGTATTCGGGGGTTTTTTAAATTTTTAAATTTTGTTATTTATATTTACAATATTTTGTTCAAAGTTTTTCATTAAGGGCGCTTCAATAAGTCTGCGACCTTTTGAACTTCCCATCTCTTAAGCGCAAAGGCAAGTCCTGTTGACAACAACAGTCAACTGACAGTTTACTTCTGTCAAAAATTTGGACAAGCTTTCGTTTGACAGCCACTGCGTAATTTGACAAGTAAATGGAAAAGGTAATATTTATGTGCTTATTAAGCATTATTTATTGCAGAAAAAATCCATCATTCAAAACAAGGCCAAGTTCAAATGGTAACAAACAAGTGGATAAAGAAATATTACATACCAAAAAAAAAACAATTTCCCAAGCAAATAAGTAAATTCAGCTCAAGATTATTTTCTAATAAATTTTTCTATCCAACCCACTGTTCAACGACAAAAAAAGACATTGTAAATTGATCTGTTTGACATTCATTATCATAACAATAGAAATTCTTACATAAAGTTTTAGTTATCTTCTAATTTTTTTTTGTCTATGTATCTCTCTCTCTCTTTTATACTCACTCAATCTATGCTGCGTATGTAGAAAAAAAACATCAAATATATTTTAATTTTAATGATTAAATTACAACAAATACAAGCAAACAACTTTTTTATTAAAAAAATAACTAAATAAATGAAAAAAAAAACCTTTTCGGTAACAGTGAGTGGTGGTGTTTGTTATAAAAAAAATATGTTTTATTGGATTCTTGAAGAAGGAAACATACAAAAAAAATTAAATTGTATTGGGGAAATATTTATATACCTGAATAACAAGTTTTTTACTTAAGTCTTTTGTGTTTGGTTGAGATGAATTTTTAAATTACTCAAATAGAAATTTCCTGATCTATAAAAAGAAAAAAGCTTTTAAGTTTTCATTTGAAAATTTAAGTTTCGTTTGCAGCAACAAATGCATTAATAAAAAAGATAAGCATCAGTAATTAATTTTGAAAATGACTCAATTTTTATTATCGGTACGTTTATTAGGATGGACGCATGGACATTCTCACGCGAAAAAGAAAAGAAATGAAATAAAATATTTATTATAGGATGATGTTTAATTTGAAAAATATGTTGATTCTAATTTTTGTTAATTTGAGTAATTTGAGCTAATGTAGGTTCAGAATTATTTAATTTTAAGCAAATTAATTTTAAGATTAAATTTAATTAAAAGCCCAATTTAAAATACAATTTAAAAATAATTAATCCACATATTGGTGAAATTAAAAATTATTGGTTTTTTTAACCATAGTCCACTGCATATATGTATAAATGCTATGCATTAGGGTTCCCCGGTAGACGAGTAGGTAGTGTAAAAGTCTATCAGGGCGGGGCGCAGAGGACCATTTGAGACAAAAATCTGGCCAAAAAGGCAAAAATTAATTTAAAGAAATCTTAAGAACTAAATACACAGCTCGATGCACAACAAAATTTTACATCATAATTACACTGTAAATTTGGAAGACCTTAACCCTTTCAGTATATTGTATCCATATGGATACACGCATTTTTAAAGTTGTTTTGTAAAACCCAGGACATATAATTAACTTGAACTTTTATTGAATATATTAACTTAAGTTCTTTTCTTTTATTTAAATAAAATTTTATTTCGCATTGTTTTGTTTTTTAATAAAAATTGTAGGTTTTTAAAAACCTTATTTTTATTAATTTTTTTTTATCAAAAAGTTGGTTTAATATTTCACCTATTTTGTCAACCAATAAAAATTTTTTCTCTCATTTTATGTCATAAATACACAGAAAACCTTTTCCCTCCGCATTTTGCATCAATATTTTTTTATTAAAATAATTATAAAAGCTGTGGGATTTTTTTCAAAACTCGTGTATTCATATACAAATTTTAGTTGTGGGTATACTTTAATGTAAACTTTGTATAGAAAAGTAGAACAGTGTTTTTTATGTTTTTATGATTGATTTGTACAGAATTAGTAACATAATTGACAATTTTACAAAAAAGTATATAAAAGATATATTAAGGCCATATACGGCAGGAAACCCATAAAATGGACATTTTATGTAGCACCAGAGGAATGACTTACAACTTTCGGGCGAAGCAGAGGAAAAGTTCTTACTGCTTTCTGAGTTTTGCCATATAGTTACACAACTTACAAGAAATATTCCTGAGCAAAACAACCACACAAGTTATTTTAAAAATTAATGTATAACTTTAAGTTTGTGAACTTACATCAAAAAGGGATCTGGATCCCAGGAAGAGTTAAAGAAAATAGATTTGTTAAAATTTACCTAAAGTTGGAAAAGAATTCAAAACAGAAGGTCGTGGAAACTTCGACTACCGCATAAAAATATCAGACAATATGTATCTGCTAAGATAGCTTAATGAAGGAATTGCGCAACTAGTTTCTACTATACAGGGCCATAAACCTCTGGATGTATTGGATAGATTTTGTGGTGAACAGAAGAATAATGTAGATATTTCGAAACCAAACATAGTTGCACTATCGAAAAAATAGACAAACTGGATTTTATTCTATCATTGTATAGAATTTCCATCATATATAGAAAGTGGGTTTTAAAAATGTTTGATAATTTTATTGATTTTTGGTGAACTAACAATAACAAATGCATGGACTTGCTGGGTTTTCGTAATAACGTTGTAAATGGGCGGATTTACGTAATCCATTACGATTTCACCGAAATCAACATTGGCCGGAAAATATTGCAGATACAAACGTGAAGGATGCGAGTGATAAACGCGACTCAAAATTGATATGCTTTAAGGCGTATTATTATAAAGAAATTATTGGTTTTTCATTTAGGTAATTGCATGATTCAATATCAATTAAAGTTTAATCGATTTTGAATTTCTTAATTTGGCAGCTACATATATTATGAAGTTGTTTGCTTTCAACTTTTTTAGATTATTACTGCCTTATTCCTAAAAAGTAATTTTGTTTAATAAAATGTTTATAAAACAAATTTTGTATGAAAAACTGCTTTGTAAAAAAATCAAAAATATCTTTTATGAATAAGGGCCTTACTAATTAATTACATTTTGCAGAAATGTTCACTTACGTAAGTAAAAAAGTTGAAAAACTAATATATATTTAAATATAAACGAACATAAAATCAAAGAATTTTTCTATACCATTAAGTAAATTTGTATCCATATGGATACACTCCAAAAAGCAGCTTTGGAGTTGCAAATTTGTAAAAAAAATGATTGATTATTGTTTCTAAGACCAATAGTAGCAAAAATCCAAAAAATTAGATTTTTTGGACCATTCAGTTAAAACTTGTAGCGAAAGGGTTAAGCTATGATTTCTACCTCCGAGATACTTCTAACGTCAGGAAAGTGAAGAAACTTACATGAGTTTTTAATATTTATTTCCGTTTCAACATGTTTATATGATACTTTTTTGTGGCTAATAGTGTATTTACACTGTCTCGAAATCTAGTACTTTCTAGATTTCGAGCTAAGTCAAGCTGATTTTTTCCAGATTTCCCATACAAAACGAAATCTAATTTTTCAGTAGATTTGTAGGAAATCTAATAAAAATCCAATGTTTTTATTTATTATTTACTACCCTGTACAACAAAAGGTGAGTGAATTATATAGCTACGGTCTGCTTAAAAAAGTGTTTGAATTGGCTACAATTTGTTTGGTTGTAGTTTTGGAAACAAATCAGTTGATGGGTTTTGTTTTGGATGAAAAACATTTTGATAAAATTCATTTAATGTCAAAAAAAAAACCTGGTGTAAACGGTATAGATTTCCATAAAGATTTTAATCAAAATATGCTAGATTTTGTGCTGATGTAAATGACCTATAAACGAATGAAGGTATTACGTTGATTTTTTTTTCACTGAAAGATTTGTTGAAAAACTATTTTTAGTATTAAAACAAAAAAATTATCCTGAATATTAATGTTAAAGCAAAAAATTATACACTTTTTTGCAAACAAAAAAAGGAAGAAGGTTCTTAAAAGTGAAGATAGCTACATTTTGAAATGTGTTTTACAGCACAGTGAAATTTAAAATCTCTAATTTTAGAGCCAAGAAAAAAGTTTGCGCAATTTTTTTTTATTTTTTATTTTTTTTTTTAATTTTACCTTTTTTCTGTTTTTGCTCATCTTGCATGGGTGAATATGAGTAAGAAACCTTTTTGTCAGTCATAAAATCCATTTGCTTCAAGGGTATGGATACATCCCCCTGCCATAAATAGTAATTTTTTTTCAATAATTGCATTAGTTTTGCAAATAATATTTTTGTCACCGCCCACAAAAGTAAGCGGGGATGAAAATGGCATCTTACGGTCTCCCGGTGCAAAGTTTAGACTTTTGAGCTTTCGCCGATGTTAAAAGTTGCACTTGCTAAACAAAAGTATAAGATTTTTCAGAGGTAGGATTAGTTCCTCTGAGGGGAACTTTTTTCCCCGTTTTCCGATTTTTCTTACTTTCAAGGTTTAACCGCCTAGGACTATAAGACATATTTCTGCCCAGTTTCATTGATCTAGGAGCACTCAATAACTTTTCACAAGCAATACACAAGTAATGGCCAGCGTGTACCTTCAAATACTTCTCTGTGCGGCGAAGAGAGCAACACGACATCACCCGACACGCTCTAGAGTGGAATTATCAGAGTAGACGCAGGAAGGGCAGCCCAAGGCACATATGACGTAGGAAAATTTAATAAGAAACCAACAATAAAGAACAACCTGAAGGTCGTAGCACAGGAGAGGCAAAGATGGAACGATATGGTTGAGGTTGTATATACTAGAGATGAGCGCAAGACATTAAAAGTGCACAAAAATGCACAAAATCCTTGTACAACAGTTGATTAGATAGTTGATTCGTGTGTGCAATATTTTTATCGTAAGTGTACCATATAAACAATATGGTGCACCATATGTCATTTCACAAACTCAAAATGTCATAAAGTGTTAATTCATAATAGAACTTCTTACAAATATGTATATCAATGATGAAAGATATTACTTTCACACTATAAATAATATTTCATTTCATTTGACACTATTGTCAATCGGTATGCAATAGTGAAATTTGCTTCGACACTACAATAAAAAAAAGATAAACAAATGCTGTTGCATATGAATAAAGATATTTTCTTTTAACTCCCACTGGAACATAGGGCGCTATGCTGTTTTAGGTTTTTGATAACAGGAAATAACTATTTTAGTGTTCTCATAAAGTGTACATCGTGAAGATCAAGCAAATGTTTTGTGCTCACCTCTAGTATATACATACATACATACATACAACGCTACCCATACCCCGAACAGCCCTCAGATTTATGAAAAACTGTTACCTAATTTTCTCAAAAAAAATTATAAAAAATAAAAATTAACTTAGAAAACATTCAGTGTTCGAACTTCGAATAGTTCGTCATTTTAAGGAAAGCACTGTGTGTAATTATTTTAAGTGATGGAAATATAATTTTTATGGGTCCCCAAAGATTTGGGAACTCGGTGTCATTTTTGCATTTTCTCAGGCTCGTACCTTGCAAACCCTTCGGAATTTTTATTTACTCTCTGAGGCAAAGTTGTAGCTCTTGTCATAAAAAACAAAAATTGTGAACATATAAAATCAAAAAAAAAACTTCATCTTCAGGATCAAAATCGCAAAAAATTTACAAAAATTCGATTTTTTTACCTTTTTCCCCCTGTTCAGGTTCATAGGTAGCAAACCGTTCAAAATTCAAGAAAACAATTAACTACAAAAATGTATTTAAGATTTCAATAAACAACTTTCTAGAACATATAAACTTACTAGGAATGATTCTTAATACCGTTTTGGTAGCGCTTAAGTAGACGCAAAAGTGAAAAATTTCCAAGCAAATGAAATTAAAAAATTTTCGGGAAATTTTTCACTTTTGCGGCTACCTAAACAGTGTTAAGAATCATTCCTAGGAAGTTCATATGATCTAGAAAGTTGTTCATTGAGATCTTAGGTAAATTTGTATGCTGGATTGTTTCCTTGAATTTTGAACGGTTTACTACCTATGGACCTACCAATGGAAAAAATCGAATTTTTTTTAATTTTTTGCGATTTTGATCTTGAAGAAGAAATTTTTTTGATTTTATATGTTCTTTATTACAAGAGCTACAACTTTGGCTCAGATAGTAAATCAAAATTCCGAACGGTTTGCAAGATATGAGCCTGAGAAAATGCAAAAATGACACCGTGGCCCAAATCTTTGGACAACCAAAAAAAAAGTGCATGACTTGGGGCAAAACTGGGAGAGACGGGTCTTTTTTTTTTTTTGTCTTTTATCATGTAGTTGTGTCTGTATATGCTTATATTTTTTCGTGTTGCACTGTGTAGTCTAAAAAAAATAGTCGCACCCATCTTTACTGTGATAGCCGAAATTTTTCGAAAAGTGCTTATTTTTAAATCAAGAATATCATTATATCAATTGACCCAAATGCCATGAAAATCGATATATTTCAAATCGCGTACAAGATTCCACATAAAATTCTCTATGCATTGATTAAACAGTGTTTGTTCGTGGCCACAATTTTTTATTTCTATTTGCTCCTACAAAAGTTTGTTACTTCAACATTTTCTTAACTTTGACTTTCTAATGAAGGAAAATTTATAATGAAAAATATGTAAAAAAAATTAAATTTCAATTAGGGAGTTCACAAAAGCGTTTTAAAATATGTCTTAATATTGCAACGCTTCAATTTTAATACTTTAATATGGGCTGGCAAGTTTGTTGTTTTTGTTTGTTTATTAATCAATTTATTATTTAGACGGCAAATTTAAAAAGTATACAAATAATGTCCTTTTCAATATGGCAATGTTAAACTAAAAAAGTTAAATTTGTCAGCGCAGTTGTAGTTGATAAAAAAATATTTGTATTTTTCGCTGTTTTTTTTAGACATTTTGCAGAACAAAAGTAATTTTGATAAATTTGTCCAACAATAATTTTTAATTTAAAATTTTTTGTTTATTTGTTTTATATCGTTGCCTGCTCACAATGAAAATTTTAAGATGGCATAATGTTGCCACATTAAACTTATTTACGATACTCATTGTGAGTTCCCTAAATATCTCTGAAATACTATTGTATTATTAAATAATGGAAGCATACATACAAGTATAATACTACAGAATTTATAATTTCAATTGGTAGAAAAATAAGGAACATATTTTATTCTAATAAACATGGTACGTGTTAATGTTGTTACTGCTTTATCAGTTTAATATTGAAATGGGTGTACAATAAACAAATTGAAAAAAATTTAAAACAAATATCCAAAATAAAATGAAGAGGAAAAAGTCTAGAAAACTAATCACATAAATTTCGAGGCTAAGAGATAAAAAAAAGGGCATAGCTACCATGAAGGCTTTTGTAAGGCTACTAAATTCATTAGTAATAGTTTAATTAACATTTTACATACGACACACATAAAACGTTTAAATACATCTTAATAGGGTGTTAACATTAATTTTATCACTCAATGACATTCTTTAGATTACTTGCAAGCGAGAAAGTTCTCTAATTTGTGTTTCAGCAACATATTTTATATCGAATTGAAAAATTCAATTGAAAAGTTTTCAATGGAAATCAGGAGTCTAAAAAACGACATTTAAAAATTTGCTTTTGTTTTGAATGTTAGCAAATAGAACGTTGTCGGCACCGTGGAACAGGCCCCAAGAATCACAAAATATTAAACCTAAACGCATAGTAAAACGAACTGTTCTTCTAAAGCCCTTAACCTACTATACATGTCATATATAATATAATTTTCTTTTTGAAAATAACACCGCTTATTAGCGAAACGTCTAAAACTATAACAAGTGCCTGAGTATAATAAAAACCAATAAAAAAATAAAGCAAATAATTAACTTGTCTAAATGAAAATTGTCCTTTTTTGCTAAAACAATAATTGAAATATATTAAAAAGGTCTATTTAATAAGCTTAAATCAATAACAAGTAAGTACGAGTATGTCTTCTATTTGGCAAGCAGCGGCAAATGTTTGAAAGCATCAATTTTTGTTTTACAAACAAATCACGTTTGCTGCTTGAGTCTTGCGTTTTGAAGCATGAAAAAATTACACAAATTCATTTCATTATGAAATTAAACAACAACCAGTTCTTCTTATTAGAAAAGAATTTCTATTTTCTTTATTGTTATTATTATGATTTTACTTATCTTAAGTTGCAGCAGTATTGATTTAATATATGAGTGTTTAAACACGTACGCACACATGTATGCGAACACCACATTAAAAAAAAAGAAGATCAGAGAAATAAAATTGTAGAGATCAAACATTAAATGCACATCATTATTAATCTATTTAACCCCTAACAGTAACATAATAACCAATACTTAATGAAAACGTTTTTACTTATGAATACATACATATATTTTTTTCTTTTTATGTCTGTACGAACACAAACACACACACACACACACACGCGCGCGCACACAGTCGTATTCTTACGCATCCTCATGTGTACAACACACTTTTGGTTTGTTAAAATATACACGAGTACGAGTATGTTTTTCTTCATCATCAGCCAGCGCACCGTCATCCTCATCATATGTACACTACTTCATCTGCTATGTTTATCTTGTTAAGTTGCATTAATTTTTTTTTTTTTTTTGCTCCATAGTTCTACTGCATAGAGATTTTGTTTTCTGTTAATGTGCTTTTCTTCTATCAACATACACTTTAGTATAAACATACACACACAACAGTGATGTAGGCTTGCTGCACTGCCACCACTGGGATTGCTTTTGTGGTGTTTTTTTTTTTTGATAGTTCGTTTTTTTTTTAAGACAAATAAACAGTACAAAGCAGAGTTGGGAAATTAAGATATTTGTTAAAGTGTAGAGCAATAAAATAAAATTTATTTGTTGAAAGACATTTTTTTCAAGCAAGTTATTGTTGGCCAGGAAACGATTAAATATTCAAGGACATTTTAACACTTTGTGACGCAACATTGAGAAAATAGTTTTTTTCTACAGATTATATTAACTCATAGCACAAGTAAACAATTGTATTCTAGGATTTTATTGAAATTTTATTTATTAGAGTAAAAAAGGTAAAGAGTTAAGAGGAAATAAAGTCAGATATCCTGGCAATAAAACTTTCAATTCAGAAATAACTTTACTGATAATATTCTAACAATAAAAACAATAATTGACTTGGACATTTGGACACTACGGTAACATTGATTTATTAAAATCGTAGGGGTATTTTAAATCTGTTGTAATGAAAGAAATACAATTTTTTATTAAGAACAAATTTTACTGATTGAAATTAAATATTGTCTGAAAGTTATTGCATTAAAATAAAATTAACAATTGCCTGTATTTAATGGTTTTTATGAGGATTGAATGTTTTGTTGCATATCTGCAACATGGCGCCACAAAGGGTTAAATTTATTAGAAAAGTTGTCACTGGAAAAATGCAAATTAACAGTAGAATTCGGAATATGATTTCTTTGGCAATAAGGAAAAAGTGCTTAAGTCATATTTTAGTGTTTTGCAGTTGAGCACTTTTAAACTTTCAAGTCGATTTTCAGAAATTTGTTCCTTTTGCAGTTAAATTATGAAATTCGGTATTTAAGTGAAAATTTAAAAAAAATCGTTCTACACACTATAAATAATATATTAAATTTGAAGTATACCAAAGTATAAGCTTAATTAAGCTATTATTCCATATCAGATTATAAATCGAAAAAAGAGAAGTAAGCAAGTAATTGCGCTATAACTTCCTGAAAAATCGCACAAAATAATTGAAATTTTGACCAGGAGTGTTTTCAAATATGCAGATTGCGGAGGCACGATTAACTCAAAATCAGCTTATCTCCAGTTAAGCAATTTTTGCTTTTTCCCACAGATTCATTGCTCTTTTCGAGGTATTATTAAATACCTGATTTCCAACGTATTAAGCTGGGATCACGCGATTGCCGCAAATACATCAATCTGGACCAATTTTTATTGTGCTGAAATTGTGCACAATAATAAGATTGTCCCAATCAAATACGTTGCAGTCACATGATTGCCCCCATTTTATGAGAATTTGATTGCCGCAGATTGGCGAAGAATGAATTTGTGACAATAATTGCCGCAGCCCAGTCATACGATTGTTCTAACTTGCGACAACATAAACAAACAGCTGTTGTGGTAGTTTTTAGTTTGTTTTGTTTTAGGTACAAATAGTTTTTTTTTAGGAAATATATATTTTTTTATTTTATTTTGTACTTGAAAAAAGAAATAAAATTGCCTCTGCTATGTATATTTTTTGATCATTAAATATACAAAGTAAAGGCGATTTTCAGTATTTTAAACGACTAAAAACTAAATATATGGGTTAAAGATTGACTCACCGTTCCATGTTAACCTTTCACATAAGTTATAATCACATAGAAAGTAAGTAGACTTACTTACGAAAACACTAGTCGCACATGGAAAAATAAATAAATTTAAGAAATTGTCGCGTATTGGCTACTTAGACTGTCGCTCGAGAACACAATAAATATTGGTGCATTTTTAACATTTTTATTTGGGCATGGTTGTCTATCAACTGTTCACACGATTGCTGCACCAGAGTTGCATTTGATTGTGGCAAATCAGCACAATATTGTTCTCGATTATCATATGGGGCAATAAATTGTGACATCACATGATTGACATATAAATTGCTTCAAGAATTTAGAAACAAGTCTCGGTTAAACGGACACTACCTCCTGGCCATTCATGCACAAGGAATAACGATTAAATACAATGGCGCGTAGTCATAGTCAAAACAAAGTACAGTATGGGTTGAGAAATTAGAACCAGTATTTTGTATGGTAATACTGGTTTTAACTTCTTAAAGTGTACTTTGTTTTGACTATGACTACGCGCCAATGACTTTTGCAGCAGTTGCCAAGGCATAGATTAAAAAGAATAGAACATTTCCTGTTTCATTACCCAGGATTAGCAAAATATCGTACAAATAAACTGAACTTCGACCCTGGTGTACATTTGATTTGTAAAATCACAATGATAGCGAAATCATTGTGATTTCTCTATTCAAAAGTGAACTTCAGTTTTAGCTTAAGTCGACTTAAGCACTAATTCTCTTTACTACGGCATCAACGGCTAATGTCTGAAAATAACCTTTTTCCATTCAAGATATCTCTAGTTATATACACGAATTACGTATTAAGCCAACATTTACCGTTTGCCAGCCCTGCTTTTAAGCCAAACACACACTTAAACAAATATTCATTGTGGGTCTGTAAAGGAGGAAAAGTAAAACAACAAAATAACAACAATAAGAAACGTTTATCACACTCTTAATCCACAAATGCATCGTCATCTCTCGACTTTTGAGTTTTGTTTTTTTTTTTTGCTTTTTTTTCTATTTGCTGTTATTATTTTCTTTAAAGTGTTCTTTTCGTTTTTTTTTCCTTCTAAAAGTTTACCAAGGAATTCCTTGTGTGTAAGTAAGGTTGAAATAGCATTGTTGATAACACAATGACGTTGTCGTTAGTCATAGTCTTAGCATGTTGCAGTTGTTGTTCTTATTGTTGTAGCATTATTGTTATTATTTTTGTTGAAGTTCATTTGGTTGTTTTTGTTCCCAAAAAAAAATCTAACTTATGAGTATTTTTTTTAAATTAAAAAAATCTTTTTTTTATATAAATAGGTGGGAAAATTTTTAACTTATTTGAATATATTTGCTTAAAATTTTCAGTGCATTCAGAATATTAAAAGCCTTATTCTTAAAAAATATTTCGTTTTCCAGTGCTATAGGTCGATGATGACATGGTTTCAACCAGACATCATTAGATGCCACACAGCTCACGCTATATTGGAACTTCTGCACCAGCGATTTGAGCGCCTCATACGTGTACGTGTGCTGACAACTGGCCAACGAGATCGTACGATTTGACCTCGTTAGACTTCTCCTTATGGGGTTTTCTTAAATTAGAAATCTATTCAAATAAACCACAAACCACATAACCCATGCCAAACATAACCCATGCAATCGGAAAAAATTAAGTTTGATTTATGCGCCAGAGTCAAGAAAAATTGGACTTTCCGGATACGCGCCACTTAGCGAAGCCACTGCCGATGTTATGTTATTATTTATTGATTATTTTATTATTTTATGATTCTATGTTGGGTTAGGTTAGATCAATGATGTCAGTTTCATGGCACAATTGTGCAAACTAAAATCACACACATTCTTATTCTCTTCCATTTAGTCGTCGATGAGACAGCAACGAGAACACATCCGTAGCGGGTGTATTAATTTGTTTATAGATACAGTGAAAGAAAAGAAGTGGTATGCGAAATATAATCTATGATCACCAATGCTTTTCGCGATATTTAATGTGTTTGATGTTGTAAAACGTTTAAGGAAAGAAATTAATATGTATTTAAAAGACATTTTGACTTTTTTTTGGAGCATTTGCACTAAACTGCACTTTCTATTTAAACTTTAAAGACCAATAACTCGGGAAATATGGCCTGCAGCAAATTTTTTTGATTAATTTTTTTTCTTATTTTTCACATTACTATCTGATAAGCTATTTAAAAATTCTCTTTTTGAGATTTTTCAGAGTTTCCTATGAAAAGTTCAGAGCCCGATAACTTGAAAAATATGAATCGCCGCCAACTTTTTTATTTAATTTTTTCATCTTATTTTTTTAATTTTCTATCACATAGGCTCCTTTTTATTTATTTTTAGCTGCTTTACTAAACTGCATTTGTTCCAAATATTTATTTTTTCCTATGTACTTCAGAGACGAATGAGACAACTTTTCTCACACATACAACTATAGTTTTATTTTTGACACCACTGGGTTAGATCAATGATAAGCAAACACATACATATCTAATGTAAAAGAGAGCAAATTGCATGCTTGTACGAATGTACGTGTAAAAAAGAGCATAACAAAGTGCCCACGGGCGGCCTTTTGATGATCAATGGGTTAGATTGACAGGTTGCTGAGAAGAGAAAATATGTATGTTTTCAGCTCACTTGGGTCCAAATACCAATTCCGTACAAGTACGGATGATAAAGTGACAGATAGATAGAGAAAAGAGAAGCTCTATTAATTGTTGTTATTGTTTTCGCTACGATATCCCTCCGTCCGTCGGTCAGCGCGGCTGTAAGTCTGTAAGTAGTTGTTTCCTCGAGAACAGTAGGAGCTACGGATCTGAAATTTTCACTGAATATGTACGGCAACAAATATATGACAGTAAAAATTAAAGGGTGTTCCAAAATGAGCAACGAAAAATGTTCAAAAAATACAATTATATAAAGTCACCTGAAATTTGCAAAGTTAGTGTATTTTTATACAGACTACAACAATTAACACTAAAATTAAAAAAAATAAAGGGTGTTCTATCAGTTAATGGTATTTTTACTATGAAATTTCGACAACTTGCTGTGTCTTGACAGCGGTAAGAAACTCTTGAAATTTTCAAAAATCCCAAAATTATAAAATCGCCAAACCGAAAAAATCGCCAAAAACCGAAAAAATTGCCAAAATTAAAAAAAGCCAACCGAAAAAAATCCGAAAAACGAAACATATTCGTATAGTATTGTTATCTAGTGCCTGTACGGAACCCTTCGTGTGCGAGTCAAAGTCGCACTTTACTGAATTTATCCGTCTTAATAAGTCTGCTATTGTGCGTTGATGTCGATATGACTAGATCTGGCCAGAGTTTGAACTTGAGCTCTCGAACACCGTCATTTGCTTTGTAGTTGACGCGTTAACTACTTCAGCCAACTGCTCCGCTTTCGCATGATACATAAAAATATTTCGTTGATATCTCACAAACACTTTATTTTATTTAAATTTAAATATAAAAAGCGCTTAATGAAAGACCCTTTACTTACATTCAAATTTTTTTTCCTAAAAACTTTCAATTACTTTTAAAGTTCTCGACGTCTTGCTATGATTAAACATTTTATTTTTACATTTGTTTTCCTGTTGTTTTTTCTTAGTTTTCTGCTTTAACTTTTGCCTTCTTCTTCTTGCTTTCTAAGGCGAGAAGAATAAATAATTTCAAAACAAATATTTATTTAACAAATCATCTACATATGGGTTTTCTGAAACAAAAAGAAAAACATCTCAACGCACGTACGTACTTACATTCAGACATACATATGTATGTACGTACGGTTGTACGTACGTTTGTATTTATTCAAGAGACACAAGAGGTTCTGCCATTAAACTATTTCTTACTTAAACACACACAGTTTTAACTGAATATACCATACATAATTTTTTTTTTTGTGAGCTGGGTTCTGAATTGTTATCATTTTATTGACCTACGAGTGGGGTATCACGATAATGGGGCATTTTTTATTGTTCTTTAATTAAACAATAAAATAGAAATTGTTATTAGAATTGTTTCATGTTGCTATAGCGAGTAGTTTTGTTTTTCTTTTTTTTTTCTTATTTCTTTCAATTTTATATTTTTACGCAAACTCATCGATTACCAAAGAATTCGATCTTTAAAAACTCGCTCTTCCTAAGGCTATATATACTACTTCTTCTTCTTATGCTTTTGCTTGCATCTTTCTTATAACTACAACAAGTTAAAATGATCACATTTATATTATATTCTTCAGAGGAATGAATACAAACGCAACTCGTTACAAGAACATCATATAAAATGAAGTAAGAAGAAATGTACACACATACACACACACGCAATATTGGTATGGAAAAGACAGTACGTAAACTACTTGGCCAAAAATGAGAGACAGTGGCGTGTAGTAAAATTGCATTGGAAAGTATACCACTGTTGCCAATTTATTAGATTTTGTAATAGATTTAGCAAATTTTTGTAATCGTTTATTATATTTTTAGTACATTCTTATTTTAATTTAGCAGTTTATTAGCATATGGGCATTTCCACAGGAATGTCAACTTTTTTTTCAAAGAAAACGAAACTTTTTTTACTTCTTTGTGTATTTGTGTAGCAGCTCTACGTTAAGTAAAATTTGAAGAAAAACGAATTCACGTTGTTCATAAATACAAGGTTAATTGCTTGCTGTCGCACGCGACAAAAAAGTGAAATTTCTCGGAGAAATTCCCATATTTAACATTTGAAAGTATTAATGTTGTTACAATTTGGTATGTAAAGTGAAAGAAAAGCCAAAGAATATGAAATTAGAAAAATCAGCATAAATTTATGTGTAAATAATATTTGGAGACCCAAAAAATCATTCATTTACATAGAAGTTTTGTCTGTGCAAAATATTTAAGGATCGCTAGAATAATACGAGTATACATATTTATTTATTTTTTAAACGATTTCAAAAAAAAAAAAAGGAGGTTAACAATTAACACTGGTCTTATTGTAAAAAAGTGGGCGGGGACACGTCCAAATTTTTTTTATTTAATTTTATAATATTCTACTTATTTTGTTGCTGCGAAGCCTATAAAACACCTTTGGTTCTTGTAATTACACAATTTGAAAGTTGAAAAAACAGGCGGGATTACGCCCCTTAAAATTTATTATAATATTTCACGCAGTTCTACTTAACCGATTTTCGCAAAACTTACCACACACCTTGAGCTTTAAAATAAGCACATCCTCCATTTAAAAAAAGGGGGGAGTCACACCTATTCAAATTTAATATTTTATTTTGAATGGTTCTACTTTACCGAATTTTACAAAAATTTACAAGCACCTTAAGCTTTGAAAAATTTAATTTTATATTTCTCGTACTTTTTCTCATCTTTTTCTATCAGATCTTTGCATTGGAGTCGGTTTATTTTTGGCAGAAAGAATTATTTTAAGAGAAGTAATACCCGGTGTTAGCTTCTTTATGAAAGGGATAGTGATAGAGAAGACAACTCTGCTTTCTGCACATTTTTTGTTAATAATGCATAGTTGCAGCGCCTCTGGTGTCAATGAGACGTACTAAATTTTCAAAGCCGTGTATCTTATTCATTTTATTGGTTATTTTACTTCGATGAAGATTCTGCAACACAATACCGACGAAGGAGGGCGCTTTGATGTTACATTAGGATTAGTATCAGTTGAAGCCGGTGTAGTTCAGTGGCCACAGTCTATGCCTTCATCACTTGAACTTTCCTAGAACAACTGACACAAAGGGACACTAATGCACTTTGGAAAAATGCGTGGTGTTGTTATTTTAATGAACCCAAGACCTTCGGTTTTGTAGTCAACCTCAAGCAACGCCACCCTATAACTACCCTATCGGAAATTTGGCTAACTTTAAACTAACTTTAAGCTAACTATTTCGCAACTACTACTGACTGACACTTGGATTACTTTGCAATGTAACAACTACTACTGACTGACACTTGGATTACTTTGCAATGTAATCAAATGGCTATTTTATCATTGCGATGTTCTAGGCGGTAGTCAATTGTCTCACTCTGCACTACTTTCAGCTAACTTAAATTTGACTTTTTTAAATCACTTGGTAGTCAGTAAATTAAAAAAATTTTTCTGGGGTTCGAGCATGTAACATCACACGTTGTGTACTCAATGCTCTACCACTCGGCTAAGCTGCCATCTAAAATAGCAACAGCAAAATGTTAATATAAAACTGAAATGCGTTTTAAAGTAGCTGAGAATAAATTTGTTGGCTCTCATCAAATTCGATTACGTACTCAACTTAAGATAGGGTATATCTACACATATATATACATATATGTACATATATAAACATGAATCCTTTTCTACACCAATTCTCCCTGTTCTTTTTTTGTTTTGTATGTGATTGTCTGAAGAAGAAGAAAATGAAAGAAAAATTAAGAAATTTGCGCGGAACATTACATTGTGTAACAAAAAAACCAATAGTTGAAATTTCTGGGATGTGATATAAATTTTCGGCTAAGTGCTGCCGAGTACAACCAGGTTGATATCTGGAACTACAAGAGCTATGGAGCTGAAATTTTCAACACAGAGTCAATGCCCTGAAGGTTTTTTTTTTTTGTTTTTTACCCAACAAGTGACCATTTTGTGGAGTAATTTGTGGTTAAAAAAATAAAATTATTGAGGGTAAGACAACGTTTGCCAACCTCAGCGGTTTTTAGCTCCCACGATAAAATGCAGACATTAAAGTTCTATTTAACCACTCACGAAAGGCATTAAAACAACAGACCCTTGGTTCGATTTTGGCCATTAAGTAATTTTTTTTATTTCCAAAAAAATCAATATAATACCACTGTGCAACAGTGAAAAATTCACACGGTCTTGACAACATAGGTTCGGTACTACTACAGGGTAGTAAGACCTTATACTCGGTTTGGCGATTTTGATAACAATTTTTTATGGGCCTCCAAAGATTTCGAAAATCAGTAAGCCCCCAAAAAATGGAGTCATTAGTTTTTGGTCAACAGCTAATTTAGACTTGCTGATATCGCCTAACTATATATGATAATAGTGTAGCTAAGAGTTCACTTAATAAATCTCATTAACATTTTATGACAAAAAAAATACTTTCTTCGTGCAATTTTTATTTTTTTGAAAAAGTAAAGAGAAAATTTTTTTTCACTTTTTTTCAGAATAATGGTAGAATTAGTAGATTCGTATCGTGAGTTGACGGAGCAGCTGAGAAAATCTGTAGCATAAATATAACATGTTGCTGTTTATTTAATATGTATCGTAAGTGTATGTGAGGTAGAAATCTACAGCAAATAGATTTCTACGTCAACTTCTCTCTTACATACATGCACACACATGTATAAAGCAAAGAGAAATACAACAACAGCTGAAACGTTTAGTGGAACTCTCACGTTTTTACTAACTAACATCCAGAATTAAACGATACTACCACTTCAAAAGTAACACGATACGAATCTACTAATTCTACCATAACTTTCAGAGACTCCTGATTTTTTGCTAACTTATAATTGATATTGCAAAAAAAAAAATATTTAATTAATGGGTGTTTTTTATTGAGGTATAGAACTTTAAGTTGGCATCACTTTTTTAACTGGCGGCCATTTTGTCAGCTGTCAAGTGATTAATATTAAGTTTGGTTTGCCATTTCATCATGAACAGGTTGACAAAAGAACAACGCTTGCAAATCGTGCAAATTTATTTCGAAAATAATGGTTCAGTTCGCGAAGTTTACCGCAAGCTCCGTCCATTTTATGGTCGACATAATCGTCCATCAGAGCAATTAATTCGGTTAACCATTATCACATAGAGTAAACTATGCGAACAGTGCGCACCGAAGAAACAATTGCCGCTGTAGAGCAAAGTGTTGCCGCGAGACCATGCAATGCGTCGTGATTTTGGTGTATGGGCCGAAAATGAGATTGATCTCGATGCTGATTTTCATCGCAAAATTTTGTTCAGTGATGAGGCTCATTTTTGGTTGAATGGCTACGTTAACAAGCAAAATTGCCGCATTTGGAGTGAAGAGAATCCACGTGAGACCCTTGAGACGCCATTACATCCACAAAAACTGACTGTTTGGTGTGCTCTATGGGCTGGTGGAGTCATTGGGCCATACTTCTTCCGAAATAATGCTGGAGAGTCAGTTACCGTTAATGGAGACCGGTATAGAGCCATGATAACCGACTATTTTGTTCCCGAATTGGATGGCATGAATGTGGATGAGTTGTGGTTCCAACAAGACGGCGCTACATGCCACACAGCGCACGTCACAATCGATTTATTGGAGGAAACATTCGATGAGCGCATAATTTCGCGGAATGGACCTGTCAATTGGCCACCAAGATCGTGTGATTTGACACCATTGGATTATTTTCTTTGGGGATATGTGAAGTCGCTCGTCTACGCCAACTAACAAGAAACGTTAGGGGACTTGGAAGCCAACATTCGTGGCATTATTGCCAACATACGGCCCCATATGCTCGAAAAAGTGGTTGAAAATTGGACCTGTAGAATTGGCTTTATTCGAGCCAGCCGCGGCGGCCACATGCCCGAAATCATATTTAAACATTAATGGCATAAAATTATCCTTCCAATAAAGCCAAATTGATGGACATTAAAACGATTTTCTTGTGTTTTATTTCAATTCGAAGTTCTATACCTCTAAAAAAAACACCCTGTATATTCAATACGTAGCCACAAGTAGTCGCTATCTATGAAGTGAGAACTTTGAATGGAAAATATTCAAAGTTCACTTTATCATTCACTTTAACGTATTACTCTCATTCCATGTTAAAACTTAAAATTAGAAAACCCACGCCACTGCTTTAATTTTATCAACTACAACTTAGTCAAATGCTCATGATTTGCAAAGCTTCCTACTTTTTTTTTTTTTTTTGTCCATCGTCATCAGCACCATTTTCCATTTTCCCTTGGTCGTTTCGTTTTTTTTTTTTTTTTTTGTAAATAAAAAGAACCAAAAAAATACAATTTTAAAACACACGTTATGCTAGTGACTTAAGTATGGTCGCTACTATGACGAATAATGCCGCAGCAATAGGAAGAAGAAAAACTGTCGCTATACATATTGAACAGAAAAAAAATATTTTCGCAAAACAATTTTTCTAAACTTCTCCGGCAAAACTTTATGATTGTTTAACGAACGAGTAGTTTAGAGTAAAGACGGCGGCAGCGATTTTGAAGCACCATACAATAGTGATATTAATTTGTAAGTCATATCATTTAAAATATTATATTAAAAATACAAACATATAATTTATTAAAATTCTTGAGCTCTTTTAAGGGGAGACTTTTATCGTTTCATTTTATTTAGAACTAGTGTGGTCGTATTATTTTAATGAAAATATTATCAATACGAAAGCTGCGTTTCGTATAAACTTTAAGAATGACAGAGAAAAAAATCTTTTAGAGCAAAGGCTATTTTTTAATGTGTGTGACTGTATAAATTATTTTATAGCTCATTTACACCTAGTTAAAATCTATCAGATTTCAATTAAAATCTTTATGAAAATCTATACCGTTTGCACCAAGTTTTTTTTAGCATTTATCAAGATTTTTTTTTTATCCAAAACAAAACCCATTGACAGAACATTTTCCAAAACTGCAACCAAACAACAACAGTTTAGCCGATTCGCACACCTTTTTAAGTACAGAGACAGAGTTTTTATTACAAAATTTAAAGAAAAAACATAGTGGCATCACTAAATTCTACTAGATTTTAAGTAGATTTTGATAAATTCTAGTGACGAAGTAGATTTTGTATTTTATGGGAAATCTACTAGATTTTATTATCTATTATCTAGGCATTATAACGATATTTAAATTTTAAATTTTTTAACATTCAGAGTAGAACTGAATTTTTGGCGATTTTTTTTAACTACACATTCTACAAAGAACATCACTTTGCGTAACCAGACTCATATATTATGTAATTTTTGCAACGAGAAACATTTGTTTGTGTTCGATGAAAAAATAAGGTATTCAAAACGGTTGACCTTGTAATATATTCCTGGAAATATAAGATAAGAATTTTTTGAATCATATAATACAAATATTTTCGAAATTTTTCGACACTGATAGCTCTTGCAACAATTTACCTATTTCAATCAAATTTGGATCATTCAATGTAAATTTTTAAGTTCAAAAATGCACAGCCAGTTTCTTACCTGGGTTGCGATTATAAAACTATGTATGTTTATTTAATTCCTCCGAAATCAGAAAAAGTGAGATTTTTCAATAGTTTACCGGTTGATTTCATTTTATAACTAAATATCATTTAAAGCTTAGGTTAGGTTAAATAAGGGGTCAGTCAGAACCCCGGACTCACTTATACCCTTTTGGTCCCTTGTGATGCTACGGAGACTCTGCTTAGTCTTAGTCCCCAACTTCGCACAAGGCATAGCTCAATATAATGCAAGTTGCAGTTTAACCCTCTCAGGAGCGCGCATGATTTTCATTCTCTTTCTTGATTATCCAGGGCAATGGAACAGAAAATGTTATATGTTGTTGTTGTTTTCAGACGCAATTTTTTTTTAATCCAAAAATCTTAATTTTCTTCGGCAGAAATCATTGTATTTAACCCTTGACCTCTTTGCAGGCTTGCCTATGAAACAATGTCCTGTCAGCACTAAATACTAAAACGGACACGGATTTTTTTTTTTATAAAATTACTACTCGCAAGTCAATGTTTATTTCCCATACTTTCTCTTCGAAGAGTTCTGCAACAATTGCAAGCTCAACTACGAACAACTTGTAGGGTACTGAAATCGATGTCATTTCGCTCCTTGTAGAGTATGTTGTGTGTGGTTGGTCAGTGCAAGAATATTGACATTGCACTGTTTCTTGCCGTAGCAGAATTCGTGCTGTTGCCGATCAACAACAATAACAACAATAACAGCAGCAACAATAGCCCGAGACGGCAACAGCAATGACGTTCCATCTCTATGGCAACAAACATTTGCTACGTCGCTTGATGTTGAGTCTGATGTTGACTGCCTTGCTTGGTCACATTTTTATCTTTTGAGGAATATTACGAAAACACGCAATGTCTGAGCAAACACCAGCACACAAACTCCAGTGTTTGAAATAACTATTGAAGTTCTTTTTTATGTATTTTTATTATAAGTATTTTAATGGTACTAAGTCTGTTCTTTTATTTTTTTTTTTTTTTGGGTCCAGCAGCTTTAAAAATGTAATAACAACAACAGCAACAACAACAACAACACCAATAATGATAATGCAAAGCCTTATACAAAGCAGAAGTAAAAGAAAATGTGTGGTACAGCGTTGAAGGAAGGAAGGGGAAACGAAGGGAGTGAAGTAAACAAAAGGCACATTTTCGCTGCATACAATCTTAAAGGAAGCATTTAATAAACGATCATAAGAAATTGTAAGCACCCTACACTTAAATGGAAATGTAACTAAAATAGTCTAGAAAAGTAAGCAGAATAAATTTAACACACAAACAAGTTATAATTTTGTTTGTAATAATAGCGCTTTATTTTCTAAAAATAAGGGCAGCACTCCTTGTCCTCTCAAAGAGAAGGATATAAATTTTATGCTTTTTATGAAAAGAAAATTACTCATTAAGTTTCTTAAATGCGACATCATATTACGATATTCAATTAAAAAAAATGTGTTAGTGGTCGTGTAGTGCACACAATATGTATAGTAGAATTTTCATTTGGTTAATATTAAAAGTAATATAATTCTACATACGATTATAAATAAAACTTATTGGTTCTAACAGTTGATAAGACAACTTTTCTTCACGCAAGATTAGGTTAGGTTAGGTGAATATGGGTGGTCAAAGACCTCGCATAGACCGGGATTGATCCTTAGCGATACCAGCAGATGAGAAGAGAACCTGTAAAAATTTCAGCCTGGTTCGTGGTGCCTTTATCGAATGACTCCTAAACAGATTTAACAAACCTTAGCAGTCTACACAGTTCCACCCACTCTCAATACAAAGCTCAAGACTACAAAAAGTGTGAGCACCAAGACAGTTATATCAAGTGCGGCTCAGAACCGGACAGTGGCATAGTAGATATTCTATTGTTTCAATTACCCCGGGTTCCTTACATTTCCTGCAGGTACCGTCAAGTATTCGTCCTATTTGGACAGCATACGAAGCCGCCCAGCAGTGTCCAGTTATTACGCCCACTACACACTTAGTCGATTTAGTATCATAGGAGCTCCACATGATTTTAGAAGTTTTGCAAGTTTTCGTCGCACGCCAACATTTCCCAGCTTCTTCCCTCATCTTAGAGTCTATGATACCTTTCAGGTGTTGAATTGGTTTTCGGAAATATGCGATTTCCTCAGCCGGTAATTGAATTCCACTTTTGGCCAGTGTATCGGCCTTTTCATTTCCCTCAATTTCCATGTGTTCCCGGACCCAAAATATATGTACTTGTCTACCAGCACATATCATATTTTGGGCATTCCTACACATGGGCACAACCGAGAAATAGTTGTGGTCTGCTGAAATTGCCTTAATAGCTGCTTGACTGTCTATCAGAGAAACTAGCCTCCTTAAAAAATTCGGCGGCGGCTCTTGAGCCGTCTGTGATCCAATCGGCTTGTTTCTCTCATGTCTATGTACATATTCACAGGCGCATTCAAGATTTGATGGGCGAAGGCTAACCTTCTGCCATTTTTGATGCATAGATTTCCGCCTGGAAGATGCTGCAGTGATCAAGAAGTTTATACGATTTCTCTATGCTGAGCACCGGACAGTTAACCGCAGCTCCCACCTCTCCATCCATCTTTGAACCGTCAATGAATGAAACTAGAACCACTTATAGTGATTTGTGGTTTGGCAAAAAAAAGTTCATTACTAGAATGATGTAATCCGAGCTACACTCCATGTCTTCCAGCAATTTACCGTGACCAAATGATGTGTAAAACATCTGTCCTGTTGTCTTGAGCCGGATAACGGATTTTCATGCCGCATTCAATATAACGTCCAAAGCTTCAGTAGGTGTGCTTTTTCGAGCTCCATTGATGCAGAGTTCTGCTAGTCTCTGGATACTTTCTAACATTTTCAGATATGCCTTTGTCTCAGTCGCCCTCCATTATACAAGTATTCCGTAGAGTATAATTGGTCTAGCTACCGCTGTGTAGGTCCAATATGTAAGATTAGGCGAAACACCCTAGCCTTGCTCAGTATATCTTTACATGCGTATAGAGCAATGGTGACCTTTTTAACTCTATGTTCTATACTGGGTTTCCACATCAGCTTACTATTCAAAATAACCCCCAGATACTTTGTACGTATTTTGGACGAGAGCGATATATCATCTAATTTTTGTGTTTTCCATTCCTTGACTTTACTATTAGTAAAACGCACAAGGTCAGTTTTTTCATGGTTTAAGTACAGACCTACACGCTTTGCCCATCTGTGAATACCCTTTAAAGAGGACTCCATGATGGAACTAATTGTGTCGTCTGCATATGCTGTAATCCTAGCTGCTTTTCCCTCGAATTTCATGAGAATGTCATTAACAACCAGCGTCCAAAGAAGCGGTGATAGAACTCCTCCTTGGGGAGTTCCTCTATTAGTTGTCTTGTTTACAGTGGCATTGCCCAATTCTGCAGATACTATTCTACAATTTAAGAGATTGTCAACCCAGTTCTTGACTTGCAAGTGAGCACCGGAACGATTTACGCTTTCCATAATAGCGTCCGTAGAGACATTATTGAAAAAGCCTTCAATGTTCAGTAAGACCCATAGATCATAGTCCTTATAGTGTAACGATTTTTCGATCAGTTGGACAACATTATGAAGTGCTGTTTCTACCGATTTGCCCTTTGTATATGCATGTTGGTTAGAAGACAGTATATTTGGGTATACAAATTCCTTGATGTGTATATCCAAAATTCTCTCGTAGTGTTTTCAGGAGAAAGGATGTCAGACTGATAGGCCTAAAGTGTTTTGGATACATATGGCTGTTCCTACCTGCTTTTAGTATGAATACAACCTTAGCTATCCTACATGACTTTGGCATATAATTTAGCCTGAGACAGCCCTTAAACATTTCTATTAGCCAGGGAATTTTTCTCTGTTTACCACACTGTAGTAAATACGGGAAAATACCATCTGGTCCTGGTGATTTATAAGGTTTAAATGAATTAATGAACCATTCCACTTTACTAAAGGAAATGACGTTACAATTCTCAGTATCCAGTTTATTTGTCGTTTCTGAGCCAGAGGAGATCTCCGTGCAGCCTGGGAAATGTGTGTCCACGAGAACCTCCAACGTTTCCCGACTGCAGCTAGTCCAATCGTCATTCATTTCACAAATTGCGCTAAGCACTGATGGATTGCTCTTGCAAGCAGCTTCCTCATTTTTCCATGTTACCACAAAAATTCTTCCAATCTTTCTTGGCCTTTCTCTCCTCTTTCATAAAAGATTTCAGCACTCAAATTGGTCTATGTAGCTATATAGCCAATCTGAAGAACTCACGCGATTCACGTCTTTGCACGGGTAAATCATTACTCCATGGAGGTCACGCAAAGTTTACTTTGCAAAGTATTGAGTTTGTAGGAGAGAAGGGAGAAGAGAATTGGAGCTCTACTTCAAGAGGACGTCCACAACTTTCGGCATTTTCCGTCCATGTACGGCAACAACAAAATTAAGTAAACCATGTTTTGACCACTGAAATTGTTGTTGAAGAGTTTTAATAGAATTTCTAAATCTTAGCTTCACTTAAGAAGCAGGAAATTAAGTATTGAGTTTCTAGGAGAGAAGGAAGAATGGGAGTTCTAGCCTCTATTCCTTTGTAAAGTAAACTTTGCGTGTGGAAAAGCCGCCTAAGTTGATAAATTCTATGAAAACATTTCACCATAAATTTCAGTGGTCAAAATGTGGTTTATTTAGTTTCGTTGTCGTTGCCGAAGGACGCCCAGTTGAGGTTCTCTACACCCAAAACAAGTGAAAAAATTCACGATATATTTTTGGCCGATCGGAGATTGAAAGTGGGTAAGATTGTGGAAGCCATATGGATCTCACTTGGCTCAATGGTTTAAAGTTTTAATGATCCCGCCTTGGCTTGTTAAGCCAAAGAATCAAACTGGGTATTCATTCGTCCTCTGCGATGTGTAGGAGATTTCAATAACAATAATAAAATCAACTCTTACAATAGGAATGTGAATAATGTTTGTTGTAATTGTTGTAGTTGTTGTTGTTGTTGTTGTTGTTGTCGTCGTATGCTGATAGCTGTTGTTATTGTTGTTTTAGTATCGAGCGGTTGAACCCCCAAAGGCTACATAATGCTTGGCTTGCTTGCATGCATTCATGCAGCAGCTCATGATGATAATGACGATGATGCTGAAGACGATGATTATCATCATCTTCTCCTTCGCCACCATCATGTTAATGCTGTTGCACTAAAATCCAATGCTTAATTTTTACCTCTGCCTTAGTCCAATATTCAGTCTGTTAGTGGCAAAGAAAACGTTCTGCTGTATCATAGGATGCAGCAACATCAATTACATAAAACAAACTGCACATTTTATTATGGGCTGTATATATTGGTTTGATTTTTCCAAGTGACTTTTCTCGATTTCTCTCTCTCTCACTCTCTCTCTCTCTCTCTGTCTGCTCTGGCTTTCTATGCACAGACCTCGAGTGCAATATTGCGATTACTAGACCTAGTAGCAATATTTTTGCAGTTGCTGCATCAGATGTTGTTCTTGTTGTTTGTTCGGGCATACTCGTATATATGTATGTGTGTAAGAATGTTCATAATGTATGTATGTATGCAAGTTGCTTGCTAAAGACACAAATTTTTTAAAAGCAGTTCCTTTTATTTTTATTATGACTTTTTTTTCTCAGCCAAGTTGTTATTGTTGTTAAATTATTGTAAGTCTCGTATCTGTCAGTCGTTTGGGCCGGTGGTTGTTTAGTCAAGCGCTCGCTTTTTTCGCTTTGCAATTCATTCGCTTCGTTTGCTAGAAAAGCTACTATCATTCATTTATAACTAAAAATATTTATTTCTTTTTCGTTTTTCTTTTCTTTTTTTTTTTTGTTACACACTGTTTGTGCTTTTGATTGTGTGTGTTACGGTAGTTTCGTGCAAAGGGGTAGTGTATTGCTGTAGGTTCTGCCGACCGACTGATAGTTTTGTGTGAGCTTCTTCTTTTTCGTGTTGTTATTACTGCGTTATTTGGTTGGAGTGAAGGTGGAACTGTGTTCACAGTCAGTTCGCACAGATAGTCGTCATAGGGTTTAAATTTGTTGTTAATTTTTTTTTTTTCATTCAGTATTTCCTTGATAGTGTTATATTGGGCAGAGGCGTATGCAAGGATAATAAAAAAAAATTCAGATACAAACAGAAAAATTTTAATTTCATTTTAAATAGAAATTTTTTTTAAATTTTTCCTTACATTAGATGTTCTTCTGTAGAAATATACAAAAAACTCGATTTCAAAAAAAAAAATAATGAGTTAGGGCCTTTCTATTCAGATAACGATATGTAGTGTCCGTGCGGAACACTTCAAGTGAGAGTCAAGGTCGCACTTTACTGAATTTTTTATTTAATTATAACTATTTTCATCAATTAAAAAAAAAGTCGAATTGTTGAAAAGATATTGTGCGTTCGTTCTTTTCGCAGTGTAAACGGTGATTGCAAGCTTTCAAGTTTTTTTCAAAATTGTGGTAAAAATAATAAGCCACTCTACTTTAAGAAGGTGTATGAATTAGCTATATTGCAGTTGTTTGGTTATAGTTTAGGAAAAAGATTCAATGAATGGCTTTTGTCAACAATAAAGACTGGGTGTAAACGGTTTAGATTTTGAAAAAGATTTCAATTGAAATCTACTAGATTTCGTGCAGGTGTAAGTGTCCTATTAAACATTTTAAAGTTTTTATAAATTTTACAAATTTTCCTGAGTTCTGTTTCCGAAAGAGTTTTCTTCTTTCCTTTTATGAAAATATATTTTATATACAGGACTGTTCTGAAAATCACGGTGATATCAAATCGCGTGATTTCAAAAACAAAGTATTAATAGCTGACTTTATAGTGGGTTTTGATTGTATTTTATAGTAAAATATTTTATTCCAACTTCCAAAGCTATAGATCCTGCAATTTAAAATCACCGTGATTTGACATATCGTGATTTACCGAAGAGGTCCGATAGAATAGATTTTCTGAAGTAAAAAAAAAATTATTTTGGAACCGTTTTTCTAGCTCTGTAACTTCCAGTACGCAAGATACTTTTGCAGTGGTCCAAAACCAGTATTTCAATTTCAATATTCAGTTTCCCCCCTCCTCCTTTTTAACAAAATCTTGACCACATTCTCTGCATTTTAAGTATTGTATTTCGTTTTTGTCATCCTTTTTTTTTTTTTTTGCCTGAATATTTCGCTAGGTTGTGTAAATATGAGTGTGTTTGTTTAGTTGTTGCATTGAGATTAAACTATAAGAATATTGTAGATGCAATTGCTGTGTCGCAACTTTAGCAAAAGACATTTTTGAATATATTTTTAGGTAAAAATTTCAATTATTAATGATAAAATAGATTATGATCGTGTTTAGTTTCGTTTCATTTTTCTTTTTTTGCTCTTCAGACTTCGGTCCCATCTTTCAGGAACGTTGTTCTGAATGTTGTTTGTTATTGCTGTAGTTTTCAATGTTCGAAAAGATGTTACTACATTGCACTTGGTTACGAGCAGATATGTTTATTATGTTGTATGATATTCAAACGCAGTAATGCCCGCTCGCTAGTACGAGTATAATAATAACCGTCTGTCCAAAAGTCTCTGTTTTTTTTTAATTTTATTCTTCTGCTAAGCAGTTTAAAGAAAACGAATTTAAGCTTTTTTGCCATATTTCTTATTGTAGTTTTTGTTTAATATTAAGTCTTAAGTTTAAAATTTACAACATTATATCTTGTCGTATCGATTTCTATTACTATTTTATCTCATCTCTGGCAATCACAGTTTTTCAATAATTTTTTTTTTTATTCATTGGTCAAGTTCAGAAATATGTATTGGGAGAATAAAGGCAAGAAATATTTTAAATAAAATAAAATCGTTGGCAATCGTTGAAATCTAATTTTTCTTTTTATAGATTTGTTTACGATTGCAAGATTGAGTATTTATTTTTGGCTAAGCATTTTCTGTTAGTTTTTCCTTTATTGCAACGTTTTTAGGGTTCCGTACACCAAAGGTGAAATGGCCGTCTGTCCGTCTGTCAGTCTGTCCGTCCGTCCGTCTGTCCGTCACAGGGTATTTTCTCGAGAACCGTAAGAGCTACGGACCTGAAATTTAAACACAGTGTGTAGACCCTTGGCCGCTACAACAACAAATACATGAGAGTTGGAAATTAAAGGGTGTGCCAAAACGAGCAACGAAAAATGTTAAAATCCCATGTAATATACATACAATTGTATGTATATGCACTTGAAATTTGTAAAGTTAGTGTATTTTTATACAGACTACAACAATTAACACTAAAATTTAAAAAAATTTAATTAGAGGGTGTACCATCAGTTAATGTAATTTTGACTATGTAATTTTGATAACTTGCTGTATCTTGGAAACCGTAAGAGCAAACTTCTTGAAATTTTCAAAACCGGTAAATCAAAAAAATCTCAAAATTATAAAATCGCCAAACCGAAAAAAATCGCCAAAATCAAAAAAAAATCGCCAAAACGAAAAAAAGCACCAAATTAAAAAAAATTCTAAATCGAAAATAAATCGCAAAAAACCGGAAAAATCGCCAAAATGAAAAAATCGCCAAAATGAAAAAAATCGCCAAAATGAAAAAATCGCCAAAATTAAAAAAGTCGCCAAAATGAAAAAAAATTGCCAAAATAAAAAAAAATCGCCAGAATGAAAAAAATCGCCAGAATGAAAAAAATTGCCAAAATTAAAAAAAATCGCCAAAACGAGAAAAAAGCGAAAAATAATAAAAAAAAATTATTTCAGCTGAAAAAACGTAAAAACAACACTATTAAAAAAAAATGCTCAAAGCCAACGTACGGAACCCTTCGTGCGCGAGTCAAAGTCGCACTTTACTGAATTTTTTTTTTATCCTGCTGCTCTTGATTTATAAGTTATATACATATTGTGGGAATATACGAGTATGTGTATATTTGGAAATATTTCATTATTCTATGAGTGGCGTATCGATTTTTGCTATTATTTTGGAGGTGTGCTGCAGACGGAATTTGTGTCTAAATTTTTCCTTTTTTTTGTTCAACTCTAGTAGTTGATAAAAATTATTTAAGCACTCTTATTAAACATTTTATTTATGAGAAAGTCATTTCAAAAATTTTTAAATAAAATCATAAACAATTTGATCAGAATTAATGCCCTAATTCAGTAAGAAGAATTAGGACGTTTTTGTTTGAAAATGCTTCTGAGTTCTTGTCTTTGAAGTCTCTAAATTATTTTCTTCAAAAATGGTTGTTGTCTTTGACAATGAAAAATATAAATATTATTGCCATGTTTTTAAAACATAAAAATTCAATTAAATTATTATACAATAGTTTGAAAAATACATGAAAAAATATGTGTTGGATATAATGTTTGGAACAAAATCATAAAGCAAGTACTCGAACCTTCTAGCATAGACAATAAATAATAATCGTTTTAAAGAATCAAAACTGCTTCTTTTTTCGTCCATAGACAAGACGATACATTCGTCGAACAGAATTAGGGCATAAGTTTTTGAAATGTATACACACATAAGTACATATTGTTATATTAATATAGAAAGGCCCTAACTCATTATTTTTTTGAAATCGAAATTTTTTTATTTTTCTTCTATCGAAATATACAAAAACCTTTTTTTTTTAAAAAATAATGAGTTAGGACCTTTCTATACTAAGGTAACGATATCGTCATGTGAGAACTTAAGTGTCCAATACGCCATTATAAACTATTGGATATTGGACACTTAAGTTCTCACATGACGATATGTATGTATGTATATAAGTATGCATATATGTATGCAAAAGATATTTAATTAAGAGCTTCCTATCTTTAAATTGAAATAAAATTAGGAATGTGTGAGAAATTACCGAACTTTTGTTTTCGTTTGAAAGGCTTTGTTGGAAAAACTGCCAGCAAAACAGCAACAGCACTAAACTGCTTTTGCTGTGCTGCGAAAAGTTTATTTATGTTTTTAAACTTTTATTGATGACTGTTCTTTTGCTTTAACTTCAAAATTTCCAACAGTTCAGTCAAAGCACAGTTTCAAAAGTTCGTGGTACACTTTATGCCATGATGCAATTATAACAGGTACATGCACAAGCCCAGCCTGTTACTGTATACATTGCAGATAAATGTCAAACTTCCCTCTAGTCAGCCTCGTGGCATATGTCTCTATGTCAACACTCTTTTCCATAGCGGCAATTGCACTAGTTGAAATGTCGACAACTTTCCTTTTATGCGTGAGTATAGATACGTTAGAGACAACAGTTCTAGTGTATTTCTGGTGACATTGTCAATGAACGCGTCAATAGTTTGTTTTTCTTTTTTATTATGCTATGCAATAATGTTAAAAACTTACGTACATATGTATGTATGTATGTATTTAAGTTTGTTGCCCCAACCCTTATATAATTGTAGACGAGGGTCACTAAAATGTACTAGTGATTCTTTAGTTCGAATATCTCCATATGGTCGTAAAAGAATAGTGCTAAGGTCTACTGGTAGATTTTCAATGACAACCCTATGTTATGTATATGTCAATAGGCAATTACATTGGCTGCGGTACATCTATTCAGTTGTACTATTGACAATGTCACTAGTAAATAACTACAATTTTACTATTGACATCGAGCGAGGAAATATCGATTGTAGATTGAGAGATTGTAGACTAGAGACCCTAAAATTTACTAGTGAATCGTTGGTGCCAATGTCTCCATGTGATCCCAAAAGAACTACTTAGTCAGTATTGCTACAGTCTAGTGGTGGATTTTCAATGACAAGCTAATGTTAAATGTCAATAGATAATTACATTGGCTATGGTACACCTGGTCAGTAGTACTACTGACAATCTCACTAGTAAATCACTACAATTTCACTATTCGCATTTTCTGCAGGGTTTGTTTACAAGCTATAAAAATGTTAGTGTATGTGTGTGAATAAAATGTTTATAGTGTTGCCAATGAATTTACACAAGGCTGTGTCTGCAATTACACATTGAAGAAAATTACACTACACATATTTTGTGTAGGTTAAAATTAAAAGAAAAATAAATAAAAATAGAACCCAAAGTAGAATTACACACAGATTATACAAGAATTTAATTCCATGGCCTACACATTTGAGTAAAAACTACATAGTATTTAACTACACACAGATGTATTATATATAACTACTCCTAAGCTTATGTCCGACACTGGTCGGGCCTAATTATATTTTTATATTTAAGATTTGAATACTTATTGTTAGTTCATATATGAAGATACAATAAATAAAATATCATGTAATAAAAAAAAAATATACAGATTGGCAACACTGAATAACTATAATCATGCAGGAATGCCGCGTCTGCAATTGTACTTTAGTTACCCTGTAATTGCTATTTTTATAAACAAAAGACATTTGTTTCTGACAATTTTTCGTTCGTTTATACCAACAAAACAAATGTGTTTGTTGGTGTTGGAATTTTGTTGTAGTCGTGCATGTACCTAGTATAATTGTATCATGCTTTAAGCTTAAATTAGACGTGACATAGCCATAACGCCATAGCCATAACCAAACCAAAATTCAATTGGTTTCTATGGTGAGAGTTATGGCGAGTATCTCTCACTCTCACTCTCACCATAGAAATCAATTGAATTTTGGTTTGGTTATGGCTATGGCGTTATGGCTATGTCACGTCTAATTTAAGCTTTATGCTATAACTGCCGTGGCTATGAATCATCGTTTAATTGATGTTGTTGTTGTGCTTAATTGTTTAAAAAGTTTAGCCTAGCTAACACAAAGCGACAGCAAAACCAACAGTCGAATTTTGTGTGCTGATGCTTTGACTTTAGCTGCGAATATCTTCTAAGCACAGCAACAGTTAAGTTAATTTTTTTTTCGTTTAACAGCACAGTCGATAGTCGTCCGTTCGTTTTTTGTTTTGTGCTTTCGTTTTGCTATCGGCTTTGAAACTTTTGGCAGTCACAGAACAGTCAGAGCAAATGAAATAAATAAAATTGAAGTACTTTCAAATGCTGGTTATTATGTCTGAAATATATAGGTTAAGTTAGATTAGGTTGAAGGACCTATCAATCAATATTGATCCAGTACATTTCGGATTACTATTTGCGCTATTAAAAGAGATACTGGAATGGAAAGTACCCCATAAAAAACCATAAAACTGAATATGTTTGCCTCTTTAAGACAAAAAGACCTGGATTATTTTCTAACAACTCTTTGTTATAAATTTAAAGGCGCTTCTAGGAATTAACACTCAAGTAATACTAATCAAAAGAAAATAATAGCGAAAAAATCATCATAAGTATACTTAAGATTGATTCAAATCCAACTGATTTTTAAAACGCTACAAGCTCTACGAGAAAAATAACAATTATTTTTTTTATTAAAAAATTTATAGGGGATATAGTTGGATTACTTGGTCATTTCCTCACGCGCGCATACATATTTTATTGTTAAACATCTAACAGCAACAATAGCAAAGGAAAACATAATATTTAGGTGGACAGGCAAACACAACTTAAGACACATTTCAAATCAAAAAGACCAAAAACACAAATGCATATTTTCGCAATGTAAGAGTGTTACTTTAGCAATAAAATCTAAGGTGGTGCTGGTGCTCACTCGAATATGTATGTATGTATGTAAGAAGTTGTTAGATATCTTACACGGAAAGATTTTTTCTTACGTATTCCGGGAAATTTTTTTCATTTGTCATGTGTAAATTTTAATTTCAATTCATTCAATTAATGACAGTTGGTTTATTAAATTGTATTTATAAATATCTAATGATAAGCAAATCACCAAAAGACTCAAACTAAAGTTATTGAAATAACTTATAATCCTAGTCTTTATAAAAAAACTCAGCAAATGTAATTGAGAATTATTAAATGTCTAATGCCGGCCATATACTACACAAGTTAAGTGCTCAAGTCTGGCACTGCGTAAAGTAAGCTTGTGACACACACTATACAAGTAAACTGTGCATTTCTTATTTTAATTCGCCATAATGCTGGTGATTATTTGTATATTTCTAAGAACTCTGTCCAAAATATTTATGCTGCGCTCAGATCTTGTTGTGAACTATTAAAAAGTCACGAAACAACTGAGCGTTTGCAACATACACTACACAAGTTCACTGTACAGTTTTCAAACTTGAGCAAATATCAAAATCATTTTGATATTTACTCAGTTCACTGACACTGTACAGTGCCAGACTTGTGCAGTGAACTTGTGTAGTGTATGGCCGGCATAAGCACAACAATATAAAAAGGTTCAGATAACTTAACAAAACATTTCGTTCTTACTAATAAAATGACTGAATAATATTGTAAATTGATATTGTTTAAAAGTTAATAAATATGTAAAAAGTATTTAAATTTTTTTTCAATAAAGAGTTTATTATCGTCATTAAATTAATGACAGCGAAGAAACTGATGACAATATTGTTTGTGTGTAATGCTTTTCTATAAAACGAGTAAATTCTCTTTTCACATTTGTAATGAGATTTTTTTAATAAAACTATAAAGTTGAAAAAAAACATTTCATTTGATTTACAAATTATAATTTTTTGAGTATGAAAAACATATAGAAGTTGGGGAAATTGAACTGGTTGTAATAAAGGAGTTTGCAATATTACACAGAGAAAACAGTGCCTACTAAATACCTCATAAAATAGAACAAAATTAATAAGAAATCTCTATGGTTTTTTTTCAATAAGGAAATCTTATTAATTTCATAGAGAAACCCTTATTGAACAAATCAAGAAGAAATCTTGTAGTTTTTATGAGGTTATCTTATTGATTTTTTCAATAAAAAATAAAAAAAAATTGCGTCTTTATTCTCTGTACGTATGTATTTTCATTTAAATTATATACCATATACATATGTATGTAGTATATTGTAGATGTTATTTATTTATACATACATACGTACACATTATGTTATTTTCTAAACTAACTTACTCAACAAGTATTGAACCAGCAAACTTCTACCTGATAGACAAGCACTCTAACCAATTTGTTAACAAGCAGCCTGAATAACCATTGAAATTATTGTGCAAACATTCTTATACAAAACTGAAAAAGATCATGAAAAAAGTGTCTCTATGTCTATATATAGATATGAAATAACAAGACATCTCATAAAATCAAGAAGATTTCCTTATTAAAAAAAATCAATAAGATGCCTTACACATACTCATATAGGAACCTACTAAAATCAAGAAGAAAACCTTATTGAAAATATCAATAAGGGAACCTAATAAAATCAAGAAGAAAACCTTTTTAAAAAAATCAAAACGACAACCTAATAAAATCAATAAGAAATCCCTATAGTTTACAATTTATAAGAAAACCTAATAGAATCAATAATTTTTTTGGTGCCAAAAATAACGGAAATTGAGTAAAAAAAGTTGTGAATAAGATTTCTTCTTGATTTTATGTGGTTTTCTTCTTGATAAAATTAATAAGATTTACCACATAAAAACAATAAGGAATCTCTATGAAATAATCTTCGCTTCTTTCTGCTGGGATACCCCTTAGCCTAAAAACGGTTCATAGAGAAAATCTTCTTGATACTATGAGGCAGTTTTTTCTCTGTGTAGATGTTATTTCGGTTAAGAAATTAAAAATTTAATAACTTTTTTGTTTATTATGATTTTTTAAAGGCTTTAAAGGATTTTTGCTTTTTTTCAAACAGGACCAATTTCCAGAAAAGCTAGAGGGTTAATGTATACCAACAAAATGATGATTGTAATATTCTGAATAAATGAAATGAAGACACTTTATAGCAAAAATGTAAGCATCACACTATTTTCTAAACTTTTTTACTACATAAGGGTGCAACTTAGGCCGTAAAATGAGTTACAGATGTAAACTTTAAAAACGCCAATACACGTACATATATATATCTTTTTTTAGTCGCCCTCTACAAGAATCAGTTGGCAGAACATGCTATTTTTTTTACAGTGTTAATCGTATTATTAACACTTTTTTTAAAAATAGCATGTAAAATAAAAATAAAACATTTTCCAAAGTCATATAGATTAGAAGACATAATATAATGTTATAGTGTGAAAGTAAAAGAACACACTGAGTGGTGTTAGTACCCAGCTAGCCTTTTCAATCGCAGAAGAGTCTATTGTGGATTGTATGAAGAGCAGTTTCAATCACAGACGAGCTCATATTTTAATCATGGAAGATGCGAAGCGCGCGTGAGAAGCTGTTACCGAAGACGATTCATGTGCAAGAGCCGCAGAAGGCGCTTTTGTTAGGCGTAGATGCAATCATTTGAGATTTATCTTACAACTCTTTTTCAAAACTCAAATGAAAGCATCTGCGAAGAAATTAAGAAAAAGATTAAATATGAAAATAAAAAAGAACAAACATATTTTAGATAAATGTATAGTCGATTAAACATTGCACGATTTATAAGAGAGAGAATGTCTACAATATCAATCTTAAAACAATCAGCAGAAGATTCGTTTAGGAGTTGTATATTAAACACCATCGCCTATTAAACAGCTCTTGGCTAGCTGGGTAAGTGAACGAACGAACATTCTTCCCCACAACATATGAGCGAAATCTTGGTAAAGGAACAAATACACTAATAAACAAAAGAAAAAATGCATTTGTTTTGTATTAATATCGCAAAATCAAAATTGGCGCCCACATAAAGTGATCGTAGGTGTTAAAATGTTATACCGAAATTGAAGTTTGAGGTTCTATGTACGAGTACACATATGTATGTCTCTTTCTCTCGGTTTGTTACCAGTCAGTTATTTGCTATTGCTTGCTGTCTGTCGTTGCCATTGATTTTTATTTACTTTTGCTGGCAACATGTTAAAACTTATTTCCTTATTACTAAATGGTTAAGAAGAGTATGATTATGAGGCTGGTTATTGGCCAACCTTTAAGTTTTTAATTTAGAAGTGAAATTTTTTTTTTAAGAGCGCAGAAAAGGCTAATATACATGAATAATAATATGTGTTCAAAAGAACTTCTGTTTAAAAGTACGCACTTGGCAATTAAGGGCTGTTTAGTGCGTAATAGTACTAAAAATAACACTGTGCAACAAGTGGAAACTTTTTCAAAACTAGTTCTGACAGAAGAGGCAAAAAAAATTTACGTACATTTGAATTTTTTTTTAAATTGCGTTTGATCCTAAAGCCTGGTACTCTGTTCGAAGTTGTGAAAATTTTTCAGCAACATTGATTATTTCGCGTGAAAAATTTGACACGTAACAAGTGATGCCCATTTTACTTTTTCGGAAAAAATTTTCGTATTTATTGCTTTGAAGTAGGCAACACTGATCCGACTTTTATTAACAAAAACATCAGCTGTCAATATTTCGCATGAAATAAATGCCAGTCTCATTATTTCACAGTTAGCAAGAAAATGTTGCCGATACATTTCAAAAATTTTTCACGAGTCGAATAGAGTACAAGTTTTGCAACATTATTTCATGAAAATTTCACGTAAACTTTTTTTGTATGGAACATGTCAACATTTCGCGTGAAATTTTGAACAGAGTACCAGGCTTAACATAAAAAATGGGAGCTGGGAATATTTGCACATACATAGTGGCATTGCCAGGCCTTCCAAACGAAGGAAAATTTTAGATAATATCTTTTTAAGTACAATTTGTTTCATTTAAATTTTAAAATTAAAAGCTGTTTAACATGAACTTTTCGTGAAATGGAATACGAGAATTTTATTCTTAAGCAAGTGCCTAATGTTGCCCACATTTTATTTAGTCCTAGTTAACACTATGCAAGACTTATTGCTAAGCTGATTATTTTTTTAGGAGAGAGAGAGACGAGGGTAGCAGAAACATTTATTTTCCCCTCGTCTCTCTCTCTCTCTGTCCTAAAGAACTAATCAGATTATTAATGAGACTTGCATAGTGTAAACTAGGACTTACTGAAACCGTAAAACTGATGACACCATTTTTTGAGGGTGCTTTGATTTTCGAAATCTTTGGAGGCCCATAAAAGAAATTGGTCACCAAATTCGCCAAACTGAGTATAGGGTTTTACTAACCTTTAGTAGTACTATCGAACTTGAGACTGTCAGGACCGTGTATTTTTTTTTAAGTCTCAACTTGTTGCATAGTGTTATAAGAGCTGAATTCGATGTGTCAATTCGTCGTTGTTGTGCTTCATACCACGAATTTACGCAGCGAATTCTTATCGACGAATTCATCGACGTGGACGAAATTCGTCGTTCGTCGTTCGTCCCAGTTGTGTTCCTAGCATAAGAGTTCACAACAATTTTGTAAGGTCATTTCCAAACATAAAACCATATTTAACAGTTTAAGGAAAAGTAATTAAAATTGCTCATACGAATCCATGAACATGAAAAAAAACATAAATAAAACACTTTTACCTTGTTTGAATGAATATACTGGGGGTTTAGAAAAATATTTTAAACGTACTTGCAAACACGTACACGTACACGTACTATGTACTCGCATGAATAACAACAACAACAAATGTGGCATGCATTTAGTTTACCAAAATATTTTAACTGCAGCTACATATATAGAACTTCATAAAGAGATTACCAAAAAAAAAAAAAAGACACAAACGTGAACTCGACATTTGCACTCCAGTGGAAGCAGGAAAAAAATATTAACAATAGAAAAGCTGGAAATAAAAATCCAAAGTAATATAACATTTTCCACAAAACATTTAACAAATACACACTGATGACTCTTTATATTTCTTTTATGTGTTTCTACTTATAAACTTCTTGCAGTTCCTTATTTCTAACCACGAAATGTGTTTTAACACAACAAAAAAGAGTCATAAATTCGATTCTTTTACAAGTCAAAAGAGTTCAATATTGAATTTCATTGTTAAGACATGAGAAATCATGAAATATCTTTTTTAGCTCATATGTTTGAGCGTTTTCAATTGGCAATTAAAATCAAGTTAAAAAGAAATTTTGCTAAAAGTCTAACCATTTTCAAATAACTCTACCCGTTTTTTTTTCAAATAATTACCTTAACGAAACCATGACAAATACTTCAAAATTTCGTACTTATACACATGTACTCGTACATATTTATGTGCGAATATATGTATGTATGTATATATATATATATATATATATATATATATATATATATAAAGAAAGAGCACGAAGGAAATTTCACATGAAAGCATTATTTGTGGCAGTGAAAACTGTTCGTAAATTCAGCAAATTTGTGCATCTAATGCAAAAAGTTTTTACTGAGTATGCGCGATCAGCTGCTGTACATGCTTTGCAAATGCTTAACATTTTGTGGACCGTTTGCATTTGGGATCGAACTGCAAAATGTTTTAGGCGACCAATAATTTTAATAAAGAAAAATCTTCATAAAATATCAAAGTATATTTGGCTGCATTTCGTAAATGCATTACTTCTCTGCATCATGCGTGCAAACTTTTATTTAAAATGCAGTAAAAGTTCGCTAATAATATGTTTTAGTAGTAATCATGTCTATACAGCATATTTTACATTTATTTGTGCGTTATCTATTTCAGTGAACCAGTTTAGGACATTTAAAATTCCATTTGCAGCGCAGTGATGCATTTACGAACACACCCTTTATCTGAATTTAAGTCTGTAATCACAATGAATTATAATGAACCCAACTGGATCTCCGAGTGGATGTGTGTCGTAATTATAGGGGTAAAAAAGGTGATTCTGGGGGAGAGCATTGCCTCCCGAGATCTGGTATTGCCGCTCTGGAATTACTAAAAATTGCATGTAATTATTTGTTTTAATACTACTCAGGAAAATCACTAGTCATAGCTAGGCCAATGGTTGCAACACCAACCTTCGTAACCTAACCTAGAATAGAATAGGGGGAAGATTTGGTTGCGGCACCTAATGGATCTTTTGCACCATAGATCTGAAAATGAAATTAGATCAATCTCTGTGTGACTCTCCTTATTAAAATCAGCACAGGTATTGGAGAAGCCCGCCTAACTCAGAATGATAAATGTGCCTTCTACTGTCACATAAGCCGATAGACTCACAAAGCATGTGTGCCGTCGTCTTGTCATCTTCCAAGCATAAACGACACAAGGGTGAACGAACTTGGTTATTTTTCCACAGAGGATTGTTCAGTCCAAAGTGACCAGAAATAAAACCAATAATAAGTCGTAAATTATTCCTGTTGAGGTTCAGTATGCCATTATATGTAAATGGCTACATCGAAGTGTCATATTCTTTGATCAGAGATGTTACAGTCGACCGACTTATGCCACAAAACGGCTCTGGGCCGATGAAAGAAGCAGCAGAAGCCCTATTGCCCAGTTCATCCGCTTCCTCATTCCGTGGATGATGTATCGTCACATTTCAAATTCTGTTTGAATGGACCATGTCTTACACTGGTTATAAAAGGGTCTGATGAAACCAGTTAAAGTGGGCGGAGCTACGGCCAATAAAATTTAATATTATAATCAGGAGGCTGGCATTGGCTGAAGTAGTTAGCACGTTGACTACAAAACCGAAGAGGTCCTGGGTTCTAGCCCGGTTGTCTACAGTCATTAAATAACAATAACATGAATTTTTCTGACATTCATCAGTTGATGTAGGAAAGGGATGAAGGCATAGACACTGATCCTAATGTAACATCAGAGCGCCTGCCTTCGTTGGTATTGTGTAGCAGAATTATCGGCGAAGTAAAATAACCAATAAAATAGCTACTAGATATAGCTTCAAAAATTTAATACGCCTCATTGACACCAGAGGCGCTGCAACAATGCATTATTAGAAACGTGCAAAAAAGCAGCTCCTCTTTCACCACCTGAATTATCTTATCTATCACTATCCTTTAGAAGGTAGCACCTAGTAATAGTAGTAGGCATTAATTGCTTGAGTGTTACTTCTTTTTAAAAAGCAAGGGGTTTCACGCAAGCAATTTCAATGAAACTTTTCACACACTTTGAGATCCTGTAATGACAAGATATCGCGTTTAAAAAAGTGGGCGGGACCAAAACCATAAAATTTAACAAAGCTTTAGCAAAGCTTGTTAGTTTCCATCTGTCTTTTTCCTTGCATCGATAAAACGCTAATATTTGTGGACGGCAACTTAATGCTGCCCTTTACTTTTCTCTAATATTATTCCTTTTTATTATTCTTTTATTTTAATTAGGATTTTGGTATGAATTTTTATGATTAAAAATTTTCCAAAATTTAGGAACATATGTACTTTATTTAAGCTTTACATCATTTTTTTATTATTTTGGGATCTTATGTAAGTATTATATTACAAAATATATAGAGGTTATTTAGCACAATGTGAAGTGACTAGGCCAACTTAGAAAAGTATACTATTGTAAAACTAATTCGGCCAATGTATGCAGCATTCGTGCACAAACTTTATTTTTAGTTGTATCCCTTTATTTTCGTAACCACAACTAATCAATACAAAAGTAGTTTTCTTAAGACATTTTACTCAAATAGTATGTAAGTACGTCGTCTTCCTTTGTGCATAGCTTTGTTATTGGCATTCGTTCTTCAATTTCTCATTATTGGCTAAATCGCACGTAACACAATTTATGCCTTCTTTGCAAAAAAAAACGTCTTCTTTAGACGATCACAATACTTATTTAGCATACGTACGTGTTGTATTTTATATTGGCACTATTTTAGCATACACAATACGATACTCGTACATACATTTGTATGTGCATAGGTATATATTATTTAAATTTTCATATTTCATAAGCAGTTGGAGTACTGCTAAAAATAAAAAATAACATTTCTTAGCAAAAAAAAGACAAATAAATTTAAATATTAGATAAAATTTTCAAATAAAAAAATTAAATAAGATATGTATGCGTTAAAATCTAAGTCTTGAAAACATACTTATTTATTGGAAATTTGCCTTGATTGAAAAAAAAAATAATTAACATACATCTAACAAAGAAACATATTAAAATTCTTTTCGTGGAGATAACCAGCAAAAAATTTCAAAAAAGGTAATCGAGTTTGGAATTAAGCATTTTTGGTGGAAGATGTTCCTTACTGGATTACAAACTATGCCTTGGTCACTTAAGCTTTCCGATAACAACTGAGACATAGGCAGACTAATGGACATCAGGACAATACGTGATGTTTTCGTTTTATGACTTTGTCGGACACTGGGCTCGAACCCAGCGCCTTCGGTTCGGTTTTGTAGTCAATGTGCTAACTACTTCAGCCAAAGCCGTCTAGCAGGGCCCATTTAATACACCCAATAGAAGTCTACAGTTGCTTTTAGTTAGTTATAAAAAAAAAGGAATTTAGTCGATTTGTGATCATGGGAGCTCCACATGATTTTAGAAGTTTTGCAAGTTTTCGTTTTGTGCACATGAGCACAAGTGAAGAGTAGTTGCAGTTTTCTGCAATTGCCTTAATTGCTGCTTGACTCCAAATATACATAGTCACATGTGTATTTATGGCTTGAGGGGTCAGAGTTAATTCTGCAACCCCTTTTGACTGCATAGATTTCCACCTACTATATTTTCAAATAATCGTAATGGTTTATAAGATTCCTCTAAACAGAGCTCTGGACAGTAAACCGCCGTACTTAAGTAACATCTGGCAAGGAGCTAAAAGATTCCCACAACCAGTTGAATTTTATTTTTCTTAATTTATTAATTAGTAAACTGCAGCCTTAATAAAAAAAACATTCCCTATTCCAATAAGCGAAATTGTATCATTTGGAACTTTGCTGCCATGGTAGATACATACATACATATATCATTATATGTGACAGCGCATAGAGAAAGGGACCTAAGGGTAAAAAAAATCAATTTTCACTTTTTTTTTTGTTGATGTGGACAACATCTGAGCATCGAATGAGACGGATCCCATGCCCTAAAAGTGTTCCCTCCCAGAGACATGCGCGTTTTATGAAACTGAAGTCAATGCTAAGGTTATGTCAAAAAATGTTCGTACTAACACGATTTAAAAGAATTATAAATGAGTATTTATTATAATTCAATATTAATAATTTCAGAAAATAAACCTGCATTGGAAAAAACGCGAGCAAAATTGATATCAAACTCATGGAAACAGGTAGAAAACAGTAAAAACCAACTACACAAAACAAGAGGTAGGGACGACCTACGCGCGTTTTCAAGGTTGGCCAACACGTTCCTGACGTCATGAGATGTGTCGCTTTCAAATGAGACCAATACGAACACGCTCAGTGATGGTACACCAAAGATACACGTATTTAAATCTTTAAAATGGCTCTCCTGAACCAAACCGGTTTTTATCCTTAGGTCCCTTTCTATTTTGCGCGTCACATACATACGAGTATATAGAGTCAGTATTTTAATAAATGTATTAAAAACTTTTCGGTGTTTCCAATTAAATTAAAACTTAAGCACAAAATATCAATATACGAGTATTAAGATTATGGCAGAAAAAAATAGTCTTGTGTTTGTAAATTAATGAAATATCTGACAATTATTTTTGAATACGATACTATATATGTCTATATATATTCATGTTAAATTAATTTTTCAACTTCACAGTAGCATATGGATAGAAGTAACTAGAGCGCATGGATACAAGTATTGTCCCCCTCATCAGTTCAAACACAGTTTTAACCTTCCACAGACATGCAAACAAACATTCACAACTATTTCCCTTAATGACAAAACTGATGACTATTTTTGTCGTTTCTCGTTATCTTGTTTGCAAATCTTCGAGGATCATCTCACACATATTGAATGTATAAAAAATCGTACACAAATACAAAAAAAAAAACACTCCAACTTTATTTGTTCACTAGATAGTGCGAGTATGTTTGCATGTGCTTGGGGACCGACTATGAATGAACGGTAGAGAAATGCTTGGTTTGTCAAAACCTTCCCAGTCAACTACAGAGCATTAACAAAAACCCAAGGGTTGCGTTGCGCAGGCGCGAAGATACAACAACTTGAACAAGACAACCATAATAAATTTGTTTAATACCAGTAAGAAAATTAAAAACAATAAAAATAAAATATATATACATACATGTAGTATCGTAGATACTTTATACTGATTTTTTTAATTATAAGTCTATTTTCAAAATACAATAATTTTACTACGAGTTCTACACCCCTATTGTGAATAACGCCGGTGTCAATTTTCTATTCCTTGTTTGTTTATTGTAAAGAAGCAAATCAAATAAAAAAAAACAGCTGGAAATGAAATAGCTGATTTCGAAAATTCGAAAATCTATCTCACTTTCATTTTCATTTCATTATTTCACAGGTAATATTTAGAATTGGGCTAATAGCAAATATTTATATTAAAATTTTTAAATATTATTCCGAATATTGAAACAGAACCTGCAAACATTTTGATTTACATCCACCAAACACAGACATACATCATACATATTGCCAAACGTATTGCCTGGATGAAAAATATTATTGCGGCAATAATCGATTTCGTATTGCGGAAGATACCTACTTTGTGCGGAAAGAAACTTGACTCGACGACAATATGTACTTCTAAGCAATACGAAAGCGATTCTTCCAGAAGATAAACTACTAGTATCGGCAGATAACCACTAATAAAATGATAGGAAGATATCGCCAAAATAAAGGGTGTTTTTTTATAGAGTGACACAAGTTTAAATCATAATAACAAAAATTAAAAATTTTAAAAACCCTCGATATATCTAGAAAAGATGTGATATCTTCTAAAAAGCTGGACCGATTTTCTTCAAACATAGTTAAGAACCTTCTCGATCAAGTCACCTTTCAGAAAAAACTAAATCAAAATCGGTCCAGCCGTTTGGGCTGTACGTGGGCACGGACAGACACACAGATACACAGACACACACTACAAACTTATAACACCCCTTTTTTTTTGGTCGGGGGTTAATAAAACAAGGAAATACATTTTTTATATCAATGAAACTGGCTTTATTGGAAAGAAAATTTTATGAAATTAATTCCTCTTATTGTTAATTGGCGACGTCGATGTCACATCCAGATGACAGTAAAAATTGTCACTTGTAAGACGTATCACTTGTCTACTCTTTGTCGCACTTTCACCATAGAAACTCAGTTTAGCGCTGGCTCGACTAACACATCAATAATTATTTGCAAGTTCATGTTGCAATAAACAATAAATTGCATAAGAAAATAGATTAATTCCTTCAATTGGCATTTCCAGATTACGCGACGTATCGGCCATTATAACCAAATTCATGATCAGATATTATATTTCTAATAAAGTACTTTGGTTTCGCTGCACGAAAAAAGAGTCAGTCGAAATGACATAATACAAGGTAGTAAACTATCTCCGCTACTCTTTGTCACACTTCTTACTAACTTACATTTTGGATTGCATGGAAAAAATTAATGAAAATCTGTGTGATTCTTTTCTGGAAGAGGCTGCCGACCGACTAACCAATCTATGCCGATGTGTATGTGTGCAAGTATGTGTGTTTTATACATACCCTGCAGGAAATGCGAATAGTGAAATTGTAGTGATTTACTAGTGACATTGTCAGTAGTACTACTGATCAGGTGTACCCCAGGCAATGTAATCATCTATTGACATTTAACATTAGCTTGTCATTGAAAATCCACCACTAGACTGTAGCAATACTGACTAAGTAGTTCTTTTGGGACCACATGGAGACATTGGCACCAACGATTCACTAGTAAATTTTAGGGGCTCTAGTCTACAATATTAAATAAAATTGTAGTGATTTACTAGTGACATTGTCAAAAGTATAACTGAATAGGTGTACCGCAGCCAATGTAATCGCCTATTGACATATAACATAGGGTTGTCACTGAAAATCTACCAGTAGACTTTAGCACTATTATTTTACGACTATATGGAGACATTTGAACTAAAAATTCACTAGTACATTTTAGTGACCCTCATCTACAGTTTTATAAGGGTTGGGGCAACAAATTTAAATACATATATACATACATATGTACGTAAGTTTTTAACATTATTGCATATCATACTAAAAAAGAAAAACAAACTATTGACGCGTTCACTGACAATGTCACCTGAAATACACTAGAACTGTTGTCCCTAACGTATCTCTAGTCGCGCATAAAAGGAAAGTTGTCGACATTTCAACTAGTGCAATTGACGCTAGAGAAAAGAGTGTTGACATAGAGACATATGGTTCTAGGCTGACTAGAGGGTATTTAGGCAAATGAAATAAATAAAATAACGTACAAATTCATCTAATTTGTACATACTTTGTCCACTTTGTATGTAATTTATGATCTCCTAACATTAAATGTGAATTCATGTTCTGATTTTAAATTCTTTATGTGAAAGTGCATTCACACATGCATAAACATGCATAAACATGCATACACATGCATATGCATGTGCGCATGTACAGCGCAATATAATTTAAGCCTCAAGGATTACACAACAAAGTAAAATGCCACACGACTGGGCAAACTGTATAGGCTCGTTTAAACGACAATGTTTGCGCTTTTATACCCTTCACCAAAAATTTTAAGATAATCGTACATGTACGAGGGCGGTTCGGAAACTTCTTAGCCTAGCACAAAAAGCGCGGTATAAACAGAAAAAAGTTAAGTGTTTTGGAAACTTCCATCTCTGCTTTGAACACATATTAAATTTTGTTTCGATCTGGCAACTCCTTCATATAGAAACAGGGGTTCACAAAAGACGCATCCGCGATTTTTTAACATTGGAAAAATTAGAAATGCGCGGTGTCATTAAATATTTACATAAAAAAGGTTTATCGGGACAAGAAATTCATAATGATATGGTGAATGTGTTAGGTGAAAGTGCTCCTTCATATGCAACAGTAAAAAATTGGGTTGCTGAATTTAAACGTGGTCGTACAAGCATTGAAGATGAACCACGTAGTGGACATCCAAAAACAGCAACAACAACAGAAATTGTAGCCAAAGTGCATGGTATGGTATTAAATGATCGACGAATAAAAGTGCGTGAAATAGCTAATATCATGGGCATCTCAAATGATCGAGTCCATTTAATTTTGCATGAAGAACTACAGATGAAAAAGCTTTCTGCAAGATGGGTGCCGCATTTGTTAACAGTCGACCGAAAACGCATAAGAATGAACATTTCTCAAGTTTGTTTGGATCATTTTAAGCGAAATAAAATGGATTTTAAGCGTCGTTTCATAACTGTTGATGAGACATGGATCCACCACTATACTCCAGAGACAAAAGAACAATACAAACAATGGACTGAAGCTGGAGGATGTGCCCCAAAGAAGGCAAAAACAATTCAATCGGCTGGTAAGGTTATGGCAACGGTTTTTTGGGACTTCAAAGGTATTTTATTGATTGACTATCTGCAAAAGGGTAAAACAATAAATTCAGAGTACTATTGCAACCTTTTGGATCAATTAAATGTACAAATTCGAGAAAAACGTCCTGCCTTACAACACAAAAAAATAATTTTTCATCAAGACAACGCACCAGCGCACAAGAGTGTTTTAACAATGACTAAAATCAACAAATTAAAGTACGAGTTGCTTGACCACCCACCTTATTCTCCTGATTTGGCTCCCAGTGACTTTTACCTGTTCCCAAATCTAAAAAAATTCCTTGCTGGCAAGCGTTTTACCTCAAATGAAGATGCAATTACAGTTGTAAACCACTAATTTGAAGACCTTGAGGAAAACTATTTTAATCAAGGGATAGAATTGCTAGAAAAGCGTTGGACTAAGTGTATTGAAGTTTCAGGAGATTATATTGAAAAATAAAAATATTTTTGAAAAACTAACTATTCTCTTTCATTGATAGGCTAAGAAGTTTCCGAACCGCCCTCGTATATAGGTTTGTCGGTCCGTGTGTAAATTTACTCCAACAACGTCATAACTCAAAAATAAACAGTTTGCCAGAAAACGAGTTTGAAATTTTTAATTTACACACAACAACACAACAAAATGGAAAAAGAAAATTTTATTTTTCTCTCAAGAGTTGAGTAAACAAGACATTTATTTGTATGCAATTTTTTTTAACAATATGAAGAACGATACGTGGATTAATTCTGCATCATTAACTCAAAAATTTAATTTTTTGAGTTATGACGTTCTTTGGGTAAATGAGCGATATATCTGCGACTAAACTAAGTATATTTATTATAGATCCTTATGAATAGGGTAGTAAAATAAAATATGTCCGTCCGTCTGTACGTGAAGGTGATTTTCTGAAGCCCTCAGAACTGCTAGAGACTTAGGTCTAAGATACATAGATGTGTGAGGATTCGTCCTAAATACTCGTATATTGGTATTGAAAATTAGCAAAATCTAATATATTCTGGACAGACAATTAAGAAAAAGAGACATAACTAGGGTGGCGCTGGCTGAAGTAGTTAGCACGTTGACTACAAAACCGTAGGTCCTGGGTTCAATCCCTGTATCCAACAATCATTAAATAACAACACCACGCATTTTTCTATGCATTTTTCTGATGTGCATTAGTGTCGCTTTGTATCAGTTGTTGTAGGAAAGTTGAAGTGATGAAGGCATAGTCACTGGTCACTGAACTATACCGACTTCAGCGCCCTCCTTTCGTTGTATAGCAGAATCATCGGCGAAGTAAAAGCAGAGTTGTAAAATAATGAAGCTTTCCTCCAACTCTTCCTTCACCACCTGTCTTCTCTATCACTATCCCTTTCCTAAAGTAGGTAACACCTAGTAATAGTACTAGGCCAGGGATGGCATTGAGAATTTTAAAATTGTATCAAGCTTAATTGAACTAAAAGATTTTTTAGTTCAAATTACATATTTTTATTTGTTTTTATTAAAATAATCGACTTGGTTCTGTTTACTGAATCGTTTTTATAAATTTCCTTGCAAGTTGTGATGTTAAAGCATATGGTTACACCTGTTCCATATGTTCCTGTGAAATTTAAATTATACAAGATAATAGCTTGTGTTCTAGCATCCGAATTTGGAAGAAAAATGATTTGGAAAAGGATGAGTTCACAGTTTTTGATTTTATCGCTGCGTTTTGCTTTCACAAGACTGTTTTCAAGTGAGAAGAATATGAGTTTCATGGTTCAAAAGTGAAAATTGACATATGCAATCGTTTGAAACTGGGTAGATTTCTTAGATGTACTAAATTAGTCATTGGCGTACTATTGTACTTTCGGAGTTTGAATAGTACCAAAAAAGTTAAAATTGTACCAACTTTTCCATCTCTCTAATAGGCATTCATTGCCTGAGTGTTACTTCTCTTTAAAAAAAATATAAAAAAACTCTCTGAAGGAAATCTTGCAGGTGGAGTGGTCAAAAATCCCAATCGGAGGTAATATTTAAATTGATGCAGTTCTAAAAGAAAAAGTGATCCAAAAAAAGTATTAGCCAGTCATTGTTTTTAATACTCTGAAACTGTACAATTTCTTTTGAAGATTTCAAGTGTTGTTGTTAATTTTAAATTAGTTTGAATTTTTAACCCCCCGCCCCAAAAAAGGGATGTTGTAAGTTTGTAGTGTGTGTCTGTGTGTCTGTGTATCTGTGTGTCTGTACGAGTGCACGTACAGATTTTATTATCAAGACAGCAAACCTTAATACTCGCATTTAGGTTAGTAAATTTTTCACTCAATTGCATATAAACAATTTATAAATAATAAGTTATGTACTTAAATTGTCTCGAAATCTAGTACATACGAGATTTCGAGCTAAGTCTAGTTGCTTTTTACTAGATTCCCCATACATAACGAAATCTAATTTGCCAGTATATTAGTAGGAAATCTTCTCAAAATCGAATATTTTTATTTATATAAAAGGTGACTGAATTAGCTACGCTCTACAAAATTTTCTATTGAAGGTGAGTGAAAGTACTTTTTGTGTTACAATTTAAGACAACATTTTATACAAAAGATTTTGTCTTGGATACGAAATCTTGAAAAATGCCAAAAAAAAGTTAATGAAAACGATAGAGATTTCGATAAAGATTTCAAATCACATCTACTAGATTACGAGACAAAGTAAGTGCAGTGTAAAACTAATGTGGTTTGTGCAATTGCTTAACGTATTGACATCATATTGCGACTTGTTCTTCGAAGTTTCAGCTGCACTAACAAATTTCGACATAATTTGGAGCCAATTCAGTCATTTGAGGTAATTTGCTCATATGAAAAATATGTGGGAAATCAATTCACAAATTTCTTAACATATATATGGGAACGTACTATAAGATTAATCTATTAACGTAAGAATCATCAAAATCGACGTACTCGTGTGGTCTCTATAGTGGGACAGAGGAACAAATATACCGGAATACCAAAATTATCATTCATTCATTCATTCATTTTGTTAAAGTTTTGTCATTGTTACAGAAATGAAGGTTATAAAAACATTAAATTATCTAATATGGTGAAGGGTATTTGATTCTCGGCTCAGCTGCATATATACATTCACTTTCTCACTTAATTCATTTATTAATGTTACTATTGTAGTGATACATTGTAGGAGATACATCTGAACAGTTATTTAAGATTTAGAAAATGTATTCTAAACATTAATTGTGAAGTGTGCACTGTGTAATATTTTGAATTAAATATCACTCATTTATTCAAACAACGTTATTAGCTGAAAAAAAACTAGTTTGTCTGAAAACGATCTCAAAGTTGTCAGCTTACACCCATCAAGTTGTGTGTAGAAAGAAAAAGAAAATTTTATTTTCTTTCGAGAGTTGAGTAAACAAGATATTTGTATGAAATTTTTACACAATATGAAGAACGAACGATATGAAAAATAATTATGCATTATTAACTCAAAACTTCAATTTTTGGAGTTATGATGTTGTTTACGTTAATAACGCAGAAGTAATACTCTTATCGTTATTCATTATATAAAAACTTCATATAAATATATTGTATAACATCAAATCTTGAGAGAAAAATTGGAATTGAAAACCTTAAACTCGTTTTTTATCGAAATTTATTTTTTTTGTTATGACATTTTTGTAGTAAGTGAGAGCGATTGTGTATGTATGTAGGTGTGTATGTATGTATACCAATTATGATTATAAAATAAACAAAATCTGTCTCAAAATACAGCCTATCAGTGAACCGCATGCCATACCACAATTGTGGACCACAAAATCAGACACATGTTTATGCTCTTTTATTTAGTCCTCACTGAGAAAGCAACGAATGAAGTTGTGCACGCATGTACGTATTTTTTCTTGGTTTTTTGCCATAGTTTTTTTGAGCACACGGAACGAAATTAAAGTTAAAATTTAATAAATTTGTACAGCAAGAAAAATAATAATTATGGAAGCTAAGAAATATTTCGTGATAAATTTTTTTTTTTTGACAATATGCAATGCAATTTATGCTATGAAACATTTAAAAATAATCAATTAAATTAATTATTCAAAGAGCTGTAAATAAATTTAATTGGGAGTTTATACACTACATTGTTGAATGGCTTATTAGATTTTTTACTTCTTACTTAGGTTTTTATTAAATTGCTTATTTACAAAAAAAAAACTCAAACAATCAATACCCAAAGCATATATTTTATATTACAAAACTTTTCTTCAAGTGTAACTTTATTTTACTCTCATTTTTATCACCAATACACGGATATTTAATTTTGCGTATCACTGATAGATATTAAAGTCCTGCACAAGAGTATTTATAAGACTTTTCAAGACATACGACATTTTTTAAACGCTTTACTACAGCGAAATATTCTAAAACAAACGCTAAACAACACTGTTGGCAAGACAAATAACTCAAAAAAAAATCTTGCCAACAGTGTTGTTTAGCGTTTGTTTTAGAATATTTCGCTGTAGTAAAGCGTTTGAAAAATGTCGCATGTCTTGAAAAGTCTTATAAATGGTCTTGTGCAGGTCTATAATAGATATTCACCCCTATTGTGAACATTTTTACTCTGGAAATATTTCCGCTTTTCATCAAATTGCAATCATGAATAATTTTTCCCCAGAAATGTGTTCCCTTTTTTTATTCGCCTTATCATGAACAACTTTTTTAATGGACTATGAATCTCTTTGGTTTTCACACACTTCAAATTTTATGGCGGTGAACCGCGGTGGTATACTAAAAGATTTTTTTCCACTACACCTAGAATATTTAAAAACATTTAATTTCACGAGAGCATATTTCCTTACGAGGAGAATGAAAATTTCACGGCAACAAAAATTTTACTTGTTATTCACGATATGGGCAATTGCGTAGCCATTTTGAGCCCGATTGGAAAATTTCTAATACTAATGATTTGGATACAGCTTAAATTTTGCGCCTTTGGTGACTTAGTTTGATAGGATACGACTTCTGATATATGTTTAGAGTACTTCCCCCCTTTTGGCCTATTTTTTCTCAGCCACCCGAGAGCCCGCTTAAAACTAAAGAGTTAGAGCTTTTGAAATAGTTATTTTTTGGCACAAAATGGTGTCACCATTTATGTATGTCACAACATGACGCATATTGTTGTTGGTAAGTGGTAATTTTTACATCAAAGTCATATTCTTAATATTTTTTATGGTATATATGATACTTCTTTTTTTTTAAAGAGAAATAACACTCAGGCAATTAATGCCTACTATTATTACTAGGTGTTACCTTCTTTAGGAAAGGGATAGTGTTAGAGAAGACAGGTGATGAAGGGAGAGATAGAGGAAAGCTTAATTCTTTTACAACTCAGCTTTTTGCACGTTTTTTTTTAATAATGCAGTGTTGCAGCGCCTCTCTGATGTTAAATGGGGCGTATTAATTTTTTGAAGCTGTGTTTTGTAGTCATTTTATTGATTATTTTACTTCGCCGATGATTCTGCTACACAACGAAGGAGGGCGCTCTGATGTTGCATTAGGATTAGTATCTGCTGAAGTCGGTATCGTTCAGTGACCAGTGGCTATGCCTTCATCACTTGAACTTTCCTACAACAACTGATACAAAGGGACACTAATGCACATCAGAAAAATGCGTGGTGTTGTTGGATACAGGGATTGAACCCAGGACCTTCGGTTTTGTAGTCAACCTGCTAACTACTTCAGCCAACGCCACCCTCTTCTTTTGTTATATTTATTGATATATGAGTATCCTTAGTAAGGAGATTTCGACTTGCAAGGGGATGTATGGGGAAAACCTTAATGGTTGAAGATAGATGACAAGTGTGTTTAGAGAAAATCTTAGTATTGAAAAAATATTTTAGGTCGATCATACATTTGACTTCGACAGTTGGAGCCCTGCAAGTAAATTTTATAAAAATTTAAGGAGAGGAGTTAGGCGGTTGTTGTGCTTAAAAAAGATGTTGGGCGGAGAAAATTAATGGGTGCTAGTCATACATTTCACCCCGGGGAAGTTATCTAATTTTTTGTAAATTTTTTTGCTTTTAGCCTCAACTTTGAGCTTGATGAGGCGACCTTTGCCCCCATGTGACCGCCACCATATTTTGGCTCAATGTTTTTTTTTTTTCGAACCTCACAAAATGAGGGGTCCTTGTAAGTCGAAATCGAAAAGTCGTCCAGTATGCCATACCTAATGTGCATATTTTTCGAGTTGCCCTCGAATGTTTGCGATTTGTTTTATAGTTTTAATGGATACAAGGCGGACGAGGACAGTCTTGACACTTATACATACATACATATGTATGTATGTGTACATTTTAACAAGAAATCAAAACAAACTTACAAATGCAAACAGATAGTTAGAACTAATATTAAAAGTTTGATTTCACCAATTTAGAACCATAACATTTCACATTCTATCTAAGTGAGTCTTACTATGTTTGTATCAGAGTAGTGAAATTTTAGTATGGGAGTTTTATTTAACAAGCAACACAGGCTTCAACTACAACAACACAAACACCAAGCAACTCGTACATAGTGTTGTATTGGTATACGGAACAACTAAAAGTTTAAGAACAGGTACGTGTTATTGAATTTATGAGCCATATATTGCAACATTTATCAAAGTGATAAATGGCACTGGACATAGTCAAGTCAAGTAGTATCACATATGTATGTACATCTCTCCCTCTCTCAAACGCGCTCTTTTTATCGCTCTCTCTCTCTATCTCTCTCAATCTTATTTTTTAGCCTTTTAGAGTTTCCTTTCTTCCTGTCCAAATAAACTTAAAATCTGGTAGGAAAATATGCTCGGCTAGATTTGTTGCCATTATACATACGTATGTATGGATGTATGTATGTATATATTTAACTCATAGTAAGTTTTTGCTAGTTATGTTAGCTGAAGTCTAGGGGAAATATTATACCTGCGTTTTAATTAAAATCATTTAAAGAAGTATTACTTACTTTGGACCATTTAGTACGAGTATTTTCTTTTTCAGTTTGGCTTTTTTTCGTTGTTGGATGAATGTTGGCATTTTGCAGATTTATAAGCCGAAAAGAAATTCATTCGTCGTATTTTGTATCATTGTATGAAATTGCTGGATTTTAAAGCTGTATTTGCGCGTAACATGTTTGACCATGACTTTGTAGTTCAAGTTCCAAATACATAATAGTAAAAACTTGGGTGGTCAATAAATAAAATATCTGTAAGAAAAATAACAAATATTGAATATTTTGATTTGAGCATCAAAAATACAGAGTATCATTTTTTGGTTTGTGGGTTTGTAACAAATATAGCAAGAGAATTTTGTGAAATCGTTATAAAATGTAATACATACATATCGAGCCATAACCGCCAAAAAAAGCTGAACCGACACATTTTTTTGACGTCATTTTTTTTAACGAAAATTAATTATTTACGATCGCTAATAATCGATTTAGGTAAAAATATTTAAGTTCGAAAATTATGTCGCTTAAGATTTTTTGGCGGTTATGTAACGATATGTATGTACATATTTTTGGTTTTGTACACTTGCTCCTCGGAAGGAGTCAACACCAAACTTTGCAATTTTCACTTTTCCCCAGAGATACGTAAATCTTCTCTTTTACTCTTTAGCCAAAAAAAATAAATAAATAAACTACAGTGATATCACTCTTTGTGATATAAAAGTATATTTAAGAAAACAGTTATGTGCCTCTATTGAACTTTTTTAAATTTTGAGTTGAGCCCTTTCAGAGAAGACAGTGGCATATGTTTAAGTATATAAATATGTATACCTCTTCTATTGCTACCAGAGAATGACAGTAAGTACTCAAATAAATATACTTAACTAAATACTCTTAATTTTAGTCACTGCGTATAATCATAATTGTAGCGCAAACAATTCTCTCAAGCAACTATGTCTATAGCCGTTTCCAATATATAAGAGCAGCTTTACTTCGTTTATGCCAAAAAACTAAAATACGCTACAACTATAAATAAAAAGGAACATGTGTATCAAACGTATTGACTGTATTTCATACTTATAGTCGGATTATGCTTATAATCAGAGTATGGATAATTAGTCGGACAAAAAAAATATTTGCATGATACTCGGAATATATAAAATGGATTGAAAAATGTGTTTTGGCTGTTTGAAAAGATGAATTATGTGTGTGTAAATAAAATAGCCCTGTATATACGCTTGTAGAGCCGATTAATAATTAGAGTATTTTTATACTCAAGCGTATGATTGTAGATCATACAGTCTATAAATTGTAGTTATAGTCGTTTGTAATGTGTTATTTAAAAAATGTATATGAGCATAGTTGTTGGTTGTTTATAGTTATACGTATTCCGAAGCTCCAAAAATAGTGTTATAGCATGTTCATACGGACAGCAATTATCGAGGTTCGCTCTCTCATTCACGGTTCGCGGCCGAATCTTGATTGAATCAACATGGTTCGCCATACAAATTTTTGAGAGCGAACCAACTTGGTTCATTTTGAACCTTGCTGCGAACCATGAAGAAATTGCTATCATCACTAGTTTTGATAACATATTATCGCCAATTTATCTGAACTAGGTATCAAAACAAAATGAGTACACACGTACACATACACATGTATACATTTGTAAACAAAAAAACAAACCAAAAAAATGGATGCTTGTATGAATTAATAATATTAGAACACATTTTATTAATTATTTTTGCTTAATTTGTTTATCTACTGTAAAAAAGCAAGTAACACAGAATATAAAACGTATATTAACCACGTATCAACTATTCATGTATGTATGTGTGCATGTATGTATATACATGAAAACAGTGATGCCAATTTTTGATACTCAAAGCGCGTAAACATTTTTTGAAAAAAGGGCTAAAATGAAAAATATACCTTTAGCGCAAAATAAAGTCAAATTTTTTGAATAAGCGCGAAAAGGGGCTAGTTTTAAAATGTTTCTGTTTTAAATCAAAACATCAAACATTTTTAGAAAATAAATATGTGAAATTTATTTAATTTAATTTATTAGAAAATAAATATGTGGCTATCATAAGATCAACACATACATAAGAACATCAGCTCGAGATATTACATTTTAATAAGGTATGTACTAGTGATGTAACGAATGTCAATTTTTGATATTCGCGAATACGAATATTTGAAACGATATTCGCGAATGCGAATACGAATATAATATATGAAATTTATAGATATTAAATTGGAGTTCTATTTACGTCTGCAATATGAAATATTAAAACATTGTTATGAAAAAGGACTTCATACTCCTGTTGGCGTACTTTAAAGTTAATAAAAACTAGCCAAAATTTTAATGATCGTCATTAAATAATATTTAAAAATGATACAAAGCACGAATTTCTATAAAAAATTTAATGGATTTGTATAAACTAATATTTTTAGCCATTTATTTAAATTTCGTTTAGGATTTATGCATTTATTTATTTAATTTGTTTGCAAAAATATTCGTATTCGAGCACAAAAAATTCGAAGAAATAGCAGATTATTCTATATTATTCTTCTTTTTTAAATTGGTTATCTAGCAAAATAAAATGAATTAAAATTCGATATTGCTAGATTAAAGGAAGAAAAAGTTCACAGACTAAAATCTAGCCATATTGAACAAAAAGAAAAAGGGGCTAAAGGGCTGAAATATACAGGCCTGTCACAGAAACCAAATTCGATCGAAATGATTTCAATTCCGTAATTAGCTTCTGCAGAAAATGAAAAACGAAGAATTTGCTCGATGAGTAATGCTCGGAATTGTAATTTTCTCTATGTGAAAGTTCAAAAATATGTTTGAAACAACTTTATTTCAACAAAGAAAAATGCTTTTCAACCATTCATTTAAAATATGTTTGTTTTATTTAACTTTTTTTACATATTTAAGATATTTTCTTAGGTGAAAAATGCATTATCATAAAAACTGAAATATTCTATTCTGTCAAATAAAATTAAATAAAACTTTGACACATACACTACGTTTGGATATGACAGTGGATCTGAAGCAATTTTCCGCCAAAATCTTGACTGCTCTGGGCATCCAAAACCGCAGTTATTGCAATTACAGACATTTTATGCAAACAATTTTTAAATTTGGTTCAATTCAAAAAAAAAAAATTGATCCTTTGGTATGTTGTTGCTCTTCTAATAAGAGCAACAATGTGTTTTTTTTTTGCCCAATATTTCCACATTTAAATTGAAAACAATCGATCTGACGTTTCTTCGGAATGAACAAATCGATCGAAATCTGAAGAAAGTAAAACAAAATCGATCGAAATGAAAATTCGTAATTGTAAAAATTGGGGCCACGTTTTTTTTTCGCGTTTTGAGTGACTGAAAATGCGTTAAATCCAACCCAAAAAATTCTAAGTTGGCATCACTGTGTCAAAAATATTTGTCAAAATGAACCACGAATGTTGTCGTCTGAACACCAGGGTTCGTAATTGTGGTTCAAAGAGCGAACCAAGTGGTTCATGTTGCCGTCTGAACATAGCATTACGTAATATGTGAATAGTCCTGAAAGTAAAATGTTTGTATTTATGCAATTGTAGCGGTATAGGATTATTGCAAACGGGGTATTGGGAAACTAACGTCGAATTTTTGTATACATATGTATACAGTGATGCAATGGTATAGAATGGATACTCTTGTGGCTGAGTGGTAACGATGCTAGCTTTTCAGTCGAGAGGTCGTTGGTTTGATTCCCGCCATAGACCCTGGGTGTTTTTCGCAGACAAACTAATTACTTCGCGGGATGTGTTGTTTGTTAAAAAATGTCTAAAGCTGAAGGTCCATACCATCCGTTCTTTGCATATGCGTTGTATGCGTTTCTGTACATTCTCTCCGATTCTAAATTCAACTTACATGCAATACGTCTTATGCGCAAGTAAATATTTTTGTTGTTTTAATGCAAAAAGAGAGAAAATTTAAATTCACTACACGAACATTTGGCTATAAAAGAGAGCATGATGCATGCAACGGATACAAAAGTAGAAAGTAAACCTACTTTATCCGTCCTATGCGTCTATACGTTCTTTGCCTTTTGTTCTGTAACTTGCCACATACAATTACATTGATTCTACTTTTTGACACATGCATAAAACGCAACTACGCATTGAACGGATGGTATGTACCTTCAGCTTCAAAACACGATATTAGTAAACGTTACATTTTTTGTTTGCAGTACTATGGTGTTACAAAAATGTTTAAAGAGTCGTAATTTTGTATTTCAATTGTTGTGGTGGTATGTACATATTTTTTGCAAAAAGTTAAAATTTCTGTCTGGGTAGTTTTATAAAAAAAAACCTAACTTTAACAGCAATTAATCACTACAGGGCTCTACTCTGTAATTCAGTAATTCGAAACAAAAGTTTATTTTCGAATTTATATGTTATTGCATGTAATTTCTAACACTTAAATTTTTTAGTGATTCCTATACAAATTTTCCAAGTATTATATAGGGTTTTCCAATAAGAGACTTAATTTCAAATAGCAGGCTATTTTAACAGTTGTCAAGAACCAAACCATTAGTAAAAATGGAACGCTTCAACAACGCATTGAAATTACTAAAATTCACTACAAAACTGGCGCAACGTACTACACAAGTAACGACGATACCACAGCTTTTTTGCGTGAAAACCTTCCTGAAAATGTGATTTCGCGAAGAAGCGATCGCAATTGGCCACCGAGATCTTGTGGTTTAAGAGCTTTAGAGTTTTTTCTTTGGGGCCCACAATATATTGAATACCTCAAGCATGGAGTTCGTGAAGTTGTCGATGAAATGAATGCGATGGAAAATTTCATGAAAAGAATATGGTGCTTCAAGGATTGGCATACCCTTCTCTTTACAATTAAATAAACATTCGATGATTTCGCTTAAAAATACCCGTTGTTTCACAATTCAAAATGAAATCTCTTATTGCAAGACCCGATATTAAGGAAAATTGTGTGGATAATAATGTAGTCATTCATTGTTGGCACCAAACACTACAAATGTTTATTTTTCTTTTATTGTCTTGTCTTCGAATGTTGTTAAGATTTGTTGCAAAGATTTGAGGTTCCGGTAATGAGTTGTAATAAATTTTAGCATTAATTGTAATATGAATACCAAACAAAGTTTCTACATGAATTACAACAAGAATGATTTAGTGATTAAAATATATTGAAAAATAATAAAGAAATTCAAACTGGTTATACCGAAAGAATAAAAGTTAAATGTGTAACATAAATCGTGTTGCGTAAACAAACAATAAACTTCGAATTAAATGATTTTAATTCACGAATAAATATACTCGTAATATGTACAAAGATTCCACTAATAATATAACTCTGTTTTTATGTATAAAATAGTTTTAACTTTGCTAATTTATAATTTTATTTATATTTATTGAGTTTGAATTTTTTTTTTCTATATAAAGAATTAACAATTGTATTTTTTAATGTGGAACGCTGCATGATTCTGCGTGTCATCCTTGCGCGGGGGCCAAAATCGTGAAGCGTTCCACATTTTTTTTAAATAAAATACAGTTGTTAATTCTTTATATAGCAAAAAAAAAAACAAGATTTCAATAAATATAAATAAAATTATAAACTAGCAAAGTTAAAATTTCCAGTTCCCCAGACATAGTGTAACTGAAGCATTTTAGTATTGGAATATCCTTCTCCAACTATTTTGCGCCAGTTTTCTAACCCACTAAGCACATTAACCTTAAAACAAACTTCACCAAATTTGAAGTTTATCTCTATTACAGTTTGTCAGATATAAAATAATTTAAAAAAAATCTATTAGGGGCACCATTCTTCCTCATTGCTAGTTCGACTCTATAATAGTTCTCTACCTAAAAAAAATTGTATAAGGGCTAGCTTTCTCCGCTCTGCTATCTGCCCTATTTCTAATGTAATCATGAATTAAGACAATAAAAAAATAATAAATAACTTCTAGCTAGAGATAAAATATTCACGATTGCAATTTTAGGAAAAGGGAAAACATTTCGAACAAACATTTTTCACGATACTGGGGTCTACTCTGTATTCCGAAACGAAAGAAAATTCTTTCGAGTTTGTATGCTAATAATATTACAATTCGAAAGCATTTGCTTTCGTTTCGAATTACAATTATATAGGGTAACTAGCTGACCCCGGTCCGCGTTGCTGGCCCTAAGCAAACATTAGTGTTGTATATGGCATTGGTGGTATAATATGAAAATTGGATTTTGCCCACGAATAAACTAAATATTGCGCCATCTGCCGGACGAACTTCAAACTACACAGAAACGCTCCTCACGCCCCATAGAGCATGTACATAAAGTTTGGTCTAAATCGGTGCAGTAGTTCTTGAGTTACGGTGCAAAATCACAAAAAAAACTAAATATGGCGCCATCTGTCGGACGAACTTCAAACTACACATAAACACTCCTCACGCCCCATAGAGCATGTATATAAAGTTTTGTCAACATCGGTGCAGTAGTTCTTGAGTTACGGTGCAAAAACACAAAAAAACTAAATATGGCGCCATCTGTCGGACGAACTTCAAACACTACTCACGCCCTATAGAGCATGTATATGAAGTTTGGTCAAAATCGGTTCAAAAATAGTTCTTGAGTTACGGTGCAAAAACACCAAAAAAATTAAAAATCGCGCCATCTGTCGGACGAATCACTATTTCTGAAAGGGGCGTAGCATTTACCGGGATAGAATATATATATATAAACACGCACAGGTCTTTTACGAATATTTTGCGGGGTGGAAGTCGAAAATCTGTTGGGGCATTGAAGAGTTTACCCATAACAAATAAACGTGTTTTTGTATTGTATATAATAAGATAAATAATTACTTTATAGGAGGTTAATCCTTCCACCGCATATTTAAAAAAAATTACTAATCTACATTTCCGATGGCAGAAATAAAATTAATTAAAATTATTCGCACAACAAATATACTCGTATAAACATAGACACTAAAAATGTATATATGTACATATGTACGAGGGTAGTTTGATAATTCCAGGAAAGAAAGCAATTTATTTCTCATCCCTCCAAATAATTGTATTTTTTTGGGACTTACGGCCATTGTTGGAACTTAAAGTTAGTTAAAATTATGATTTTATTAGTAAAATTGTAATCTAATCCAAAGTGAGCGATAAGTTAAAGGCAACTTTATCCTACCTGTTAAGTTAAATTAAATTTGTAATAATGAACTACTTTTTATGAAATCCTACTTTAAACGACTTTTATTTGTAATAATGACCCTTAAAGCTTTTAACACATTTGCAATATATTATGTACTTTATCCCACTTGATCTGAGCTTCGATATAAGCGAATACTCACTGAATGGAAGAAATTTCGAAATAAAATTGTTCAACATTTGTTCGATATTTGTTCGCAAAAAAAAATTCGGATGCTCGCTAAAAGTAACTTTTCTCGATAGTTTCTCGAATGTGTGACGATAGCCTGGTGGATGTATGCTAGTCTGTGAGGTACTAGAGGTACCAAGTTCGAGCCATGACTGCACAGTAATTTAAAGAATTAAAGAAACACTTACTCAATAATTGAACAGAAGAACAATTTGCAAGGATATATTAGTGGATCTGTGCTAGTCTGTTAGAGTGGAGGTATTGTGTTCAAATCCCGCAACGTAAGTTAAAGAATTAAATAATTAATAAAATAAATTAAAATATAAAATTACTTTTTTTTACTTTCTCTGCTGCCTTTTTTCCATATGGAAATTAGTTCGATATTGGCTCACTTTTGACATTGTTAGCGAACCTTCGAAGTATAATATTTTTTGTAACAAAACTAAACTTTTTGTAATTAATTTTTGAGTGTCATTCGCGAGTTTTAAACGATAAATGTTCAACATATATTCGAAATCGATATCATTACATACACACATACATACATACATATTTATGGACGCATTTTAATACATACAAAAAAATAGAATCTCAAGAAAAGTGTTTCTAATAGCAAATATACTAAACAAACATTTTATCCCAATATGCACAAAAAATAATAATGTGTGCTTCAAGTGTACGTTAAAACAGATTTTTGTATGGAAGTTTTGTTTTAACGTACACTTAAAGCAAAGGTTATTTGATTTTAGTGACACACATAATTTTTTAAAACAAAACACAAGTAAATAATAGATATATGAAAAATAGATATTTTATTACTTATTTTAATTAAATAATATTCTAAATAAACAAATAGAAATAGTATATATTAAATGCTTAATAACATACTAACAGTTAATAAATAATAAATTAGTATTGGAGTTGAAAAAGGAATTCATTATATCATGTTAATATCAAACCCATTACCAAAACGAAAATTATAAATAAAGAGTGTGAAAGCTATACTTAAAAATTATGTATAGAGTTTTTGCTTGCAAAAATAAATTAATATAGTTAATAATACGATTCGAGAAATACTGCAGCTAAAAGGAAGATTTAAAAAGATGAGCTAACAACTCAGGTTCTGACAAATCCATTTTGAATTTTTGCACAATGTCCTGAACTTTTAGACGACGTCTTACATGAGGAGGCTGGAATCTGAAAATGTGAAATAGCGAAATTAATTATATGTATATTTATTTTTTTTGTGCAGTTGCACTATTACTACTATTTTTCAATTACCCTTCATTGTCCAAGCGTCTTCTTTTAGCCATGTTATGAGCAGTCTGTCTAACAAGATTGCCGACAACTCTCCTACTTAAAACCATACCATCTACCAAAGGTGTTGCAAAGCTCATACGTCCTGGAGGACCTTGCAATTTTACTCTCAAGAGGCCGGATTGCAAAGCGTGAATAAAGATGACATGGACATCGCATGCCCGTGGCAGTTGCAAAATATTAGCTTCTTCTCCCGTTTTTGTATAAGGTAACAAGTCCTCTGAAAATTAAGTTTACATTTTTTTTTTTTGCTTTTTGAGTTCATGAGTATTAGCGAAAATAAAAGCGTTGCTTGTAAACACTGATTGTTTTCTTACCTATTGGAAAATTTAAGAGATCTTCAAACGACTCAAGCCAAACTAAATAAATTTTTGCTGGTGGTTGAGCCAACAATGAAGGTTTCATGGCGTTAGCCTTGCGTCTAGTCGGTGGCACAGGATCTTTCGATTTATCCAATTCTAAGGACATATTTCGTGATCTTTGTGCAACGTTTTTGTTAGCTTCACCTAGCGTTGAGTTTGTTTCAGTGCTACGAGACCAAACGTTTGCCGCTTGATCTGTAGAACTTGAAACACAACAGCCATCTGTTTCGGAATGTAGATTCCATCCTGTGGGCACTACGAAAGCTATTTCAGATGCCACATCGGCCCAATATAAAACTTTAGATTCGCCATTAAATTTCATATCTAGGGGCTGTGAGCGATTTGATTGAGGTTTCTCTTCTGACTTTTGAGTAGCAGTTTTTAAGAACCAAGATGTTGAAACCAAACCAGACCAACCAGAATGCTCAGATATTTCGACGGGCCAACCTAACGATATTTTTTTTAGTTATATTTTATATCTTAAAATATTGCTTAAAGCATTTAAGTTTACCCAAAGTCAACAGCATGTTGCCAAAGTGTGGATCCAATGTGCGTATATTTTCCTCACTCATATTATTTATTATTTCCTCAGCTGTTGTTTGACCAGATTTCACATAAAACACGTGTACGGTATCGTAAGTACGAGCACTTAACTTATCTAAAGCATTTAATTCTGCTGCGAAATTTGTACGCTTTGTATCTAATACAATTAAGGGTCTCTGGGGTGGTGCACCCAATGTTTCGGCCGGGCTATTGGGATTTCGCTCTTCAAACGTCAGAAACCCGAAATGCGACAGAAACAAACGAGCTGCTTGAAACTCGTGACAAACTGAGGGTGGACAACTTTCCTGGGCATGCGATAACGAATCCGAACTATTATCAGTCTCGGCCCACGCTAATTTTTCCTGAATAGTTTGATTTTCTAACATTGTTTCCAATTGTTTAATGATTTCCTGACCATATTGGTCACGAATCTGTTCAAAGGTGGGTATAGAAAAGTCAGCTACACAGGGTGTAACTTTTTCCACACCCTCAGGAAAATTTTTCTGATCAAATTCAATACGTTGCGGTACTTCGTTCATCGGTATTGGTCGTCCAGGGTTGACGGCATGATATTTAGTTCCAGATTTGCTACGTGGCAAATGACGCAGTTGCATTGTCCAAGCATGACGGCCGAAAGGACCGCGTATAAGTACTAAAAGTATTTTATATCGTTTATATAAAAAAATAATAATAAAAAAAAACTAAACATGAAATTTGTTTTAAAAATGTTGTTAGGAAAACATGTTAATTAAAAAATTTTTAAATTAAAAATTCATTTATTTCCACACACAATTTTGTGATTTTTTATATGAAAAAAAGATTCGAATTTGCCGATTTCCAGATTTCCGTTTCCCACCACCATGTAGAACACTTCTCGCAATAACATTTTCCTTTGACTGTCCTTCACCTCAAAGAAGTCACCACCTGGATGTTTAAGCCTATGCTCTTGCAGGGCCAAGCATTCACCGAGGAGTTGGGCCGATACTTTTTCTTCATCGGGCAACTCCTCCAGTGGCGATTATGTGTTTTTTTTTGGAACTCATCCTATCACACAGTGTGCCGTGATGAAATCTATAGGGTGTGCAAGCGGTTTCTTTCAGAGATGGGAACGTGGGGGTCTGCTCTGTGATTGTATGTTATTAAGATTACAATTCGAAAGCATTTGCTTTCGTTTCAAAATACAGAGTAAGCCCAATGTTTTGTGAAAGAGTCATAGGCATTCTACAAATGGTAGCGATGGTCCACCTGAGTGCGGTCTTCTAAGCTAAACTAAGGGATTATCAATATCCATTTGTGAGTTTGTAATCTTGAAGGTCGTACCTGCTCTTTGGTTTTCTGCATACTTTCATACACTGCAACGTATGTCGTTGAAGCAGAGTCAGGGATTGACAAATTAAGGACCTAATAGCGACTCAAATTGTTCACATTAGTGTCGATAGCAGTAGGGCTAGCGATTCATTTGAAAGCTTCCAACATTGTTCACAAGTGTTGGTCAACGTAAGTGAAATGAAAGTTTAAGATCTTCAGATCAAGATCTTAAAGGCATAAAAAAAATGAACTGGGTCTTATTTACCCTATATTTAGCATTACGTTTTCACGTTTTTTGGTATCATTTAGTGTTGTTCTCCAATTTACTTATTATTGTAAAATAGATTGTTAATAAATACTATGAAAAAAATTAGAGAGATAGACTACCAAAGGATTTCCGTGGGATCCAAACCAATATATTCACCCTTATTCTAATTGTCGTCATTGACGTCACTTTAACACAATACCAAAAGATTGGGGCTTGTTTACTCGCTCTCGAGAACAATTTTGTGGTACTGGCAATCTATTTCCGTTCCCTAAATTCTAGAAAATAGCCAGCAGGAGTCAGTTGTTTTCCCCAACAAGCCTTGATTTTTTGGTGTTGTGTTAAAGTGACGTCGATGTCAATGTCGACAATTAGAATAGGGGTGATTGCTTATGCCAGCTTGCCAGAGCACACAAGTTTCATCCCTAATGTAACCACTACTGCACTTCAAGACTCCATTTCTCCACACCATTCTTATAAATTTATACAGATGGCTTTAAGAAAGGAAAGAGCGTTTGCGGGATCAAAATTCATTTCCGTTTCCCAAATAAGTACATATAGAATGTTCTAAGCAAACATAACTGCAATCAAAAGGTTTGCAAGCTGGTTAATATTTTATCGAAAATATTCTTTTCATATCCGACATCAAGGCTGCAATCAGATCCTTACAGGTGTCTCGCTAAATTAGAACATCCCCAGATTAAATTTCGGATCATTCCAACAGCCTCAAATGTGTGCTAGGACATCGGACTGTTACCGGGCCCTTGGACGATTTGGCAAGAAAGGCAAAAATTAATTGTACATCATAATGTGAAATGTATTACCAATCCAGCTGGCGCAATGAGCCTAAATAGTTTATAATGAGAGCTCTATGTCCTCAGATGAATACAATTAGAGCAATGCAACTTATTATGTTTCTTTATGGCTTTATGACACTCATCCTTCGGTTTCGATACCCATGCTAAAAGGCACTGTTACAGCTATCTGAATTAATAGCAAGAGGAAACGATAATACGCCCCATGTATCTCCGTACACCAGTGCTTCTAGACAGCGGGCAATTCGAATGAACGTTTATATAGTTTCCACATTTCGCGAATGAGGCTTGACTTCGCATCGTTCTATCCCCGAGATTTTAATATTTTTCTCCTTTAAGAGCAATATTTGCTCTGCACTCTATCTGTCATTAAATAGGTTTATAAATATTACGAAAATATCTGTGGCAATATCGGTTAAGTCGACTTAAGCAAATTTAGCTTTATAATGCTGTATGATGTCACAGTATAAAGTCACAGTGGTTACAAAGAATGACACACATGAAAGTAGAATAATGGGTTAGAGGCTTTTTGTCGGGCCAGTAGATAACAGATTTTTTTCACTAGATTTTAAGCCTAGAAATTGGAGAAGAGGTCTTTATTTGGTACAGCCAATCAAAAACTCAATTTTTAGTCTTTTTATTGTTATACCCTTTTGAACTTTGAAGGCTGGTTGGTACTCACTATACTACACAATCGTGCGACTTTAGAGAAAAGATAACCCTGGTATGATGGAGTTTATAAACATTTTTAAGCGACAATAACAATCCATTAGATTGTAGGTTGTATTTTTTCATAAGTCGTGCGATTGTGTAGGATAGTGAGTACCAGCCTTGGGTAACGATATTTTTTTTAACTTTCAAAAGGTTGGTGGAAATTTTTTTTATTCACAAACTGATATGGAAAAAAATTAAGGTTAGTAGTAATTAAAAATATATAAAAAAACATGTGTAGCAGTTGAACTCAAAGCAGAAAAAATAATATGTTTTTAACTAATTGTGCATTTATCATTGTTATCAAATTGTTGTAGCAATTTGTGAGAGAGAGAAAAAACTTACATGTTACTGTAGGCTGTGGATCTTGATCATTGCCCAGTGGTTCCTCTAACAATGCTAATATTGTCGAATTTTCCGTGACAAAATATTTAAACTTCGATATGGCCTGTTCCGTGGTGACGGTGGCACTATTTGTTGAATCCAATGAATTGCAATGCTTCATCAAAGCCACTTCATCTAACAAGGATGAAATTGATTCAGGACCACATTCGCTGGGAAAATATCCGACCTGTTCCAATATTATAGTCAATAAAGCTTCCGCCGCATCTCTTACACGCATGGAAGCCGGTTTTAATTCCTTTTCATCCTTAAATTTGGGTATATCACCAGATTTTCCTACACTTTTGCTACCTGAAATGCCCAATTCCACCACTTCTAAGACCGTTTGCAGGCAATCTTTATCTTGCAACAAGTATGGATGCTGCATAAGCCAAGCAGAAGTGCACTGAAAGGCAGCCACTATAGTACTATGCAGATCTTTGCTATGAGCCGGTGGTGGTCGAGAACACTGATAACAAATGTAGTCACAAATCCATTTTACCGCACGCTTACATTCCAAGGCGTCTGTGGAAATTATCGTAAGATTTTGACTTGGTTCTTCAATTTTTACTAAGTTTTCTAGGTTTTTTTTTTATGATTTGAGTTCAATTCGTTTTTTGCATTGAAATCAGTTTTTTGGATTTTTACATTTTTGAGGTTGAAATGTGAATTTGTATGTATGTATGTTTTGATTTGAGATTGGATTTTTTTTTTTGTTTTTTTGGTTGGAAAATAAAAATGTACAAAGAAAAAGAAAAACATGAATATGTTTTATGATGTTAACCCAATTATGGCCCAATATTTTGTTTTTCAAGAATGCAGATTTTTAGGATTTTGTTTTTTTTTTTTTAATTTTTTTAAACGTATTTTTGTGTGTTAATTAAAACATGTAAGCATAGATAGAAATAGAAAGAAAAAAAAAACGAAAAAAGAACCAGTGTTAGTAATTATAGTTAATTTATAAATTACCACTTGTAAATTTCCTGGCTGCAGGCAGCATTTATAAATTTGGCAGTGTTATTTTTATACAAATGGAAAACAGAGTGTAAAAAAATAAATTAAAATAGAAAAGAAAACCGGCACAATATTACAAACAAACAAAATCGGTGGAGGTACATAGTATGTAATGTATGTATGTAATTATGGAGCGATGAAGTAATTATGGTTAATCAAAAAAAAATATATTAAATATATTTCATATAAATATAAGACGCATTTAAGTTTTTGTGCAGAAGTTGTAATAAAATGGGAACAATACATTTCCAGGGGATTAGTTAGTATTAAAAAAAGAGAATAAAATAACAAGAAAACACATTGGTTAGGAAATATAAAAAAAATCGCATTTTTTTTTTTTTTTTTTTTTTGAAAATTAACAAAATACAAATAATATACTGTACAAAAATAAGCCAAACAAATTTAATTCATTTTACAAAATATTAATGAATGAGCGCAAAATCTAAAAAATAACTGGAGCGAACAGTAACAAAGTGGACAACAAACGTCAGGAAAACAAGTTAAAAGTTGTAGCCTCAACATGTATTAATTGTGTTCCAAAGCAGGAGACGTAAAGATAGTGCGTGCTAGCCATGAAGTAGGGATAGCAAAATGGCGAGTGTACAAAGTGAAAGATGTCATGCGATATGCATACATTTACTTATTAATGTAAAGGGTATTTCAGTCAGCGCTTCCTAATTTTAAATTAAATAAAACAAAGTGTGTGTGTGTGTGAGATAACAACGAAATTTTTTATTCGTTTGAAAGGCCAAATGTCCGCTGCGGCTTCGCTGGGTGGCGCGCATCCTAAATGTCCAGTTCACGTCACCTCCAGGCCCTCAAATGGCTCATGCAGAATGTTCAATGGATATTTTTACTATGATGGTTATCAAATGAAAAGGATGAATCAGCTGATTTGATATATTCATACATATACATATGTATATTAAAATGTATCTGTTGGAAGAAGGTGCTTTAATTTCATCTACTCGCTAGTTATCCGACCAGGATAGTCGGATTGCCTTTTAAACCTTAACCATGCTTAAGTAGAGTCAAAATTAAGTCATTATTACAAATGACGTAAACTTAAATTCAATAGCGTCATTAGTGGTAAATTTTTTTATTCTTTCGAGGTTAATATCAATTGTTGCCTTTTTAAGAACATATTAGACCATACTCGGATGCCATTTGTTGACGGCTTGGTACCGGAAATCTCAGAATTTTCAAACAAGTTGACGACCTCCAATATTTTGCACGTATTTTTCATGTATTTTATGCCTGTATGTAGACTTTTTTCCTATGGATTTTGAATATTTTTGCTTTTATTGTTGTTGTTATAATTATATTTTAATTTTTTATTTTTTGTATAACATTTTTGCTAATAAACCCTAAATTTTGGCATAACTAATTTTTTTAATTTCTTCCCAAGTTTCCTCAAAGCCCAAAAATGATGGCTGTATGTAGAGTTAATTCCTTAACTGTATATAAAGGGTTAAAATGTTCTAAAAATATATTTGGAATATACATATGTATATTTCTATTATATATCATTAAACACACTAAGGCTACGAGTAGAAATTAAACTTCAGCGTCAGAAATAAATCAATAAACTGCAATCCTAGCACGCAATCAGAGATGAGTTTAAAAAATTCTGAGTGTAAAGTCAAACTGATCTCACAGACAGAGAGGCAGTAGGTATACTTATATATATTTTTGTATGTATGTATGTATTGTATGTATATATGTATGTATGTATATCCATGCCCGAATGAAATGTATTTTTGTGCAGATAAAGAAAAAGTGAGATTCAAGGCGAATTCAGTATCAGGTGAACTTTTCCCTACACCAATTTAACAACACAAAAAACAAAATGTATTTTGCTGTGCTACAAAACCAATCTGTCAGAAGATTTCTTAGCAAAGATTTCTTGACATGTTGGTTCAAATTGCTCAATTTGGCATCAACAGCTGATAATCAGCCGGGAGGAAAAGGTCAGCTGGTACTGAATTCGTCTTGGTGAGGATAAAAATCACATGTCAAAACCAATAACCAAGCCAAATCCGCAAAAGTATACATACTTATATAAATTAAGGAAACCTGTTTAAAATTAGTAGATCATGCAGAAGTTTGGATGTATGTATATATATTTAATCATTATTTCACAATCCTCCGATTTTATATATGAATATGAAAACCTTTTAAACTTTTATTATAAATACATAACATTTTTAATTTACTATAAAGGCCTATGCTCATTTGCATTATCGTTTAAAAACGAGATATAAACGACACTTTTATATTGGGGCCGTAATGTTAAATAGTCGTTTATGTTATTTATTTAATTTATTTTACATCCGTATATTTTCTAATTTGGCAATTTTACTTACAGACAATTTGTTGGATGAATATTTTGTGTTACGGTCAATATTATTATCTTTACACTATTCTTTTATGGTTCTACGAAAGATTTGAGATCTATTGCTTTATAAAAAGGTTAATATGCTTGCCTGAAAATAAAATTTTAGTATATCTTTGTAATTTAAGGAAACAAAACTTTTAAAGTTGTAGTGCTCTTTTGTATTTAATATTTTGTTACAGAATAACCTCGAACTTATTTTCTGTTAAAGGGATAAAACTTCAATATATATATACATATATATATATATATATGTATATATATATATGTATATATGGACTAAAAAAAAGCCGAACATTCTACTTTTCTTTTCTCGACAAGGTTTTGTACGATATTTGTTCTATTCTAAACATATGTACATGTACTGAGGGGTTGATTAGGTTTTGTCCGTTCTGTAAATCGAACGATTTTAGAAATCGAACGATTTTAGAAAACTAACTCTGATAATAGAAACATTTTTTCATACTTTTTTTAATTTTTCTATTATATAGAGCTTCAAATAGCATATCTGAAAGAAAATTATCGTATATGATTTTAAACACGTCGGCTGGACCACAATTAATTTTGGAAATCCTTCAATTTCAAAACGATTCGATTTGCAGAACAGGGCCGATAAATTCTTTATTCCGAACATTCGTGAAACTAACTACGTATGTATGTATGTATGCATTTACAAAACATAAATTCTTTAGTAATATGTACAGTTATTTGAAGTTAATTTTTAAAGGCATACAATAATGGATCCTATAAAAGGTAGGAAATAAGCATCCTAAAACTTTAATGAATAAAATAAATTATGAATGAAGAAAAAAATAGCAAAACATTATTCAATTCAACCCAAAACCAAAAGTAAATTAAATAGTCAAATATATAACAAAACAAACCAGAAAATTATATTGTGATCAAAAAACAAAAATCAATAAACTTACCGGAATCTCTTATAAAAAGACGTGCTAGTCCTGAAAGCAATTCTAGAGCGGCCAATGAAACATTCAAGTCAGTTCGCCAGGAAGAAATTAAACGATGACAAACCAAATAGGTGGCATGAACAAATAGAGCGTGAGCATTGTCTGGGAAATAGAAAATATAATAAAAAGTTAAGCCATTTCATTGATATATTATGAATAATAATTTTGTGGGAAATATACATATTAAGCACAGAAAATAATAAACATAAATAAAATAAATAATCATTTACCATAACCAGTAGCTGTTTCAAATTCATGCAATACTTCCATTGGTAAATCATCAAATAGTGTTAAACTGGGATATTCATGTTGTGATGAATTATCACGAGCATTTAATGTTGCCGAACCATGATATGAATCGGCTGCAGTTGAACTACCAGCTGCTACAGAATTGCCAATAGTTGCGGTACTATGAGCACCTAAGCTACTATTACCAACACTAGCTATTGAAGCGGAACGCTCTGAACAAGCTACTTGCACGAATAAATAATTCACAAAAGAAACGCACAAATAATGACGCAATATATAAAAGCAAAAAAAAAACATGAAATAAAAAGTAAAGAGAAAAAAAAATTAAAAAAATAAAATAAAATATTGAAAAAAAAATTTAAATATACATATTTTAATATATAGTCGATATTTTTATAATTTTGCATGAACTTGTTTATTAAAAATTCAGCAAGATACAGTAATTTGCGCTTAATTGATTTTCAAAAAATGCGCGATTTCATTCAATGTTTTTTTGAGCAACTAACCGGGTAAATAATAATGCGGAAGCAATTAAGCGGAAACTACTGTAACATAAAGTATATATGTAATATGAAAAGAAATAATTATTAATTTTGTACCTGAACTTAAAACATTCGTTTCAGTGTTGCCCTGACCAGTGGAGGATGAACCATGTTGAAGATTTTGTTCGGCCGTTAAGGACTCAGTATCTTCGAAAGTAACAGCATCTTGTACAGTCAACAAAAGGCCGCCTAATAGCATGTGGGTATTTTGTGCATCAGTTTCAACTTGCAAGGCATTCATTAGAATATTTATCAATCTAGGCTTTAACTGAATGAATGTAACAACTCTGAAATGGAAATAGGATTATTATTATTATCGATGTTATCTGTTATTTTTAATAACAGTTCCACATACTTTTCTGAAGATTCGCTGTTTAGATCCCTAATGGGCAATGTTTGAAAATGCAGTGGTAGTGTTAAGATCGATAGTAAAATTTGAATTGCTGATCGCCTCAATTCAGTTTTGTTAAATTGCATAGCCTGAGTTTTGATTTTCAAATCCTTGGCTGGTAAAACAATTTCTAAGGCTGCAATAAAAGAAGGCAACAGTACGTGTATGCCATCCAAGTCCAAGCGAAACAGATCGGCAGAATTTAGTAAAATACTGGCCAAAGTCTCATCACATTCTTTGTTTTCGGTAACTTTCAAACATTGCTGTAGAGCCATATAAAAACGAGCCAGATAAACAGGTAAAATTTCTTCGCCCGTCTTCTTGGCACAGAATATTTTACACAAAGTGCCAATTGCTTCAGCCCTCCCAGATTCGTATTTGTCAATTGTTAAAGTTGATGGTAAGCTGGAAGGATCGTTTAAAGAATTAGGTTGCGATAGAGATATGCTTCCTTTACGATTTTCCATAATCATGGACGAAGGACGTTTACTAGCTTCACAGGCTTGTTCTGCAATAAGGCTAGCTATTAACTTTGGAATTAATCTTAATGAACTAACCTACTTTTAGTATTTATCAGCCAAGCATCTCCACCAATATGAGCAGCTTCAAATAGCCACTCACCAAATAAATGCAAAATACTATTGCATTTGGGTCTAGCCGAGGCTAAAGGTGGTCTTTGCTCTAAGCCCAAGGAAGGTAAAGCTAAGAAAAATTAAAAAATAAAACATTATTATGTATTTAAAAGTGTAGCTTTTATATACATATGTATATGTATATACATGGAATAATTCTTAAATTACTTACAACCCAAACTGCTGCTGGAAGGAGGACCGGAAGTCGGTGTTAGTGGTGCTGGAGCAGCAGATGTTGAAGAACGTGAACTTGTTAAACCAATTAAAGCCGCTTTACTCAGACCTTAAATTATTAATTGTATACATTGATTATAATGTTTAATAATTCAACAGAATAATAATAATAATATTAATAATTAAATAGAAATTTAAAAAATAATAATAGCAGCATAAAAGAAGAAGGTTGCCAAATGACCAGTTTAAAATAATTTATTTCGGTACGAATTTTTTATTAATTTTATTCAAACAGGAAACTATAATTTATACCAAGTATAAATTTGATTAAAAATTATGATATAAATAGTTTTTTAAAAGAATACTAAATTCATCATATAACGCTTTTTTGTATGGATCTCTTTAAATCGTTAGAATTGTAATTTATTTTATTTTTTTTAGTGAAATTATAGTTTTATCTGAAGGTTAGGTTAGTAAGGGTGGTGGGCACCTCCACTGTTGCCCATTAAAAAAGTAATATTTACCCACCCCCCCCTTCCCCCACCCCCCTTACATCAAGAAGTGACCTTATTATCCCTCATCGAACCACGGAATTCCCATGATGAATCCCCTGATGTCCTCTAGTTTACACTTCCCGATATCAGTAATGCTCTCATGGAAACGTCTGCTTAGCCATCTAAGCCTATGACATTGGAGCTTCGGGCAGTCACAGATAATATGTTCAATGATTTCTGGTTCATCCCCGCACATCCTACAAAATTGTGGAGTGCCAGTTTCCGAAATGCTGGTTCTTGGTCTGACCCAGCGCCTATCACGATTCGAATCGTGGTAAAAAAATTATATGTATGTATATAAATGTGAACTAGTATTCTTAAGGTAGAATTAGTAAAATCGTATCGTGAAGTTGCGTGTCAGCTGACAGCCGTACGATATGCAATGCATGTTACTAGTTATAAAATATGTGGTGGTAGCACTGCTGACGTAGAAATCTACAGAAAACAGATTTTTCTGTAGCGAATGTCAAAAAAGCCGCATTAAAAGACAGACAAAAAAAAATGTGCTGTGCAAACTGTTACATTTTCTATAACTTGTACACAAAGCTGAACGATACGGCAAGCTGTAAAGTAGAACGATACGATTTTACTAATTCTACCTTTAGTCTAGTGATCTGCGTCAAGTGAAATATGCAGTGAAAAAATAAATTCGCCTTAACATACGGTCTGTCAAAAAAATCCACACACATTAATTTTTTCCACATATTTACAGTCTACCCTCGATAGCTTACCACTCCCTAATTTTAATTGTTCGGGCTCCCTTCGAAACGCTGAATCCAAATCTGCACTCCGTTTTTTTTATCAACTCTAGTTTTCGAGATATACTGTTATGTCATAAATGAACACACATCCACGACAAATATTAGCATAACTTGAGAATAGTTTCTTTGCTCTACATATTTAAAAAATAACGAAATTCCACAACATTATTTTTAATCTGTGCAAAGATTGATGAGCGATATGATGTATATACATATACTCTTTGATTATATAAACTCCTGTTATCTTTTCTCTGTTCCATTCAGTTTGATAGTATCGAGGGAGGGTCGACTTTATCAAGACAGTCATGAATAAAATTCCGCGAGAAATTTCTCGCTTTTCCAATTAGAATTTTTTTCGTTTTCCTTATTACTTGCTATTGTTCGAAATTGTTCCCAGGCACATTCATACCTATACATATCGCACTTGTTTCTTCTTTTAAAGGGTTCAACTCAAAATTTAGAAATTTTCAGTAAAGGAAAATAAATTTTTATTTTGGCGACAGCGTGACAAAATTTTATTGGATACATATGACCAAAAAATTTCAAATTTGCAAAATTTTGAATTGGCCCTCTTTAGAGGTACAAGTGTGATTTAACAACCAAATTAATCAAATTGTATAGAATTCATCATTTTGTAATTAGTTATATCATGTTACGAGTATTTATCAAGATCAATATTAATTACGTCAGACGTCAATTTTGCCATTATGTAAAATTCTTTGGAAGTGTAGTTTTCATACAAATATCTTATTATAAAATACATATACATGCATACATATATTTATAGCAAATTCGATATTAAATATACTTCTAGTACACAAATCGAATAAGGAAGCAAATTACGGCATTCGATACCTATCGAAATTTTAAAATATTTTAATATAAAGTCTATTGAAATATTTCGTAATTTCGTTCGATAACGAGTGCCGTAATTTTAATCTAAACATTATCATACTTAATAACCCGTATTGTTGCAAATAACAAATGCTTTAGCATTTTATTTGAAAACAAGGGGGGGGGGGGCAAATCACAGGGCAAATCGATAAATATTTCAATAGAGTTTATATGGAAATATTTTTAAATAACGAGTCGTATCGAATGCCGTGATTTGCCCCCTGTTGTTAGAAAATGTATGCAAAATATTATCGCATGCCATTAACTATTTTAATGCAGTTTGATTGTAAATTCATTTCCTTTGATATTAACTGCTTTCAAAGTTAAAATTAAAAATATAGTCAAATTTAAATAAATGCTTTAAACCGCAAATGCAAGTCTTTTTGGATACCTTCTTCTTGAATGAATAAGATTAACTAACAAACAAAATAACATCAAGTGCACCAAAAAGTCAATATTGCTGTATAACGAAATAAAATTAATTTGATGGGCGTAAATTTGAAACGAAAAGCAATTGATAACGTTTTAAGCATTAAATAAAAATATGTAAAAACTTTTAAATTATTTACTACATGCGGTACGTAGATGATTATTTATGTACAAGGAAAATATATGTACTATGTATACATATTTACATACGTACATAAGTAAATATACGAGTATAATTAATTATATGTTGAAAGCCAATGGAAATAGCAAAATATACGTCTTTATCATTAATAAAACCAAATCATAAATGAAACAAAAATATTTTAGGATAAATATTAGCAAATCAAGAATGATGATCACAAAACTCAAAAAAAAACAACAACACGAAAAATTAGTTGAAGTTGAAATATCGCACCCTTTTGTTGTGTTAAATTTGGCGCAACACTAAAACTTTTTGCCAAGCGTCTTTGCAAAGGTGGCGTGGGGGAATGCGGTAGATTCGGTTGAGGCAATTGTTCTTGCCCAGTAGCAGCTGCATTTGTGGAAGGCGGACCAAACGATATAGAACCTAAAACACCAGCAGATTGACTACCACTTGCCGCTACCGCACCAGTCGAAGAAGTATTTCCAATATTCACACCAGCCGAAGATGGAGATGATACATTAGCAGTGGAGCCAGTTACAACACTACTACCATGATGATGTCCCATTAAAGCATTAAATGCTGAACTAGCCGAACCACTTATGAAATTATGAATGTGGGAGTGTTGTGCCAATTGGTTGTGTTGTATAATAGTTTGACTATTGTTTGACGTATTAATATTATTCATATTTATGCTAATACTGCCATGATGGTGAAAAAAATTATGGTGGTGGTGATGTTGATGCGTTGATGCAATATTGGCGCTGGTTACACCATTACTAGTGGCTTCATTTAAAGCTAAACGTATGTCCATTAAATTGGTAATACCATCTTCAGCTGAACGTATTGGTGGCACAAAAATACCTATATTTGGTATTATATACATATGTATGTATATACGTACATATTTATATATAAAGTCATATTATGTGGCAACCAAGTGGTAAGAGGAAAAAATTATATTTTTCAAATTAAAATACGATATGAAAATCAATACATATGTATATATTTGAAGGTTAGCCGCGAATAACGTTTTAAGTGACAAAATAACAATTTTTCAGGAGAGCCAAAAAACGTATCTTAAAGCAAGATTGTTTATTTCGTTTAAATTTTTTTAGCTTATCGAAAATAATGATAACTTGCATTAACTTTTCTTTTTATATCTCTGCTACATTTATCAATTATTTTCGACAATTTCGTTTACATGATTTTATTATCTACTTACAAAGTTTTCCACTGACTGACTGATTGTAATTGTATTTTGACGGCGATAAGATACATAATTTTGGATGGTTTGATGTTTGAACAACGCAAGAGAGACCTTAATGTTAATCTGTGAAAAAACTGGTTTTTTTAAATTGTCTTTTACAACGTTATTCGCGGCTGTGCTTCATTTACATATATAAATGGGAAAGTTCTATAAACAATTATTTAAGCTTAAGAATATTTACGATCTTTTTTTATCACATACTTAATTAAAAAAATTTAACTGCATTCATTTTTGTAATACAAATGCATTTATGATGAATTGCAAATTCTTAAATGCCCAGTTTAAAAAATACATACTATCGGGCCTGTTCTGCAAATCACGACATGCCAAATCACGGTGATTTCTAAAAATTAATAAAAGCTAAATCATTGCTTTTGTGAATTTTACGTTTTATAGCTTTGGAAGTTGGAAGAAAATATGCTATTATAAATGAAAAAAACTTAAAACGCAATAAAATCCCATTACCAAGTCAGATATTAATAGTTTACTTTTGAAATCAAGTGATTTGGAATCACCGTGATTTTCAGAACATGGTGGTATATATGGTACAAATTTAATCAATATTTTAAGGAATGCATAATTTTAAAAGTGCAAACAAAGCGCATTCATTTCATAAGAAATTTAATTAAATTGAATTAATTTACAGAGTATTTAAATAAAACGAATTCTAGTTAATTTAATTCTTTTTCGAACTGTATTTGTTTCTATATTCTTATGAATTGAATAGTCTAATGTTCGTAACACTTTTTAAGCCAAATTACATGTGATAATTATTAATGAACAAATAACATCAAAGTTAGTTGTAAATATTCTGACAACAACACATAGTTGAACGGAACAGCCAGCCGTTTTCGAAGGCCACTAAACCTTCCTCATCAGCGTTCTTCTGTGTTTTGGTCCACTGTGTGTGGTGTCAGTTGATGTAGATGTCTGCCTTATATACGAAACTTTATTGCAAATGGAATATGTGAATTGGTTTGATTCATTGCATTTTTCAATTCAAAAAAGAATATAGAAACAAATACAGTTCGAAAAATAATTAAATTAATTAAAATTAATAGTCATTGGCTTGTGGCAAAAATTAAAATTAAAAATATACTTAATAGTAACAAACCAAAAAAGTTTGTCTCAAGTAGAACAAAAATAAGCAAATTAACAAAACATGTGCACAGTTAGTAAGGAACAAAACGACAATGGTAAGACTGTTGTAATATATATGGAAGATGGTAAATTTTGAGCCTTCATGACCTAACATATATATGAGCAAATTGAAAAATGCAATGAATCAAACCAATTCACATATTCCATTTGCAATAAAGTTTCGTATATAAGGCAGAAGACATCTACATCAACTGACACCACACACAGTGGACCAAAACACATAAGAACGCTGATAAGGAAGGTTTAGTGGCCTTCGAAAACGGCTGGCTGTTCCGTTCAACTATGTGTTGTTGTCAGAATATTTACAACTAACTTTGATGTTATTTGTTCATTAATAATTATCACATGTAATTTGGCTTAAAAAGTGTTACGAACATTAGCCTATTCAATTCATAAGAATATAGAAACTAAAACGAATTCTAACTTACGTTTTTTGTTTGTAGCTAAAATATACATATAAACATATATGTATATATACATATGTATGTATTCTCGACCAAGCGCTTGTCAAAATATTATTCTACATCGAATTCTAAGAATGTTTGTCCAAGAAACCATGGGTATAAATTCAAAATCGAGCTTTTCTTTTCGTATTTTGCATTTTTTTTTTTTTTAATATGCTAAACTTTTATTGAGTCTTCTGAGAAACTTGACGAAAGTGATTATGTTTCGGCTGGTTCGAAAATCCTCAGATACTCATTCCGAGAATTTATTGTTCTTTTTTCGAAAAATCATTTATGGTGGGGATCGATGGCCTTTTCTTTTACGTATTTTTCTCATTCTTCGGATAATAAATGTTTTTAACCCCCGACTAAAAAAGGGGTGTTATAAGTTTGTAGTGTGTGTCTGTTTATCTGTGTGTCTGTCCGTGTCCACGTACAGACCAAACGGCTGGACCGATTTCGGTTTAGTTTTTTGTGTTTGATCGAGATGGTTCTTAGCTAAGTTGCAAGAAAATCGGTCCAGCCGTTTAGAAGATATCACATGTTCTCTAGATATATTCGGGGGGTTTTAAAATTTTTAATTTTTGTTATATTTTAATTAATACTGTTATGTAATATTTACATATTTTGTAAATAAATGAAATGAAATGAAATAAATTTCATGAGATTTGCATATCTGTTTGCATAACTAAACAATTTTGATGTTTACGCTAATTTTAAAAAAGCTTTTTAATGGAAATTTACATTAAATCATGGGACAGCGCAAAGCTTTTCATTAAATGGTACATGAAATATTTTAAGAACTTTGTGATTTTTAAAAGTAATTTCGATGTTTATAAAATGTTTGAGTTTAAGTAGAGTTTTAAAAAGCCCTCGGTTGAAATAAAGAAAAAATTAAATTAAAAAATTCCATTTTTTCTGTATTTCAAATGAGAGCTTTTTAAAACTCTATTTAAATTCAAACATTTTATAAACATCTTTATTTTTAAAGATCACAACGTTCTCTAAATTTAGTAAATCGATTTTTAAACGGCATAACTTTGAAATCTCATTAAAAAAATCACATAAAAATGGGATGGGGTATAAAATGTTCGCCAAACACTATCCTATAGAATAGTTTCGTATAATTTGGCGCAGTTTTTTTTAGTATATTTGGTAATAAGATCAATTGTGAAAAGGAAAAATATTTCTCCTTATAGTGGTTGGCGTATTTCCACTTCAACTACGATGTTTTTGTAATAGATTAAAAAACACCGGATAATTTTTCATTAATCTTGGACCAAAATAACATTTCCCGCGTGACCAGAACTACGAAAATAATGAATGTTCGTTAAATTGTAGATTTGTCGAAAAATGTTCGATATTCACATAAAAATTGGATGGGATTACAAATATAAAATCATTTTCAGATTTTTATTTCTTCTCGAAAAAATAAATATCTGAAAATAACAATAATTTTTGCTCGAAAAACTAAAAATCATAACAATGACGGTTTCTTCTTATACTTGTTAATATTTTGAAAGATGAGTTTGAATTTTGCAAAAGAGTTTTTTTTATACATACATATGTATATATATATATATATATATGACTACGTTGTAATAAGGGAGCAATTGCTTTGGATTTGTGATTTTTAGTTAAAAATTTTAAAAAAATATAACTAGCAGAGACACAAACCATAATTTTCAATCCCCACTTTTAAAATTTAATAATGGTGAATTTACAAATTGGGACAGGATTTATAGAAAATATATTACAGAAATTTTAACGCAATAGTCGGTTATACTAGGCGAGCAATGGTGGCGTTGTAGCACACATCCACTCGGAGACCCAATTGGTGATTAATAGTCGGATAACTTTATCATGATTGGCCAATTCACAAACTGCCTGGCCCACGATTTCGACAAGAAATTTTCGTTCGCTTATTTATATTGAAAACAAAAACAAATTTCCTTATTTTGTTTTTGTTTTCAATATAAATAAGTGAACGAAAATTTTCTTGTCGACATCGTGAGCCAGGCAGAAAGTGTTCTAATGTATCATATTGGCATAATGTACTCAAATTTTTGTGTGAAAGCAATAAAAATATATTGAAATAATTTAAAACATTATAACAATATGACATAGTAAAACACCTTGTGAATTATCCAAATGTATATTATAATAGTTGCGATAATGTTTGCTAGAACCAAAATATTAGTTATGAGAAGAAAACCATTTCGTTAAGAAGAGTGGTTCCAGTGGAAAAAAGGATGGTTTCAGGGTTTCTAAATACGACCCAATCCGCTATATATCTGAAATAATTCTGGAAACTAGAACAATCGATTTCGGAAAAATATATAAATTATAATTTGAGGGAAATTTTTCGAGAAAGTTGGTGGTCATTTTTGACATAACATGAGTCTAAAGAAATATAGTAAAAAGGATTCCAAACCTGATTCAATTGCTAACATAAAAATATTTCCCATTTCCTGCACTGATATCATTTTGGAGCAATTTACATACATATGAATATATCATTTTTTCTGTGGATCCCTTTCCAATTCACAGATTTCGACTTAATAATCCATATTACCAGTGCTGTTAAGTCCTTATATTATTATATGTTATTGTATGGTAGTTGGCAAAATTAGTTTTGCTAAATACTAGCGAAAGTAACGGTTTGATACTGTAGATATTTTACGTCTTGTAGGTTTGGTAAATTTAAAATACGACAACCAAATTTATAAGTTTTTAATTAGTGAAAACTGTAGAGTACAAGTACAAGTTTTAAACAGTTAGCATATTTTGCGCCATACTGTTTTTTGCTGTTAATAAAGTATAAATTATTCTTAAATTAATAAAAATGGGAACTATCAAGAAAGAAAATATTAAAAAAATTTCGGTATATTTACAATACAGAAGATAATGTCGCTCACGCTAGGATATTTAATATGATATTGTGCTAATATATTTTGTGTCTGCTAATTAAATTCAGTACTCTGATAGTTCATATTATGTACATACATAATTTAACTCTAATTTCTAATACAAGTTATAGTCTAACTACACGTATGCACAAAAAAGAAATAAATGAGCGAAATGTATAACTTTAAACAGTAAACTTTTAAACTCCCACACAACTTAATATTAAATTCTTTATCCAGGGACTTTAAAATGTTAACAAAATGTATATACATATGTATATATATATATATATATATATTTACCTAAAAATGCATCAACTTGACTGGATATACCCTTTATAGCTTTTAAAAATATTAGGGGCAACGCCTGTAAGCAGGGGTGTTGATACGTTTCCGTACCTTTATCGTGAGTAAGAGCCCATTGAACAAAGTGAGAAGATTTGCTTATAACATGTGGTGAGCACAATGCGGTTGGATTACCAATTGTACGTAGAAATCGATACCAAGTTTGTGCAACGCAATCGTTGGTCATACCAGTGGGTATAAGTTGAGCATCTTCTTCAGCTTTAATATAAAAATCATATATTTTTTACTATTTTAATTATTAAATTATTTTTAACATACATATTTTCAACTCTGGGAATGCTGGTCCATAAGTGAAATCCAATAATCTGGCAGTTAAGGCCAAATTCACACGATTCCATTGATCTACTAACGCTACTCGATGACGCCACATGGCACAAGATTCTTGTAGTGTTTTCCATAAGGAAGGTGAGGGAAAACACCTTAAGCAAGCCAAAAGCCAAACTTCAAAAAGTACTTGTAAAACTCTTTCGCACAATTGATCGCCTACATCATCCTTAATAGTTGGTGGAGCCAGTAAAGTTTCATTAATAGCCAGAAGGAAAAGCAACAAAGATTCCCATGTTTCACGGTCCATAGTTTGAGATATTTGTGCAGTCTGCTGAAGAGTTCGTAACACACGATGGCATAAAACGGCTTGGCGATTGATAGTATCAATACCTTTAAAATTAACAGAAATATTTTGCATATTAAATATATAGAAGCATGTTTATATGTAATTAAATATGTCTATGTTCTTAGTGTGATTATATATCTGTGGCAATAAATACTAATGGCTTAAGTTGACAGAAGTGCTTTTTAATTTTATTACATGTTCTTATTCTCTTCTTCAAGATCTATCACTCAGCTAAATTTCATATATAAAATGTCATTATTAATAAAAAAATACATATACGCATTTATATTTTAACTTAAGTCTTTTTAGAAAATAATACATAAGCCACAACATCTTAACTCAACTTAATCTTTTTTTAAGATAGCATCATTAATATTAAAATGTTTGAGCATTAAAACTTGTATACACTTAAGCTCAATAACTAACAACACATTCAAAATATTCATCATAAAAAAACTTATATTTAACTAAGCTTTTAAAAAAATATCTTATTTCAGGTTTTCCGCATTTTTCAATTTCACCTAAAGCACTTATCTCGACTTACTATCAAGAAAAATTATTTTGCCTTTCAATATAGTAGCATAAGTTCCATTAAAGTTTTTATTTTTCTGCCAATGGACTTTTTCATAACATCTTAACTAAAAAACAATGAATATTAATAATAAAACGTTTTCTTTTTTTATAAAATTAACAGTTTTGTTCGAAATAAATGTGCATCTTTTTCGGTGGCAAAAAAATTTTATATAAAAACCCAACACAATTTATTTTAGACAAACCCCTTAATATCTCAAAACAAGAAATTTCGACTTAAGCCATTATTATTTATTGCCATGTATGTATGTATGTATGTATGTGTATATGAGCATATTTACTGCAGCAATGTGACACCTACCAAGCTCTTTTTTATATATAAATGGTAAGACTTGAAATGAGAATGTGGTTAAAATTTAGTAAGTAATAGTATATCGAAATTATATGTCAAATTTTGTTCATATTGCAGGCGTTTTTTAATAATGAAGAAATTTAAAAACTAATACTAGGTACGTGTTATTCATATAAAATTTTCGACTTACTTTCACCCTGACGTGGTACGAAAAGATTATGAAAGTGGTTAATAATTTTACGACAATACATATTTGAATCTTCACATATTGGTTTGGGCACACTTATTTTGGGTTGCGGATGTAGTGCTGTCATCCATTCACAATATACATTTACGCAATCTTTAATAGTTTCATGTTCTAGTAAGGGTAACGATAAACCAAAGCATATAACATCCATGCACCAATTAACCTATAATTAAAAAATAACATTATTGGAAATTCAATAAAGCGTATGTATGTATCTATTTAAATGTACATACAACATACATACATATTGGGCCTATCACTGGTGTCGTATCACGACTTCGACTACCACGATTTAGTACTAGACTAAAGAATATTGGAACATTTTTTCTTTAATCTAGTACAAAATCGTTGTAGTCGTGGTCGAAATACGACACTCGTGATAAGGCCCATTTATAGTTTTACAGATTTTATTATACATGTCGCTCATTTAATCAAATAAAGTCATAACTCAAAAAAACAAGTTTGCAAGAAAACTCAAACGCGTTTGAAGTTTTCAATTTACACACAACTTAATGAAAAAAAAAAATTTTATTATCCTCTCAAGAGTTGTGTAAACAAGATATATGTATGAAATTTTTACATAATATGAAGTACGATATGAGGATTAATTCTGTATCACTAATACAAAAATTATATTTTTTGAGTAAATGAGCGATACATCGTTTGCTTCGTCGGCAAATATGCTAAGTCCACTTTTTATGAAAAATGAGTTTTTAATGTTGAATGCTAGTGTTACGCAAAACACATCATTTCCAGAAATTAAAATGTCATTATGTTGTCTTTTTTTGCTGTTATGCAGTGGTAAGCAAATTTGCTATGTCCAAAAAATAAAAGTAAAACATTAAAAAACAGCAGCTAAGTCCAGGGGAAAATAATTTGCATGAGTGTACCACTCCACCATTGAACACTCCACATATGTATGAAAAAAAAGAATTGTTGATGTCCCTGCTGAATTTATTGGCATCTGCAAAAGAGCTCGAAAAAAACCTGAGAAGTATGATGTCACATATTTGGATTTTTGGTATTTTCTTTAGTATCGCCCAATTTTATAAAAGTATTCGACCTGGACGCAGTACAGGCGATTCCAAAGTAACGAATATTCGCGTTATTAAATACACTCTAAATAGTGATATATATTTTAAACTTCGATTATCTGAAAATTCTACCTCAAAAGATAAATAAAAATATAGGGGCTATGCGGTACTCGGTATTAAAAAAAAGATAAAACCAACATGCTGAAAATTCTTGTGACGTCACAACTACATGTGCATGTTTACTAAAGGCTATAGAATAGCCAATATGTTAATATAAAATATTTACCTCTTCATCTTTAACCAAATGGCTTGGCTCAGCATTTTGGGTAATACCTAAATTTGTGGCCAATTGTTTGACAACCGATACAGCAACTTCACGGCCAGCGCTAGCAGGAAATTTATTCAGCACACTATAGCTTTGAGCACCGCAACTATTTGCTGAGATCTGTGCAGATAGAGAAACCCATTCGGCATACATCTTTTTGGGATGTATGAACTACTTTTGATATATACAACTTTTTACATCAGTTTTTAAATAAAAATTACTCTAATACATGTAAACTTGGTGAAATAATTTCACTCGACGAAATCACTGATCACTATAGAATGATTGTTTTTTAATCTTTTAGTCCGTGTTGTGTGGGTTCATCTGGTTATTTTAAAGAAAACATAGTTTAGAAAATAGTATTTTGAATATTTTTCTAAATAAAATGATACATCGGCAAATTTTATGCACTTTATATTATATATGTATGCATTTTATAAATTTTTCACTAAATTCATTCAGTTCCCCTTGACTAAAATACAGCGTTGCCAGAATGATGCAATTGTAATATATATATTGTTACATGGTTGGGAGTACCTCTCCTGTCTTGCACAATAAAACAGTAAGGGTTTTCATGAGAATGTTCAAAAGCCTCACAAGCTGTGCATTTGTGCACTTTTACACTCTCGTAAATAAAATGTCAAAAATTTTATAGGAATTTATTTACACAAGCCTGTTAAGTTTTCCCAATTATTTTCGATTCGTAAGCTTAAGCTGTTCAATTGTGCATTTTGTAAACAACAACTTTTTGCCTTTTTGATTTTCTTTAGATAGTTTTAGACACACACACACCCTTTTTTATTTTTATAGAAATATATAAACATGTTTTAAAAATTAAAAATTTCTTGAAATTTTCTTATTTTATTTTTACTAAAAGACCTTTTTGACGTTTGTTTGAAATTTATATAAATGGGGCTTCTCGCAAGTTTGCCCAATTACACAAATGGCAATTTTAAGAGTTCTCATAAAACCCCTTAGTGAATATAACCCGAATACGTATTTTAATACATATGTACTTAAGACCCTAATTCACTTTCCTACACGATCGCACGATTCATTCACAAGAAAATCTTGCAGAAGTCTGACCGACTTTCAACAATTGCTTCGAAATGGTGTTTTAGGTATCGCACTATCAACAAAAATTATGCAAAAACATCCTTCTCAGCTGTGAGACAATAAAAACAACGCTGACCGCATTAATCCATCGTTTTATGAAAATTATCATAAATATTTCTAAAATCACACGATTTCTATAAAAAATCAGTCACACTGTTCACGGCCGTTATATATGCAGCAATTTGCTATGATTGCTTGAAAGTTTTAAAATTAATATTTTACTTGTTCAGCAAAATATTAGTTTCTTAAAAATATATTGTAATTGATTATGGTGGGGTTAGCTAGTTTCACTGAACAAATAAAATACAGTCAAATCCCGATAATTCGTACCCCGATAGATCGTAATTCCCGATAATTCGTAATAAACAGTCGGTCCCTTGAAAAAATCTCGTTAATTCGTAAAATTTCCATACATTTTGGTCCCCTCGATAATTCATAATTTTTTTTTCAAATAAAATCTCCTTTACCTCTTATAAATCGTAATTTTTTGTTAACTACCACTTATAATTCGTAACAAAAACAACAGAAACATGGAAAGAATGATTTTTTGTTTAATGCAATTTTTTTGGGTTAGTTTTTGCTTTTGCTTGTGTGTGTGTTTATTTTTTTAAGATCAGTTTTTTACATGAATAATAAAGAAAAATGTCAAAGCGCACGCATAAAACTCTGTCGGTGTTACACAAACAACAAATTTAGTAAATAAATTGAAAAACCCCGTTAATTCGTATTTATTTTATTTTAACCCCGTTAAATCGAACTCCCGCTAAATCGAAAACCCCTATAATTCGTAAGAAATGGCCGGTCCCTTGCGATTACGAATTATCGGGATTTGACTGTAGTGCGATAATATTGAAGTGGGGTACATACTATCGAACTTGAGTGACGGTCAATTAAACATCTTACACAACCTTGCATTTCATAAAAGTATATGAATTCTACAGTAAAACTCTTTTTCACTTCCAAGTTGTGCAGCTTTCGCTACAAAAAGTATCTCTCTCTTGACTGACACTTTTTGGTATACACTATTATTGTGTGACTGTTAACTGTCGAAATTTGTGCCCACACCATGGATCAATCAAAAATTTTAGCAAAACTGTCACTCAGTATGTATTCTAAAGAAAACCTAATAAAGCCCGAATTATAAGTATGTATCTATTTTGTTTTTGTATTGAGTTTGAAATTTATCATGATAAATATTTAGTAATTCATCTATTGGTTATTGGTTGGCAGCACAGCATATTCAAAATACATTATATCTACAGCAAACCAATAACCAACCGACGAATTGTATACAGCGGTAAGTTGCGTTAAGTCAGCGCTTACGTTTCGTTTGGTAAATTTCATCTGGCAACTATGGTGGTAACTTGTTCCACAAAATATACTTTGTGCTTGTTCTTCATAATCTACAATCTAGAGTTGTTTACGGCATATATATTTTTCTTTAAACTTACAAAATAAAATAAATATAACTAGCGGGAAAATGAGCCAATTATCAAAACGACATTTTCAAGATATAGATATCAAGGAACTTATATATCAGTACAAACAGTACGATTGTTTGTGGGATTTCAACTGTGAAAATTACAAAAATAAGGAAATGAAGCAGGAAGCTTGGCAAGAAATAGCAAATTACTTCCAAAAAGATGTAAGTGAAGTGAGACGTAAAATAAAATATTTGCGTTCAGCATATGTAAATGAAAGAGGAAAAGTGGTGTCATCAACAAAACGTAAATCTGAAACGCCATACAAGCCATCGCTATTTTACTACAATGAGTTGGCCTTCCTCGACAACATAGTAGTTCTGCGTAAGTTCGGAAATGACGGTCTTGCCTCTGATATCGAGTTTGTAAGTACTATTTCAAAGCTTTATTTTTAGTCTTCTTTAAAATCTATTTACATGCTATATGGATAGGAAAACGTTAACATTTCGCAAAATACCGAGGATAATGAGGAATTCCTACCTGTTGAAAGCGAAGATGTTGATCATAAAAAATCACAATTTAGTTGCAAAGTTGAAACGTTTGCTGAACCTGAACTTGAAATACCATTATCACCAAAAATAAAGAATACACCGAAAATTGTATCTGCACGATCTTTACCTCCTCGACCTGTTAAAAGAAAAATTAACGGCGCAATTAAGCTTAACGAATCTGTGACCACAAATGCCTCATCATTAGATCATGAACAAAAGGATCCGTACAAAAATTTATATTTATCATTTGGAAAGACTATTGCTCTTCAATTGCAGCAATTACCCATGGAAATAGCAATATTGGTAATGTCTGAAATACAAACCATATTGACCAAAAAAATTTTAGAAAATATAAAATCCTCGTCGAAAGCTCAACAGTCGGATTCGGAATCTGAAGACAACTCCAGTGAGCTGGTTGAAGAATGTTATAATGATTCAAGTTAAAATTATTCGTATGAGTGTATAAAAATTTTTAAATTAAAGAAATAAGTTCAGTTTTACTTAGTTTTAATTATTATTGTTCGAACTTCATTTGTTCAATTAAAACTATATGTGGGGATCTACTCCGTAATTCGAAACGAAAGCAAATGCTTTCGCATTGTAATGTTAATAACATACAAATTTTAAAGCATTTCTTTCCTTTCGAAATACAGAGGAGAGTCCCCTGTGCGAAATTTTAGTTTATTTGTATGATTTTTGAGAAAGGTAAATTTTTCAGAAACTAATTTTGTGTTTCCCATTTAACATTCTAGCCTTTGTCAATAGAACCATAAATCAAAAATACTGGCTTTGCAAAAAACGAGTTTAAAGTTTTGAATTTACAAACAATGATAGGAAAAGAAACAATATGACGATTTATTCTGCATTATTTACTCAAAAATCACGTTTTTTGAGTTATGATTATTGTAGCGAATGGGGTAGCAAAGGCCCCATATTTAGAATTGATAGCAGGGAAATAAGACGTCCCAGAAAATCGCTGGCGGCGAATTAGAAGAAATGTGTATGTGGCGGCTCAGTCAATTAAATAAATAAACAGCAAATGTGATATATCGTCGGTTGGTTTCTGGTTTGCTGCATACATAAACAGGGGTATCATTAATAAAATTCCGCGTGAAATTTCTCCTTTTTCCAATTAGAATTTTTTGTTTTCCCTGGAATTTTATTAATGATAGCCCTGAATGTATTTTGAATATACTGTGCCGCAAGCCAGAAACCAACCGACGATATTTTAAGTCAAATTTATATAATAACTATAATTTTGTTAAAGGTGGTATTCCTATTTCATCTGATAATTTTTTGTTCTATTTGATTTGTATTTGGCGATTGTCAAAAACCCCTTTGTTTTGGGGTTTTTTTTTGCTGCCACAACCAAAAACTTTTTACAACCAAAATTCGCTTTAGAAGTTACCAAATGAGAAAAAAATAACCAAATTTCAATATGTAGTATTTTTATTAAATAACATTGAAAATGCATACAATTTGTGCCGCACTACAGCAAGAAATCAAGGTACATGAAGCTGACTTGCAAGCAATAGTTCAATGCTCATTTGTAAGGTATATGCCCAAGGCACATCAATCAGGTACCCGCAATTCTACAACAAATATTACAACACCAATAACCACATGTACTTTGTTGCTATAAATTACCATCTTACTTTTCAAAACAGGGTAGCATCGCCAGATTGTATGTTTATTATAAGAAATGTCAAACACCATACAAAACTGAGTATTCGTTAGGTGTTTATGGATACACAAATAAAAGCATGTTTTTAGGCTTATACCCACACAATCCAAATTTGACATTTGGCTTGGTATAATGACATTAGTCACCTGGTGTAGTGCTGCCACCTAATAAATACGCCTTGGTATATGCCAGTCGGCAGCTGATTAATTTTTTCTTGTTTAGTTTTCCGTTTTGTTGTTGAATTTTGTTTTTCTTCACACGTTTAGTTTTTGTATTTGAAAGCCGAACAATATTTTTACACAAAGAGCAACTTACGTGCATATTCTTTATATAAATTTACTTTGTAAAAACTTTTAATTGAATGTTGCCGCCATTACAAAAGACATGTAATTTCTGTAGTACAGAGTTGCGATCATTTATTAAAATTAAAAGCTGTTGACAGTGTTGTAAAAGTATTGTAAACAAGTGAGCAGCAATCAAGGCGAATTCATAACAGGTGGCTGCACTAGCGATTTTAGTCACAGCTGTTTTATTTTCAGTTGCCTTGGTAGCAATACTAAAACTTGAAGAACATAAAAGCTTAAAAAGTATAACATAAAAAATATGTACATGTGTATCATTATTTTGGAAAAAATAACCAAAATGAGAAAAATATTCACATCTCCACATTAAAGAAAAAAGTAACCACTTTTGGTTAGAAATAACCAAAAACGTCAGCCCAGCTTACAATTACTATCGTACTTTTGACGTTCTATTACCATACACAGCTAAGGCAAGGCGAATTGATAACAGGTGATCAAGGCCAAAGCGAATTCAGTATCAATTAATTTAACAACACAAAAAACAAGACGTACTTTGTTGTGTTGTACAAAAATTGCTTTTTCAGTCACCTGGTATAATCACACCATGATTTTTATTAATTGAAGTCGGTACGTTATTACATACATATTTGTAAACAAAATGAAGATTTACTGTTTCCATCATAAATGTATATAATCAATGTCGTGAAAAAGCTTAAGCAAATAAACGAATCCTTCAAATACGTATATTAAAAATTGCTTCGAATTGTTTTTCGTATATTTTCAAAATAAATAAAGCGAACAAAAGTACACAACGCTATATACATACGTTAGCAACGCTTGCAGCAACGTTCGACTAACTAGTGCTTAAACTTGTATAGCTGAGAAAGGTCGGCGCCGGCACCATTGCTCGTTAAAAGACGGCGCTAGCTCATGAGCAGGCTCTGAGGTACTCTATGTTTGATAACAAACGGAAAACAATCTTTCATTTTATTATATTCTGCGATTTTATTTTTGTTCTTAAAGAATCAAATTTTATGAAAGATGCCACCAACGGTGCTCCCTGATGTAGATATTAACGAACTTATACGTAAATATAGACAGTATGATTGCGTGTGGAACTTCAATAATCCAAATTACAAATGTAAAATGTTGAGACAGAAGGCTTGGCTAAAAATAGCAAATTACTTCCAAAAAGATGTATATGAGGTGAAACATAAAATAAAACATTTGCGCTCAGCCTATGTAACTGAAAGACGAAAAGTGATTGCATCAAAAAAATCCAAGAGTAAAACTACATATAAGCCATCGTTATCTTACTACAATCAGTTAACTTTCCTAGACGATGTAGTTGTTCTGCGTAAATTCGTAAGTAGTACATATTTACATACATATTTTTGTATGTGTATCCTTAACTTTACATCTTATACACATCTATAGGAAAATGTAAACAATTTGAAAAATGCCGAGGACCATAAGAAATTTCTACATACACAAAATAGTTGCAAATTTGAAACATTTGTTGGACATAAACTTGAAGCACCATTATCACAAAAAACAAAGAGTACACAAGTAATTGCATCTGCTCGATCTTTACCAATTCGAACAGTTGCTGAGAAAATTAGTGGGGAAGTTGACTCTAACGATTATGAGAACACTAATCCCTCATCATTAGCTGATGAGCGAAATGAGGCAACTAAAAATATGTATTTTTCATTTGGGAATACTGTTGCTCTTCAACTGCAGCAACTACCTTTAAAAATGGCAATGTTGGCCACATCTGAAATACAAGCCATATTGACCAAAAAAATTTTAGAAAACATAAAATCCTCGTCGAAAATCAAATGCTCTCCAAAATATCAACCATCCTGGTCGCATTCGGAATCTGAAGACAGTGGTCTGATTGTAGAATTTTTTAATGGTTTAAGTTAGATTATATTGATCTTTTTTTTAATTTAATAAATATTTTTCAAGCTTTACGTCTTTTATATAAAAAATGTATAGTTTATTACCTATTCGATATTTCGTCAAAACTTTGGTTGGCTTCTTCGTGAAGCCAGAATACATAAATTTTGAAAAATATCTATTAAAGATTTAAGTAAGAATTAAAATTATTTCTAGACGATCACCAAATGCAATAAATACTAAGTTGCTCCAAAAAGTTAATTCTTAATACATAAGATAATTTACACTACCTTTACACATAAAAGTAAGTTCTTCAAATTTCTGTATATTATAAATGGATACGAACGATATAAATAATTTAATTTGATTGTACTTTGATTTAATTTTACCTCCATTTCTATTGTTTTGTTTGCTACTTACTACCCAGAATATTAATGTTAATATATTCCTTAAATATTTAGACAAAATAAGCATAATTATGTATAGTATATATGTATATATGTCAGAGAACTCGATGAGTTGATTCACATCATTATATACATACTAATGATGGTGCTTGCAGTGTTAACTCTCTAACAACTGACGTGTCATTAACCAACTCTTATTTTTTAAGTACTTTTCGCAAAAGTAAATAAAAACTTACTGTTGTTTGATTGTTTTGTATATAATAATCAAATTACTCACAAGAGAACGTTGGACAGATGAAGTCTTTAAGTTGATAAAACAGTGCGTATATGTTTTCATATATTTTTAAAATAAATTTAAAGAACTGCTGAAAATTGTTTTAAGAAAATTTAACATAATGAATTCAGAAATAATAAGAATAAGTTTTTTCAAGAAGTATTCAAAACAATCATACTGATTCACTGCTTTTGTGAATCATATGAGTAAACAGAACTTGCCAGCAATGGCATGCATTTATTAACAACAGTCTTGTGAATATGAATCATGCATTAGCAATTTTAATTTTTTTAATGTTAAGTGCTAGATAAATGTTCATTTTTCAAAAAGGCAAAATTATGCCGTTTGATTCATAATCATGCATAGAACTTCGAATTGAAATAAAACACAAGAAAATCGTTTTAATGTCCATCAATTTGGCTTTATTGGAAGGATAATTTTATGCCATTAATGTTTAAATATGATTTCGGGCATGTGGCCGCCGCGGCTGGCTCGAATAAAGCCAATTCTACAGGTCCAATTTTCAACCACTTTTTCGAGCATATGGGGCCGTATGTTGGCAATAACGCCACGAATGTTGGCTTCCAAGTCCCCTAACGTTTCTGGTTTGTTGGCGTAGACGAGCGACTTCACATATCCCCAAAGAAAATAATCCAATGGTGTCAAATCACACGATCTTGGTGGCCAATTGACAGGTCCATTCCGCGAAATTATGCGCTCATCGAATGTTTCCTTCAATAAATCGATTGTGACGTGCGCTGTGTGGCATGTAGCGCCGTCTTGTTGGAACCACAACTCATCCACATTCATGCCATCCAATTCGGGAACAAAATAGTCGGTTATCATGGCTCTATACCGGTCTCCATTAACGGTAACTGACTCTCCAGCATTATTTCGGAAGAAGTATGGCCCAATGACTCCACCAGCCCATAGAGCACACCAAACAGTCAGTTTTTGTGGATGTAATGGCGTCTCAAGGGTCTCACGTGGATTCTCTTCACTCAAAATGCGGCAATTTTGCTTGTTGACGTAGCCATTCAACCAAAAATGAGCCTCATCACTGAACAAAATTTTGCGATGAAAATCAGCATCGAGATCAATCTCATTTTCGGCCCATACACCAAAATCACGACGCATTGCTTGGTCTCGCGGCTTTAATTCTTGCACAAGCTGGATCTTGTAAGGTCGCAAGCCAAGATCTTTGAGCAAAATCTTCCATAAAGTTGATGGATCCAATTGCTGTGCACGGTGGCGAATCGATTCATTCGGGTCCTCTTCAACACTTTGCTCTACAGCGGCAATTGTTCCTTCGGTGCGCACTGTTCGACGTCTCTGCGGATGCGTATTATCACATAGAGTAAACGTAGTGCGAAAACGATCCATGGTTAACCGAATTAATTGCTCTGATGGACGATTATGTCGACCATAAAATGGACGGAGCTTGCGGTAAACTTCGCGAACTGAACCATTATTTTCGAAATAAATTTGCACGATTTGCAAGCGTTGTTCTTTTGTCAACCTGTTCATGATGAAATGGCAAACCAAACTAAATATTAATCACTTGACAGCTGACAAAATGGCCGCCAGTTAAAAAAGTGATGCCAACTTAAAGTTCTATACCTCAATAAAAAACACCCATTACTATATACATATCGTCGGTTGGTTTCTGGTTTGCTGCAGACAATGTATTTTGAATATACTATGCCGTAAATCGTCGGTTGGTTTCTGGTTTCTACATATATGTATATATATTTGTACAAATCTTTAATAAACTGTTTAAAAAAAATTACTTTCTTGAAATCTGAGTAGAAATTAACAGCATGTGCAACTTTAATACAATTACATAGCATTTAGGTAAAATAAGAGAAATTTTTCGATAAAAAAAATAGCCATATAAACAATTATGTAACAAAATTCATTTTAACATAATAATTGTGTTGGTAAAAAATATGTACGTCGTATTTTTGTATAACAAATCATTACGCAGTCACCTGTATAATAAAACCATGTATGTAGGAGTATATATCGTCGTTTGGTTTCTGGTTTACGGCACAGTATATTCAAAATACATTATGTCTGCAGCAAACCAGAAACCAACCGATGATATATCAAAATATATGAGATTTTTTCAACGTGTAGAGACCTCGAAAAATATTCGCTGGCATCACTGATACGCATTGACAAAGTCTATGTTTTCCATCCCTGTCGTACACAAAAACAAAAATATACAAAATACACGATAACACGCTTTTTCAAACCACACATTCCAAACAAGTTAAGTTTTTCTTTTATATTCTGTGATAGATAATGTCCGCAGAAAGGGCTTTAGGAGCTTTATGGGCTATAGATTGCCTGGGTAAATTAATGGATTTGTACGACGAATTTGATAAAGAACCAAAAGTGAAAAAGAGAAAAGCCTATGTTAAGGCAGAAGATGTCGAATGTCGACTGCTCAAGGACATTGCTTGGAGAGATAATGATGGTGAAGATCCATTGTTCTGTCCTATAAGTATGGACAATTTCGAGGAATTATACAATATGGTATATAGTGCAATTAGAATAACTTGAAAAAAATTTTCAAAACAAAATGTGTACCTAATAATTTAATTTAGGTTTCCCCAAAATTTGATACAAGATACGTGCCAATTGTAAATTTAAGAGTACGCCTTGCAATTACTTTGAGGTTTTTAATTGCGGGCGAGTCATACCGTGTGTTGCAGAAAATTGCTCTTGTGTCTCGGAAAACCATTCAGAAAATTGTACCGCAAATGTTACGGTACCTTGTTGACATTTTGGAAGAAGAGTGTTTGAAGGTAAATGTTTTCTTTAAATAATTTATATTTCTAATAATATTTTGATTGTAGATACCTAAAACAGCAAGTGAATGGGAAAATCAAGCCAACGATTTCGAACAATTTTGGGGATTTCCTCACACATTGGGTGCCGTGGATATAAGAAATTTTCACATAAGGTCGTCAGTCAATGATAGGAGTCTCATTCTGTTATGTGTTTTGGATGCTCATAGTCGTTTTCAACACATTGAACTCATTCAGAGCGAAACATATAAATATCCTACTGCTTATGTTAACAGTAGACTATATAAATCCTTAATAAGCAAAAAATTAAAAATTCCTGCAGGAAAGCCATTAATGGGACAGACTGCCGAAACGTCATATTTCTTTGTTGGAAGCAAAGGTTTTGGTTTGGATCGCTATATACTAAATACCTATGATCAAACTTCAACAATCACGAAATCACAGAAGGCATTTAATTTTAGATTAAATAGAGTTCGACTACCTGTACAAATGGCATTTGAAATAATATTTTTTAGATTTAAAATTCTTTATAGACTTGTGGAGTTCGATATCGAGAAAGCTAAATTAGTCCTAAAAACATGTTGTTTATTACACAACTACTTAACTCAGAAATTAACTCAGCCCTTAGATTATAGTGAGGATATAGCGAAACTTGACCTACCAGGCTCTGATGCACCCCTACCGAAACAGATTAGTGGAATATGTGAAAATGGATACACAACGAGGGATAATGTTTGTAAATACTGTGTAGATAAAGGAAACATACAAGAACAATGGTCATAAATACATTATATGTATAAACACATAAAGTAAATTAAGAGTCAGTCAGTAATATCATAAATGTACATATTTTACTCCATATAAGTTGGAAGAAATATTCAGGATAAAACAAAAATCACGACAGATTTATTTGTATGTATGTATTTTTAAACTAAAAACCAGGAAATGACTTATTTCTGTTCGGGAAAATAAAATAATTTCTGCTTAAAAAATAAAAAATTTTTAAATCAGAGTTTGGAAAAATTTTAGGTGATAATAAACTGGTGTGATTGGCCACTTTGTATGATGTTTTCTTTTACTTCCTTTTTTCTTTAAAAACTCAAGAACAATTATTATTTTTGGTCTCTGTTTAGGTTGTCTCACAAAATCATTTGCGAAATCGTCCCTTCAATTGTGTCTGACGATACGACCCAGTTATATTGAATTTCTCTTCCCGAGTACGTATGAATCTTTGATCATAATGAACTACTTTAGTTATAAATTTCAGAATATAATAAAGAAAATAATCAGAAATCAACCGTTGTGAAACGTTTAAAATTTCTATGAAAAATATTTGGAAAGTTTTTAAACTCAAAACAAAATGACGAAATTTGCAACGTGGAAATAAGAAAATATGTAATTCGATTCATATGTGGTTTAATTTGTACATATCGCTCATTTACTCAAACAACGTTATAACTAAAAAAAAAAATAGTTTGCCAGAAAACAAGTTTAAAGTTTTCAATTTACAAACAACTAATGGAAAAAGAAAATTTGATTTTGCTTTCAGTGAGTAAAGAGAGATATGATATGTATGAAATTTTTACACAGTACATATAAAGAACGATATGAGGATTAATTCTTCATCATTAACTCAAAAATTCCACTTTTTTAGTTATAACGTTCTTCCAGTAAATGAGCGAAACTGTAAGCCTTGTTTGGATATTTTTATATTTATTTTAGTTTGAAATCAACTTCAATATATTTTTAATTTACACAACATGTAGTCATTATGATTTAAAATACATATTAATTGTCTTTCCATTTATTATTTTGTATGTACGAGTATATGTAATAAAATAATGAATGATATGCGTTAAATATCCATTCTTTTATTTGAAATTATAAGTATAAAGAAATAAAGTATTTTTAATTTGAAAACGTGAAAAAATTTAAATAAAACTAAACTATTATTCTTCTACAATTTAAAAAAAAATAAATCAACAAATTATAGAACATCAGATGTATGATAGATTGGTAAATGGCTTTCTCTAAGCGAAACGAAAAATTTCTTGGGCTAAACTATTTTATGAATTTTCTAAATGATAAAATTCTTAAAATTAATCCAGTTTTTTATCTGCTGCCGATTTAGGTTCACCCACTGCGGGTGGTTCATCTTCATTCGGCGTGTCTTTAATAGCTGGTGTTGTACCTTCGACTTTCTTGAGTGCAGCTTGTTCAGCCATTTCACCTGAGAAACCAAATTCATTTACACGTTTTAGATCAACACGGTATTGCCAGCGTTGATAAAGGAATATAAAGAATACTATATCATCACGGAAACAGCCCAATCTGTACATGGTTGGCATTTTAATAACAAATGCAAAAATGTCGTCAATAAAGGTGTTCAAGAACTTATAAGTCATCATTCGCCATGGCATATGGGCTACTGATTTCAATTTATAATTAATAAATAATTGTGGTGTCATCATGATGAATCCGAACGTCAGCAAATAACCATATAACATATTAAGCAAAAATGAGTACCAGCCCTTATGTTCGTTATACACCATTGAATATACGAAATAGCCAACAAGAAGGGGAAAACAAATCCATCCCAAATATTTGAATGCCAAATTATCGTATGCCTTCGTTTCACTTTCGGAATATGATCCTTTATCCTTAAAAGAGATTTTAGGTAGCACACCAAACAATTTTTGATCAGTGTTATAGTTTATATCAACGACCTTATGGATCTTCCAAACTTCAATGCCCAAACCAATGAAGCACGACACTCGAATCATAAAATTGGTTTCATTGTCTAGCACATAAAGTAAAACTATAAGCGACTGGAATACTCCAAAAAATACTGAACGTACGGAAAGACCTTCGAGCGATTGACGGTTATTCCAAAATTGAATGTCATTTTTAAAAGCCAGCAATTCAAATATAGAATGTAAAAGAGATATAGCTATAGTTAAGGCCAGAAGATATATATTCGTTTCCAGCATTGTTTCTTTTAAAGAATCTTGGTCTTCGTCGTTTTCCTGGTATTGGAAAAATAGTAGTTGATTTTTTTTTTAAGTCATTACATAAGTTAAATTTTACTAAAGGGAAGTATTACGACCCAAATATTTAAAAATTAGCCTGATGTTAGAACTTGAAAGAAAATTTTAATTTTTAATAAACACTATGAACTTACCTCACCACCACCCGATGCCATAAGTTCACCTAACACATTCCCAGCAAATTTGTTTTTCATTTGTTGAGCAGCATACAATTGCCATTTAAACATTCCAATCGGTTGGAATGTCAAATGCAATGGCAATTCTGGTGTTGTTTCATTAATTGGATAGTAGTCCCGTTGCAAATTCCAATAATCATTTACAAAGACAATGGGCAAATATGTTTTACCACCATCGACGAATTTTACATATTCATCTAAAGGTGGAGGAACAGTTCCTTGAGCCCAGTTAGTTTGGTCTACAACCAAATTCAAAGTTATATTTGGATGCCAATGTGATACTATTGTGTCTTTCAAATTTGCCTGTGCCAGTTCAAATGCAAGTTTTTCTTTTTCACTAGCTAAGAGATTATAATTACGATTAACACGTATTTTCTTAAATTTATTCAACTGTTTCTGTTGGTAACCCATTAAACCATTTTTTGCATAGTTGGCCGATTTAGGATCTGGCGATTCACCAGATCTTGTGACAAATGCATGAAGGTAAATTGATCCATTGGTCATTAAGCTGGATGTGGCATTAACTGTAACTTGATGATAATAGAGTCCATCACGACTAGGTCCAGATATCCAATCACCATACGTAAGATCCTCTTGAAGCCAAAGCAAGTTTGATTTTTGATGAAAGTTTACTTCATATGAACTTTCCGACAACCATACGTGTAAGTCAAAAAATGTACCATTTTCAAAGTAATTCCATGCATGTATTTTGGGTCCCGTGGAAACTGCTTTTTGATTTGGATTTGTTGCAGGTTGTTGGCCTTTTCTGAAGAATGAAGAGACAAAGTAAATAATAAGAGCTCGAAGCATTAGAGACTTTGTCATTGCAAAAAAGGATTCCATTTTTGACGGTTGTCTCTGTTCTCCCTGTGCCTCCTCTTGAGCGCTAGGATCACCATTTTGTTCTGCCAACTAGAAAAAATATTATTAATTTTTTTTTTTAAGTTAGTAATTCATGTTAATTTCTTTTAATTCTTATATGCTAGAGCAATATTATTGCAATAAGAAAATATAGGAACATAAGGATTTAAACATTACATCGATCACGTTTTGAAAGAAACTTTGGAATGGTGACTTAACTCTAAGTCTTCACCTGACATGAATTTTTTTTTAACTGTTGTTAAAACAAATGCACTACAGTGTTATAATTTGAAAAAAATATTAACTTTATTCAAACACATTTGAGAAGAGTTTGTTGGTAGTAGTACACACTAACTTCATATAAATGTTTGATTAAACCAAAACCGATTTCTCTTATTTTTAGCATATTCGAAACCTGCGTTGTGGGAAAATTTGCAAGGTTATACATAAAACATTTTTTTAGATAAAAAAAAGATTAACTTCAACTGACAAGAATTTTCATTCATATCATTCGCATTGACCTCGACAAAATTTTGTTCTGTTTTGCAACGTCTTACCTCATTTCCTCCAGTTTGTACATCTGTTGACATATTTGTCTTTGAATTTTAAATTAAATCAAGCAATTATATATTTTTCTTCTTCAAAAATTGCATACTTTGTGATGCAAAAATTTAAATTTTTATTATGTGGTATATGCTTGTTTTTGTGCTTCCCACCAGTTCGTGTATTTAAAGAAAAACTACGTGTCCCTTTTCCAAAGTAATTTTGTGACTTCAAAATAAAACAATATTACATTGGTTCATTCTACCAATGATTGCTAAAAGGATTAATTTTATATACAATGGCTAAGCGGCTTTTAATATTTTTTTATTAAAAAAAAAGGAAGAATGATTTGCTTAAATATTATATTGCCTATCTCTTTGGTGAAAATATTTTATTCTTGTCGTGGTGAATATATGTATTATCACATGTGAAATAATAAAAGTAAAGTTGGCTGTAGTTTTCAGGCCAATTTAGTAACAGTTGGCAACTATAAGAGCAGGAGCAAAATCTATTGGTATACGGTACACGGCATGTAAAAAGCGACATGCACATCTTGAAGCTACATGCCGTGTACTAGTATCATATATATCGAGCCCCATTTGCGATTTATAGTATGTTTCCACCGGTATGATTTAGAAAAATCATGATGATTTGTACAAATCATGTTGATTTATACATGATTTACCATACATTTCGCATATGGATAAATCACCTCAAAGAGGTTGATTTATTTTAAATAATGTCGAAAATAATAGTTTTCAAACTCGATTTATGTATGCAACTTTGCGTTACTTTCAAAATTACAAATTCCTTCCTTGGGTCATCCATCAATAGTGATTCACAATTTCGAAAAAATGACACTAAGGAATATGTAATCAATTTTAAATGTCCACCCATCTTATAATGTACGTGCATAAATTGAATACGAAAATTCGAAAAACAAATCACTCACAAGCTCGGTGGAAACACTTTGAAGTGATTTACTTAAACCTACTTGATTTAAAGTCGGTGGAAACATAGTATTAATCATAAGCGACATTTAGTAAAATATTAACTTTTTGATTGAAAATAAAATTTCAAAACAGTTTATAACTTTTAAGATACACGGCCGTATCCAAAAAAATTCATTTGAACTTCAAGTATTCAAGCTCCAATTATTTTTATTGGATACGGCTGACAGGCTGTAAAATTTTACCATACAGCCTGGTACTCTGTTCAAAATTTTACGCGAAATGTTGACATAATCCATATAAAAAAATTGTATGTGAAATATTAATGCAATAATGTTGCAAAAGTTGTTCAACTCGTGAAAAATTTAGTAAATGTATCTAGCAACATTTTTTTGCAATCTGTGAAATAATGTGACTATGGTCAATGCTGCCGAAAAATTTTCACAACTTCGACTAGAGTACTAGGCTTAATTACTGTATGTAAGACATGTTGGAATATATTTAACAACCTTCTCCTGAAAACTTTAATTTATGTCGCTTACGATTTAATCGAAAATAAGGCTCGATATGACACAGATTCTGGCAATCCTCGTGACTACATAGCCACATGCTCGTGTGGCTTTTTACAATCCATGTACCATAAGCATTAGCGTCATTTTACACTTTGCATTTTTAAACTGCGTTGTTTATGCAAATTTCTTTTAAAACCTTGCATTATCACATTTACCTCATGTCTTTCTTTGACGTTTGTGGTATTTTTTTTTGTTGAAAGTAGAGCAAAATAGTTTAACTGAGGGCAAAACACGGCATTCGATACGACTCGTAGTTTAAAAATATTTCAATAGAGTTTATATGGAAATATTTTTAAATTACGAGTCGTATCGAATGTCGTGATTTGCCCCCAGATTTTTTTGGCATTTTACGTATGTATACAATATTTTTTTCTGTTAATTGCACATGTATATATTATATGTACGTTAGAATAAGAAATGCTAGAAAATAAAATATAACCAATAGTACAAAAACGCAGAGAAATTTTACAAATCCCATCAATTTTCGTTTTGTGCCTTTTATTTTACTCCGTTTTAAGCGTCTCAACACATTTCACTAACAAACTAAAATAAAAGTTTCCCTGCAAGGGAAAACAGGAAAGAAAGTGTAAATTGCGTCTAACATTTAAGGGCCTTATTTTGTAAACGCAACGCTTAGCGTTGACAAATTTTCTATACCTTTTGTTTTTGTTGTTTAAATTTTTTTCATATAGGGTTAGCGTTATGTTTGCTTGTGCAAAATCAGAGCTTTTGGTTCCAATTCAATTTCAAAATGTAAGGTTACAAAACTTTGTAATTCAGCAAGGCAACTTAAACCAAATAAGTCCCGGTTGACACGTTTCAACTTTTGTTGAGATACAAATATCTCTTTTTTTCTTACAGCTGAATCACGAGTTGATCACCAAAAATTGAAGTGTGTGGACCAGGACTAATGAATACCGCTGTTTAATTTATTTGAAAAGTATACTGCGCTTATTGCGCCATCTGTCTCTCAACTTATATAATTAACAGTAAAAGTAAAGAGGGTTGGCAATGTTACATTAGTTTATAAAATGCCCAATTAAACGTCAATAATTTCCCACCATCTTGAAAAATTCCTTTTCAATTTTTGATTTGCATTTGGCTGCACGTTTTTTAAGGTGAGAAAAAAGTTTTGGTTTTTTAATTGTGAAATAAACTGAAAAAAAGAATAACGCACATTTTATTTATTTTAAAATAGTGTAGGTTATTAAAATAATGAAAAATTGTGTTGAAATGAAGAAAGTTGTGATGAAAAATAACAATGGGACATAACCTAGAAAAAAATTTATAACATGAAACACGTCACAAAAATGTATTTGGGAGTTCATATTTACCTATTTAATGTTGTGCTGTGAATTTCCCAGTGTGAATGTACTATTTTTTGAAGAACTACAAGGATTTTTATTTTTTTAATTACAGATGCAGATCTTTGTTAAAACTTTAACTGGTAAAACTATTACCTTGGAAGTTGAGCCTTCTGACACTATTGAAAATGTCAAGGCCAAAATCCAGGACAAAGAAGGCATTCCCCCAGACCAACAACGTCTAATTTTTGCTGGCAAACAGTTGGAAGATGGCAGAACTCTTTCCGACTACAATATTCAAAAGGAGTCTACCTTGCACTTGGTTCTCCGTCTTCGTGGTGGTATTATTGAACCCTCATTGCGTATTTTGGCACAAAAATATAACTGCGATAAAATGATCTGTCGTAAGTGCTACGCTCGTCTTCATCCTCGTGCTACCAATTGCCGTAAGAAGAAGTGCGGTCACACCAACAATTTGCGTCCCAAGAAGAAGTTGAAGTAAACTACTGGAATGCAGATTAAAGTCAGAATTCTTCATGAGAAGCAATTCCTGTCTGCTATATGTATGTTCAAAACAAAAGTTTTTTGAATTTATATTTTAAACTGAATTTCTGTATGAACTTGAAGATCGAACATTGTAAAATACATAGAAAATACATACAAATTCCCAAACAAAAGAATTTTATTTAACACTACATAATGATATACATACGTACGTGTATAAGTGAAATTAAAGGTTTGTGATATTTTGGGAAGCTGAACTTGCAAACGTATTGCAAATTCGCTGCGTATTTCGACATTAAAGTTAAGTTTTTTTTTTCATTTATAATAGAATGTTTTCTTCCAATTTCCAAAGCTAAAAATCGTGAAATTTACAAATGATTTAACTTTTATTATTTTTTTTGAAATCACCGTGATTTGCAGAACAAGCCCGATATTTATTTTTTAATAAATTTGTGAAATCTTTACTCAATACTAGGTATAAGAATTGAAAAGCTACAATAAAAAACCTAAAATACCATAAAAAAATAACTTAAGCCTGACTGAAGTCCTGTCAAAATTGATTCTCGGTATGCACCTAATCGCTTTGCGGGTAAATTTTTTATTCTTTAAAATTTTAATTTACATCCATACATATGTATGTATGATGTACATACGTTGAGCTTATATGTCGCCATAGATTATGAATTTATATTGTTTTTAAATTGCAACTGCGAAAGATTTTTATACATAATAATATATTATACTTATGTCGAATAATAAATTTCCTAAAAAAGTATATTTAGGGCCTTTTTATATGACCCTTCGTCTACACCTGATATATTTTTATCATAACAAAAGTCAGACTTTATATTGAAAAATAATTTTTTTATGTTACCTCTTTTTTTCTAAATGTAATTTGACATTTATCATGATAAAAATTTATATATTCGAAATGTGTCCGAATTGTAATGTTAATAACATACAAATTTGAACAGTTTTCGTTTCGAATCGAAATACATAATAACCCCACAGGTATAGACGTAGGGTGAGGTATATCAAGGTACATTCATGAATGTGCCTTGAGGTGTATTTAACAAATTTTCTACGAAAATTTGATTAATAAACCTTTTCTAAAACAGAAATATTTTTAATGAATAAATCAGTTAATCTGCTGACGTATGGTAACAAAACATGAAACATGGATGTTGCAATTACTCCCAAATCTATAATACATAATTGGTCTGTTCGGAAATGCATCACCCTGTATTTATCTAGATTTTCTACGACTCGAGGCCCTACGCTTTTCTATGGCCTTACCGACGAAAAGTGGTCTACTCTGTAATTTGAAATGCAAGATCTACACATGGAAAATCTGCAAGATTTCGAAAGAAATGGAGAATTTGCTTTTGGTGATAACGAAGTCACACTACAACCCCTCCCTGTATTGTTATTAACAAAGCGCTTATTTAATTTTTGCTTACAAATTATAGTGTATTTATTCGTGCCTATGTATAAGCAAAAATTGGCATGAAGTTAGCATAGGTGGCAAAATTTAACATGATCTTAGATTTTTGAAATGAAACTTCACAATAAAAATCATGCTAGGACTTAGAGGTGGATTAAAATTAGGTAATGCGACCAATTTTAATGTCAAATTGCATGGAGGAAATCGTTAACACCTAATTCAATTTCGTCACTTATGCTATTCATGCCAATTTTTGCTTATACATAGGGCCGTTTATTTCTTGTTTAAATAGGAAATAAGTGCATTTTTAAATTCTCTATTATCTTTTGCAATGCTATCAAGACTATCTGCCTTCTTCTTTTCTATCGCAATTAGTTCCCTTTCATTTTCTTCACTTTTCTTAAGATGCTCCATTATGGCGGTGGACAACTTTTCGAAATTTTCCATAATTGTGGCTTTAAACCTCAATTTTCTTTTTTTATTCGCTGGTCCTATCGATGAGGCTGATGCACTTGGTTCAGATGATTGTGTAACCGGTGGTAGCGGCGAGGAGGGTACAGATAACGGTGTACACGATGACGACAATGATGATGAAGAATCTGAAAAAAATTAGATTTTTTTATTATGCCCGAGTTTTCAAAACTTGGAACAAATAAACGTAGAGAAAAGTACATATGTACATACATACCTTCAATACTTTCAAGCGTCAAGTCGTAAAACGAGTTTGACTTAAAGTCTCCAATAATTTGATGAACCCTTTTATAGTGCGACCAGGTAGAAGACGATTTTCCAGACTTAAGCATAGCCGCATTTTCTTTTCTGGAAAAAATTTAATATTAATATGATTTTATTCCGTGTTGTAGGCTGATTACTGTTTTGTCATCGGGTACAAATATGTACATGTGTAGAGAGGTAGTAGTCATATACACATTCCCAAAGCGGGAAAATAGCATGATATAAATATCATGGAAAATAGTAACACCCTGAACATATTTCATTTTTATGTACATAAAATCAAATTCTAAAACAATAATTTAACTAAAGTGTGTGAAAACAAAATTTCCACACAAATCTACTAAAGGACATTGAAAAACGAAACATTTTTTTTAGAATGCAGACGTATGCATATACCTGTACCGCTGTGTAAAGTTTTGCAACTTTACATGCACATTTTGTGGACTATATGAAAATCCCAACTTCGACATCTCATATGCCATCTCTACATAGATATGACCCTTTTTTCTTTCCGTTTGAAGCTTCTCCAAATGACTGGGCCACAAGTCAAGCAAAACTTCTTCACTGGCCTTACTCCACGACAACCTCTTCCTTTTCAATTTTTTCGCTGTTAATAAAACATAGTTACTAATTATTAATTTTGTTTAAAATCTTTTAATAAACTTACCATCAACTTCGCGGGTCATTTCCTTTTATTTTTTGATTTGATTATTTATTTTTTGAGCTTGGCAGTTCGTAAATTTTTCTTGGGTACGCAAGATTTTACAGGTGATAGCAAAATTACAACAATGCAAAAAAACATGTCTTTTTTGTTACCCAGTGTGTCAGTAAGAGAAACAAGGCGAATTTGTATAACAAAAAAAATTCAATTCAGTGCAAATTCATATTGATTATTATAGTGATTATCCTTGACACATGATACAATTATACAGGTAGGCGCAAATCTACAACAAATGTACAACAAATAAAACAACAATGATTTTTATTGCTGTTTTGTGATTGACAAGAGAGACAACCAAGAGAAAACAATATACATGTATTTGAGTTTTCTCTTGGCCTTGCAAAGCATGTTTGTATTAGTACAGTTTTAATAGGCACTGTGCGAGTGTGTTGGTAAAACATAAACACCATTTGGCAGATCACATCACGCAACAAGCAAAACAGCTGGCGCTTCGCGGTTACATGTATTATTGTCAAGGCGAATTCAGTATCAGGTGACCTTATCGCTACAACAATTTTACAACACAAAAAACAACACGTAGTTTGCTATGCTACAAAACCAATCTGTCAGAAGATTTCTAAGCAAATTTTGACGTTTTGGTTCAAAATGCTCAATTTGGTAGCAACAGCTGATAATTAGCTGCGCTGATAAGGTCACCTGATACTGAATTCGCCTTGTATTATTGTATCATGCCTTGACACAAATACACAAGAATATAAGGCGAATTAGTAGTATTCGGTCGCAACAGATCATGTGACTGTTTTCGCCGTTTGAAATTTATGTTTTGCATATTTCACTACATATTTTTTGACATTAAAGGTATAAATTTCTCAAAGCGAATGGAGTCGAGTATAATACTAAGTTCACACTTACGTGTTTAACTCCTCGTTAATGTTTAAGAGCTTAAACACGACGATTTTTAGATGTTTTTCCATACATTTATTTGTTTTGAAAAACGGTGTTTTAAATTTAAACACTTCGATAAACACGTAAATGGAGTATGTTCACCGCGTTTTTCATAACTCTGGCAACTTTGTGTGGTTATTTAATGGCGGCATGTAAAAAAAATATTTAATACACAACAATTACTCAAAAATTTTAAACTATTTACAAAAAAAGTTGTTGTTTAAAAATAAAAAGCAAATATAAAACATAATTGTTTGAAATTTCTTATAAATAAAATAATTTATTGACATAACGTCAACCTTAAACATCTAAAATATATTGTGAACGGTTGTGTTTAGTTTTTAGAAAACTCGTCTTAAACATGTTTAAAAACATAAGTGTGAACATAGTATAAAGCATTTTTAAGTAAGGGAAGTTAAGTATGCTTTGACATACATATGAGGGACATTCAAATTACAAGCGGTGAAAATAGTCACCTGAGCAGTTGAGTCCACCTAACGGTAGAATTAGCAGATTCGTATCATGCAAGGCGAATTCAGTATCAGGTGACCTTATCAGCCCGGTTGATTATCAGCTGTTGCTACCAAATTTAGCATTTTGAACCAAAACGTCAAAATTTGCTTAGAAATCTTCTGACAGATTGGTTTTGTAGCATAGCAAACTACGTGTTGTTTTTTGTGTTGTAAAATTGTTGTATGGAAGAGTTCACCTGATACTGAATTCGCCTTGCTATCGTGAGTTGACGGATCAGCTGACAAAATAAAACATGTTGCTGTTTATTGAAAGGTATCGTGACGCATGTGATGTAGATTCCTACGTCAACTTCTCTATTATGCGGGGTATACACGATACTTAAGGCTCAGTTACCCGACCAAAATGCCGTCATCGAGGAAAACAATAAAAAAATTTATTATACATATGTACATATTTTATTTTAGCAAAGAAAATTACTTCTGTTCTAAATTTTTTACAAACACAAAAATTATTTTAAAACAGCTGCTAAATTGAAAGAAAAATTGAATGAAGTGTTGAAAGAAAAATTGAAGTCCACCTGGTATTCAATTCCCAAATGTATGAGTGTGGTAGTAAAAAAGTGTGAACGTATTGAACTTTGAAACAAAAATTAAAGCAAAAATTTAACGTGTAGCCTCCCCATAGAGCACAAAATATTGCTGCAATTTTGCTGGAATGTTCTTAACCCACTTGACCTGAGATTCGATAAAAAAGAATGTTCTCTAAAGCGAAGAATTTTCGAAACAAAATTGTTCGATATTTGTTCGCAAATCTAAAATAAATTCGAATGTTCGCTAAAGCTCCGAACTTCGCACTTCTCTCGATAGTTTTTCGAATGTGTGACGGTAGCTGCATGGAAGTGTGTCAGCCTGTTAGTCTAAAAATACCAAGTTCAATGCATGACAGCATTGTAAATTAAAAAAAGATAAGAACACACACTTACATGTGTGCAAATAACTGAATGAAAATAAATTTACCACGATAGCCCAGCGGAGTAAGTTAAAATAAATAAATAAAAAAATACTTTTTCTGCTGCATTTTTGCGGTATCGCAATTAATTTGATAATTTCTCACTTTTGATATTGCTAACGAAATCCGAGATCGAATGTTTTTTGGGACAAAACTGAGCGACAGGTGAAAATTTTTCGATTCATTTTTGAGTGTCACTCTCGATAGTTTTACACGATAAATATTCGAGATATATCCGAAATCGATATCATTAACGAAAGCCGTGGTCAACTGGGAAGTTGCAGGTAATCGGTAACATTGCAGGAATATAGCCGGAATAGTTTTTGGTAATATTACATTTGCAACATGGTATCAATATTATTATAATATTATAAAAAGTTATTGGATGATATTATATATAGCAAAATAATTTTTTTTAAGTTAATATGTATATCCCGTAACAGATGACATAAGAGCATATACTGGTAAAAGTACCGATGAAAAGGCAAAAAGGAGTATAAAAAAAATTCTATTTTTTTCCAAGTCTAAAAAAAAATTTAACTTGGAAAAACTTTTTTTGTTTTTCTTTACGTTTCAGGTAAAAATATGTAAGTACGTCGATTCCAAAATTTTTTTTCAAAATTTCTGTCATCTTTGTCTAAAAAAAATTTAATTCTTGAGAAAATTTTGTTTTTTGCAATTCTGGACGTTTTAGGTGAAAGTATGTTAATTAAAAAAAAAAAATATGCACTCTTATGATTCCCGGGTGACATAAGGGCAGATAAATTGAATTTATTAGATACTCTGTACTTCTCAAATAATAACTCATTCAAGTTTTATGTACATACTTAAATTTATGAATAAAATCTAAATAATCAGGATTATCATAAATAAAATTTCACATGGAAATTTCCGAACGTGTGAACACTTGGTATAAAAGAACTTAAAAAAAATATTTTGACCATTTAAAAAGAAAATTATTTACAAAAATTTTTATGTTGGAAAAAGTGGAAATATGTAAGTTTTTAATTTTATTGGAATTGATGATACGGAAATAAAATCCATGTGAACGAAAAATTTTATTCGGAAATTTTCACATGTGGAATTCATGATAAGGCTGAATATATCACATAAATTTCAGCGTTAATTTATCTATGATTTTATTTATTATTTTCATCGGTTTAAACAAATAATATCAAAGGTTATTAGAAAATTTTAAAATATGTTTGCAATGTTGCAGTGCCATATTTCCTCAATCTTGCTGGCAAGCCAAAAAAGCGGACATAGGAATATTGCAGGAATATTGCGTGTGACATTACAACGTTACGAAACAATATTTCTGCAAAATTCCAGCAATATTTTGCGCTCTATGGGTCCAAGCTAGCTAAAATTTTTTGTTGACCTGAACTTAAAACTACAAAATTTTACAATTATCATTTTTTATTTGAATAATTAAAAGAAAACGTTCTGGAGTTATGATAATTAATATACTTATGGTTCGGAAACTAGAATCAATATAAAAGACATGGAATGCAGGTTTAAAGTTACTTAAAAATGAACTAACAGTGGCGCTAATTCAAATCTTTCAATTAACCTCCTGAAGAATGTGATTTGCCCGGAATTAGGTTTGATTTCAGACCCATTGGAGTAGCTGGACTGGTGATTTTCATGAGATAGTATATTAAAATAAATTATTACGTGTAATTTTCCTAACATCATCCATAATAATGTAGATACTTCCCAACAAACCAAAACGCTATAAAAATATTTTATAACAAACTTACTACAATAAGCCTCAAGCTTAGAAAAGTGTGAAAGGTTTATTAACAATTATTTTATAAAGAAAATTGAACCCTTGCGATAATATTGCTAGCCTGTAGTATACAACAAGCTTATAATTCTAATTATAGAATATGCTTCCAGGAAAAAAGTTTTCGAGTCATGCTTGTGGTAGGCATATTAAAAATGAAAATTTATATTCTAATATAATAATTACTCTTTTTTAAATATAAATTTATGTAGAAATATCACTAAACTGTTAGACACTGTACACATTAAATAAGACAAAAAATAACGACTTTAACGAATAATCTGCCTTATCGTGGTTGGCGTATTTCAAATACGACTACGACTGTTTGGTAATAGATTAAAGAAGACTTCAAAAGTTTTTCTGAATATGAAATTCACGCTTTCAAAATAACGACATCATAAACAACAAACAAAAAAATTTGCAAACAGTCATAAAACTTACAAAAAAGTGTTTGTGACAAGCTTATTCTCCATTGCAGTTATATTTAGCTTATGAGCGACAGGTGAACATTTTTCGATTCATTTTTGAGTGTCACTCTCGATAGTTTTACACGATAAATATTCGAGATACATATATCCGTATGTATGTACATTAGAGTGGCCGTTAGATATATGGAAATTTTTTTGTTAATTTCTTTTATTCTCTCCACAAATCGGTTCAGTTTTATGTAAAAAAATACAAAAAATTTTCTTAGGGACAAGTTACGTTTTAAGAGGTGCTTCCGCCCCTCAAAGTTGGCCCTAAGGCCCATTTATTCAATGTAATGTTTTTTGTTTAGTTTTTGTATGACTATACTTAATATATGTATGTATGTATGAAATAGTTTAATAGATATAAGCTCTTGTACATGCTTAGTAAAATAATTTCCATATACGAGTAAATGCAATTTTGGTATATAAAATTTTTGGTATTTTGTTAGTTACAAATTACATTGAATAAATGGGCTTGAAGGCAAATTTGAGGGGCGGACGCACCCCCTAAAACGCAACTTATCGCTATGAAATTTTTTTTTGTATTTTTTTTTTACATAAAACTGAACCGATATGGGGGAAAGAATATAAGAAATAAAAAAAAAATAACGGCCACTCTAATGTACATATGTATGTATATTGAAACCCAACATACCAAATGCCTTGAGAAAAATATAATAAGCTTATTGAAAAAGATTATAGTAACTGCTTGTGGATTCACATTTTATAAACATTATTAGAATCTAAATTGCGAAAAGTTGAAATTCGCTATTTTTATAATCTTATTCATTCGCTGGAAAATCGGATTGAATTCTGTTACTCTCCAAAAAAATCGCAAAGAAATCTCTTATACACGGAAAAAAATAATTTGTAAATACAATTAATTTTTTTGTTATATCAATTAAATAATTAAATGTGGAACCTATAGGTGCCACACTATTACACAAAAATGATGCAAAAATATTAAAAATAATTTTTATGTTTAATTATTTTGCATTTCTAAGGAAATAATAACGCAAAATGTAATTTTCAAAATGTATCTCTCTATCTTTAAATAAATGAAGCAAAACTTTCTGTTTTCTTATCAACTGCCTTACAAAATACATCTCTGATCTAATAGAAATTATCATTTTATGAAAATTTTTATAAACTTTTGGAAATCGGACAGACTTGTCAAAAAATCTGTCATACGTATCAAATTTTAATCCACACTATACTTTTTGAGCACACACGATTTTTTTGAGAAATCGACCGACTGTGTATGATAGTGTATCACAGCCGTAAGTTGTATTGAAGTTTCATTATGGTATGTCATGTTGGGAATCCTCAAAAAATTAAAATAATTGTTCAATTCACAACTTATTATAGGAGTCGTAGTTCGGACATGAGTTGTTGGTAATTTCAATAAAAATATTGTTTATAAACAAATGTTTCTATAGAAATTACCAACAACATTTGTACGAACTACGACTCCTACAATAGGTTGTGAATTGAGCAAATGAGTACTGGTCGTATTGGTCGTTACAAAGAAACTTTAAGGCTTTTAATCGTGTGTAATCTTCAAGCATAATAAACTTGACTATTATTTTTTTTCGGTAACTGCACAATCAATGAATGAATGAATCCAATCATTAATTAAAAAAAATATATGTAATTTTCACAAATTTACATACATATGTAGTTAAAAGAGAGGTTAAAAGTTTTAATTGATAAATGTAAAACAAAAACTTACATACTTATGTACATACATAAGTGTAAGTATATCCATAAAAAATTTATCTCGCACTCGTTGATACTTTTACAATTATCGTGTATTGGCTATACTTTTCCGCTTTTGAACGAAAAAATTTACTCCTTTCCGTCTGACTGATATTGATTAATACATAAACAATAAATAACAAGTTTCCAGAAAAAATCTACGATAAAACTACAACGAAAACATAAAAAATATATTGAAAAAAATTAAAAAAAAAAAATTTAAATGCATATACATACATACCTACATATGTACATAAGTATGTATGTTTGTAGTAACTATAACATTGCAAATTTACAGAGCGATAAATCTTAAGGTTCAAGCAAAACGATTAATTTTCGCGCCAACTAAAAAAACTTACATATAAAAAAAATCGAAAAGGTATGGAAGGAAATATAAATTGAAAGGTACTTTATTTTGTAAAAGATTCAAGGTACAAGCCTAGAATAAGTTACATATGTGTGTATACACTAAGAGAAAAACCTTCGTAAATGCAATGAATTTTTTATATTATATTTGTGATATTGCCATTGTTTTTCAACCAATGCAACGCTTCATTCCCATCGCCAAAAATTGTTTCATCAGCTGAAAAAATTTCATATTTTCATTTATGTAACGATATGTTTTTTACTAATGCCGGCCATACACTACACAAGTTCACTGCACAAGTCAGGCACTGTACATTGCGTTTGTGTAGTGTATGGGGGTGGTTGTGCTATTTACGCAGTGAACTGAGTAAAATCAAAATGATTTTGATATTTGCTCAAGTTCGAAAACTGTACAGTGAACTTGTGTAGTGTATATTGCAAACGCTCAGTTGTTTCATGATTTTTTAAGAGTTCACAACAAGAAATTAGCGCAGAACAAATATTCTGGACAGAGTTCCTAGAATTATACAAATAATCACCAGCATTATGGCGAATTAAAATAAAAAATGCACAGTTTACTTGTATAGTGTGTGTCACAAGCTTACTTTACGCAGCGCCAGACTTGAGCAGTGAGCTTGTGTAGTGTATGGCCGGCATAAGCAACGTACATTTTCATATATTAAATGCAAAATCTAGTTATTGCAATGAAACTTTTTAGCTTATACAATGAAGTGACATTAGTTTTACATTTTTAACGAACTATTTCATTGAATTAACAAAATTTTTCACGTATATCATGACAGTATTTCATTACTGAGATGTAACATATAATTTTTTTGATGATACGAGTATCGTATCATTGAGTTAACAACATAATTAATTTTTGTAATGACTCTGATTCATTAACTTAATGTTAACTTACTTGTTTATATTGGCACAGGCATCAGAAAAATGTTTGTATGTAATATAATTGGCCAGGGGAGTCAAGATTTGAAGATTTGAACTTGGAATTCATCGCGTGGGTAGTCAATGCGCTTACTTCTGCAGCCACAACAACCTTAAATATTCTTTAGATACACACTAACAGCCTTATTTATAAAACTTATTAAGGCTTAATAAAGGGTCTTAAAACAAATTTTCATATAAAGCCTTAATAATTTTTATAAATTAGGCTGTAAGGATATAGCATCGCTAATAAAATTTTAATTTAAATTTAATCAGGAATAATTTTAATGCAACAATATTCAATTGATCATTTAACATAAAATTTATTTGAAAAGTATTTATTAAAAAAACTAATGTGAATTGTCTCCAGGATTGGAACATGCAATCCTTCGATTGCAGCAGGAAGTTTTCTTTATTATAGTTATGAAAATATTTTATTAAAATTGCAAGGAAAGTATAACTTCCACAACTATACATTTATTGCAATTAAGGTTTGATACTTTGATCTTCTTTTATGTCACTTAAACAATTTAAAATATTTTTTTTTTGTATGAATTCTCCATAAAAACACGTATTTAAGTTTTTCATTACCGGAATGAAAATTATTTCGCCACATTCATTAATGATACAACGATATGTAATATATTAAGCATTATAAAGGTTTCATTGCATTAATGAAATTTGCATCAATATAATATAATGTTTCATTTTGTTAATGAAATTTGTCGTTGTATTAATGAAATAGTTTCCATTCCCTTTACGAAGTGTTTTTCTTTCAGTGTATAGTATGTATGTATGTGTGTGGAGGGGGAATCAAAAACAAAAAACTGAAACATACACAATGAGAATAAAATAAAAATGACCCAATGGTATTACGTATAATTAATTAAAAAATATATCGAACTAAATGCAGACGTTATGTACATGTTAGTGATGTAACGAATATCAAATTTTGATATTCGCGAATACGAATACGAATACGAATATTTGAAATGATATTCACGAATACGAATACGAATATTATATGTGAAATTTATAGTCATAAAATTGGGGTTATGTTTGCGCCTGCAAAAAGAAATATGAAAAAATTGTTAGCAAAAACAACTTCATACTCCTGTTGGCGTACTTTAAAGTTAATAAAAACTACCCAAATTTTTAATGATCGTTATTAAATAGCATTTTAAAATGATACAAAGCACAAATTTCTATAAAAAATTTTATGAAAATTAATTTATCGCCATTTATATAAGTTTCGTTTAAAATGTATGCATTTATTTCGTATTCGAATTGCCGAATATTCGGTCATTTTTAGATACTCGTATCCGTAAGTCCTAAACGAAATTTAAAATTTAAAATATTATTTAATTACGATCATTAAAATTTTGGGTAGTTTTTATTAAATTTAGAGTACGCCAAAAGGAGTATGAAGTCCTTTTTCATAACAATTTTTTAATATTTCATATTGCAGGCGTAAATAGAACCCCAATTTAATGTCTATAAATTTCATATATTATATTCGTATTCGCATTCGTATTCGCGAATATCGTTTCAAATATTCGTATTTGCATTCGCGAATATCAAAAATTGACATTGGTTACATCACTAATACATACATACATACATACATATGTATATATATATGTATATGCATAATTATGTATGTATGCATATATATACTTAGTATAAATGTAAGAGCAAATTTTGTAAATGGTTCGAATGGTTCCAATAAAAAGAAAACTTCCACATACTAATATTTATGTACGTATTTTCTAAAAAAAATTGTATTGTTTTTCTTCTACTATTCGCTTAACAAAAAAGGTGAATGTGCAGTATGTACAATGTACATAAATACATACATATGTGCATACATACATAAGTATTAAAGACCTGCGTAAATAGTCTTGATATGTAAATACGTCTTGTTTTTTTAATGTATTCTCGTGGCTGCACTATACTAAACCAATAATAAATGCTGTCGTATTATAAGCAAAGCACGATAGATGCATTTGTGTGCGTGTATATGAGTGCTAACTAGCAATGTCGTGAAGACTTCTTGTTATGAACAAACAGTCAACAAAGTAGTGTTGATACGTGTATGCTTGTTATTTTCCATATTGTACGTTTGATTGTGTGTGTAAGATGTAGATGGTAAGCTATTACCCAGGTAGCATTTTGTATCATAATCCAATCGTTTCCGAATCAGCTTGACGGGAAAAATAACCGTATATGAGCTAATTTTTCGATCATAAATAATACTCCCGTTGTGAGAAAATGGTACCGTACAGATGAATCATACCAAAGAATCAGTTATGATACGATTTGCTGATTATTTTTGAGCAATTTTCATATTAAATCATTTAAATCACCTTTTTGCGTTTTGCATGATGTTCCTCTATTTTCAAGAAATCATTATTTGATCATATAGATGAATCATAAGTGAATCCTCTTTCAATCGCCCAAGTGATAAATCACTTTTTAATCATCAAAAGCGATCTGTAGAGAATCATATAAGACATTTCTGCCAAAAATGATCACCCAAATGCTAGCTGGGACACAACTCCCAGGTAGCATTTTGTATCATAATCCAATCGTTTCCGAATCAGCTTGACGGGAAAAATAACCGTATATGAGCTTATTTTTCGATCATAAATGATACTCCCGTTGTAAGAAAATGGTACCCTACAGATGAATCATACCAAAGAATCAGTTATGATACGATTTGCTGATTATTTTGGAGCAATTTTCATATTAAATCATTTAAATCACCTTTTTGCGTTTTGCATGATGTTCCTCTATTTTCAAGAAATCATTATTTGATCATACAGATGAATCATAAGTGAATCCTTTTTCAATCGCCCAAGTGATAAATCACTTTTTAATCATCAAAAGCGATCTATAGAGAATCATATAAGATATTTCTGCCAAAAATGATCACCCAAATGCTAGCTGGGACACAACTAATGTAAATGCATGTGAACGTTTGTTTGTATGCATAAAAATAAAAGGGCATACACACAACGTGTGTGTGTATGTACATGCATGACGAAGTACTTTCTCAGTCACGAAGTACTTTCTTCTTTACTCCTATACTTGCAATAACTGAAACAAGTTCTTGCAAACAGTGTTGCTTAGCGTTTGTTTTAGAAGACTTCGCTGTAGTAAAGCATTTGAAAAATCCCTCATGTCTTGAAAGTTCTTATAAATGGTCTTGTGCAGGACTTTAATAAGTATGGAAGGAATAAGAACAATCATTCGCATATTTAGTGCATTAAAATACAAATAACCGTTAAGCAATTATACTAATGCACTCATTAAGTAATTGAAAATTGTGGTGATTTTCACAACAAGAAATCCACAACAAAAACGACTCACCAACAAAACTTCAAACTAACTTTGTTGCCATTTCTCTTAACAGGGCGACTAACAAAAAAAAAAAAAAAGAAGAAAAACCAAAGGCTGCTTAAACTCTTATTGCAACAAGTGTTGCCACGTTTGTTGTAATCATGTTGCAACTTCAACTATGTATTTTTTAATACATAATGCTACATAATTCAATATAGAATTTGATTCTACGGGTATAATGATATGCTCCTATATCCGTTGATATATTACATGACAGGTATTCTTTTGTAAAATGCCACGAATAATGAAATAATGAAACATATCATGAACATGTTTCTAATTAAGCTCAATATTTTTGATTTCCTTTAAAAAGAAAAGAAAAGCGAGCATGATATATTGATTCGGGAAATGCTGCTGTGCGGATATACGTTATTAACGTCAGCTATTTGTTATGAACTTTTCGTGTTATGGCATACAATAATTTTGATTGCAGTATTGCATACGCAATTACATATTGATCTATCACCCTACTTAATTAGTAGTCTTGTTTTTTTTTTACCATTATTATATTTCTTCTCCATAATAATGAATCTGAAAAATAAATACATATGTAAGTATATGTATGTATATGTTTGTATGTACATATGTATGTATTTTTAATTGAAAACTAGGACTATTTTTTGAGATACATCCGTAAAATTTCTCAACTACTGATGTGTAATATACCAACTATTTTTGCTGGCAATACTAACAGCAACCACGTTATCGTTGTCCTTATTATTGAAATATGCATTTTGCAGATTTGTTGAAATGAGAAAAATGAGAAAAAACTGAAATGAAAATTGTAGCGTTAAATTACAAAGTTTGAAAAAGAAAGAAAGAATAAAATGAAAAATCGCTAACGCCTGAAATATTGGTACACAATGAATTGGAAAAAGTACGAATAACAAAGCTCAATGTTAAGCAATGCACTATTCTGTTAAATACAAATTTGATTTTTAAAGAAAACTCAAAGCCAATATTAAGGGCCAATTTCACTAACTTATTTAAATATCAATTCATATTTAAATGTAATTTTGTCATACAAAAATTAATGGAAATCGACGTTTAAATATGAATTGATATTTAAATAAGGTTGGTGAAATTGGCCCTAAGAGTCGAAACTTTTGACTTATCAGGCTATATATACATATATATATATGTATGTATGTATGTATTTTCATATTTTATGCCCAATTGAGCTTATAGGTAAGGCAAAAATATTTTTAAAGTAAAATGCAATGGTATCAACAAAAATTACCGCCAATCAATAACAATTACCCAGCAAAAAATGGTGCTTCGCTGGAAGCAGCTATATATGTAAGTGCTCCTTTCGGGCAAGCGCTTACCTGATGCATGACATTTTACATGATTTTACATGGGATTCCTCGCGAAGAAGCTCTGCCACGTCGATCTAAAATGTGATTCTTTTATGCCAGCCGGAATGACCTGAATTCAGCAAACATATTCGACTACCTGGAAGCATGTCTTTATCATAAATCTATCCCAGGATTATCGTATGTTAGGCTAGAACTCTACCGAAGCACATATTTATTTTTGTACACAATTCAATTGAAAAATAAAAAATCAAAACTCGAAGTAAAAATTTCATTAAAATCCAAATTTGTATATGTACAGGTAAAAGAGAGAGAGGATGATCTATAAAGAACTTTGAGAGTTTGACTATAAACAGCCGACTGACGTCGCACACTGTCGCGAAGGTGGCCAAAAATTAAAAAAATTAGTTTTAAATTAAAACGAGCAAATTACTTTGTTGCATGTGCAATCTTCTAATTAAGTAAAATAAAAAGGAATTTTTTAAAAAAGGTTTATTTTTAAAGAGTTTTGACGATTCAAATGCAACGGTTTTAAGCCAGTATTCAACTATTTGAAAATATGGTACGGACACATGCACACTTTAATAGGTTAATTAAAATTTTTTTAGATATTGCACTAAAACTTCCAATAAAAACATAAGGGGAATATTGTTATAATGTGGTTACAATATATTTTTTCTATATTTTGTAACTCATATGCTATGTGCCGTTGCTTATAATGTAAATGGAAAGAAAAACATCTGTGGATGACAAAAGTAGGAGTTAAGTGGTCTATAGAAAAAAAAAATATATAAAAATATATTTTTCATGCTTTCATATTATATTTCTACAAGTAACTAGATTACAAATTTTTTGTATTCTTTTCCACCTTTTCCCCCTTACAATTTATTTTTACAATATTTTTCACGTTATAATTTGTATATTTTCAGTATATTACTTACTTCCAGGGTATTTGGGAAGGACATTAGTCCTTAAAATTGAAATGGCCAAATTGTAGGTGTCTATTGTCTATATTGCGTCTAGTTAAACATTTAACTCACTATAAGTGAAGAAAATTTTTTTGTTTCACATTTTTGAAAAAGGACACTTTTGAGGTATGCGTATCCTTTCTCTGAATTGACCGAAATTTTTACGAAGCATTAAATATGTTAAAATTAGTGTCTGTCTATACACAATTTCATTGAGTTACAATTATTTTTCTCTCTGTTATGGTAATTTTTTATTTCAAGATATATGGGAAGGACACGAATCCTTGAAAATTAAATGGCCAAATTTTATGTGTGATTATATTTTACCAATTAAAGCGTGTGTTCCAAATTTCATTTCTTTACGATAACCCCTTCTATTTTTGGCCGCTCGTTATATGAACTCACGACACTGTGCGTCGTAGTGTTTGTATTAAATTTTGTCATTCGCCGTCAGCGTTCGATAGTGTAATAGCAAAACCCAAAGTATGCCATCGTACATGTCTGCAGACAAGTATGTCTGTCTAATAGCCCTTTAAGCATATACATACAATACATATTTATACGAGTATATTGTATATGAAAAATTTTGCCTGCCTGCCGACATCGAAAACTGAATTAAATAAGCAGGGAAACCGCAAATATGCAATTGCATGTTTTTTTTTTCTTGTGTGACGTATTAATGCGGGGACAAGATATTTATCCGTTTCAGAATTTTTAAAAATTTTGACATCGTTTTGTTAGTGCATATTTTTGCATATTTTACCCTTTAAAGCATGTTTTTGCATATATCAGTCTTACACGCATATTTTTAGCATATTTTTTTTAATTGTTAGAGTATAATTTACACTTTTAGGGTATATTTTGATGCTTTATAGAATTTGTTTTAATTTAATATGCTTACATTCTTATGGTGTAGGTCAAAATTTTTATTTTATTTTTCGCCATCTAAATTTCATTTCCAATGTCCTATGTAGTGAATACACTTTTCTTATATATTACACCGTTATTACGGACGTTAGTTTTAATAAAAATTGGGTTTTGCTATTTGTGAGGAACTCTGCTCCGAGTAGACTTTGAAGGAACATAGTGAATATATAAAAGTTTATTTCGATGTGACAGGCGACGATTTTTATTTGGAAATATAAGTCAATATTTTGTTGTTTATTACAATAAAAATTATAAATTAAAAACTTTGTCTTATTAATCCAAAATACAGTACAGTAGTCTTGTTTACGGTTGCATTCGAAGTTGTTGAATATCAAAATGTTTTGATGTTTATGGGTTGCATTGACGGTTGCAATGTCTGTGGCAAAATATTCGAAAAAGTGTTGCGTAAGAAAGTTGCAAAGTCTGTACCTACCATGGCAGGGGTGGAAAAGTTGATACAATCGTAATTTTGTTGATAGCATATCTGTTCAAAAACTGTGTTACAATTTGATACTCTTAAAATAATTTAAGTATTGTACATATTGTATTGTATTGTTCATATTTTCCGGTATTTAATAAAATTTAATATTACAAAACTGTTTAATGTCTCAATTCAAACATCCCATTGCGAATATTGCACGTTCAGCAATTTTAACGATATATAAAAATTAGTTAAAATATTTAAAATATTTTTTTCGATTTATTAGATGATGAAATTTGTTTTTAAATGAAGATTTTACCATCTCTTTATATCAATAAAATTAAAAATTTATATGAATATGAATATGAAAAATTTTATATGAATTTTTTAATATTAATGTAAATATGTAAAAAAAATATTTTATCAAGATAAAATTGTTTCATCATCGTTTAAATCCTTTTGAAAAAAATATGTAAGATGAATTGTATGGCCCTATGTTGGCTTAAATGCTTAATTAATTCTGCTGTTCCTTTGTGATGGGACTTTTAAGTCAATACTTGGAAGTAACAAAAATCTCTGGCCTTCTGGCTTATTTTTCATATGACACAAACAGAATGTTTCATTCATTTTGAAAGAATTTTGATATTTAATAGTATTAATGAATCGAATGAATTTTTGAGTTAAGACCAATTAGGTCAAATTATAATAAGACATATTATATATGTATGTATTTTCATACATATATGTATATAGGGCATCCCATGACCAATCAGACAGTTTGAATTTTTATTTTGATTTACCCAATCTTGTGATATTTTTTACTACCGCGCAAAAGAGCCTTCATGTTAAATTTTGAGATTTTTTTGATATTACATAAGATATTATATATTCAAAAAAATCACATTTTTAGTTTTTTTATTCATAAATTTCTTAATAATGGTTGCATATTAGAAGTTTTTTTTTTGGAGTTTATGATACGAATTACTGTGCTGCATGAATTGATTCATTCATATAAAAATAGGGAATTCCGCTTATTGCAAGTCATAGAAGGCCCATTACCGAACCCGTCTTAAAATGTTGGGTGGATAGAAACTTAAAACTATGAATTTAAGACCCCTTTTTATGAGTTACATGTTCGCTGGCTATCGAATATCGAACATCGAAAATCGAATGATCAATTCATATTATGAGCATCGAAAATTTCGTTGAGCAACGAATTTTCTATCGAATAGAATTTAGTTTTCGATTAAGTATTTTAGTATAAAAAATTATTATAAACTATTGTTTTTTGTTTTTAGGTAAAGTTGTTGCAAATGTTAAAAATCATTTTGAGTGATATTCATACTAAGAACATTCTTTGTGGAATGCTCGTCATAATACCAAATGAAAATTCTTTCGATCAGTACTTTCGACTACAGTCGAAGATATAATAATAAGGACCTAAAATTCAAAAACTTCATCAATTTTTTTTTTTCTGCAAAAACTGAAATTTTACAAAAAAGAGTTCTAATCTGGACCATTATTGAGGTAGTTATAAACAAATAACTAAAATTTTTTTTAAATTTTAAATTTAATTTAAATTTTTTAAATTTAAATAAGAAATATTTCTATGGGAAATTTGTCAAATAAACCTGTAATAAATCAAAAATATATTTAATAAATACGGTGGTTAATATTTTTTGAATGATCAGTATAAATAAAATCAAAGTTCGCCAGGAAGGTTTCTTTTTGAGGGGCACTAAAAATATCACAATAAGGGGGAAATAATGTTTTTTCAACCTATGTATCTGATTTGGCTTGGAATGCCCATATACAGTAAAATCCCGATAATTCGTACCCCTTAAATCGAAAAAATGCAATAATACGTAACAAACTAAAGGTTCTTTGAAAAAATTGCGTTAGATCGCCATAACTCCATATATTTTGCTCCCCTTGTTAATTCGAATTTTTTCAATAAAAAATCTGTTTAACATCTTATAAATAGTAATTGGCTGTTGATAACCTCGTATAATTCGTAATGCAAAGCAAAATACATCAAAAGTTAAAAAAGAATGTGCATGTGTATGGATGCTTTTATATTTGTACATATCGCTCATTTACTCAAACAACGTCGTAACTCAAAAAATGGAATTTTTGAGCTAATGATACAGAATTAATCCTTATACCGTTATTCATATTGTGTAAAAATTTCTCGTGCACTCAGATCTTAAGAGAAAAAAATAAATGCAATGGTAAGACTATTGTAAATTTAGAGATGGTAAAATTGAGCTTTCATTACATAAAGCTTTCAGCAAATTGAATACGATGAATCAAAACAATTCACATATTCCATTTGTAATAATGGCTGAGTATATAAAGCAGAAATCTACATCAACTGACTCCACACACAGTGACCCAAACACAAAAGAACGCTGATTATGAAGGTTTAGTGGCCTTCGAAAACAGCTAGTTGTTCCGTTCAACTATGTATGTGTCAGTCAGAATATTTACAACTTACCTTGGTGTTATTTGCTCATTAATAATTATCACATGTAATTTGGCTTACAAAGCGATAGGAACTTTAGCCTGTTCAAATTATAAATATAAAAAAATATATTAAAATTTGCTAGTTGTTCCGTTCTACTACGTGTTTGTCAGACTATTTCATTAATAATTATCACATGTAATTTTCTTAACAGTCGATACAAACTTTAGTCTGATCAAATTATAAATATATAAATATAAACTATTCTATTTCCATTAAGTTGTGAGTAAATTGAAAACTTTAAACTCGTTTGATTTTTTTGAGTTATGACGTTGTTTGGGTAAATTATGGATGTGTACTTATAGTAGGTAGTAAAGGTGGGTTTAAAGTTTTTATGCTGGTCTCTGCAAAAAATCAATTCTATACATATGTACGAATATAAATACAATTGAAAAGGAGGTATAATTTTTTATATATATAGACATGATCCTTTTGTAATTCGTCATTTATAACATCTTCTCCATATATGTACATAAATATTATGTAAAATATTCGTTTGCTCTTTCCAGGATATTAAAATATGCACTTGAGTACTTAATTTTAAGCTTTATTACCATAATGTTGTTATTGTTGTCGTCATTTATCAACAGCTTGAAGATACTTGTATTCAAGTTTATAATCATCCCTCAAAAAAATAAAATAAACAAAAGGTTTACTATTGTCAGCACAACACATTTTCACCTGAAAAGTTATTAAGCTTAATATACGAGTATGTATGTTAAGTTATTCAAAAAGACTTTTGCAAAGAAAGACAAAAAAAAAACACATAAAACTTTAAGGTAAAAACGAAAAAGGGTCAATCTCTTCTCTTTTTTGTAATTTTTGAAAGGGAGTTCTGTGATGTTTCATTACTTATTTTGTTAATAATGGATACTTCGGCCCCAAAGCTAACATTCGACCGAAATGAAAATGGAAATGGAAATTTAAGATAAACATTTTAATGTTTTGTTCAGCAGTATTGAATTGTAGGGATTTTCGAAAGGGTTGCGTAAGTGCTAACTAATGTCGTTATTATTAAAAAACAATACTAAGTGATAATCTGTACTTAAATTCAAAGAAAAAGAAATAAAATTTACTTAACTGGGTACGACAAGACTAAATTAAAAGTTAAAAATAGAAAGTGGGCATAAAGAAACAAAAAGTATTTCTTCCCAATTTTATTTTAAATCATTGGGAAAGTATCATAAAAAGTACTACTAAAAGCTGAAAAGAGTACTTTTGTACTTTTATTTTAAGGTTATTTAAAAAAGTTTATAATTTTATGTATTTTTATGGTCCGTTTGCAGCAAAACAATCTAAATCAATTTCCATAGATTTATTTGAAAATGCATACAAATTCTAAATTTTAGTTGTAAATTACACACATGTGAAATTCAATATTTTGTGGATGTCTGGATTAGGTATAATTAACGTGACCAGAAGCTTTTTACAAAAAGCGGGACACGATCGTTCAAAAAGCGGGATTTTGACGAAAATACGGCCAAAAAGCGGGATTTTTAAATAAACAACAATTTGGAAGCGGGATGTGTGATACGCACATAAAAAGTTTCGTATGTACTTAGGAAACACAGTTTTTAACTCAAAAGAATCGATTTTAAATAAACAAAAGTTTTTATTAACAAAAATTTTTATTTAGTAACGTAAAATAAATAAAATTAAAGATTTTTTGACTTCATTTACAAAACAAAATACGATTTTTATACAAAACAATGTACAAAAACTTAAGGCGAATGATAGCAAGTGGCCTTGTTAGTCCATATTATCATCAACTGACTACACCAATGTGTCAAACTCTTTATAAAAAAATAAGCAAGAACTTTTTATTTTATTATTGACAGTTTAGTGAATGTCAGTTGTTATTCTCCTAATAAGCCCTCTTGGTAATAAATTCCTAAAGCAGCAGAATGTCTGCACATATAAAGCACTGTAACAAAAGGATCTTTGAGTGTGTACGTTTGTATTTTTATTTTTTTCATTTGAGGAGCTGCCAGATCCAAAAAAAATAAACAATAACTACACTAAAAAATATTTGGAATAAATTTTTATCAGTTACATATTAATAAAAATATATTAAGAGATAAGAAATTTCAAAACTCTAAAAAGCGGGATAAAGCGGGATAAAAATTCAAGGCGGGATCAACCTCAGAAAAGCGGGATAATCCCGCCTAAAGCGGGATGTCTGGTCAGGTTAGGTATAATGCTAGTTCCGTATGGACACTATCCCAGCAAAAAATAAATGAACGCATTCAAAATGAAATATTGTTTCATGCTTTCTTGAGGATGTGTTTCTTCGAATGTATTCTGAATGTTATCGCAAATCGTAAATAAAGCTATAGTTTTTGAACTTATTAAAAACGCATGCGATATTACTGGGTAATATATTTAAATAAATATCCAGCAAAAAAGGCACATTTTCATTTAACAAATAACAAGAATACAATAGCTCAGTGGTGGAGAGTATGCCTTGACAATCAAAACGGCACGGTTCGTATACTGGCCGCAACAATATTTTGTTTGTTTTGTATTTACTTAAAAAAAAACGTAAACGAATCAGGGAACTTGCATGGGTTAAGTTCCAACATTTTGATGGAGATCAAGCTATTTAAATTCTTGCACAAACACATAATCACCAATGATAAGCTAATGTAAAAATCATACATGTTTCACCTAAATCGAACCAATTCGTCATCACTTGAACCCATGATTCATCACATGATCAGTCCTGTTTTTTTTTTGCTGGGATATAATAATACTATACGAAGTTTAGCCTATATAGTCGAATATCTTACCTGATGTAGAATTTTTTTTAAACTTAAGTACACGGTAAACTTTTTTTCGGTTTTTGGCATTTTTTTAGTTTTAACGCTTTTTCTTAGTTTCAGTTTTTGACGTTTTTTCAGTTTTGGCGTTTTTTTTTTGGTTTCTGGCGATTTGTTCGATTTTTGGTGTTTTATTTCAGTTTAAAATTTTTTTCTTAGTTTTGGCACTTTTTCATTTTGGCGGTTTTTTTTTATTTTGGCAGTTTTTTTTTGATTTTGGCGATTTTTTCGTTTTGGCGATTTTTTAAGTTTTGAAAATTTCAAGAGCTTGCCTCTTACGGTTTCCAAGTTACAGCAAGTTCTCAAAATTACATAGTCAACATTTTTTACTGTCATATAATTGTTGTTGTAGCGGCCAAAGTTTTACATGTTCTGTGAAAATTTCCAGTCCGTAGCTCTTACGGTTCTCTAGAAAATAGCCTGTGACGGACAGACGGGGTACACAAGGGAGCTTAAGAATAGGTTGTAGTGGTATTGCACTAGTTTGCTTGATTAGCTCTTGATATGACGGTATCTGGTGTTAAAAAAAAGTTCGAGGGGTCACACTCCTTAAAATTCATTATTGAATTTTATGTACTTCTGCATAATAGTTTCATACTAACATTATGTTTCACAAACTTGTATACTTTGAATTAACAATTATATAATTTTTAATTAAAAATTAAATTTAAATAACAAGAGGCAAAGAAAAATTCTCCTACACTAGGGAAAATAACAAAAAAACGGGTCATCATGCATGAATGTTAATTTAATATCAGAAACCTCATCATTAATATTTATACATACATATATGTATGTGTTGTACCTACATATCTATGTATGTGTGGTTATGCATATGGGGCTTTCCACGCCAAATTGGACGGTTTGAAAACTTGTTTCTTTTGATTTCACACATTTTGTGATATTTTTTAGCGCCATTCAAAAGAGCCTCCCTGGAAAATTTGGGGATTTTTTTTTGGTTACTGCTCAAAAGATATTAAATGTTCAAAAAATCACTTTTTTCGAAATCGAAAAAAATAGTAGTTATAGAATGCCCATTACCGGACTGGACCGGGCTTAAAGGTTGTTGGGTGTATGGAAATTTAAAATTATAAATATAAAAAAAATAATAATTTGAAATATTTATTCTGTAAAAAGCATCTAAACACAAGGGTGGCGTTAGCTGAAGTAGTTAGCACGTTGACTACAAAATCGAAGGTTCTGGCTTCGAACCCGGTCTCCGCCAGTCATTAAAAATAACAACACCATGCATTTTTCTGATGTGCATTAGTGTCCTTTGTATCAGTTGTTGTGGGAAAAGTTCTAATGATGCAGGAATAAGGCACTGGTCACTAAAACTATACCGACTTCATCAGATACTACTAATCCTAATGTAACAGCAGAGCGGCATCATTCGTTGTGTAGCAGAATAATCGGGGAAGTAAGATTTGACACCAGACGGCGCTGCAACACTGCATTATTAAAAAAATGTGCAAAGAGGAGAGTCGTAAAATAACGAAGCCTTCCTTTATCTCTTCCTTCACCACCTACCCGCCTTCTCTATCACTATCCCTTCCCTATCACCATCTCTCACTATCTTCCCTTCAACTAACAGGTAGCACAAATGTATCATTGTATTGGACCCAAGTGAGCTGGACTCTAAATTTCACCCTTCCTTACCAGCAGCCTGCTAACCTAACCTAAACTAACCTATCTAAATACAAAAATTTAAAAAAAAATTTTCAAAAAACAAAAAATATGGACAAAAAACTAGAAAAAAGTAATTAATTTTTGAAAATTTTGAAAAATCCCCAAATTTATCAGTGAAGTTCTTTTGAGGGCCACTAAAAAATACTATAAAATTGTGTAAATCCAAAGAAAAAATTTTTCAAACCATCCCATTTGGCATGGAATGCCCCATATGTATCCACTACTAATAATACCAACAATAACAGTGATAAAGATACAGCAAGACAATGTGTGGCATCAAAAAATACTAGAAGTACAATAACCAAACTGCAAGTATAATTTAGATGATGATTAGAATGATGATGCTAGTATAAGCAACAAAATCATACTCGTACTTTACGAATATATGTATGTATAAGAAAGCATATTCCAGTTCAAGTTTTTGTTCTGGTAGTGCATACATACATACTTTATTTGAACAATAATACAACACAATAGTAGCAAAGATAGCAAATAAGATGAAATTTTCATCTCTTCAAGTATAAATTATACAAACAGTATAAAAGCTTAAAATTTTCGTACAAGTGCTTAGATAACAACATCATCTTAAAGAAAACTTTTCACCAGCAACAACGTTGCAAGACAACAAACCATAAACAATATGCAAGTACTCGTACTTACAGCAATCTTTTATACGTATGACTGCCTGTACATACATACTTATGTACATATGTACACCCAGAAAAAAGATTGGTCAACAAAATATCATTTGCATAAACTATATTTCAGTTCACACAATCAATTTTCTGTTAATCCAAAAAACAATCCATGTTTATTGCCATAAGGGCATAATTGTAATAAAGATATTATTCTGACAATTCTTAAATTGATTGCATCAACCGAGCGTATGCTTTTGCCATGACTAATTCATTGAATAAAATATTATGAATTGGATGTTACTACCAACTTTTGGTTAAAATAAACACTTTCTATCAGTTGCTGCAACTAACTATAGGTTGAGCTTACTATCATAGTTTATACTCGTTGCAGCAAATTAAAAATTAACTTTTGTGACTTTCAAAGATATTATGATTTATGAATTCTCAAATGGTTTTTGAAAGTTTGTGCATAAGATAACAGGTTTGTGGCTGTTCAAAATGTGTGGTTGAAATAAATAAATTTCAATTAAAAATAACTTATGACAATATGTTAAATAATAAATTTTTTAAATTGTATATTTTTATTTGCGTTTATTACTTATTTTATTTCAGCAAGGAAGGCCAATTTTTCTTTCACAGGTACCAATTATGATATTGTTTCAGTTATACTAACAAAATTTTCGGTAGCAAGAATAACTTTTTTTTCAAATTCCATACTGTTAACCAATTTTTTCTGTTGCTGCAACTATTTGTTTAAGGGTTATAATTAAAATATAGTGGTGCCACAAGAAAATTGCAGTCGTTATACCAGAATTCTATGATAGTTGGTGTAACCGCCAAAATTCGATTGGCAACGAATTCGGTTGTCTCAACGAATCTGTTTTCTCTGTGTATGTATGTACATATACATATATGTACGTTCACATGACGCACTTGCAGTAATAACACAGTTGCAGTAGCAAATACTCTTGTCAGGCGTGATAGAAGTACGAGCAGCAACAATAAAAGTTTCTTACAATAACAAGCAATTCCATTGCTGGAGTTGAAAATTTTCAAGAAATGAAAACATGCGTCACATCTTTTTCTTGACTTCATCTGCTTGTCCTTGTTCGGTATAAGTTTGTAAGAGAAAAAAAAACTACTTTAATTGCAAAATATTATTAAATAAGCACACATACACATACATATGCACTCGTAAGAACCCTGAAGGAAATGTCGATGGTGAAAATGTACTGAGTCGCTTTTGACTTTGTCACCAGCACTACTCTCTAATTAATCCCCATACAATACTTTTTGATATAGACATTTAGCATGTGCTTGTCATTGAAAATCTACTAGTAACACTAAAACAATTGACTAGGTAGTGACTACATAGTTCTTATGGGAACATGGAGACATACCAACCAGACATTTAGTGGTACATTTCTATACCTTAAGTACATACAATTATATGAATATTGACAAGTTGTTGCAAACCCCACCAGATATACACCACATCTGTTTTCTCTCTTTCCTTTATACTGACGAATAGAAGAGAAATTGTAAACAATGTACCTACTACTAGAATTTTAGAATTTTAGTGTTGACATAGAGACATTTGGCCCCAGTCTGACTGCAGGGAACATACAAAATATTTACATAGATGCATACAAAGGGGTTTCTCAAAAACATTATTAAGTGAAGAAATTTTTGCTTGTTTTGTGGGGTTAATCATCGTCTATATGCATTTCGTTCCTGCTGAAGGAACTTTTCAGTAGACTTCAATGCAAGTTTCTTATATATTTTATTTTGAAATAAACTAGAAAGCTTCATATGTTTATAGTAAGAGTCTAAACACAATGTTTGCGGTGCGGTGCGATTTCTCGTTGCGGGAGAAAACAATAAACATAATACAACGGAAGACGGCTACGGCAATACTTGTCAGTGTTTGTTTAAATTTCTATTAATTTTTTGTGTGGATAAATTTTTATAAAATTTTCTAAAAAATTTACTATTTGTTAAATATTTTGTAATGGAGGACCTATGCTCCTTATAGGAGCGGCGGGAACACATATACATACTGTTATGGCAGTAACTAAAAACAAGAAATTATTAACATTTTATACCTTGGCAGATATATTTGATATATTTTTTAAACTTTTATATTTTATGACAAAAGTTTTTGAACTTCAAAATCATTTTTTTGTTCACAATAATGTTGTGAACACCGCCAATTATTCAAAAACTATGGCAATATCAGAAAGAGAAATAGAGTCAAAAATTGAGAGAATAATAAAGTCCGCAGAGAAAATAAAATAGATTTTAATTTTATACCGTTCCGCACTGCGGTTTTTTACTTCAAAATCGTATGAAAAACCGCACCGCAATAAATTATCGGTACATTGTGTTCAGACTATAAAGGTTCAGTTACCCGACGGTAATGTAATGTAAAAGTAACGTAGGAAACAGCTGATCGATATTCTTATATGACATAGGTTCGATACTATTCCCAAAGTGAAGTAAACCCCTATACTCAGTTTAGCGATTTTTTTATGGATCACCAAAGATTTCGAAAATCGATATGCCCTCAAAATATGGTGTCAACAGTTTTTAGCCAACAGCTAATTCAGACTTAGTGATAGCGAGTTACTATATATAGCTAAGAGTCCACTAGATAAATCTCATTAACATTTTACGTCGAAAAAATGATTTCTTCATGCACTTTTTTTGCAGAAGTAAAGTAAATTTTTTTTAATTTCTTTCGGAATAACTAACATGGACTCATAATTGTTTGCTACCAATATTTGGCAATATAATCTGAACGTATCTAGGCAGCCTAATAAATAGGTCATACAGAGCACTTTTTAACTCAAAACTTTTAGTTTTTCACAATTTTTTTTTCGAAAATCATATAATTAATGCACAGTTATAGTAAAAAACGAAAATTTAACATCCGAGTTTATTTCAAGGAGCAGTCAGTCAAATCGACAACTATTCGAACGTATCGACTGCTGAACTTTTCCGTTGTAAATAATTTTTCGTTTCATGCGTTCGCTTTGACTGGAACTGTTTACATTTTCAGATGCAGAAGCGCAAGCAGAAGTAAACGCAATTACACAAATCAGAAGTTTTTAAATGCTGCTTGTTAATACCTCCTATCTAGAGTGCGCTCTGGCTTTGTAAATAGCCATGTCAAAACACTTACTCAAACTGTCGTTAAATCTCAACTCAATGGTCCACTCAATGTAAAAAAATTTACATTGCACCAATAAATTAACGGGTAAGGTCAGAATCATATTCTAAATTTTTTATTGTCAACATCAACCTATTTAAAATTTAGATTCTTAGGGTTCTTAAAATTTTGCCGCCCCTAAAGCCATGCCGCCCTAATTGCGGGCCTCACGATGCAATTAAATTATATTGTATGATGATGTCAAATCTCTGTAAATATTTCAAAACGTTTTCATTTATTTCCCATTAGTTTCTTTTCTAGCGGCGTACGATTAAATTAATGTATTGTTTGTGGCCGGTGGCGGCTGTTAGCTGGATTACAGTCAATCGTCTGTCTTCTCTGGTTTGTGCTCATGTGCAAAAACAAAACAACAACAAATTGAGCAATCGTTCTCATTGCTTTTGTTTTTATTTTACTCACTGCAAAGAACGAAACAAAACAAAATCAAACAATTTGTTTCGTTTATTTTCGTACTCTTCTTTTAAGTACAAGGGAACCAAAACAAAAATAAACTTATAACTGTAATAGTGTCGATTATTTTTGTCACGAAAATCACGTCCTAACTCCTGTATCGCGCAATAAATAGCATAGCTATAATAAAAGTTGCGAGGCATAACAAATTGCGAGTAAATAAAATGTTTCTACATATTCTTATATTGACAAATTTGACACATGTGATAATAAAGTTCTTAGCTTATGATCGCAAATTCTTATATTAGTATTCAATAGTTTTTATTTATAACAAAAAATTCATTGAAATGAAAACCCTAAGAACTACGACAAAAATAACACAGTGCAACAAAAAAGCTTAGCCTCAATGATTTAAGCACAGTATGAAGGTACATATAACATTATAAAAATAAAATCGCCAAGGGGTTTGGCCGAATTGGTGCAAAAAGAATTGTTAACCTCCTTCATTTTTTGAAGTCGGTTAAAAAGCAAGTTATGGCTTCTTAAAGTTTTAACTTTTTTACCATATTTTTATATTAAACATTTTTTTTCCTTATTGAGTTGTTTTTTTTTAGAACTTATTTTTTGTGTTTTCCCAGACTTTGTATAAAATAATAATTAAAATTTTTTTAAATAATGTTTTTAGTGTACATATTTAGTGTATGTATTGAAAATAAATTAAACTTAAATTTATTAATAAATCGGCCTTCTTTATTTGCAAGGTCATTTGCGTCTCCTTTAATGTAAATAAAATAAAGGGTCCGCCAGATAACTTTTTTTTTTGAAAATGCTATGAAAAAAAAATACTGAATAGTTTCTCAAATTTCTTTTTTTATTTGAAAGTACAATCCTTCCGGTTAATAATGAAAAATAATTTCATTCAAATGGCTGCATCGGCTGGCCATGCAGTAGCCTACACGTTCGGTCCAATTTTTAAGCACATTATCGATTGTGTGCAGCTGTATTTCACCAATGGCTTCACGAATGTTGTCCTTTAAAGCGTCAATTGTCTCTGGCTTGTCGGCGTAACACTTATCTTTGATGGCACCCCACAAATAATAGTCCAACGGTGTCAGATCGCAGCTCCGAGGTAGCCAAACGACATCAGCTCTGCAGCTGATAATGCGATCTTCAAAAACAGGGCGCAAAACATCGAGTGTAGCTTCGGCTGTGTGGCACGTAGCGCCGTCCTGTTGAAACCAAATGTTGCCAATATCCTCCTCCTTAAGTTTTGTGAACAAAAATTCGTTCAACATGGCCCGATAACGATCGCCATTGACTGTAACGGCCACTCCTTGCTCATTTTCGAAAAAAATGGCCCAATTATGCCTCTGGACCAAAATCCGCTCCAAACAGTGACTCGTTTTGGGTGCGTCGGCTTTTCAATGTATGTGTGCGGGTTTTCTGTGCCCCAAATGCGACAATTTTGCTTGTTTACATACCCGACAAGATCAAAATGAACTTCATCTGAAAAGATGATTTTTTTTTGGCAAAATTGGCATCTTCTGTAAGTCGATCGCAGGCCCACTTAGCGACGCGAAAACGCATTGGATGGTCAGTTGGCTTCAACTCCTAAACACAACCATATTCGTTCAGCGGGAGGATAAAACTAATTATCTGTCAAATCAGACATGAGCTAAGTGTTACCATTCAAGAAATAAGCCCTAGTTGAAAAAAAAACGTTAGATAGCGGACCCTTTATTATTGACTCATTTTTAAATGCTACGGGGATTCTTTATTAAAGTCTGGCAACCACAAGTATATAAAAGAAAAATACATTTAAGCAACAAACTAATTTTTTTATAATAATTGAACTTACATATGAATAATCTTTTTATAAAACAATTTTACATATTCCAAAATATGAGAGATTTCTATATGGAACGTATATAAAAAAAAAATGTACGAACATATATAAAAAAACGAACGTATTAAAAAAATTTAATAAAAATTTAAAAAATTTAGGGTCCATTGTGATTGCTTAGTTTTAAGAATTGTAAGCGAATAAAAAATATTTCCTTTTTATTACTTAACCATAGTAAAATAATGGTAAAAAAAATAACAAAATTCAAGAAGCCATAATTTTGTTTGTCTCACCAAACTTGAGCTTTTTGTTTTTCTAAGGTTCTGCTTTCAGACATAAAATTTGTTGCACCGTGTAATATGTAAGTATGTATATTTTCTTATATAAAACGAAATTCTTATCAGTTTACGAACACACCTTATAAGTTATTTCCTGTTTTTGTTTTGCCAAAATATACTTTGTAAAGGAGTAAAATATTATAAACATGATAAATTTATGACTTGTACATCTGGTTCAGAAGACACGCACACAGCAACAACAACAAGTATTTGAATGTTCAAATTAAGAAAATTAAGATACACTTTTTTAAAATTTGTTGAATTTACAGTTTTTTTTTTCACTAGAATATTTCTATGAAATACATATTTGATAATCAAAACCAGATATAAAACCTTAGTTGCTCGTTTAAATGTCATTGAACAAAATAAACAGATCTCGTAATATTGTAAGCAAATTATGAAATTCAAAGAAATGAAAGAGCAAATGTATTAAATCCTTATAAATGAGACAATACTATACACTCCCTGAAAGATGATTTAAAACCCTTAACACAATTTTTCAAAAGGTTATAGCTTCTACAAAAAATATATATCAACTAAATTACCTTTAAAAAGAAATAAAAATTAAGTTCGTAACATAATTTTTTTGTAGAAGATATAACTTTAAGAACAAAATTATGGCAGGGAGTGTACAAGTATGTATTTAATCGATGTTCACTATTCGTTATCGATTGCATTCGCCAAAAAGCGATTAAAGAATTAACCAAACCAAACTTCGATTGGATTCTAATGGTAATGGCTATCAGTGATCGGCAATGAATCAGTTTTTCGCTATTCATACTGACTCGTGAAATTTTATATATAAGTGAGCAGTCACCATTTAAACTCAACTACTCTGATTACCACAACTACTCTGATTACCACACTCACACTGATAAATCACCTCAGTTTTATTTCTAATTTCAGGACAATACTTATACTACTCGCATTGATTCAGCTCACTCAAATCATGCATGTATGTTTATTTAAAAGTTTAGTCATTAAACAGTTTGCAAGTAGTATACAATATTAGTATAAAGCTTTGAACTTTAATGTTCGTATGCGAAGTTCGCATTGTGAATCACACTTATTTTGCACCGTCCTTAGGCATTGCGTTAAGGAGAGTCGAAATCAACAACTTCATAAATATTGCTAAGTATGAGTTCGATGCGCACTTCAAACTTTCGAGTGAATATGATTCATAGACAACATTGCAATAAGTATGAGTGCGCATAAGTACAAGAAAATTATAAGTCATGATTCAACACTACTCACTTTTTCTCTACTCATTGCTGTTCTCTGGCGGCATGGCATTATGGCGAGTAACCTATAATCAAATACAGTATTGCCCATAAGTTTGGTTCGAACAGCTGCTTTGTATGGTAATGGTTATGTAACGTCTAATTTAAGCTTAAAGCTATTGAGAAAGCAGAACAGTGTTGCCAACCTAGAAGTTAAATCCAAACTCTCTTAGCCTTTTAGCTGAGAATCTCAATATTTTAGCTTTTTTTGGGCCGATTTCAAGTTCTTCTCAAAACGCAAACTTTTTTGAGCATGTCGCAGAAATTAAAAATATAAAAAAATGTTCACTTACTTGTCGTAAGGCGGTACATTAAGATTTTCCTGGAAAAAATTATTTTATATATAGTTTTTCTCATTAATGGATTTTTTTTTAGGCATAGAAAACATAGTTTTTTACTTTGAATGCCAAAATTTAGTTTAAAGACAATTTGATCTGTAAGATCGTACGTAGCCAAAATGTAAATAAAATAAGTCAGCAGCTATCATTTACCAAAGTAGAATATTTCTGCTACGATATTAAAATACAAAATTTACATGTAGTCTTAAATTTTTTTTTTCATCACTTTTGGCCTTCTAATCCAACAGCAATGTAATAAAAATTTTATTTGATGCACCTGCACAAAATATATTTTATTTATTTTTTAGCTAAATCGTTTAAAAGTATTACTTCAGTATAAATCTTTGAAAGTTTCATAGTTTTGAATTTTTTCCTTTCGAATTTCACTTTCACAAATTTAATGTTCTGGTCTGAGGACAAAGTTCCAAATATAAATTCTAGTGCTCACTGAGAGAAAAAATTCTTCTGAATTGAGACCTTAACTAAGTTACCCTCATACCTTATACATTTAAATGTGAAAATATTACTTGATTGTACTGAAAATACGTATCCTGCTGCTAAAGCGACGCTTGCCGCTCTTATTTAGGTATGAGGGTTAAGGATAAAAAGTAGTGCCCCTCTACCATAGATCATCTTTGAGAGGATTAACAACTCTTCATTGGATAAGCTTAAAAACCCCTCTACCATAGATCGTCTTCGATAGAAATAAGTCTTCATTGGATAAACCTAAAAAATTTGTTTAAACATTTTATTAGAAACAAGTAAACTACACAATCGAATATAATGAAATTATGGCTCACTGTCTTTCAGACGGCTTCAATTTCACTTAACGATTTGTCTTAATTTTTTGTGTAACAATTTAGCACTTTTTCTTATTTTAACTGGCAACACTGAAAACTAAAATTTCAATCCCCTACGCCATGGTGTAATTATACAGGTGACTGCGTAAGGATAAGTTATACAAAAACACGGCAACCATAGCTGTGTAAAGAACCGAAGAATGTCAAAAGCACAAAAATAATTGTACCAAAACCAAAACAAAATCGATGTTTTTGACATTCTTCAGCTACAAAGCACATAGAGCAAAAAATGATCAGCTGATGTAGCGCTGCCACCTAGTTAGATACACCTTGCCCTACGACTTGTAATTTTTTCCTGCATGGCTGTAAAAGCTTACTTCAACTTTTATATTTGCTGAGCTTCTCATTTGTTTAAATGAAAGTTTAACATAGTTACTCTGGTTGTTCTAAGTAAATTGTTGGGTAAAGTTTCCCTATTGATCTGTATTAGCAACAGTGAAATGCGAATAGGATAAAGCTAAACCCCTCAATAATCAATTTCAATATACTTTTTATAAAAATATTTTACTGCATAAGTAAAATAATAAATAATTCAGTACGTTAACAAATATTAAACTTAAATTGTAACAATTCCCATAAAAAACGCTTACTTCTTTTCTTCAAATCTTTAACGCTTGACATACATAAACATCATCAGTATGACAGCATTTAAGGTTGTAAATGTTTAATTGTAGTAAGAATAAGAAAAAGTATGAGGAGCAGCGGAAAAAAATAAGTACTTACTCTTATATACGAGTACATAAAAATATTTGTAAGACTACATGTCGCCTCAAGAGCCTGACAAACTTATTTGATAACTGCGTAGAAACTGGTTTTGAAATAAAAACAAAAACTGAAAAAGTTAAATACATATTAAAAACCAGCAACCAAGAGTAAATATACTCATAACAAATTTACCCAAGTCTTAGAACTTAAACCATATTATCTTAAAGAAGAACGTGCCTCTCTTAACTGTAATGGTAACTATCCTAAACGTGTTGCATCATCATACATATCTTACATCGGCAGTGTGTGATGTTGCAATGCACACTGCATTATGGTGTTTCTGTGTTCTACGGAACCATTTTCCCAGATGACTTTGTCGCTTTCATTAGTTTAACAGATTTTATTACGAACATATATACATACATATGTATGTATGTATATATTAATACAGAGTAACATTTACTGCTGATTAACAAAGTTTACTGAATGAAATATTTTTATTTCGTTTACCATTCCTCATTTACGATATAATGTTATTTGAAAGTAATATACTAATTCTTTCGGACTTTATCTAAATATAAGCTGTGTTAATGCGAAAAGTCCTTTAGGAATTTGGGACCGTGTCCAGGAAATATTCTGCACAATATTGTTCTCCAATTCGCAAATAATAAGTAATGCAAAGTTTAACCCCACATTCTTGTTTGTTAACTGACCAGGAAGTTTCGAGAAAAAAGCAGAATAAAATATTTACTCTATGTCGATTGTATGAAGTAACCAAAACTCACATAGAAGAGTTGACTGCGTCACCACACTTCATCACTTTTTATAGAAAAGTCGACTATATCAACACAACACACTTTTTTTTTTTGGAAAAGTTGAATGTACCAAGGCCAATCACCTCAGCACCTTTTTCGTTTAGAAAAATGGATAGTGTCACAACACCACACTTTTTTTTTAAGGAAAATTATCGATTTTGTCACCACAGCACACTTTTCTTACAGGAAATTCGGTTCCATCACCACAGCACACTAAGTCAACTTATTTAGTCAACCATAATTTCGATAATATCCATCATATATAGACAAGCATATTTTCTATTAAAGCAGTGGGCCATCACTTAGTCAACGATATTTTCTATAACAGCAGTGTACCATCACATAGTTAACCATCTTTTTTGTAAAATCAGTGTGCCATTATATAGTAAACCATATTTTCTATAAGACCAAAGTGCCATCACATAGTCAATCATAACTTTTATAAGACTAGTGTACCATGGCACTCTACTCTTGTATAAAAAGCAAATATTTGGCTATAGATTTTTTTATAGAAAATTCGGTTGTGCCCAGTTTTCTTGTAGAAAAGTCCACAGACTTACTACAATACATTTTTTTTATAAAAAATTTTACTAAGTCACCACAGCTTTTTTTCTCGTAAATAAGTCGACTGTGTCATCACAGCAAACTTTTTTTTATAGAAAAGTCGACTGTGTTACCACAGCTCACTTTCCTTGTAGACAAGTCGACTGTGTCGCCACATGACATTTTTTTTATAAAAAGTAGACTACTGCATTCTTTTTTTGTAGAAAAGTCTATTGTATATCCCCATCTCAATTTTCTCATAGAAAAGTCGGCTGTGTCACTACAGCACACTCTTCTTACAGAAAAGTTGACTGTATCACTACAGCTATCTTTTCGTATAGAACATTCGACTACAACAAACCTTTCCTGTATTAAAGTCAACTGTGTCAAGACTGCTCACTTTTCTTGTACATAAGTCGACTGTGTCACCACAGCACACTCTTTCTTTTATAGATAAGTCGTATATATCAGCACTTGGCTTGACTCCGCCTTCCGTTAACTATACTAACGGACACGGTCCAACGAAACAAGGCTTTTTTTACCCGACTGCGCAACACAAAGAAAGGAATTGTGCTTATCAGCCTATGTATGTATGTATGTATATACAAACCGAACGCGTGGACCGATTTTGATGATTCTTACATCAATCAATTTGTCTTAATCCTGGGAGTGTAAAAAATATGACATCAAAACTCAATATGATGGCCAATACGAAAATAAAATAAAAAGTCGGCGAACTATATCACAATTGGTATCTTTAGGTTTCTCTTATGATTTTTCATTTCGAATGATCATTTAGGATTTTAACGGTTCCAAGTTGGTCGCGGTAGTATTTTTTGTTTTTTTTAATTACAACTTGGTTGCTACATGCAGTGCAGCCATGCGAGTTTTTAGTGGATTTTCCATTCTGCAAATATTATAAGTTTGCATTTTGATATGCCCGTTGATTCGAAAATTATATTTTCTACACTGAAAGAATTTTCGGCCTAAATTCGAACAATTTCGACATTAATCTAATGAAAAATTCATTAAAATTCAACCAACGTCACGCTTCGTTGGATTAATGAAACCAGTTTCTTCAAAATTATTTTATTGAAAACTTCATCAAATTTATTTAACAGCGTAATTAATGCAGTGCTATAACTTCATCGAAACAATAAAATAATTTCATGAAAAGAATGAAATAACTTAAATATAGATGGGTTTCTTAATAATTAGAAAATATTGTTGTCATAAATCCAATAAAATATTCTTACGAAACCAGAATACCAACGAAGCAATTCCAATGAAATTCTTTCACAATATTCATGAAATTTTCATTGGATTTGTGAAATTATCATTAGATTTGTGAAAAAATTTTAATGAAATTGTTTCATTGGACTTATGCAGCAAAATTCTTTCGGTGTAATAAAAATAACAAATTTGGAAATAAATTCTTAAAATTTGCGAGCATTGTTACGGCCAGATTTGGCAATCATGTGGCCCGTAATCGCAACATTTGAGCTAACAGAGAAATTTTTCTACAACTATGCATCAAATTAAAGTTATTTTAATACCAACATTCGAATTCTCAGATGCTAATATAATTATATAAATGAATATGAGACCATACATATGCGTTGTGCGAAAAATCATTTTCCACATTGTTCGCTTTAACATTAGTGCAAGTAGCACTTCCTGTAACCATTAGCCAAATAACAAGAGATTGTTGTTCTCCTCTTGGTTGTAAAATGCTTATTGTAGCTTGTTAATGTTTTTGTAGCTGTTGCTTTACTTTTTAACTTGACAATTTTCTAACTAGTTTTATTTAAACACTGTCATTAGAAAAAAATGATGCATACATACACATACATACATATACTATGTATGTATATACATACATACATACATATACTATGTATGTATATACATAGTATATGTATGTATGTACTTCCTGTAACCATTAGCCAAATAACAAGAGATTGTTGTTCTCCTCTTGGTTGTAAAATGCTTATTGTAGCTTGTTAATGTTTTTGTAGCTGTTGCTTTACTTTTTAACTTGACAATTTTCTAACTAGTTTTATTTAAACACTGTCATTAGAAAAAAATGATGCATACATACACATACATACATATACTATGTATGTATATACATACATACATACATATACTATGTATGTATATACATACATACATACATATGTACATGTATAGAAAACGAAAAAGACAGGAGTCTTCAGTTAGTTGTAAACATTTAAAATTTCAAGTTTTATAATGATGTGAAAATACATTCCCAAGAATTCATGAAACTATAGAATTCGCGGTTCGGAAGTAGTGCAAATTTGGATCATCTCTAAGGATTTTTACATCAACCTGTCATTGCAAGAAGTTCTCTTCTACAATTCCTAATCACCGAATTGGAGGCGATTCTATAATGATATTTTTATTTGGGAATAATGGTAAAACATTGCCTATTTTTGCAAGTCGTTTCCTTTTAACGCAAAACATTATTTTAATATTAGCTTCAGAAAATTAGTTCATCAATTTCCAAAAAAAAATCGTTTATTTTTCAAAAAGCATCGTGAGTATTTTCTAAAACTAAAATGGAATTACAAATTTTTGTATGACTAATATACACACATCTTTACTTGCTTTTCTACTAATTATCCGCATATTTTTAATATACATTCTTCGGAAGCAATGAAAATGTAGTTCCTTACTAGGATATACATTAGGGCGGGTCGATTTGTGTGGAGGCAAAAAAATCGCTCAAATTAAAAGGAAAATCGTATTCTGGGGATCAAAATAAGAAACTTTGCCGAAGGAACCATACCTCCAAAATGTATTTTGATGTTCCGACTTTTGATCCGAAAGGTAAAATTTCTTGAAGGGTCAAATTTTGAAAAATCTCACTTTGACAGATTTAGAGTTCCTCCATCGAGTCAAAATGTATGACCGACCCGCACTAATTTTGGAGGGCCAACCCACCTATGCCAGTTGCACACCCCCTGGAACCACTACTGGGTGGTTCCCCATACAAAAATTTGTGATTTTTTGAAATATTTGTATGGGGAACCCCCCCCCCCAGGTGGTGTGTCACTGGCATAGGTGGGTTGGCCCTTTAAAATTTTTGGGGGGGTCAGTCATACATTTTGACTCGATTGAGCAACTTCTAAATGGGTCAAAGTGAGATTTTTCAAAATTTGACCCTTCGGATCAAAAGTCGGGACATCAAAATACATTTTAGAGGTATGGTTCCTTCGGCAAAGTTTCTTATTCTGATCCCTAGAATACGATTTTTCCTATCATATGTGCGATTTTTAAATCGACCCGCCCTAATATACATACATATAATATATATGAAAAATTAGTTATTTTATAGAGTTGTTACGAGGACTACTATTTATATTTCGGGAATAGCAATCAACAACAAACCTCTTTAAATAAAAATGGCTTTATTATGTTTCAAAATATTCCCCTTGATGATCAATACACTTTTGCATTCGTTCATATCATTTGTCATGGCAGTTTTTCCATTCCTGTTGAGACGCCTCCAACACATGGTTTTTGAATACTTTAACTGCTTCTTCGGAGCTCGTAAATCGTTGACCACGCTGTTTACCTTTGATATTAGGGAACAAAAATAACTCATTGGTTGCGAAGTCAAGACTGTATGGAGGATGAGTCATCAATTCGATGTTTTGACTGCTCAAAAATTCACTTGTTTGACGAGATGTGTGAGAGCTTGCATTGTCCTGATGAATAATGATTAGTTTTTGAGGGTTAGTTTTACGAATTTCTCCAAAGACTTCCGGTAAATAAATGGTCGTGTACCACTCCGAATTGACAGTTCTACGTTGCTCAAGCGGAACAGTGGCTACATGACCTATTCGGCCGAATAAAGAGGCGATTATTTGCTTCGCTGTGCCTCTTTCACGAAAAACTTTTGTTGATTTAGCTCGTCTTGGAATACCCACAAGGTGAATTGCTGTTTTGTTTCCGGTTCATAAGCATATATCCAAAGTTTCTTATGGTGTTGCCAGATTTTAGCTATTGAAATTAGTGTTGCCAGCTCCCGAAATATAAATAGTAGCCCTCGTATTTATTCTTAAGCAAGCAAGGACATCTTCATTGCCTCCAAGGTATCATTGTCAACTATCATTTTTTAAATATTAAAATTAGAATAAACAATTTCGAAATTGATGACTTCTAAAAAAATAGGATATTTACGCAGCCTATAAATTCAACTAACTTTCAGTAACATCTCTTTTTGAAGAACTTTCTTTCGAACGTCAAGAACCCATCAGCCGTCGGATAACTGCTGTAGAGTAAACGTTTACGAGTGAAGATAAAATTCAAGCAGAAATAAATAAAACATTTAAAATATTTTTGCTTTAAGGTTCTTACTTACAATGATGGCCTTATTTAGCCATCATTATCATTAGCGTTATGATCATTATCAGCATCATTGTCATTGTTTTCCTCATCTTGGTCACTATACGCAGCAAATGGTTCCAGCAAGACACTGCTTTAAGGCGTTTCGTAAGATGAATGTAATTTAAGAAAACTATTATTTAAAATATATTACAATTTTTGTTTCTTCAAACACTCGTACTTAAAAAAATCTTAAATAAGTTAATAATAAAGCTCGAGTAATAACGTTCTGTAAAATGGAAGTAAACGTGAGTATATTTAATGAAAAATTGTGTACATATTTACTCAGGTCCATTGTCTTAGTTCTTAGTTCAAGAGAGATATATATATGAAAAGCTTAAATTCGTTATTGCAACTAATGGCAGCATTTAAACAACGAAAGAAAAAGTAAAATAGAGTTAATGTGAAACAATTATGAAGGAGAACTAAAAATTATAAAGATAAAATGTATGAAGAAAATTGTAAACATAAAAAAAAACAATATAGAATCTGATGAGTTTGCATTTAAAATAAAAATGTTTTTACTTAAGAGAAATTTATTAAACATATAAGAAAATTAAGGATTTTGAGTGACTTTAAAGCTTAACTTAATGGTTAAAAAGAATCACATCACTGGTGACTAAAAACCTAAAGGCTCAGTTAGCCGACTGTAATGAAATGTAATTGCAACGGTAGGAAACAGCTGATCGATATTGTTATGTGAAAATTAATGAAAATGGTTATAGAGATGTAATGTACATTACAGTTGGGTAACTGCAACTTAGGAAATAGCTGATCGATATTTTTATATGAAAAGTAGATGACGTTACATTACATCTCTATAACCATTTTCATTACTTTTCACATAACAATATCGATCAGCTGTTTCCTACTGTTGCAGTTACATTACATTACAGTCGGGTAACTGAGCCTTTAGTGTTTCATGTTACTGTTAAACATGTTCAGTTTGGTCTATAATTTAACCATGAATCGACTTACAAATGAACATCGTTTGCAGATTACTAAATTTTATTATCAAAATTCATGATCGGTAAAAAAAAGTGTGCAGAATGCACTCCATTTTATAGACCTTCTGAGGCGGTTATTTTGACTATTTGTGACCAAATTTCACACCAAAATTACATTACTGAACATAAAACAACCAATACGCCTACGTGTAGTGCGGACAGAGCAAAATATTGCAGCTGTATCAGCCAGTGTTGTTGATGACCCTGAATTATCGATTCGGCGCCATTTGCAGCAACTGGGCCTAACTATGTTACTTTTTTTCCCCCAAAATGGAAGAACTGGATAGCAAGACGCTGCTACCACAGCACGTGAAAAAAATGCTACAACTGATAGGTGAGTTCGGTGAACAGTTTATTTCACGTTTGGAGCCAACGAATTGGCCACTTAGATTGGTGCGATTTAACTCCTTTAGACTATTTATTGTGGGGCTATGCTAAGGCTCATGTCTATAGAGATAAGTTTGCAACGGTTAACGAACTAGAAGACAATATGGAAGAATTTATTCATGAGATACTGGCCGATATGTCTAAATTGGACCCACCGTATGAATCATTTTGTAGCCTTGGTCAACATTACATGAAATCATCTTTAAAGATTGAATTATATAGTTCGTTCTACCGACTTAAGCTTTCATATATTTCTGTAAATTTTATGTGTTTTTTTAAATCACATCCAAAATGGTTTTAAAGATATAAGCCCTTATTCTAAAAAAAATTAGGCTTACAACACGTTTAATAAACAAATTTCCATACAAAATTTGATAGAGTTAAAAAAAATTTCCAAATTTTCTTTTTTGATATTTGTCAATAAAAAAGAAAATAATTTTCTTAAAACGTGCTATAAAAACACAAGAAAACTAACTTAAGGCTGAGTTACCCGACTGTAATGTAAAGTAACTGCAACAGTAGGAAACAGCTGATCGATATTGTTATGTGAAAAGTAATGCAAATATTTATAAAGATGTAGTGTAACGGAACCTACTTTTGATATAAAAATATCGATCAATTGTTTCCTACGTTGCAGTTACTTTACATTAGAGTCGGGTAACTGAGTTTTTACACTCAAAACTGTACTCGTTTTCCTTTGCCTAGTAAATTGTGAAGTTTATTTGACCCATAAGGCTTACATGAGAGCACTGAAGAGGCAAAACTAAACCTTCATCACTTGAAAAATTTATACATACATATATGTATGTATTTAGAGAGATGTAGGATATCGCAATGTTGATAATGTGCGTCACTATTTTTTTAAACCTATACATATTCTTCCACTCGTATTAACAGTATTGTTGTATTTTTATTTTCTTAGACAAAACATTTTGTAAAATAAAATATGTATTAAAATTTCATTGGAAATTAAAGCATGATTTTAGTTTGTAATTCTTATTACATTTTTTCCCTAATTTTAGTGACCTTTTAAAATAATCAACCTTTTCGTATAAAACGTATTCCTATAACACATGCCGCACAATGTAATATTACTGTGATGCTCATGTCTAGAGAAATTCTATTTTGTGCGTTCACTCATTAAAAATTCGTTGCATGCCCAAACAATAACAATATCTTTGCCAAATACGTACGCAAACATACGATATTGAAACTGTAACTAGACACGAGTGGTCAGTAGCAGTCCAATCAATATACAAGTACCACATTATTGAATATTTTACCAACCACTCAAACCCACCCATTACAGTGTAAATTAAAAAAAAAAACAAGAAAACTCTTTTCATTCTCTTTTGCTTCTGCCTTAACAGGTTGCTTCATTGACCATCCAAGCATCTATTTGTTGTCTTGCTGGTTTGCCCAGCAAATTAAAAGTGTTAAACCCATTTTAATATTTATAGGTCCCTTTTCGTTTCGATTTAACAAACTGACTACAAGAAAATGGGGAGAATGAAGTAACAGAGAAAAAAAGTGAGACAAGAAGATGGTAAAGCAAACGTAATGAAATCGAAATTAAATGTAAGGAAGCATATTACAATTAAATTAAATATAACATTAACATTCCATGTGTGCGCTGGACCACTTTTCTTTCTTTTCTAAATATTGTATTTTTTTCTTATTATTATGTATTTTCAATTAAATGTAGTAGAGTTAAAGTGAAAAGCAGAGTTGTAAAAGAACTAAATCCTTTCAGCAAATTGAAATACGATGAACCAAAACAATTCACATATTCTATTTCCATTAAAGTTATGTATATAAAGCAGAAATCTACATCAACTGCCACCACACACAGTGGACCAAACACAAAAGAACGCTGATGATGAAGGTGTGGTGGCGTTCGAAAACAGCTGGTTGTTCCGTTCTACTACATGTTTGTCAGAATATTTACAACAAACTTTGGTGTTATTTGTTCATTAATATTTATCACATGTAATTTGGCTTACTAAGCGATACGAACTTTATCCCGTTCAAATCATAAATATAGAAAAATAAGTAAGAGTGTTATATTCGGCTGTGCCGAATCTTACATACCCTTTACCAACGTACGGACATATATATAGCATACATACACATACATACATATATGTTTTGTAAAAAAATTTATCATTTTTTTTAAGTTTCCATCTTTGGAGCTGTAATTTTCATTTTTCAAATTTCATACGCCAAACTTTTCTTTCAGAAGCATAAAATATATTCAATTTATAAAGAAAAAGAAAAAAATTTTAGACCTATTTAATTTTACATAACATAAAAAGTGTGAGTTTTCCAACCCTGGAGTCATAATTTTGGATTTTTCTGATTATTGATACCAATCTAGTTCTTTAAAAAATACATAAAATATGTTAAGTGAACAAAGCAAAAACGAAATAAGGAAAAACTTATTTTCATTTAATTCCTTTAATATTAAAAAATTCAGTAAAGTGCGACTTTGAATCGTGCACGAAAGGTAGGCTTTTTTGCTTTTTTGAAGTTTTTTTTCAGCTTAAACGATTTTTTCAGTTTTGTCGTTTTTTTCTCGTTTTGGCGATTTTTTTCTGTTTTTGGGCTTTTCTTCATTTTGGAAATTTTTCTGATTTTGACGATTTTTTTTTTATTTTGGCGATTTTTTTCTGTTTTTGGCGATTTTTTTCTTTTTTGTTTGTTTTTTTTTCATTTTGGCGATTTTTTTCTGTTTTTTAGGTTTTTTTTCGTTTTGGCGATTTTTTTCATTTTGGCGATTTTTTTCATTTTGGCGATTTTTTTTATTTTGGCGATTTTCTTTCATTTTGTCGATTTTTTTTTCATTTTAGCAATTTTTCCGTTTTATGCGATTTATTTTAGTCTCAGTAATTTTTTTTAATTTGGTGCTTTTTTCGTTTTGGCGATTTTTTTCGATTTTGCGATTTTATAATTTTTTGTTTTTTTAGTTTTACCGTTTTTGAAAATTTCAAGAGTTTTGCTCTTACGGTTTCCAAGATACAGCAAGTTGTCAAAATTGCATAGTCAAAATTGCATTAACTGATGGAACACCCTTTAATTTAAATTTTTTGAAATTTTAGTGTTAATTTTTGTAGTCTGTATACAAATACACTAACCTTAGAAATTTCTAGTGTATATACATACAATTGTATGTATATTACATGAGGTTTTAACATTTTTCGTTGCTCGTTTTGGAACACCCTTTAATTTCCAATTCTCATGTATTTGTTGTTGTAGCGGCCAAAGGTCTACACACTGTGTCCAAATTTCAGGTCTCTAGCTCTTACGGTTCTCGAGAAAATACTAATATAGTTTTAGACATAGTTAATTTTACATAGCACAAAAAGTTAAAGTTTTCCAACCCTGGAAACGTCTTTTTAATTTTTTTATGTTTTTGTTAATTTAAATAACCAATTTTAGTCGTACTGAAGTGTAAAATAAGTTTATTTATTAAAAAAAATAAAAATTTGTTTTCGGTAGTTACTTTTATATGGCAAAATAAAGTTTAGGTTTTCCAGCTCTGCAATCGTCACACCAGTTCAAGAACGAGGTCTCTAGCATTTCTGGGAGCTTCGGAAAACCGATTTCACGTACAGACGGACATCGCTTATTCGTCTTCCCTATGCATAAGGATCCAGAATATATATATTTTATGGGTCGCTTATTGATATTATAGAAATTACAAACGGAATGACAAACCTATATATACCCTTTTACCATTTTTTTGGTAAAGGGTATAACAAGTGAATTTCGAATAATAATTAAAAATTAACTAGAACTAATTTTATGTTTGGAATAAGTAATGGGAAGAAATTTTTGGCATACAGAAGAACCATAAGCGAAACTAAGACAGGCGTAAATTTTAAACAAAAGTTGAAACTTTAAAGAAATGTTAGATCAAAGTGAGCTGTTTGCTCAATAACAAACTACTAAATACCTCATAAAATAGAGCAAAATTTATAAGAAATCTCTATGGTTTTTTTTCAATAAGGAAATCTTATTAGTTTCATAGAGAAAACCTTTTTGAAAAAATCAAGAAGAAATCTTGTAGTTTTTATGAGGTTATCTTATAAATTGATTTTTTCAATAAAAAAATAAAAAAAAATTGCGTCTTTATTCTCTGTACTTATGTATTTTCATTTAAATTCTATACCATATACATATGTATGTATGTAGTATGTTGTAGATGTTATTTATTTGTACATACATATGTACATACATACATACACATGTTATATTCTTAACTAACTTACTCACCAAGTATTGAACGAGCAAACTTCTGACTGATAGACAAGCACTCTACCCAATATGCTAACAAGCAGTCTGAATAACTATTGAAATTATTGTGCAAACATTCTTATACAAAAATGAAAAAGATCATGAAAAAAATTGTCTCTATGTCTATTTATAGATATGAAATAACAAGACACCTCATAAAATCAAGAAGATTTTTTTATTAAAAAAAATCAATAAGATGCTTTACACATACTCATATAGGAACCTACTAAAATCAATAAGAAAACCTTATTGAAAATATCAATAAGGCAACCTAATGAAATCAAGAAGAAAACCTTTTTAAGAAATCAAGAAGACAACCTAATAAAATCAATAAATCCCTATGGTTTACAATTTATAAGAAAACCTAATAGAATCAAGAAGTTTTTTTGGTGCCAAAAATAACGCAAATTGAGTAAAAAAAGTTGTGAATAATAAGATTTCTTCTTGATTTTATGTGGTTTTCTTCTTGATCAAATTAATAAGATTTACCACATAAAAACAATAAGGAATCTTTATGAAAAAATCTTCGCTACTTTCTGCTGGGATACCCCTTAGCCTAAAAACGGTTCATAGAGAAAATCTTCTTGATTCTATGAGGCAGTTTTTTCTCTGTGTTGGAGAATAAATAATGCAGAGATTCACAACTGAACAAGGAATCAGAATAATAGAATCAACAGAATCAACTTTATTGCAAATTTGATTATGACTGATGAAGCTCATTTTCATTTGAATGGCCCTGTTAATAAGCAGAACTGTAGTTTCTGGGGTCGTGAAAATCCAAGAGCCATTCATTAACACCAATTGCACCCCATTAGGTGTACAATACGTTGTGGGATCACATCTGAAAATATCATTGGACCTTACTGCTTCAAGAATGAAGATGGAAGTGCTGTAACCGTAAATGGAGAGCGGTATCGGTTTATGATAGAAAATTTTTTACGTCCTGCTCTTGAAAACGGACCTGGTATGTGGTTTCAGCAGGACGGAGCCACTGCCCACATTGCCCACATTGTCTACGTTGCCCACATTGCCCACACTGCCCGAGACACAATGGCACTTTTAAGTCAAATTTTTGTGGAGCGAATAATTTCCAGAAATTTGGAAATTATTTGGCCAGCGCGATTCTCAGATTTGACAGCACATGACTATTTTCTTTGGGGTTAATTGAAGGAGCGAGTGTATATGAACAAGCCAGAGACAATTCTTGAACTCAAGGCAAACATTGTGGCAGAAATTCGAACGATGCAGCCACAAATTTTTAAAGATGTTATGGAAACGAGCCCATCAGTGCGAAGCTGAAAACGGTGGTCATTTAAGAGACATTATTTTTCATACTTAGTGTAAAAACATTTCCATTTTGTATATTATATAATCTGAGAAAAAAAAATTAAAAAAAAATTAATAAACGAAAAAGTTATTAAACTTTTAAACACCATGATAACTTTTGGCCCACCCTGTAGAATTCTAAGATGTATTGTATTGATGTATAGTAGCATAATACTGGCGTTTCTATAGAAAAATATGTGCGTGATATGCTTAATTTCTTTTTGTACGTTTCCTCTGGCGTTGGCTGAATTAGTTAGCAAGTTGACTATAAAATCGAAGGTGCTACGTTCGAGCCCGCTATCCAACAGTCATTAAATAACAACACCTCGCATTTTTCTGACGCGCATTAGTGCCCCTTTATATCAGTTGTTGAGACTATTTTTACATCTACCAATATTAATGTTTAGACAATTGTGTGGCCACGAAATTTTGGACATAAAGCATTTTTACAATTTGTAATATATTTATTTCATTTCCATGTATAAATTTAACTTATTTAATTGTCAAATTTCCTAGCTTAGTGCTATGTAGCACTAGCAAAGACTTATTCACACTTTTTGTAGTTTAAGCTTTTACAGGTTAGGTAGTACTGAAAAGATAATGCTAGTGCTAGTACTTGGTACTTTGTAGTAGAAACTACATTTTTATTCACTCGACCCATTGTGCTTAAAAAACGTTTAAATTTCTATATAAAAATACTAAGAAAAATTCTTCTTGAAAAATGTATGTTTTGGCTCTTATGTCACTTCTACCCCAAGCAGTCGATAAGCACAAAAATCACAAAAAAGTTAATAGTGAAACGAAAAGCTAGTCCTTTAATGTACACAGACACTCACATACACACACGTACGAATGCATGTACATATGTGTGTGTGCATGTATGTATATATGTATGTATGTGTTCGTGCATGCATAAGTTTGTAGAATGTATTTGACTTGAGTAGGTATAAAGGAAATAAGATTCAATGTAAACATGTTCTTTAAATGTGCTTAAAGTGCTGAACATTAAGTTTTTTTTTTTCTGTTATAGTCTCTCTATTCTTATTTTTCTTTGCTGTTTTTTTAAGACTTAAATTTTTTTTATCCACATGTGAAGCCAGAAACTGCTGGACACAGTATTCCATGTATCCATGTATCCATGTATCCATGAACTACATGTGTAGTAAAGTGTTTAACTTTAATTTCATGTGTAATTTTATTGTATGGATCATTTTGCAATAAGTTCATGTGTATGTGTAGATTTTCATGTTGTTTTAAGTTTTTATTGATATACGAATAGAATGCATGACGAAATTAATGAATGTTAATGGAGAAGATTTTGCTACGAATTAAAAAGAAATTTTTATTATTTTAAGAACACAAGTAAATAGGATATAACTAATTTGATAAAAATCAAGAAATAGGTAGAAAAGGCGGGCCATGACTTTCCATGCAGAATTACACTTTATCCCCAATCTGCTATAATTGTATTAGTGCCAGTGTGACCAGATTTTAAAATAATATTAAGCTAAATCACGTTTGAAAAAAAGCTAAAATAAGCTAAAAAGTTACATTTTAGGCTAGAAAATAAAGCTAAACTTTTTTCCACTTCTTTGATCACTTTTCAATAGTTTCTTATTGCTAAACTAACGTTAAATATTACACAAACATATTTTTTTATTATACATATAGAATATTTGCTTAATGAAATTATTTATTAATTATTATATTTTAGATTTAATGAAGAACAAAACAAAAACTTCCCCAAAATAATCTTAAAAAGTTTTTAAAAATGTAATAACATTTATACTAAAATACGAAAGCTTTTTAAGTGAATTAATGCTATTTAAGGTAAAGCATGGATCACACTATGGGCACAATGTACCGAGTTTCGTCAGATCAGTGAAATAAAGTCATAAGTAAAGACTTTGCTCTAATTTATCGACTACTTGAAATACAAGGACATAATTGCGCCACACTGCATTGGTAATAAGCCCATATAGACTTATTCCAGAATTAATTGAGTAATAATGCCATTTTGGCTTATTACTTATGACTTTATTGAGGTGGCCCGACGAAAATCGCTACATAGTGTTATCCAGGCTCAAGGCTATTTCAGGTTTTTGTTTTAAGTTAATTGATGCCGCTGAATGAACGTTCAACTCAAGTCAAATAATTTTATAACCAAAAAAAATAAAAATTGTTTTGGCCACTAATATGAATTTATTTTTTTCCACTGGAATTCTAACCATTCTGCCATTATCTACTATTTTTCTTCTTTCCATTTCTGTTATTGTCGTATAATTTACATTTTGTATTTTTTGTAAACTATTTTACAATGCTAAAAAATTATAATTTTTATAAGTTGTTTATGTTTTTAATATATTTTTAGAGAACACGCAATTTAGATTAAAAAAGGCTAAAAAAGCTAAATGAGTTTTTAAAAAAAGCTAAAAAATAAGCTAAGAGCTAAATGAAAATTTTAAGGCTAAATCTGAAACAAATAAGCTAAATTTAGCTCAAAATAAGCTAATATGGTCACGCTGATTAGTGCTGATATGGATGGTTTTTTCGGTCTTTCAAAAGGGCTTCCTGAAATAAATACGTACGTAATTGTATATATAGACGTTTTATTATACCCTTTACCAAAAAAATGGTAAAAGGGTATATATAGGTTTGTCATTCCGTTTGTAATTTCTATAATATCAATAAGCGACCCATAAAATATATATATTCTGGATCCTTATGCATAGGGAAGACGAATAAGCGATGTCCGTCTGTCCGTCTGTCCGTCTGTCCGTCTGTCCGTCTGTCCGTCTGTCCGTCTGTCCATCTGTCCGTCTGTCTGTACGTGAAATCGGTTTTCCGAAGCTCCCAGAAAAGCTAGAGACTTCGTTCTTAAACTGGTGTGTCAGAAATTTTCCAAAATAGATTGGTATTGAAATTCAGCAAAATCGAGCAGACGATTGCAGAGCTGGAAAACCTAAACTTTATTTTGCCATATAAAAGTAACTACCGAAAACAAATTTTTATTTTTTTTCATAAATAAACTTATTTTACACTTCAGTACGACTAAAATTGGTTATTTAAATTAAAAAAAATAAAAAAAAATTAAAAAGACGTTTCCAGGGTTGGAAAACTTTAACTTTTTGTGCTATGTAAAATTAACTATGTCTAAAACTATATTAGTATTTTCTCGAGAACCGTAAGAGCTAGAGACCTGAAATTTGGACACAGTGTGTAGACCTTTGGCAGCTACAACAACAAATACATGAGAATTGGAAATTAAAGGGTGTTTTAAAACGAGCAACGAAAAATGTTAAAATCTCATGTAATATACATACAATTGTATGTATATACACTAAAAATTTCTAAGGTTAGTGTATTTGTATACAGACTACAAAAATTAACACTAAAATTTCAAAAAATTTCAATTAAAGGGTGTTCCATCAGTTAATGCAATTTTGACTATGCAATTTTGACAACTTGCTGTATCTTGGAAACCGTAAGAGCAAAACTCTTGAAATTTTCAAAAACGGTAAAACTAAAAAAACAAAAAATTATAAAATCGCAAAATCGAAAAAAATCGCCAAAACAAAAAAAGCACCAAATTAAAAAAAATACTGAGAGTAAAATAAATCGCATAAAACGGAAAAATTGCTAAAATGAAAAAAAATCGACAAAATGAAAGAAAATCGCCAAAATAAAAAAAATCGCCAAAATGAAAAAAATCGCCAAAACGAAAAAAAACCTAAAAAACAGAAAAAAATCGCCAAAATGAAAAAAAAACAAACAAAAAAGAAAAAAATCGCCAAAAACAGAAAAAAATCGCCAAAATAAAAAAAAAATCGTCAAAATGAGAAAAATTTCCAAAATTAAAAAAAGCCCAAAAACAGAAAAAAATCGCCAAAACGAGAAAAAAACGACAAAACTGAAAAAATCGTTTAAGCTGAAAAAAACTTCTGTTGACGCGGCGACATGTTGCGTGGGACAGGTCGCCGTGGGGATGCGCTGGCGTTGGTGTAACTCGTGCATTACCGGCGGCAATGCATATCCCCACGGCGACTTCTACCCAACGGCAACTATTGAAGCCGCGGGTAAGGGTGCCGCCGGTCTTTTGCTGATGGGCGGGCTGCGAAAAGAAAGAGTCGAATCGTTGTTTTCTTTGTCCTAACACACACGCAGTTTTTGTTAAAAAGTAAAAAAAGAATTGTAATTTGGGTTTAAAGAAAAAAAAAATAATAAACAAAATACAAGCATTTTTTGGGTGTTCATTCTTTGACAGAATATCTACCTCAACAACTTCAAAAAAGCAAAAAAAGCCTTCCTTTCGTGCACGATTCAAAGTCGCACTTTACTGAATTTTTTAATATTAAAGGAATTAAATGAAAATAAGTTTTTCCTTATTTCGTTTTTGCTTTGTTCACTTAACATATTTTTATCCAAAATTATGACTCCAGGGTTGGAAAACTCACACTTTTTATGTTATGTAAAATTAAATAGGTCTAAAATTTTTTTCGTTTTCTTTATAAATTGAATATATTTTATGCTTCTGAAAGAAAAGTTTGGCGTATGAAATTTGAAAAATGAAAATTACAGCTCCAAAGATGGAAACTTAAAAAAAATGATAAATTTTTTTACAAAACATATATGTATGTATGTGTATGTATGCTATATATATGTCCGTACGTTGGTAAAGGGTATATAAGATTCGGCACAGCCGAATATAACACTCTTACTTGTTTTTAATTAATAACGTGATTAGTGTTACACACAAATATAAAACAAAAAACTAACTTAAGATTTATTTCATGTGTATTTTTATTCCCGTCTACATTTCGTGCATTAACCGCCAAAATAGCTTAAGCGACATAATTTTCGAACTTCATTTTTTGACCAAAATCGATTATTTGCGATCGTAAATAGTCGATTTTCGTCAAAAAAAAAAAAACGAAGTCCAAAAAAATGTGTCACTTAAGCTATTTTAGCGGTTATGGCTCGATATGTATGAGAAAAGGATGCTTAATATTGTCTTTTCTAATCGCTTGTTACTATACAAAACTGCTATGTATAGCAATGAAGTTGAAAAAAATATAAACATTTAAAATGCTTTAATAATACAAGAAAATCCCATTTCGTCCTAACATTCAAAATGACAGTTCATTTGCTCTCGGGAATGCATTTGTATATTTTGTATATCTTAGCTTGAAGCTCAATAATTAAATTTTCTTGTCTTTAAATCGAATTTTTATAAGTAATTATATGTTTAATTATAACTTGAACATTTCAATCACAATGTCCATTAATTTATTTACTTATCTTCTTTGATATTTAATAAGTTAAAGCTGAATTTGCTTCAATCTTGCTCATGTTGTATTACAATAATGGACTTTTATGCTGAAAGGAATAAAAATAAAATCAATAAAATTAACCAATTGCCAATTACTAAAGACTAAATTGTCAATATCATATCGCAGGCATGTCAATGTGATAGACAGTGAACACAGTGGGTGCCATTTGTGGGAAATGCAATGTATATTGATACTCACCATTAAGAACTGTTAAGTGGTGAGTATTAATTACAATACCATTTTACACAAGATTGTGAATTGGGCTAGTCTTTCGGTAATTTATATTGAAACACAAATACGATATGAAATGTCATATCTTTATATAAAGACTACAAAAAATTGAGAATTATTTATGAAGTGAAAAAAGCTTCCAACAAAGTCAATAAGATCCTGGACTTAAGTTCCGGAAGTAGAGCAAATTTGGATAATTTTAAATGATTTTTATATAGAATTATCGTCATTGGAAGAAGATCTATTTTTTGATACCTATTCAGTGAATCCGAAGTTAATTTTATGATGTAAAGTAGATGTGATTTATGAATGTTTTAAATTATTTTAATATATTTGTTTTTACTTTTCTTTTTTCTTTCAAATAAGAATTTTAAAACAATGTCACAGCATGACTTTTATGACTACCGTTTGAATCCCCAAAATATATTTTTTACAAATAAAAAACTAATACTTTATGATGATGTTAATTTTCTTCAAAAATCAATATACATCGTAAGTATTTGCAAAAACTACAAATGATCTCCAATTTTATATAATTGAAATACGACTAACTTCTTCTTCTCCTCCTAGATGTTCTTAAGAATTGAAAAGTCAAAAATACACACTTATTAATATTTTGGAAGTAGAGAAAAAGTAGTTCCTGAACAATTACTTCCTATTTTTTCACTGGTTTAATATCTAAACGTAAAAAGCTAGAAGGCTTCAACAAAAATTACTACACCTATCGTTCGTATTCAGTTAAGCATTAATATTTTAATTAAATGTTATTTATATATTAATTAAAAAGTTAATGGATTTTTTTTAAATATTTTTAATAAATAAAATGATTGAATCACATAATAACTTAACTAAGTTTAGATACTATATCAAGCAATAGATAAATTTATTACACAATTTTACGTAATATTTATATCATATATAACTATAATGCTGTGTCCATGTCTGTCAAACGTTTGACTAAGAATTACATGTAAATTTATACAATATGTATATGTACTCGTATATACTACACATATATATCAGAGAATGACAATAAGTACTCAAAAAAAAAAAAAAAAAAAAAATATATATATATATGTATAAGTAAATATTCTTAATTTTATTAACTTCGTTTAATCATAATTGTAGCGTAAACAGTTCGTACGCTTACGCTCTCGCATGCATCTATGACTATATCCGAGATTAGAACTCACAAGAGCATCTCAAAAAAGTAAAATAAATAATACAACTAAAAAAATGCTTATCTCATACTTACAGCTTAAGTATGCTTATGCTCAGACTATGGATATTTAATCGGACAAAAAAAATATACGCATGATACTCGGGATATTTATTCATCATTCGCCACTGTATACATACATTTGTGTATATAAAATGGAATGAAAAATGTGTGAGTGTGTGTGTCTGTTTGAAAACATGCTTTATATATGTGTGTAAATAAAATAGCACCGTATACACGCATGTGTAGCCGATTAATAGTCAGAGTATTTTTATACTCATGCGTGTGATTGTAGCTCATACAGTCTATAAATTTTAGTTATAGTTGTATGTGCCGCGTAATATAAAAAAATGTGTGTAAATATAGTTATTGGATGTTTATAGCCAAACGTATTCGGTTTAAAGTTAATGCGCGTGGTTGCATATGAGTACTGAAAAAGTACTTAAAATGATATTTTTTCAAATTGTTTTATATCCTTGAATTGTTTCCTTAAAAGTTTATTTAAACACTGTAAAACTATTGTTATTTTATATTTTATTTAACCTTTTTATCATCATCTGTATAAATTAATCATTTTTTTACGTTATGTTCTTATAAAAAATAATTTTTTGTTGTAATCTCCCTTTTGCAATAATATAAATTGTTTCTGGCTAAAACGTTTTGACAAGTTGATAATAATCACGCTTAACTGAATTCCATGAGAAGAGTTTAAAATTTTTTAGTGTGAGTTTTTATTGGAGAGATTAAAATAAATAATGCCAGAATATAAAAAAATTAATTAATAAAAAACTTTAGTATGTGCAACTAAACAAAATACATTGTTAAGCATTGTCGGGTGTTTTTTACTTTTTGCCCATACGATAAAAACTAAACTTTGAAAGAGTCCAAATAAAAAGAATGATTAAAAAAATTTATTCATTGTAAAGATAAAATTTATTGCCAATAAAATATTATGGTTTCAAAAAATAACACATATTTAGTTTGTTCAATAGATTATAAAGGCAACTGTTATAAGGAATAAAATCTTGTAGATAAATCTAACTAATTTCACTCAGTTGCCAGTTCCCGGAATTTTATTTCACACAATTTTTCCTGGTTAATTTAACCAATCTGAATTTGTTATTTTATTTTCAGTGTAAAATATTGTTATGACGTAAATTATCAAACTATTTCTCTTGGTTAAAATAACTAATTAAAATAATTTTAAATAGATTTTGAGTTCTTACTGTAAATTGTAAGTGCGAATGAAAAAAAGTATACTTTTTTCAGGAATTGTTAGTTTTAAGTTTCATATTTTTATGGCACTTTTTCGCAAAAATGCTAATGAATTTTTTCAGTAAACAATTAGTTTTTTCTGAAAAATACATAGTCAAGGGTATAACGAGTTACTAAGCGCCTTTCACTATTGCTAATGCAGACAATCATTAAACCTTTAGTTAAAAGTTTATTTGTTCATTTGCTCAGGCATAATTTAAAAAAATTTACTACTTTGTTGGTTAGTTTAACAGTTATACACAGTAGGAAAAACTAAACCAAGAACAAACCAAGTGGAAGGCAGATTAGCTACTTCAATAGCTTTTTTTTAGAGTAAATAAAAGTTGTTCTTTCAACACAAAACTGTTCTTCTTTTTAATTTAACAATTTTTTTTTGTTTAGATTAACAATAAAATTAGTTTTAAATATTCAGACACACACTAGCAGAAAGAGAAAACATGCTGCTTTCAACTCACATATTCCGATGACTTCGGTTAAAAAGTAGTTCTTTTTATATATTAAATTGAAATCTCTTATTGAAATATCCTTTTTTGGACTTTCCAGAATTCTTATGCGATATTCTAATAAGTAAAATGTGTGCTGTTATATATATTTTCAGAGCAAAGAAACCAAAGATGTATATACGTGTATATTAAAAATATAATGCTAAGCATAATGAAAGGATAAAAAAACAAAAAATTTAATTGAAAATATGTATGACTACGAATACAATTACCCTTGCTCTGTAAAGCAAGAAAAGTATCTTCCTGATAAGGATGAAACTACATTTAAATATAAAAAAAGTAGATAAAAATATCTCTACTACTATTCGTTCAATTTATTGCAAACAAATATTTCTTTATTAAAAACCTTTATACTCAATACGAATTTAATTCAAATAAAGGATTGTGAGTCTAACTTGATAGAAGATATTTGAATCATATGAAAATTTTTTTTCTTTTCACATAAATTTTTGTATCATTTCTCTTCTCTTTTTCCATGATTATTGATTTGTGCGTATTTGATTAACATGTATTCACAGATGAATAGGTATCAGCATGTGTTGGGTACACCTCCTAAGCATTTGCAAGACTATTGGATACTGTATGATTCACCTTAGAGTCTTTTGTATGATGTTCTTTCTTTAGCTTTATACGAGCATAATGATAGACTTGTATCGAACTCTTTCAGTAGCTCGTTTTAGACACAACCCAATAGTCAAACACAAAGTGAGTTTGATCAAAGGTTTGTGTCTAAAACGAGCTACTGAAAGAGTTCGATACAAGTCTTATAATGTTAATTTGCTCCTCAAGTTGTATGGAAGGGAGAATGTGTGAGTGTGTGTGGCTGTTTGAAAATATGCTTTATATGTGTGTGTAAATAAAATAGCCCTGTGTATACGCATGTGTAACCGATTAATAGTAAGAGTATTTTTATACTCATGTGTGTGATTGTAGCTCATACAGTCTATAAATTTTAGTTATAGTTGTATGTGTTGCGTAATTTAAAAAATGTTTGTAAATATAGTTATGGGATCTTTATGGTCATACGCATTCGGTTTAAGGTTAATGGGTGTGGTTGCATACGAGTGTGTTTTTCATTTTTAGCTGCACGCATTCATAGTGAAAGAGTACTTAAGAGTACTACTTTTCTACGCCACTTCCCAGAGAAAACCACAAGAAGAAGTACATGATGAAAAGATAACGTTATTTGATTACTTCCTTGATAGAAAATGTTTGCAGGGTATGAAACAGAAGCACACGTGTACATTAGGGATATAACTTTTTAACAATTTTTTAAAATATCAAAATTGGCATAGCACAATCCGAATAAGCATAAAAAAGTATAAGGGAACGTATATTTATTTTATCGCTGAGGTCAAAAAAGTTCACACACCAACCGCGAGGGAGTTTTGAAAAGTTTTAATTATCTTTTTGGTTAAGAAAAATTAATAATATGTTTATTTAAAACAAAATATAAATAAACAAAAACCGTATAAAATTATAAATATTCAATATTGCATTAGGAAGGCATCGAAATAATTTTGGATTATGTAAAATAATATTTTTGTTAGTTCAAGTCCATGCTAAGTGTTCCAAACTTTTTATACAACTGTTTAGAAAAACTTTTTGAGTAAAATTACAAAAGTTTATGGTTTTCGAGGTTACTAGGACATGGTTGATCTCATGGTACTATGTCAAATAATTGGTTATACCCCTAATGTACATATGTATGTGTATACATGAATATATGAAAAATTGCATTACAAATGAAAGTATCCTGGTAATGACTTTTTCTCTTTTCATAATGTTGATTTGACTTTGTGCAAATCTACCATACAATTTTTATCTCTACGAATGTGTATGGTAAATTTTTATTAAGTTCATAAAATACTTGCTTCATTTGTAGCAAATTAGTTTAGGAACTTGTGTGTAATAACAAAGCACAATAAAAAGATAGACGAATATATTTATAGGAAAAATTTTCAATACTTAATTTTCCAACATTAACATCCCAAATGTTTTAGAATCAAAGGATTTCAAGAAAAAAATTAACATCTTTTCATAATAGACTGATGCACTATTATGCTCTAGAGTTAATATTTATATAAAAATTTTGCTAATAAAAGATACATATTGTTGAAGATAAAGAGAAAAAAGGAATAATTTATTAAAAATACATTAACAAAACAACAGTCTTAAAAAAATAATAAATGTGACTTAAGTCTTTATACTTTTAGCTTGTAAAAAAAATTATTTTAAATAACTTAAATTTTTTTATATAGTCTATGGCAAAAATGTGAAATAAAATCTTGCTAAAGGTACGGTCACACTTGGCAAACATTTGACCAAACAAAAAAAGTAACCACTACATACAAATGAGAAAGCTTTTGATTCGGATAAGAGTTAAACAGTTTCCCATAATGATGGATTCTCGGACATTGTCTATTAGTTATGTATGGAAGTATTTAAATTAATAAAAATGTGCCTGAATGAAAATGTTTTTCATTGGTATGTAGTGGTAATGCTTTTTTGATCAAATGTTTGCCATGTGTGACCGTACCTTAAGAATCATGAAAATCAAGTAAAAAGAAGGCAGAAAAAAATCTTTATTCTGTAAAATAAATTTTGGCCAAATGTATTCAATTTATTTACTGTTTTGATGACAGAAAAAATGTCCAATTGCTTAAGGCAAAAAATATATTTATATAAGAAGATATTTAATTAAAATTTAAAGTAAAATTTTATACACTTACATACATACGTATCAGGTATGTACGTATGTGTATGTACGCATTATAAATTTTAGCAGAATTTAATTTAATGGAAAATTTTAATTTAATGTAAAACATAAATTAAAATTTTATTTCAATCGCTTTTGCCTCTTGGCATATTTATTAATTTATGTATTTATGACTGTTAGAGTTTTTTTATACCCTTTACCAAAACTGGTAAAGATTATATATATAGATTTGTCATTCCGTGTGTAATATCCATAATATTAATATATATATTATATATATTATGTCGTATGGTTCCTATTGCAACAAAGGGCCACAACAATATTAATATGCGACACATAAAATATATAAATTCGGATTGCTTATGCATAGGGAAGACAAATAAGCGATGTCCGTCCGTCTGGTGTACGTAAAATCGGTTTTCCGAAGCTCCCAGAAAAGCTAGAGAGTTCGGTCTTAGACTGGTATATTAGAAATGGCCCAAAATAGATTGTTATTGAAAATCAGCGAAATCGAGCGCACGGTTTCAGAGCTGGAAGGCTTAAACTTGATTTTGCCATATAAAAGTAACTAGATAACAAAAATTTTTTTTAATTTTTTTGTTAAATAAACTTATTTTATATTTCAGTACGAATAAAATTTGTATTAAAAATATTAAGAAAACAAAAAAAAAAAAATTAAAAAGACGTTTACAGGGTTGGGAGCTTTAACTTTTTTTTATATAAAAATAACTTCTTTTAATCAGAAATAATTTCTTAATCAGGCTTGAGTTCAGTAATTTCAATTCTTATGAATGATAATGTCTCATAACTTCTTTTATCTAATTTTTCGACCTTTTTTATATATTTAATTAAGTTATTTTTTGAGCTTTATAAAAATAACCTACTAAAACTAATTTTTCCTTTTTATCTATAAATTTAAAATATCTTACATTCTTAAAAGAACAAGATTGGTGTAACAAATCAGAAAAGTTTAAAATTATGATTCCAGGGTTGGGAAACTTACTTTTTTTCTGATATATAAAGTTAGCTAGGTATAATAATTTTTTTTTTAATTTTAATGTATATATATATATGTATATTATATTATGTTTTGGAAAGAAAAGTTGGGTATAGAGAATTAGAAAAATAAAAACCACAGCTCCACAGCTGGAAAATTTAAACTTTTTTTCATATGAAAGTAACTAAAGAAAACTAGTAATTTCCTTATTTTTTTTCTTTGTTCACGTAACATATTTTATATATTTTTTAAAGAACAAGATTGAGGAGGATTTCAGAGTTGGGAAACTTAAACTTATTTTGATATATAAAACTAATTAAATAAATCTAGTTATATCTTTGGTAATTAAATATATTCTATATTTTAGAAAGAAATAAATTAGTACTCGTATCAAAACCAGAAAAAATTTAAATTATGGTTCCAGAGTTGGAAATTTGAAAAAAAAAATTTTAAAAAAATAACCAAAAATAATTTTTTTTTTCAGTTGAACATTTTTCATGTTTTAGGAAAATTTTTACTCAAGCAAATTCTTTAGTCGAAAAAAAACCGAGAGGTTTGTTCCTTAAAAAGGACATGCAATCAAAAATGTGCTTCTTGTGAAGAACACTTATATTTTTTACATTTGTGACTCTCTGGATTTTCCGCGATAGAAATTTATGTCTCAAATGCGATACATGTTAAAACTGAAATTCGTATTACACAGAAAAATACTATAAACTAAAGCAAAATGTATAAATTTATACATATGTGTGCTTACATACTGAGTTACAAACGCTATTATTGCTCGTAACATATCAACAAATGCCAAGTAATACTTAGTTTTGTACACAATTTAAAAAATCAATTTGCAGAACATAAAAATGAAATGGTGAAGGGTGAAAAATATATGAGTGCAAGTAGAATTTATTTTGTCTTTAAAATTTTAGAGAACAAAAACCGACATAAGTTTGACATTTGCTAACGCACTAATAATCCCAAATTATTATTTTACTTATTTAGTAAAATATTTTTTTAAAAAAATACATTGAAATTTATTTATTGAAAGAAAACCCCTTCGTAACGGGAATGAAACCATTGCGTTGATAAGTGATAAGCCGCTGAAGCGTGGTTGCATCGTGGGAAGATAACAGCCTATTACCAATCTAGGGCACGGGGGCTAGCAACCCACGTCTCCCGAAACTCCAAATTTGCTAACGAATCGCTATACAAACAGCCTCTAAATGATGGTGCCCTATGCTCCAATGGGAGTTAAAGGAACTAATAAAGAAAAGGAATTCTATTAAAACTACACCCATAAAAGTAACAAGTAAGAGTGCTATATTCGAATCTTATATACCCTTCACCAACGTACATATGTATATGTAGTATACAGATACATACATAATACATACATACATACATATTTTTTTTGCGATAAAATTTATAATTGTTTGTTATAGTGCAATTTTTAGTAAGTGACCTCTCGGTTTTTTTTCGACTAAAGAATTTGCTTGAGTAAAAATTTTCCTAAAACATGAAAAATGTTTAACTGAAAAAAAAAAAATTATTTTGGTTATTTTTTAAAATTTTTTTTTTCAGTTAAACATTTTTCATGTTTTAGGAAAATTTTTACTCAAGCAAATTCTTTAGTCGAAAAAAAACCGAGAGGTCACTTACTAAAAATTGCACTATAACAAACAATTATAAATTTTATCGCAAAAAAATATGTATGTATGTATGTATTATGTATGTATCTGTATACTACATATACATATGTACGTTGGTGAAGGGTATATAAGATTCGAATATAGCACTCTTACTTGTTACTTTTATGGGTGTAGTTTTAATAGAATTCCTTTTCTTTATTAGTTCCTTTAACTCCCATTGGAGCATAGGGCACCATCATTTAGAGGCTGTTTGTATAGCGATTCGTTAGCAAATTTGGAGTTTCGGGAGACGTGGGTTGCTAGCCCCCGTGCCCTAGATTGGTAATAGGCTGTTATCTTCCCACGATGCAACCACGCTTCAGCGGCTTATCACTTATCAACGTAATGGTTTCATTCCCGTAACGAAGGGGTTTTCTTTCAGTAAATAAATTTCAATGTATTTTTTATAAAAAAATATTTTACTAAATAAGTAAAATAATAATTTGGGATTATTAGTGCGTTAGCAAATGTCAAACTTATGTCGGTTTTTGTTCTCTAAAATTTTAAAGACAAAATAAATTCTACTTGCACTCATATATTTTTCACCCTTCACCATTTCAATTTTATGTTCTGCAAATTGATTTTTTAAATTGTGTACAAAACTAAGTATTACTTGGCATTGGTTGATATGTTACGAGCAATAATAGCGTTTGTAACTCAGTATGTAAGCACACATATGTATAAATTTATACATTTTGCTTTAGTTTATAGTATTTTTCTGTGTAATACGAATTTCAATTTTAACATGTATCGTATTTGAGACATAAATTTCTATCGCGGAAAATCCAGAGAGTCACAAATGTAAAAAATATAAGTGTTCTTCACAAGAAGCACATTTTTGATTGCATGTCCTTTTTAAGGAATAAATATGCTATTTTCATATGTAAACTATGCCATTTTCACAGAAACATTTACTTAAATATATACATATACAGCAGCTACGTACAAGCCATTTGCACAATGTGAGAGCTTTTATAAAAAATGCTGCTTTCACACCGACAAGAGGGAGTACAACAGCCAATAAGATCCCGGTAAAAACAGTGCTCGCTTGCTCTTTAAACAAGAACAAAGTGCAAGAGCTTTCAAAGCTGTTCAAATCAAATAACATAGTATGAGTGGTTGGACGTAGACCATATATAGAGAACTGCTGGTGCTTTAACGCTTAGAATAGTTTTTAAAACACTTATTAGTTTCGTATTACTAGTTCAAAACTTCTACACATTAAGTAATTTTGCATTTTCCCTAAAGGGAAATGTTGCACCAATTGTTTTGAACATACCTGTTCTATTACTGTTTAAAAAGGGAATGGTACAAAAAGTTTCTGAGTCGTGACTGATGAAAGTAGGACTCGTCACTTACCGTCACACCGGAAGATTTATATATTTTTTTTCAAATTCTTGATTATTATTGATTAAAGTTAGCGGTTCCTGGCATTAAAAGTTCCGCAACTCGAACTGGTTCCTAGTACCTGGGAACCAGTCATGTCACGTGTCCTGTGACACGTTCTTTTCCCTATAGGACCATTATATACCCCTAGGACATCATAAGTACAAAAACATATTTCATATGTTTGGAATCATTTAAAAACATTCTTACGCCTTTATAAAGTTCCCTTAATAGGCAGAGAATTAAAGGCTGCCAAAATATTTTCCTCTAATGTTTGGGAATCGCTTTTTTTTACTAATTCTCATACTAGTATTCGTTTAGGATTCTATTTTACATTCTAGTCTTGAGTATTGTATTTCGAATGGTATAAGTTTCTATTTGCATGCGTTCTGTCAGTTGAATTTCTTTCCCACATATTCGTAACTAATTATAATAAAAATTTTTTATTCTGCATATTTTATTTTCATTGTATTTAATTTTTATCCACAAAGTTGAATATCAATTGTAAAAATATGTATGTTGTATCTGTTTGTTATTCGTATGCCATATGAATTATAAAAAAAATTTATCTCTTGATTTTTGTTTTTTATTTTTTATGAAGTCAAATAATATTTTGTATCTTTTTGGCTTTAAGAAAGGTTCACTGATGAAGGCACAATGTATGTAAAATATATTTGAAGCTTTTTATTTTGTATTAAGTAAAACTAAGATTTTTGCTACTAAGACTTAAGATTATTTAGCAATTCTCTGTGTGAAATAATATTTAATTATTGTGAAAAGTTTGAGCAACAATATTAGGAATTAAATTTTTTAGGGGCATTGGAGACCATCTGTTACGAATAAGATGAATAATGTTGGCCTACAAGGCGTGAAGTGTTACTAGCTTATTACCATAAGCTAGTGACTCTTTGTTTTGTACCACAGAAAATAGTCGAGAGGTGTGAAATATCAGGAAATTTTTGATTTAGATTTTTTGATTTCAATAAGTCAATGGTTGTGGTCGACCGTGAGCTGTGGGATCATTTTTGAAGGCATTAGGTCCAATGATGCCACCTGTTTGCTTTATATGTACATATGTGTTTCATGTTAATTCAACATGATTTACAGTAATTCCCACAGAACATTTTTCTTTTCGAATTATCTTCATTTCATATTGATTTAATATTCCAGTGCTGTTAAATTAAAATGAAGATTCATGTAGAATCAACGTTATTTCTTATGATGAGTGCTTTGACTCATTGCAAAAGCTATCCATACGGAACAAGGCTTCCATTTATTGGATACCTGGCCACAGGGGTCATCCAGGGAATGAGGAATCGGATGAACTGGCCAAGAGGGCCCAGAAGCGTTTTGTGGCGTAAGTCGGTTGACTGTAATATCTGTGATCACAAAAGATGACACTTCGACCGCTAAGGAAATGTGGCTGTCATCTTCCGGTTTAAGGCAGGCCAAAGCTTTGATGCAGCAATTTACATATAATGACATCCTGAGCCTCAACAGGAATAATTTATGGCTTGTTACTGGTTTTCTTTCTGGTCACTTTGGAGTGAACTATCCTCTGTGGAAAAGTAACCAAGTTCGTTCATCCTTGTGTCGTTTATGCTTGAAAGATGACGAGACGGCGGCACACATTCTTGTAAGTGTATTGCACGAGTATAATGTGACATTAGAAGGCGAGTTTTTCGTTCTGAGTTTCTGTGTTCAGATGATATTAGGCAGGCTTCTCCAATATCTGTACTGCCATACAGAGATTGATTTAATTTAATTCAAAGACCTATGGTACAAAAGATCCATCAGGTGTCGCAGTACTGGTCTTTGTACCAAATCTTCCCCCTATTCTATTCTATTTATTATGATTATTGTTATTTACGATTTAACATAAAATTTATTTGAATTTAGTAGTAGTTTTTTTTAAGGACGACAGAATAAATTTAGCTTGCAATTAATCCATAACATATTACATATCTGCTTTAGTAAAATTTCTTTCTAGTTTGAGTTTATTTATTTAAGGCAATTGCTTTTAAGAGAATTTTATATTTTCTTTTGACTCATAGAACGAAAAAATAACATAATAATAATAACCACAATATATTAAATATTATTTTTAGCTCTCCTTCTATTAGATTATGTCTTACTTTCAAAAATATATATAAATAAATAAACGGACTTTTTTGCATCAGAGCTGTTAACATTTAACCATTAAATTTTCCACATTTCATATATTTAAGCAATTCAACTACTTCCAACTCCCAACTAGATACTTCCACAACTCACTGTACAAAAAACCCGGATGCTTTACTTTTATTCATGGTTTGTACTCGTACATACATTAAAAATAACTGCCAGCCAACGAGTCATACATATTTGCACAACAAGTGAAAAAGAAAAGTTTAAATAATGCTAATTGCCATTTTTATAAAAAAAAAATTTATATGAAAATGACACATGCATGAGGTTTTAACAGCAAAAAAAGTGAATAAAAAAATAGACTTTCACACTTTTACTTTACACTAAAAGAACTTTATGTTTTTGGTTTCACTCCAAGTGTAAAATGTATTCGCTGATATGTTTGTAGTCAATTTCTTACACACAAAACTGGCATACGCAGTCATGGCCGCCGACATTAACATGCGAGTGAGTACTTGCATATCTGTAAGTACACTTGCACACTAAATAGCTACACACTAAATACATACTATGTACACCTTTTTACATACGAGTACCTACATATGGCGTTGTGACGTTAGGCTCCTTTATGATGGTCTTTTATACAATGGTGATAGACAGCCACTATAAACTCACTCACCGCACTAGGCATATGGGCAGACGACAACGAACTACTTTCGCTTAGCCTCAGACAGCTGCAAGTTTCATATGTTGCACAGTGGGGTGGCTTCATAAATTTAAAAAAAGGGGTTCATTCCATTGCCCTGTGGGCTCTGCCGAAAATCACAACTACTAACAAAACTCAAAAGCCAGAGAATAAAATATGCAATAAAGCAAATTTATATAATTGTGTTTTATAAAATAAGTTCACCGATAGCATTTAACAATGAGCAAAATTATTTTATTTTTTATTCCGTATATTATTTTATAAAAAAAAGAAAATTATATTACTTAAATGTTTTAATAACAATATACAATAATTATTTATAATCATAAATATACAATCCTTTTTATTATAGTTTGCTAAAAACTGAAAAACCGCGATATCGGTTTAAAATTTATTTAAGGGGTAGGGGCTATTGTTTAATTCAATTCGAAAACAAAGCTGTTTTAATTTGTAAATTTTTCTCTGGCTTATGAATACTATTTTCATAAACCACATCCATCACTTCAAGATTGATTTTGTGACCCAAACATAGCTGCACACGCAAAGAAAAGATATGGTTGTAAAATGGTTGAGAAAACAATATTATGTTCTCTGAAACAAATGTGTGGTCGTTGAAAACTAGTTATTTTTATTTTAAACATTAATTTCGTTACGATAAGCACAGTAATGTTTGAATTTAATAATTACATTATTATATTCATAGAAAGTGCGATATGGTTAGAGTTTAACAATATAGTTTTGTTAAAAATTTATGACTACTATATAATTTGTATTATTGTGTAAAAATAATATGATGTAAATAGCAATATAATGTTATCCAAAACCATACTATGTTAAGTTTAAAAAAAATCTTTTTCAGAAACATCTTCTGTCAGTTCAGTGTTTCGTTTGTAAGCTATCGGTAGTGCACGCGTGGTGTTAAATAAATAAAAAAAATATAAACAAAAGGGTAGATAAATAAAAATAATATGTACATACATATGTACGTATGTATGTATATCTCTTAATACAGATATGTCTGGATTTCGTGTACACATATATATGTAAGTATACATTTCTATACATACATACATAAATTTTCTTTCAACAATATTAATTTATTTTATTTACCACAGCTGTTTTAAACAAAAGATTTGCCAATAAATATATGATTAAAAAACAAAATGTTATTATTACATAAAATAATACTATGGTGATATTTAACAATATTATCATAATATTAGAACATGGTATGGTAAGTGTCAATTATATTTTAGTCACATCTAACAATAGTGTTGTCTTATTTACAATAATAAGATTAGGTATAACAAAGTTAATTGGTTTTGTAGATAATATTATTATTCACTCAGAAAATAATATTATATAAACTTTGATTATCCATTGACAACCAAGTTTAATATTTATTGCTGCTTCATTAGCATTACAAAGTCACAATATTAAAACCTAATTACCAGGCCTGTTATTTTCATGCACAATAAAAACTAAATTATGCGCATAAAAAATTCGTAATAAAATCTTAAATATGCATTAAAAATATGCACTAAAATTAAAAGTAAATCAAAACAAATCCAAACTGTTAATATTTGTTTCAAACGCATTAGATAAGTGAATTCATAACTAATGCAACTACAAGATATCGTCTTATACATAAATACGGCACAAATTTTTTTGTCGTACACTTTTAAGTATATTATAGATGGTTTAAAATATATTTTTGTGTAGATATGCACAATATAAATATTTTTTGCAAATTTCTTGGCTCAAAAGTAGTAAAAAGCGATTTAAATTTGCTTGAAAAAATACGACTTTCTTCTATGTTTTTGTTGTTTTACAAATGTGCTTATAATAAATAGGTGTCAAGTGGTCTAAATTAGGCCACAGGCCGATCCTAGTTATAATTAATCGCCAAAACGAGAAAAAGCGCAAAATTAAAAAAAAATTCCAAAACTAAGATAAATCGCCAAAAACCTGAAAAATCATCAATATGAAAAATCATCAATATGAAAAATAAATTCAGTAAAGTGTGTCTTTGACTCGCGTACATTTGGGTTTGAGCATTTTTTAATCAGGCTTTTTTGCTTTTTTCAATTTTTTTTTTCAGTTTAAAGGTTTTTTTCAGTTTTGTTGTTTTTACTAGATTTTTGTCTGTTTTTTGGTTTTTTTTTCATTTTGGCAATTATTTTCATTTTGGCGATTTTTTCTGTTTTTGGGATTTTTGTTTATTTTGGTGATTTTTTTTATTTTGGCGATTTTTTTCTGTTTTTTGGGTTTTTTTTTATTTTGGGGATTTTTTCCATAAATAAAATAATAATTTGGGATTATTAGTGCGTTTAAAAATTTTAAACTTAGATTTTTTCCATTTTGGTGATTTTTTCCTGTCTTTGGGTTTTTTTTTCATTTAGGTAATTTTTTTTTCTGTTTTTGGGGGCTTTTTTCGTTTTTGGCGATTTTTTTCATTTTAGCGTTTTTTTTCATTTTGGCGATTTTTCTGGTTTTTTGCGATTTGTTTTAGTTTTAGAATTTTTTTAATTCGGTGCTTTTTTTCGTTTTGGCGATTTTTTTTTGTTTTTGGCGTTTTTTTCGGTTTGGCGATTGTATAATTTTTTGATTTTTTAGTTTTAACGTTTTTGAAAATTTCAAGAGTTTTGCTGTTACGGTTTCCAAGATACAGCAAGTTGTCAAAATTACATAGTCAAAATTGCATTAACTGATGGAACACCCTTTAATCTAAATTTTTTTTGAATTATATTGTTAATTGCTGTAGTCTGTATAAAAATACACTAATCTTACAAATTTCAAGTGTATGTACATACAATTGTATGTATATTACATGGGGTTTTAAAAGTTTTCGTTGCTCGTTTTGGAACACCCTTTAATTTGCAACTCTCATGTATTTGTTGTTCTAGCGACCAAAGGTCTACACACTGTGTCCAAATTTCAGGTCCGTAGCTCTTACGGTTCTCGAGAAAATACCCTGTGACAGACGGACAGCGTAGCGAAAACAATAGGGTTCCTTTTCACCTTTGGTGTACGGAACCCTAAGAATCGCCAAAAATGAAAAAAATCGCCAAAAAGGAAAAAATTTCCATAATGAAAAAAAGCACCGAAAAAATTTGCCAAAACCAGAAAAAAGCTCCAAAGTTAAGAAAAAACGCTCAAAACCGAAAAAATCCCAAAAACGAAAATAATTTTTAATTTAACGTAAAGAATAGCTTGGGGCAAAGTGGGGCTACATAATATTTTTCCATTGCAAATCAAAAATATGTTACTTTTTAGATCTTTAAGGATTTGGGAATATCGAGCCATAACCGGTAAAAAAACTTAAGCGACATTATTTTTAAATTCAGTTTTTTTTTTACGAAAATCAATTACCCACGATCATGAATAATCGATTCTCGTCAAAAAATAAACTTCGAAAATTATATCGCTTAAGCTTTTTTAGTGGTTATGGCCAGTTTTTTTTAGTTTATGGAAAATGCAAAATTTTTTTTAAATATATTAAAGTTAAATGGTATTATAAAAAAGATTATATGCTATATTTATTTATTTACACGATATTAAACTTATATAAATATAAGACTAATATAATATTTAAAAAAGCACTAGCTACTTTGGCTACCAGCTAAAATATATGCTATATAAGCACCACAAAATTGAGTAAGAATATCACTAATTTCCTGCTAAGGTAAAATTTTGCAAAATAAAATATAAATGAAATTAATTCTATATATTAAAAAAAACTGCTCTATATGAGTGGTCGAAAAGTACGGGTTTTCACATAGAAATCCCACTGTGCCTTGTATAACTTCATCATGCATTTATGTGCATACATACATGTGTATGTATGTGTGAGTATAAGTAATTTCCGTTTGTTCTTTGTTATTGCTGTTGTTGGCTCCTTTTTTGTTGTTTTTTTTTTGTTTGTTATGAACTTGCTGTATGTCATGAATGCGCGTTCTCGCAATTTCGTATGCGTATCCGCTTCCGTTTCCTGTAGGATAATATATATAATTTTTTTTTTTTTGCTAAAATCATTCTTTATATATTTTATAGTAGCTGTTACTTTGTTGGTGTTGTTTTCATTGAATAAAATTGTTTCCTTTTTTGCTGCAACCTTAATGTCATCATATGATTTGTTGCTGACGTTTCCACATTAATGAGGTTGTCATTGTTGTGGTCATTCTAACACTCTAGGGCAATGTCAGTGCATGTCTATATACTCGTACTGCAAGATATCATATGGATATTGTGTGTGCATTTATACTAATGGTAAGTTTGTTATTCTAGTGTTTGTGTTGGGATTCAAGTTGCTGAGCTTATGTTTCGTTTTCCTTTTAGGATTAGGTATTCATATAATAAAGCACGATTTGCTTTTTAAGACTAGTGCTAATAATATGTATGTAGGCATAAGTTTTATGCTAGTTAATTATTGACAGCCTTATTTATAAAAAAAACTATTAAGGCTTTATAAAGGCTTAATAAGAAAAGTTTTTTATGAAAATTTGTTTTAAAAACCCTTTACAAAGCCTTAATAATTTTTATAAATAAGGCCGTTAATATTTACTGGCGTAAAACAATAACAGCCTTATGAATCACGAAAAACTGTTATGAAGTTAATACAATGGAAAAATTTAACATGGTCTGAACAAGTTTTACCATATAGTTTGGCATTACAAATTTCTCTAGCATTTAATAGGGGGTTAAAACTAAATTATGCGTCCATTTTTAATAACAAATTGTAAGGAGGAAATTTAATATAGTGCAATTTCGCCACTTATACTAACTCTATACCAGTTTTTCGTTATTCATAAGGGAGTAAGTGCTTTAATGTTTTAGTGCATCTAAATTCTTCTTTTCACACTTACTACAATTAGTAAACTGTTCAAAATATTTATGCCAGCAAACACTAAAAAAATTATTTTAATACAATAGGGGCCATTATTACAACTTAAAGTTAGTTAAAAGTAGGATTTTATCGGACGTATAAAAAGTTTTCCATCAGTACAATTTTAGCTAAACCTACAGTGAGCGCTAAGTCAAAGGCAAATGTATCCTTCCTGGTAAGTTAAATTAAATTTATAATAATGCATAGCGTTTTATACGTCCGACAAAATTCTTCTTTTAACTAACTTTAAGTTGTAATAATGGCCCTAAGTATTAAAAACCCATTTTAAAAATAGCCCACCCAATTTATTGAAAATTTGAGTGACCAAACTTGAACAAGTTTGATTTTTTTTATAAGTATTTTGTCATAAGCCACTTATCTTACGATTACAACCAACTAATGACCAACAACAAATTTTGAAAACTTGTCCCTTGTTTTTTAAATTGAGACATGTGCCGGAAGCTTTTATAAGTTTTTGCACAAAAAACAAAATCTATGCATAACATGCTGCTGCTGCCAGTTAAGCACCCACTCACAAATAACCTCATTGAACCAAATTTGTTGTGTATTTTAACAAAACATTTTGATTTATTTGAAAGAACAAAAAAAATTTTTTTAAAGCATTCGGCCATATGTTGTCTAACTATTAAAATTGTTAAAGTTTTTGAACCAAAATAAACGTTATTATGGAATGAGTTTGTAACAAAACATAAACAAATCTATTTATATTTCACTAGCTTAACCCGGTGTGCTTAGCTACCCCTCCCTACCCGCAAAAAAAAAAAAATATATATACATATATATGGCATTGGTGGTGCAATATGAAAATTGGATTTTTGTATTTAATATTTATCGGCACAAAGTTTCGAAAAATTTATTCATTGTAAAGAAAACATCACTACATGGAAATTCTTTATAAGAAGAGCAAAATACACTGACATTGTAACGAAAAACTTGGCTTTTTGAAATCAATTCATGTATTCGATATACTAGCTTAACCTGGTGTGCTTAGCTACCCCTCCCCTCCCCGCAAACAAAATAAGTATATATATATATGGCATAGGTGGTGCAATATGCAAATTGGATTTTGCCACGCCCCTCCGCCCGCAGACCGAAAATCAAAAATCAGACTTCACAGTGTCACCAGTCTGAATTTTTCAAAGATTCCCTGAAAATTTCATCAAAATCGGCCCAGCAGTTTTGGAGTCCATACGTTACATACATACATACATACATACACACATCCTGTTTTATATATATAGATTTTTAGAACTAGTGCAGCTAAATACTTGATATTTTGTATGAGTAACTCCCATGTGGTAAATGAAACTGACACAAGACTAGTCATGTGACCGGTCTCCAAGTGATAAAAAGACCAGTCCGAGTTCTAACACTTCCCATGAAGCCAGTCAGTCACTTTTACATATAGAAATTGCTTAGGATGGGTTTAATTGATATTTTCCTTTGCATGCACTTTGTGACTTGTCACTAAACTATCTTGTAAGGACATAATGGGTGTATAATAATAATATAAATTATTTATAAAACTAATTCCAATTCATTAGCTGTAATAATTGAAAATATAATATATATACCCAATAAAAAAATTGGAAGTCATTCCAAAGGAACTACATTTTCATTGCTTCCAAAAAATCGATATTTTTAAAATGCCGATAGTTAGCAGAAAACCAAGTGGAAGTTTATTTTAGTCATACAAAACCTTGTAATTCCTCTATAGTTTTACAAATTACTCACCAGAATTTAAAAAAAATCGATTTTTTTGAATAACTTTATGAATTAATTTTGATCTAAAATTTTGAAGTTATTTGCTTAAATTTACATGAAAATACTGTTTCGCGTTTAAATTTTATAAAAAGAAACTAATTGTTAAAATAGGTAACTATTAACCATTTTTCCTAGATGAAAATATTATCATAGAACACAAAAAAGGACATTTTTCTTAAAATCGCTTCCAATTCGGTGACCAGACATCGAAAAAGGGAACTTCTTGCAACGACAACCCTATGTAAAAATCATTAGATCGGATCGAAATTTGCACTACTTCCAGATCGCAAACTCTACATTTTGATGACTTTTTTAGAGTGTCTTTTTTACTGGGATATAATATAATAATTCAAATAAGATGAATCAAAACAATTCACATATTCCATTTGCAATGATGGCTGAGTGTATAAAAGCAGAAATCTACATCAACTGACACCACACACAGTGAGCCACACAAGAAAGAACGCTGATGATGAAGGTTTAGTGGCCTTCGAAAACAGCTAGTTGTTCCGTTCTACTACGTGTTTGTCAGAATATTTACAATTAACTTTGTTCATTAATAATTATCATATGTAATTTGGCTTACAAAGCAATACGAACCTTAGCCTCTTCAAATCATAAATATAGAAACAAATGAAGTTCGAACAATAATAATGAAATTAACTATAATTGAAAATTTATTTATTTTTTTGTTAGAAATGCAATTATACGGGCCTGTTCTGAAAATCAAGGTGATTTCAAATCACGTGATTTCAAAAGTAAACTCTTTATAGCTGACTTGATAGTGGGTTTTTATTGTGTTTTAAGTTTTTTTTCATTTATAATAGAACATTTTCTTCCAACTTTCAATGATTTAGCTTTCATTAATTTTTTGAAATCACCGTGATTTGGCATGTCGTGATTTGTAGAACAGGCCCGATAATTTATTTTTATGGGATTCGAACAGAAAACCTCCTGCATGACATATAAAGTACGCTACCCACTCGACAACAGGAACACTCATATTTTAAAAGTATAAATGCCAGTTAAGCTAAAGTTATTTATAGGGATAAGCATGTTCATTTAAATACATGTTTTCAGTCATTGGTCCTAGTTCAAAGTAAATAAAATATATACTTGCGAATCAACAAGTTTGCCACAAAATGGCATCCATTTGTTAATACATATTTTTTGCATATTTTGATATAAATACATATTTTGTATATTTCATTATAAATGTATATTTTTAGTACATTTTTTAGATTTTTCATGCTATTTTTGGTGTTTTTTTGTTTAATTGTAAAGTATTAAAAAGCTGCGGCAATTATTGCGATATTGTGATCAACTCATTTGAAAAATTCAATACCTACACCGTTGAAAATTAAAAAGAAAACAGTTCTTTCTGACAAACAAAAAACCGACTTCAATGCAAAGATCTGATAGAAGAAGATAAGAAGAGGTATGCGAAATATAAAATTAGATTTTAATGGGTGTGCCTCCGCCCATTTTTTAAATGCAAGATTGTGTGTGTTTCAGGGCTTAGGGTGTGTGTTAAGTTTTGTAAAAATCGATAAAGTAGAACCACGTAAAATAAAATATTAAATTTTAATGGGCGTGACTCCGCCCATTTTTTAAATAAAAGATTTTGTCTATTCGAGAGCTCAATTTGTGTGGTAAGTTTCGTAAAAATCGTTTAAGTAGAATCGCGTGAAATATTATAAGAAATTTTAAATTTTTTTTAACTCCGCTCATTTTTTTAATTTTCAAAATGTGTAATTACAAGAACCAAAGGTGTTTTATAGGTTACGCAGCAATAAAATAAGTAGAATATTATAAAATTATATAAAAAAACTATACACAATGGGACCAATGTGAAGCTATCATACCCTCTCAGACAGCAAAAAAATTTTTACAATTGGTCTAAAATGTACCGAGTTATGAAGTAGCACACTTAAAAAAAATAAAGACAAACTGTTAACCTCCTACTTTGTTTTTGAAGTCGGTTAAAATGGAAAAGTTTGGATATTTTTTTGGGCAGTATCCACTTGTTCCGTATTAATTTCATGTGGATAGACAGCGTTTTTGAAAGCTCATTTGCGTGTTACAGCCTTTAAAGAAAAATATCCCTGGTTAGGACTACCTCCACAGCCTATAAGACATTATATTTATACCATTTGATAGGTCTTAGATCCATCCACATAGAATTTGTTCAGTGCCATAGATCTACTGCAATACCAGACCATTTCCAATTAAAAACTAAATTTCTTAGACAATAAATTATTCAGGGAATAGTATGGTAGAATGGGGTGGTTTTATAACTTCACCCTTGAGATATAAATACTATTATTATTATATTTCCTAGAGAAGAGAGTTGTGGCAAATGAAACTACTTCAAAATAAAATCTATTTTTATATTAAGACTATGCAAATTACTTTTTTTTATTATTTACTTAATTTTAATGAATAAACATTTTGTTGGCATTTGGAGTAAGAAAATATCCTTAACCAATTAGCAATAATTTAGAATTACTCAACTGTGGAAAAAGTCTTTAAATTGGGTTTTCTTGAACTTTGATCTTATTTGTGGCTGCCTTTATTTTCAATATTGAAAGCTTAGAGTAGTCGTGAGGGCAGACAACATTTTAAATAACTGATAATTTTATTCCACTCAGGTGTGCCGACATGAATATCAAATATGTTTGGAAAGTTTGTAGCAGCTGTTATAATTGAAGTTTTGCATTCAAATAGCATTTGTTTGCTTACCAAACAAATCCTATATTCATTTCCCCAAGCATTTTTTTCTTACAATATTTCTTTTTAAATCAGGACATGAATTCTAAAGTCATTTGTTTAAGCAAATAAGATTTTGACTTTTCCACTTCTAGCCTAAGCCGATTAAATTAAAACCTTTTGCTCGACTGCGTGGAGTTTATAAAATGATTTGATTTGAAAAATTTGGAAAGTTTATAAAACGCAATAAAATAAAATAACTTCGAGGTAAAATGTGCTAAAAATGTTTAAGTAAGATTTCGTTGTTTGAAATAAATTAAAATAAATCCAATTACCTCTATAGAAACGTTTATGTGGAGTTATTTTGCATAATTTTTCATAAAAGTAACAAAAAATAAATCTGTTATTGATTTACTTTACTTTAAAAGTATTTTTTACCAATCCATATGGTTTTCATAAAGATTTTCCAAAATAAAAATTTAAAGGCTTTCAACAATAAATATTGCTTTACTCAGTAAATTTTTTTTAACAGAAATCTTGTTTTTTAAATTTTCATTACATATCCTTTATATTAAAGAAACTCCTAAATAACTATTTTATTTAAAATGTTTAATATCAAAACATACATTGAATTGTTTAAGGACCTTACACACAAATGATAGTAATTGAAAGCTTGCAATATGAAAATCATACTCATTAAATTCTGTTAAATATTTAATTTTAAAATTTTATTTACTCTATTTGTACGAGTATTTACTTTGTGATTGAGTTTTATTTCATATCATTTTTGTTTGTTAATTTGTCTTTATTCCTGTGAATATTAAATTTGTATAATAAATTGCTTGTAAATAAAGAATATTTAGTATTTTAAGTTAAATAACTTAAAAAATTAGAGAAATTTAGTCTATGAATGTATATTTATTTTAAACTACAAAATTAATATATTTGTTTTTAATTTGATACATTAAGTTCTTCGAAAGTATTTAGTTAAACTCAATATGAACTTAGTAATGCAGAAGTATGTGTAATAAACACTTAATACTTTTCATATTTATTTAGTACAAATTATGAATTAACTTAAAATTTCTGAGCTTAACAGTTTTCAGCAGCATAAGTTGACTTAAGACAACATCGAGTTGTACAATATAAATACAAAATCCTACAAACAGAACTTAGGCCGTTTTTACATCGGTGTGCCAAATGCCACACAAGCGTAAAAAAGCGTAACCACTAATTACTAATGAAAAACTGTTTAATTCAGACATGTATTTATTAAGTTAAATAGTTCCATACATAACTAATTGACAATTTTATAGAATTCAACATTATTGGAAACTGTTTAAATCAATAAATACATGTCTGAATCAAATAGCTTTTCATTAGTAATTAGTTGGTTACGCTTTTTTGGGCAAATGACACACCAGAAATGCCAGATGTAAACTCAGCCCTAGTATTTATGTGAAATTCTCCTGTCTATAACAAAGTTTCTTATAAAGATATAAATAAAACAGTATTGACCAAGTTAAAAAAAAAATCCAATATAATTTATTACAAATTGTATATAAATAAAAGCTAAATTTTCATAAAATCTTGGGTGCATCCGTCAATAAAGTAATTTTTGTTTTAAGACAAAATTATTTAAATTTGTCTATTTGGATTTTTTCGAAAAAAAAAAACGTTTATATGTTAAAAGTGATTTTTCACGAAACTATGTTTTTCGACTTACGCTGTTATCACTTGTGACTTAAGACAAACAATTGATATTCTTCTTTTGAAATAAACTCTTGCAGGCTAAAGAAGTAATATTGATATTATGATAAATTAATATAAAGATACCGAATAGTTATTTTGTTGCGGTTGATATTTTCTGAGAGAGATAAAACTACATAGCTACCCAAAAATATTCGAACAAACCTATTAAATGCAAATGTTTTCTTAAAAACATATATTTGGTAAACAAAAAGAATTATCCAGAATTAAATAAAACTAAAAATTATAGCAACAACAATAATGAAATAGCTTCTGCTTGTTAAGATATAAACACACACATACATGGCAGAGCATAAAAAAAGTAAACAACGAACATACATACATACATAGTTAGTAAATGAACTAATGACGCAATCGAAAGCAAGCATTGGAGATGCTGCTGAGATTGTCTAGACATTGCTAGCACATTCTGGAAGCCTTGTGTAAAGTAATATAATGGTAAATAACAATGCATCTAATTAATGGCAGTTATGCCAATCATAAAGTCACTCTGAAGCTCAGTTGCTTATTAGGAAGAGTTGCAAAAGCATGTAAAAGTCTAGTCTCTGAGTCAGGCGCTATAAAATAAGGCCCAAGGAAATAATACCTAAATAAAAAAGTTAATGAATGAATTTTTAATTGGCAGTATATAATCTAACATATGAAATTATTTTGGGCTTTATTACATCTTGAATTTGATTTCTTTGGGCTTTATTTAATTTATTTTGGGTGTTTTTTTCATAAATTTTCTATTGGGTCTTATTTAATATTTTGGGTTTTATTTTATTGGAGCTTATTTCATTCCTTATTTGGACGTTATTTCCTGAGCCTTATTTCATAGTGCCACCGAATCAGTATTGTTGTACATACAGTGAGCGTCAGCAGAGATAGTCTTATGTGATGAACAGCAGAGGGGGAGGGGGTATTGCTTCAAGATCAGCTCAGCCAGTTTTGTGAGACGTGTATATACAACAGCGGAGTAGATGTCGTTTCAACCAGTTGTGAATCATTTATTTAATTTAAGCTGTGTATTGTAGAGCTTTCCTACAATAACTGATACAAATGGACACAAATGCACATCAGAAAAATTCGGTGTTGTTATTTTTTTAAATGATTGTCAGAGACCGGGATCGAACCCAGGTCCTTCGGTTTTGTAGTCAAAGTGCTATCCACTTCAGCCAGCGTCACCCTCTTCACTCACTGCTCTATTGGCAGTACAAGCTGCCATATCAAAATAAAATGAAATTTCGAACTCACTTAATTTTTGCCAAGGTGTATCTAACTAGGTGGCAGCGTTACTTCAGCTGATAATTTTTTGCTCTATGTGCTTTGTAGCTGAAGAATGTCAAAAACTTCGATTTTGTTTTGGTTTTAGTACAATTATTTTTATGCTTTTGACATTCTTCGGTTCTTTACATAGCTATGGTTGCCGTATTTTTGTATAAAAAATCCTTACGCAGTCACCTGTATAATTACACCATGATTTTTGTGGTCCAAGTTCTTAAGTTGTTTCATTTTTTTTGGAAGTAAATGTTTTAAAAATTCTACTTAGGCCTCCTCCCAAACTATAACATTTATAATTTCGCCTACCTCTAGTACTACTCCACTAATCCATTGTTAAGCTGTATTTTTGATTACTTAACTCAAACGTGCTATAATTTGGTTATATTTCTAATTGAAAATTCGTCAACCTATTGCGAGCTTTGATACAATAATTTCTAATGTATCAGCTTTTATATATGGGAAATACCACAGAATATCACGCACGATGTCACGTACAATGACCAATCGACTAAGCTTGTATTTCAGAGAAAATTTAAAATGTCCTTTATTTCTTTATGTACTTTTGAGCAGCGTAAATAGCTCTACCTTTGTTAAAACAAAATGAAAAGTCTAAACGCATTGATCTGAAATACAAGTTTAATTGATTGGTCGTCATACGTGACATGATATGTGATATTCTGTGGAATTGCCCATATGCATGCATTATTTTTAGCCACATTTAAAAAAAAAATCGTAAATCGACGATTTTCAGTTTCAAATATTTGGCCTGTTTAGAACAGCAAATAATCCAAACGTACTCGTGCTTTGACTTGAAAAAGTAGAAAGTAGCGTCACCATACGCTACGCTAAAAGAGACATATCCTGTAAACGGTTACGGACATGTACAGTTTTTGCTATAAACAGGATATCACAGCTATTGAATGTTGCTGGGAACACTTTATCGAGCTAGAAAGATATTATATTGAGACATTTTCCCACCAAAATTAATTAGCTTTTTCTTTGCCAGCTTTAAGACATCCCTCGTACATCTTGCTTCTTACCCTGCCAAAAGTACACCTATTAATAAAGTTAAAACACAAAACACCCTGTTAAAGAAGTCATTATAAATTATTTGTATCCTGCATGCAATTACTTCGTTAATGAATTTTGCAATAAATGCCTTTCATATTGGTTTTAAAGTAATTAGAATTAAGATTCATTAGTTGCATTGTTGATTAATAAATATTTCACGGTTGCGGTTTCTCCTTCGGCTCATTATTTGATTTATAAAGAGATGTAGATGTGCAAAAGGTTAATTTATTTGTGATGTTGGTTTGTAAACGTTACATTTATAATTAAAATTTAACCAAAATGTACTTATTGTGCAATTGAAAGTTTACTTTAATTTGTGAGGCGAGCAGTTTGGAATTTACTATTGGGTATTATTGATACGTGCTATAAGTAATTTTATTTAGTTTAAGCAGATTTTTGCTGTGTTTTTATATCAATATTATCGTTACTTTAATCAATCTGTGCCAACAAGGAAAATGCTTAAGTCTAATTTAGCTTTAAGTATTTTTTTAAGACTATTTCTATTTATTAACTATTAAGTTAGGAAGGGTGGTGCTACACCGCAGCACCACTCGGAGATCCAACTGGGTCCATTGTGATGATTAACTATTAAGAATGAGTATATTTAAATGAAAGGGTCTTTTATATAGAAAATAATTTTTGGAGAAAAACTATTTTGAAAGTTAAAAAATTGATTTTGAAACGCCTGAAAGCTTTTATGGTTTAAAACTACTTAACTGAGGGTTTTCGGGTCGCTGATTGCGAATCTGTATCTGAATTCAGTAATTTTTATTACGATAATTGTATTGCTATAATATAATTATACGAAAATTTATCGACTTTGCTATTCAGTAACATATATAAACGATATTCGCTGTCGGTTGTAGGCAAATCGCAACATCAAATTCGTTGAGTTTTTCTTTATTATCCTTTGTGCTTTTCGCTTATTTTCATATTTTCTACACAAAGATACCACATAATATTCTTACTCGTGAATTAAACAAAATTATGAGTAAGATAAAGCTGTAGACTATTGAAAAAAAGAAATTACGTGGTCACTTTATCGCTACCGCTGAATTAGTTAGTACGTTGACTACAAAACCGAAGGTACTGGGTGCGAGCACGGTATCCAATAGTCGCTACTCAAAAAAAAGTTAATATTCTTAATTTTAGTAACTGCGTATAATCATAATTGTAGCGCAAGCAATTTGTACGCTGACTTATTTTCTCTGAAGCAACTATGTATGACTATAGCCGATTCCAACATACAATAGCATTTCTAACTAAGCTACAACTAAAAAGGTACATGCGTATCAAGCTCACTGATTTTCTCTCTCATACTCTCTCTCTCACTTGTAATGTGATTATTTTTATACTCAGGCTATCGGACAAAAAAATACACGCAAGATACTCGGCATATTTATTCATCATTTGCAACTGCCCAGCATACAATAAGACTTTACCATCAGAACTACTTGGCGTTGGCTGAAATAGTTAGAACGTTGACTACAAAACTGAAGGTCCTGGGTTCAATCCCTGTATCCAACAGTCATTAGATAACAGCTCCACCCATTTTTCTGATGTGTATTAGTGTCGCTTTGTATTAGATGTTGTATGAACGTTCAAGTAATGAAGGCATAGTCACTGGTTACTGAGCTTTAGCAACTTCAGTAGATATTAATCCTAACGTAAAGTCAGAGCGCCCTCCTTCGTGGCAGAATCATCGGCGAAGTAAAATAACCAATAAAATGGCTGCAGCTTCAAAAAAATTTAATACGGTTCATTTAACACCAGAGGCGCTGCAACACTGCATTATTAAAATACGTGCAAAAAGCAGAGTTGTAAAATAATGAAGTTTTCCTCTATCCCTTCCTTCACCACCTGTCATCTCTATCACTATCCCTTTCCTAAAGAAGGCAACACCTAGTAATACTCGTAGTAGTAGGAATTCCTTGCCTGAGTGTGTTACTTCTCTTAAAAAAAATCGTTACCGCAGGCGAATAAGTATATCGATAAATATTACGATTTTCGGTTCGCAAAAAGTTACAGAATCCAGGTACTGGTATTAGATTTCAAGAACTAAAAATGGCGGATCTAGTATGGCATAATATTTTGGATTGGCTAGAAATTCATCACTCAGTAGTTTTCGGGGTCACTGATTACAAATCTGGTATTAGATTTTTTGTAATATTCTAGATTTGGTTGAAACTCGTCACTAAAGGGTTTGCGGGGTCGCAATATTTATTAGGCATTGAGCGGATTTGCTTAAAGCTAATTATAAAGTGTTATAAAAGTGAAAAAAAAAAATAGTTAAAATTTTAGGAAGAAAGCACCAAACTGGAAAAAAACTCCTTCAAGGAAAAATATATTTTTTTTAAATCTGTTGGTTAAGAAAAAGTACGTGAAAAATAAAATAAAATTTGAATTGTCAATTAATAATTAGAAAATATTGTGTATTTTTTAAAGCTCAAGGTGTTTTGTGGAAATCAGTAAAGTAGAACCACTTAAAATAAAATATTAAATTGTAATGGGCGTGACTCAAAAAATTTCATAAAATCAAATAAAAAATTTTTTGGGCGTGTTTTGGGTACAGAAAACTATACCCTCTCAGACAAAGAAATAATTTTTACCATAGGTCTAAAATGTACCGAGCTATAAAGTAATTATGTAAAAAAAACAAATATACAGACGAAATGATAACCTCCTTCTTTTTCGATTAAAAATAAACAAAATAGTTAAGGTAAAAAATTTTACTTTCTTGTGGGATCATATAAGTAGAAGGGATCTAGATACAAATTTACAGCCTTATTTATAAAATCTATTTAAAGCTTTATAAAGGCTTTTTAAGAAAAATTGTGTATAACAATATGTTTAAAAAAACCTTTATAAAGCCTTAAAAAGTTTTATAAATAGGGCTGTTATTTTAAAGAATTTATAAATTTTATAAATAATTCTGTTAGACTTTATTACATTTAAAGTCAAGTTAAGTTTTTATTCTAAAGGAAATATATGATTGAAGTAAAATAAGCAAAAAGTAATTTTGCTGCAACTTTCTTAAAAATTAGATCAAATTAAGTCGAATGTAATTTTGTACACACAAAGTTATTTAATGAATTGACGATACAAAGATGCTTGAAGATTATATACTACAATAGCTCTTAATAAGATTTTGAAAGGTTTATAAAATTTTAAGGAAATATCCAGAGCTTTTTACTCTTCAGTATTACTGCTTCTCTTTTTAATTCGCTTAAATATTTGGCAAAAGGAGAAAAGAGCCTAAGGCTCAAAAAATGTTAATACAGTGTATTAAGGCTATAACGAACACCAATTATAAACAAGATCAACTTCTTCACTCCTAATAGTTTCGCATTAGTATTTTGTACAAATTGTGTTAGCTTTATAGCAAATTTCTGTTATGAAAAATGTTTGCTTATGGGAAACTTTTTCTCAAGTCGTATTATGATTTATATGATTATATCAAGCCAAAAAAAAAACAGAGTAGGTTTTTGTGTGGCAATTGTTTAAAGAAGCTTATTTAAAAGTATTTGTAATGTTTTTTTTTTTTTTTTTTTTTTTTTTTTTTTTTTTAAGAGAAGTAACACTCAGGCAATTAATGCCTACTACCATTACTAGGTGTTACCTTCTTTACGAAAGGGATAGTGAGAGAGGAGACAGGTGGTGAAGGAAGAGATAGAGGAAAGCTTCATTCTTTTACAACTCTGCTTTTTCGCACGTTTTTAATAATGCAGTGTTGCAGCGCCTCTCTGATGTTAAATGAGGCGTATTAATTTTTTGAAGCTGTGTCTTGTAGCCATTTTATTGATTATTTTACTTCGCCGATGATTTTGCTACACAACGAAGGAGGGCGCTCTGATGTTACACTAGGATTAGTATCTGCTGAAGTCGGTATAGTTCAGTGACCAGTGACTATGCCTTCATCACTTGAACTTTCCTACAACAACTGACACAAAGGGACACTAATGCACATCAGAAAAATGCGTGGTGTTGTTACTTAATGACTGTCGGATACAGGGATTGAACCCAGTACCTTCGGTTTTGTAGTCAACGTGCTAACTACTTCAGCCAACGCCACCCTCAATGTGCCATAATTTTTAAAATATATCAGCTATTTAGATAATAAACATTTCTTACTTACCTTAGCAATATTAGCTTCATTGTTTACACTCCGAAAGTGAAATAATTTATAAGTCCATTTGAACTGAAATAAAAAAAATTTTTTCTTTTGAATTTATTATTTTTTGCTGAGCTAGAGATTACCAAGTAAGCAAAATATTTATTTGCACATACATAAATGTAAAGAACATTTTATAAAAATAAATTATTTACAAAATTTAAATATACTTAAATACAGTTTGTTTAACAAGTTGCATGCCTTGAAACATTTTCCCAATACTTCTTCAAGAGTATGCATATATTTTTCTTGCAACTACTAGTGTTGTTTTAAATAACGAATATATTTTGTTTGCACTGAAGTTGTTGTTTGAAAAATTATTCAATGTTATCTACTCATTTTGCACTTTGTAGTGCATTTTCTTCCAATTACATTAATTCATAAAGATACAAAATTGCTTTATAAAATATGTATTTATTGATAGATTTGCTATCTTATAAACTTTATTTGCCTTGAGATTATATGTATAGAAGAGTGTGCCTGTGTGATTATGTGAAAGTGCTTATACGTAGTAGCTTTAGCATTTTGATGAGTCTTGAATGCATACAATTTCTAACTCAATTTAACAGATCAAGTGCCTGTGTGCATAAATTCAAGAATACAACATAACTGAATTGCTAATAGTATTGCAGCAATCATACGCATCGTGTGTACGACAACATGTTGTTATGTACTCATATGTATGGACGTTTGTATGCCAACCCAGCAGATTTGTTAGTTTTCTTTTTATTCTTTTTTGCATCGTACAAGAATTTTTTTTATATATAATTTTAACAAATTTTAATTTAATCCCGAGTCCATATGAATACGATTCCATTAAGTTAGTTTGTTGTGCATTAAGCACGTCGACATGCATTTCATTAATCCCAAGCTTACAAATCTCACAATATATATTCTGATAATTAAGAATTATTTAAAGAAATCTCCGGATCTAATTCTAGTAGTGGTAGCTTTTGTCCTAGTCGATTAATGAACATCAAAATTACAATCTGCACGTCAGCTGTCAGAAATGCAATGGTAACAATGAAAACAAGTAAAAGTGCTGTATTCGGCTGTGCCGAATCTTACATACCCTTTACCAACGTATGTATACATATGTACATCTATACATATGTACATATTTGTTTTGTGATAAAATTTATAATTTTATGTTATAGTGCAATTTTTTGTAAGTGAGCTCTTGGGGTTTTTCGACTAAAGAATGTGCGTGAGTAAAGATCTTGCTAAAACGTGAAATATGTTTAAATGAAAAAAAAAAAAATATTTCTTGTTATATTTAACCCAAAATTTTTTTTTTCAATTTCCAACCCTGAAACCCTATGTACTAATTTATTTTCTTCTAAAATATGGAATATATTTAATTACTAAAGAAATTACTGGCTTTATTTAATTTGTTTTGTATATCACAAAAAGCTTAAGTTTCCCAACCCTGGAATCACCTTTTAAATTTTTCTGGGTCTTTGTACTAATCTCGTTCTTTAAAAAATATGAACAAAGAAAGAAAGACATAATTAAAATACATACTAGTTTTATTTAGTTCCTTTAATACCAAAAAATTCTAAAATTTTCCAGCTCTGTTGTTTATATTTTTCTAATTCTCTATACCCAACTTTTCTTTCCAAAACATAATATATGTATATATATATATAAATTAATATTTAAAAAAAAATATTATTAGACCTATTTAATTTTATATATCACAAACATTTTAAGTTTCTCAACCCTGGAATCATATTTTTAAATTTGTCTGATTTCTTACACTAATATTTTTCTAAGAATGTAAGATATTTCAAATTTATAGTAAAAAAGGAAAAATTAGTTTTAGTAGTTTATATTTATATAACAAAAAATTTTTAAGTTCCCCACCCTGGAAATTTTTCATATATATTTTTTTATATTTTTAATACAAATTTTATTCGTACTGAAATATAAAATAAGTTTATTTATCAAAAAATCTAAAATTTCTGTTATCTAGTTACTTTTATATGGCATAATCTAGTTTAAGTTTTCCAACTCTGAAATCGTCTGCTAGATTTCGCTGATTTTCAATACCAATCTATTTGGGACTATTTTTAATACACCAGTCTAGAACCGAAGTCTTTAGTTTTTCTGGGAGCTTCGGAAAAACGATTTCACGTACATCAGACGGACGGACGGACAGAGGGACATCCCTTATTCGCCTTCCCTATCCATAAGGATAGAGAATATATATATTTTATGGGTCGCATATGCATATTATGGAAATTACACACGGAGTGGCAAGCCTCTATGTATAGCCTTTAACATTTTTGGTAAATTTGTAGTCTCCCATTGCTATCATACTTGATCAATAAATGTCTTGATCGTATAACAAAGCCTTATGCCCTAATTCTGTTCGACAATTGTCGTTTTGTCTATTGACGCAACAAAGCCGCAGTTGTGGTTCTTTAAGACAATTATTATTTATTTATATTTTTTCATATATTTTCCAAACTAATGTATAAAACTTTAATTTAATTTTTATATTTTAAAAACATAATATTTTTATTTTTCATTATCAAAGACAACAACCATTTTGAAAGAAAATAATTTAAAGGATTAAAAAAACCAGCGCTCAAAAATATTTTCAAACAAGAACGTCCTAAATCTTCTTACAGAAGATATCATCAAAATTTTTTTTAATGATTTGCTGCCTCGCTTTGTGCTATGTGGATTATTCGCATAGATCTGCGACTTAAGAAAAGGCCCACAAGAAACTGTCTAACGAGATTAAAGCGCATGATCTGGGTGTCCAGTTCACATCATCTGCACATTAGATAAAATAAAAATTAACTTCACAACACTCACATGGCTATTTAAAAAACTGAAGTATGTGTATTTTTTAAATGCTATTAAATCGTTTTGGGAAAAACTCAAATTCGAAAAGATTTTGTTAACAATTTTTAAATAAAACTCAGTTTAACTAATTTAACAATAAAACAACTTTAATATGACCTGCTTTCCGAGTCCAAGATTTAAATGACCATAACGACTGTGTATGAAAAACGTTTAAGTACTTGACCAAAACAAAATGAACTTAATTTCTTTGGCATCAAAACTAGTGTATGTTCTTTTTACTACTCTAAAACACATACATATGTATGTCTGTGAAATCAATGAGTGAGTATGTGTGTGCTTGTAATATCTATTGTCGCATATGAAACAGTGACCAAACCATAACTCGATGAGCAAAAAAAAAAAAGAAACTCTCAATTCCCTTAGCAAACTTTAGCAATTTCATGCATTTCTGATTAATGTCCAAAATAAGTAAACAATCGTTTCTTTCGCTTGGCTGCATATAAGTTTGTGTTTCGTTATTGTTCATTTGCAATAGTTGTTTGGTCGCTGTTCTAAAGTTGTTCTAGTTGGCATAAAAATGTATCAGAATGCAGAATGTAAACATTTGCCTAAACTTTTCCATCTGCAGGCTTTGTTATACTAAATGAAGAAAGTTTGTAATTCTTGGGAGTTCAACATTTGTGTTTTTTCCCATTTTCTGGGCTTAAGCTGCATAAAATATGTATGTATGTATGTGTGAGTGTGTATATGAGTGTGTATGTGAGTGTGTAATATGGACTGTTTTGATTTAATAGTATGAAATGTTGCCACAGATTTTGACGGGTAAATGCACTAAAATGTTTATGACAGTTTAGTTTTTTTCTTTATGAAGTGACAAGTTGCTTACAACTGCCAAAGTTGCCGAACTACTTATTTTTAGCCAAGGAGATTAACATGCATATCTGGTTACTAGCAACTGAATAATAAGAGTATGAAATAAGTTCTCTTCTTTGTGCATCTATTTCTTGGAATTAAGGGCATGATCAAAAGTTTAGTAAAGAGTGTTCTTTCAATGGTTTTTGTACAAAATGTAAATGTTTTAAAAATAACTTTTTCAAGAGAAGATTGGCCATACCCGAAATTGGTATTGCTGAGCAAACAAATTTGACATGCGATAACGGAAAATTATTGTAGAGTTTTTGTCAAATGCGCTAGAGTTAGCGAATTTTAAGAAAGATTAAATTCATATATGATAACACAGGAAATATTTAAAGCAGCTACATACGTGCAAGCACACATGCTCTGATATTTGCATTTGAGGTAAACAGCTTTGAAAGCTCTTAAATTTGTTCATGTTTCTTTGCAATCATTGTTATCACTGAGACCTGATTGGATGCTGTGCTCTCGCTGATGTGAAAGCACAAAAGCTATTTTAAAGAAGTTTGCACATTGTATTTTTTATAGCGTGCAAATATGCTCGTTTTTTTTCAAAGAAAACGAAACTTTTTTTTACTTCTTTATATATTTGTGTAGGCCGTCAGCAGCATTAGCTAAAATTTTAAGAAAAAAAAATGTGACTTGACCTTGTTCAGAAATACAAGATTAATTGCTTGCTGTCGCACGTGACAAAAAAGTGGACTTTCTCGACGAAATGCCCATATGCAGACATTAATTTACACAAAATATTTTTTTCTGTTGAGTAAATAATATTAGCGTTAAAAGTTATTTATATTTATGTGCTCGCGAACAGCTTAAAATTTTAAAATTTCAAGAACTTTGACGTTTTACTCACAAAAGTTATCTGTTACAGTAAAAAATATAGAATATAAAAATCTTTGGAATATTAATAATAAATTGCATAATGCAGGGTACTTGAAAAATGCTTTTTCATTTTAAATAGCACGTCAATTTAACAGTTGTCATGACTCAACTTGTGATTACTTGATAGATGATAACTAAAGCTTCAACAATACATTTAAATTATTAAAATTCCCCGTAAAAAAGGTGAAAATTTGGCAATCACAGTTTGCAAAACTAAAGCAATTTTTTCGTCGTAGTGAAATAAATACCTTCTGGGCCAAAAATTGCGAGACTGGTAAAAAAAATTTTAGTTGTTAGGACAAATTAGTGATGATTAATCACATCCTGCAGATCGCTCAAGAGTAGCTAAAAATACTGCTATTTCAGCCCATAGTGTTGAGAAAAATCAAGGTTTGCCCTTTATTCGTCAATCTTTCGTATTAAGCATTTCACAAACGACATTACATAGTATTTGAAATAAAAGCTTAGGCCTTTAGATGTTTAAGGTTCTGTTCACACAGCAACTCACGCTTATTGGGTGATTTAAATATATCAAACTGATTCTGAGTTTTATTGAAAAAATCATTTTGAGTGATGAAATGTCACATTGGACCTTATTTTTTGTTTCGGAAATTAGTCTTAAGCAATAGTTACAGCATTAGAAGTTATTGATGTATACCAATATGGTTTTAGAAGTGTAGCCATGTTGCCTATCAGGCTGATATTATTTCCCCTCATTAATGGCATATTTTTATCTTTATAATTAAAAAGATTTAAAAAGCATACACACAAAAAAGTAATATGAAAAATTTTCTAATATCAATTAAAATATTTGTAATATTTGCAAATCACGACAAAAAAAAAATTAATAAATGCTAAGCCATAGCTTGTGTAAATTGTATGATTTTCAGCTTTGGAAGTTGGAATAAAATATTCTATTATAAATTATAAACACTTACTGCATTTTTATAGAGGATTAGTAAAAATTTTCTTCGGTAAAACTTCACTCACAAATCATTTATTAGTAGTTTGTTTTTGAAATAATGTGATTTAAAATCACCGTGATCTTCAGAACAGGCCTGTATTTAAATTGTTTCAAAGTTGTTATTTTCTTGCGATTTGATTTTTTTTTGCAAAGAATTCTTATATTCAAGAATAGTTTGTTAATTCAATATTTTAATAACTTTATTAAAAGAATTTATTATGCAAAATTAAAAAAAAAAAATTTAAATTAAATATTTATATCGGTAATAAGTCACATAATATTCATTCATATCTCGATGGGAAATGTTATTACAATACACAAGGTAATTAGAGCAAATTTGTATATTTGATAAGGGATTGGAAAATACTGTTTTCTATAAATATAGCGATGGGTGATTTTGGGATTGAAATGGAAACGAAATAAGTTTAAAAAGTCACAAGGCCAAAACATAAATGTCGAGATTAAAAAAACAAAGCTGAGGACAAATTTATACTCAAAAGCTGGATTGGCAACGCTGGCCATCAATTTCAAATACTTTAGACAGATAAAAAAAAATATCATGACATCTAACCATGATCTTTAAATCTATTAAAATTTATTATATCACAGCTAAATGAACATTCAAAATCAAAATAATTTAAACATTTTGGGAGTTAATTCTAAAATTGCCCATTTTCTTTTCAGTCATGTGACAATGTAGCCAAATCTTTTTTAAGTTATCCAAGGAAATTAAAGCTGTTTCAGAAAAGAATTTCTCTTTATAGGCTCATGCATGCAAACATTTTATTACATGCTGAGTTATCCAAAAGGAGAAAGGAAGATAAGAAATAGCAACAACAAATGAAAGAAATAATAGCTTTATGCCATTGGCAAATTGTTCCATCATCAATGGTCGACCAGCGTAAACGATGAAATGTAAAGAAAAATACCAACATATACTTACACACACACACATACGTACATATATACATACGTACACATACATAATGCCTGCAAAAAAAAACTAAAATAAAAAACCACATACACAATGATACGGCCATATGGCCATATGTGCATTAGTTGCACTTGTTGTTAAAAGTGCTTTCCAACTTATATACCATAAAGGCTCATAAGGATATTTTAAAGTCATTGTTGTACTCGTAATAGTATTCATACACTCATTGTTTTGTATTTGCATTTGCTTGCAAGTGTGTTTGTGTGTGTGTGTGTGTTTTAGGAAAGTTTGCTCGTTTTACAATTCATGTGTAAGGGTTAAATTGCTCGGCATGTCATTAGGAGTGACATACTCTGGGTCAACATGCACAACTTTTAACCACAATTCTCTCAAGTCTCCTGATGTGTTTCTGTATTCAATTCATTTCTTTTTTTTCCGATTACTATGAATTCAAATTGGCCTTATTTTTCGTATATTTTTAGAAACTACTTGCTTGTTGTTGTTTTTCTTCCCCCAAACGTTAAGAAGTTTTTTTGTTATTGAGGCATATTTATAATGTTTGTCGTTGCACTAAAATGTTTTGCATGCAACATATGAGCCTTTCTTTAAATTTGTTTGCTACATTATGCATATGGATATTTTTTGTTAAGTTTTATTTCAGCATGGCACTGTACATATATATTTCAGGCATGTGGTATTTGCTATTTATATATTTATTCCTTTTCATTTTCATGCCAAAAATGTTTCTCTAACATTATTTATGACACAAGTTTAAAATTGTTTAGGAAGTTAAAAAAAAACTGTATGTAGCAGGTAGTTGTGGGGGTGGATGTGGATGTGTGTCACTTATAGGAGTATATTTTTGTTAGTTTTTTGTTTTTAAATTACTATAAAAGATATTTACGAATGAAAAAAAAAATTAAAAATTTTATACATATTTTTATTATACATATGTTAAGTCTTCATGATAACAAAAATTAAAAATTTTAAAAACCCCCGAATATATCTAGAAAAGATGTGATATTTTCTGAGGCTGGACCATTTTTCTTCAAACATGGTTAAGAACAATCTTGATCAAGTCACCTTTCAAACAGAGAAAACTAAATCAAAATCGGTATAGCCGTTTGGTCTGTACGTGGACTCGTACAGACACACAGACACACACTACAAACTTTTAACACCCCTTTTTTGGTCGGTGGTTAAAAATGTTTAAATACACTAATTTCGTGGTCCGGGGGCTTATGTGCTCTATACGCCATTTTTGCAAGTTTGAGTTAAGGATGCCATCTTAGGTTTTCGACCCAAAATTTTTCAAATCTGCAACCCGTCTTGGCCTATCTCGTCTCGCTGCTGAGATAAATCGTGTCCACTTTGCTCTATATCCCTTGAAAACAGAACTTTTTTGTACCATTTTGCTCTATACGCCATTCCATAGAGCAACATTTCAATACAAAATCCTGAAATTGATTACTGAATGACATTTGGTTCTACGTGCACTTAATATTGTTGGAAGCTAATATCTGTGGCAATAAAGAAAAAGTTTTTTAGCCCAATTTGGCAGTTTCTTAGGAGCGCACTTTTAAGCTTTAAGTAATTTTTTTAAACTATTACTATTTCTGTACAATGGTCCTTATCGCGAGTGTCGTATCACGACTTCGACTACGATAATTATGTATTAGATTAAAGAACATTGCAATATTTTTCCTTTTATCTAGTACAAAATCGTCATAGTCGTAGTTAAATATGACACTCGTGATAAGGCCCAATATGTTACTTTCCTGCGGGACTAAATATAAATTTAAAATCTACAAGTCAAGTTAAGTTTTTATTTCCAAACAGATCGATTATGGAGCAATAGCCCTCCAACCCCGTTTCGGGAAGATTTTATAGCAATCGGTTCAACCCCAATTTAAATTTATTCTTGAGAAAGCCTAAAAAAAGACCAATACGAACGTTGCGTACAATTTTCAATAAAAAATAATCCAACGGAGGATGAAATTGAAGAATTCGATATTCACAGAAATGAAACGAAAGTCCTTAAAGTGGAACAAGACGTAGATCGCAGGACCACACCCTTTTTTTGTGGTTGTATGTTTTGATTTGTATGTTTTGATTTTCAGCCTTGCTAAAGGACTTGCATCGTCATTTTATTATAAGCGAACAATAAATGTTTATAATACGACCGCTACAATAATTTTTTTTTCAAAAAGGAAAAATTTACTTACTGTTGCGTTTGTGACAAATTTAATAACAGTCATAGAGGTAACGAAATTAGTACACTGAAAGAATTTTCATCTAATGAAAAGTTCATTAAAACTCAACCAACGTCATGCTTCGTTAAATTAATGAAACCAGTTTCGTCAAAATTATTTTATTGAAAACTTCATCAAATTTATTTAACAGCGTAATTAATGCAGTGCTATAACTTCATCGAAACAATAAAACAATTTCATGAAAAGAATGAAATAACTTATTGCGAAACCAGAATACCAACGAAGCAATTCCAATGAAATTCTTTCACAATATTCATGAAATTTTCATTGGATTTGTGAAATTATCATTAGGTTTGTGAAAAAATTTTAATGAAATTGTTTCATTGGACTTATGAAGCAAAATTCTTTCGGTGTAGTTGTGTTTACAAAATAAAAAATACTCTAATTATGGAACATCCAAGTATTAAAAATAACTATAGTTATGTGGATTGATTTGTGCGTTGCCCAAAATAAAAATCAAATGATGTACACAGCAGTTTTAAAATTTTTTTCAGACGATTTATCGAGTAGTTTTTTAGAAAAATTTTGTTAAGCTTGAACATCAATTTACTCAAAATGCTTTTGGCATATAGAGCACTTAAGCCCCCTGACGACGATTTGCAAAAGCCATATTAGTGAATTTATTTTTTTTTTCAGAAAAAAACCAAGGAAAAATTGTGTTAGGTGGTCTCATCTCATCACATAAATAGTTTAGCCGCTTGCATTTTGAATATCTCTCAGATGTCACCACACATTTTCCAGTAAATTTTTTGTGACATCCCAAGTATTAGTATTTCTAATTATTTAACACATGAATGTAAAAACAAAATAGAAACTGTAATATTCTTTCTGTGATTATAAAAGCATTATTTTTTACACTAATGCAATAAATTTTTGTAACGAGGTGCATTTGTGTGAAATGTTTTAGACTTTTGAGTTTTCGTTTTGATTATGAATATATTCTTTCCACATTCGCTGATGAGAGTGGATTTGACAATATTCTCCTCATAACTACAGAATCATTAGATCACCCAATTAATTTTTTCAAGCTGGAAACTCGTTATTTATAGTATCATAATTTGCATTTTATGTTTGAATATTTTTTAATAAGAAAGGTATAGAGCTATTAAGCATTTCTTTTAAAATCCTTAACTATAAATTTTTCAATATTATTTCTAGATGTATAAAGTTTTTCATTTCAAAGTAAATTTTAGTTACTTTCTTTTATATATGAATGTAGTATATATAGCTTCATTTAATTCCATCACTTAAACGATTTTAATATGTTATTATTATATAGCAAATTTTTTATTTCTTATAAATTTTGAAATACAACAGATAAAATAAATTAAGTTGACGCTATCATAGTGAAACCGAAACATCGGTGAACTTATATCTAGTTCTTTATAATAAATCAAACAAGTTTAATGCATATCTAACAAGGTAGTCGCTCTCAACAACAAATCAAATTCGCCACTTTTCTGTCAAGCTGGATATACTTTTATATGCAAAATAAAACAAGAGATAGTTTTCTGAGATTATCTGTTATTTATTGCCATGTTAAATTCATTAATAAAAATAAACTGGAAATTGGCAAAGTTTTTCAAATAGTACCAAATGAGTCACTGGCGTACCAACGTACTTTTAAGATTTGAATTGTACCAAAAAAGTACAATTGTACCAACTTTATCAAGCCTGATTATCACTCAAACGAAAATATTGGTGTCTATTCTGGAATACGCGTCGAATTGGTGAAATTTAGATGTAAAACAAAAACAAAACGTCATAAATGTTAAATATTTGTTTTTGTTTAGAATTGTATGGGAAACAAAAACTAATTTTTGAAACTTTGTTTTTGCTTTAATGTAAAGTTTCACTTCTTCGATGCTTTTTTCCGAATAGCCCCCATTGTTACAAATCTCATTGCATACTTTTTGCATCAGTCAACCATAGCGTATACGTAATATTTAATACATTCATATTCTTAATCAAGTATGTTATATTTAAGTAAAAAAATCGTTGCATATTTTTCGGAGTGATACATATTTAACTCGCTTCCTGTTTCTACTTGAGTATAAAATGTATATGGAAAGCACTAATTTTTTTGAGTGGTTTTCATACAAATTTTCTGGACGAGGCGTCTGCCTGACTTGTGGAAACTTTACATTGGAACTACAAAAAAAATTAATGCTTAGAAACGTTGATTGTTTGCAATGTGAAAACTGCACATATGCATATATAGAACACTATGAGGGCAATTATGAATAAAATTTCGAAAAATTTTTCTTGGGGAACAATTTCAAACAATAGGTGAAACAAAAAATTTTAATTGGAAAATGGATAAATTTCTCGTGGAACTTTATTCGTAATTGCCCTGCATTAGATATTCCCCGTTTTATTTTTATTCCACTTATGTATATCTCTTCAATTCGGAAATTCGGAAATTCGGAAATTCAACCAGAAAACTAAAAATAAAACTAAACTATTACTAAACTTTTATTTTTTACCTTTTCCAATAAAGTCAACCTGGAATAGAGAGAAAAAACCAGTTTAATTCTTCCATAACTTCTGATTCCTTGAACACATCAAAATGTAAAAATGTTGATTTTAATATTTATTTTTAAATATCCAAGGATTATGTTCAATGTTTAAGCGCAGCGAGCTTTCTTTAGGGCATGAGCAAACAAACCATTACCATTCAATGTGTTTTTGTTGTAGTTTATATTTTTTGTTTAATTTTTTCCAAAGAAATGCAAAGAAAAACATTCTTCATACTTCGCCCTGTACTTTTGATTTTTTAGGTGAAAAGAGAAAGAAGAAAAACTATTTATAAAAAACAAAAAGTAAAAATAAAACTTTAGGTCTCTTGCTGTTATGCTTAGCTGTAGCTGTCTAAGATGTCCTTTGTGCAAGCAAGTGCAAAGTATAAGAAAAATAAAAAACAAAGCAAGAAAAAAAAGTATATTTTTTTGCATTGGGCAACGACTTGGAATTGAATGCACCACATGGGTTTTAAATTACATTCACACATACAACTGCACCAAAGCATTATATTTTATATAAATATATGTATATTAGGGTGTTCGACTACATCGTTCAAGTGAAAAAAGGGAAATATAAGAGTTTTAGTGTTTCCTTTATATACCGAAAGTGTTTGAATAACAATAAGCTAATTGGTTTTAAGAAAAGGATTCTTTTTAAAATTGTTTGCCGATGGCCTTGGCAACCAGTGCTTAATATATTAATGTTATATTTTATATAATTTTAATATCAAGTAAATAAATACAATTGTGACATGAAATAAAAATTAAATATTAAAAAAATTAAAAAATTGATATTAAGGGGTAGATTTTATAAATTCATTTCATTTATTTATTTTTATTTAATCGAGCCCAATGGGCCATATACGATTAATACATTCAAAGGATTTTTTCATTTTGAAATTTTGAATGGAAAAAATATTTCTTGAAACAAATTTTCGTTATTTTTCATACGAATTTAAAAAGTTTAGAAACGCAATTTTTTACAAAATCTTCCTATAAATATTTTTCATAAATTAAACAAAATTGATATTGAAATTGTGTTTAAAAATACTTCAGTTTACTATAAAATTTTTATTAAATCCCTGCCGGTTTGATATATGTTTTTTAAAGTTAAGGGCTTGAAATTATAAAAACAGTTTAGATTTGCTTGACCGTTAATAGAAACAAAAAAGTATGGAACCACAAATATTAAAATTTTAAGCTCTAACTGATCCCTAGGAAATTTTCCACACACACAGTGAGACCTTGCATTGAAAAATTTTTTTGGCCAAAAAAGGAAAATTTATTTCTATATTTATGATTTTATTAGGCTAAAGTTCATATCTCTTTGTAAGCCAAATTACATGTGATAATTATTAATGAAAAAATAACACCAAAGTTAATTGTAAATATTCTAACAAACACGTAGTAGAACGGAACAATTAGCTGTTTTCGAAGGCGACTACACCACCATCAGCGTTCTTTGTATTTGGTCCACTGTGTGTGGTGTCAGTTGATGCAGATTTCTGTTTTATATACTCAGCCGTTATTGCAATTAATTAATTCCAATATCCTTAAACTGCGGATTAAAAATTCGCAATGATTACCCTAATACAAAGACATACATGTTAGCAAGGCTAGTGTTGGTGTTGATAGAACAAACTATGCAATTTATTTTCTTCATTTTGCTGTCAATGCATTTGGGAAAAGTGTAAAGTTAAGGTTTTCATTATGCTCGTGTATAGATGTATGTATGCGTGAATAAGTAAACCTTATATATGTTTACATGTATGAGTAAGCCTTCTACAAATCTATATACGGGTATATTCGCATAAATAGTTTTTCTTTAATATATACATAAGTTATAAAATTTATGACGGGAAAATAAGCTTCATTGGAAAATTAAAATTTCTTAAAGTTATATGCATAGTTATACATATAAACATATATTTATTTTGCAAAAATGCTTGCGAATCTTTTTGAAACTCAGTTGCAATAACGTGGTATTTAAGAATATAACACGTACATATTGCTACGTTTTTACCTTTTGAAAACTTAATTTTTTTTGGTGCGAATTTTTAAAATTAAATAAGATGTCAGCTGTTTACAATTATTATCAAATCAGAACACTTTTTTTTACTCAACATTGATAATGAGAGCCCTTAAAAACACAATGTTAAATTATTCACTGTTAGCATACTGCACTCTTTCTATGCTTAACATAAAGCTTGCAGAAGAATGTTGTTAACATCCGTCGCTAGTGCATGTCCATTCTGTTGGTTTGTGTGTAATTTACATTGATAATGGAGCATTTGTGTTATTTCTAGCGTTTGGCATGTGCATTGGCTTATGTTTTTGTGTGGTTGTATATTTTTTTAATAAGCAGCTGATATAACATTAAAATTGTTGTTTTGCTTCATACGAGTATGTTTGCTTGTGTATTATGTCCTTGGCTAAAAATATCTGAATCATACTTATTGTTGACAAATGTTTCTAGAGAAAATATTTATAATAAGACAGTTCAGGGATTATTTGCATAATATTACAATTAGCATATATTTCAAAGAGGCAGTAATGGATGGTCTAACATGAATATTTTAGACATGAAATCAAGTGTCTTCCAAATTATCACATGACTTAACTGTAAAGCGGTGGCTTCAAATAAATTTTATTAATAAATAATTTAACATAAAGCTTCCAGAAGAGTGTTAGTAACATTAGTCTCTAGGGCGTGTTACCATTCGTTCTGTTGGTTTGTGTGTATTTGCATTGACAATGGATGGACAATTGTGTTATTGTTAGCGTCTATCGTCTGGGGTCTGCACTGGCTTATGTGTTTGTATGGTTGTATATATTTTAATAAGCAGCTGGTATAACATTAAAATTGTTGTTATGATTTATATGCATGCTTTAACATCGTCTTCATCGTCATCGTGTTCGTGTGCTTGTGTATTATGTTTTTTTGGCTAAAAATATCTGAATCATACTTATTGTTGACAAATGTTTCTAGAGGAAATATTTATATTTGGACAATTCAGGGATTATTTGCATAATATTACAATAAGCATATATTCCAAAGAAGCGGTAATGGATGGTCTAACATGAATATCTTAAACATGAAATCAAATGTCTTCCAAAATTACCACATGATTTAACTGTAAAGCGTTTGCTTCAAATAAATTTTATTTATAAATAATTTATTATTTGAGTCAATATATCTGGAATAACACTAAATGATCTCAATTGAGTGAATAATAAGAAACCATGGCTAATGAATCTTGTACTTTGCAAATACAAAGAGTCATCCAATAGTTACTGCCAGACTTTAATAGGTGACAGCGGCCATATATTTTTGAAGCACCATCTAAAAACGAAATGGCCATGGATTGATATTTAATTAAAAAAAAAGTGCAACTGCTAAAATTATCTTATTAAAATGGAGCTTCTATTCAAGCAACAATCCGAGTGCTTCCGGTGTGCAGAACAATGCTGGGACAGTCGATTGTATGCCATTCGTTCAAAAGAACTCTGCCTTTCTATCAATTTGGTGATTTTTGCATTGTGCACAGAGAAAACAGTGCCTACTAAATACCTCATAAAATAGAACAAAACTAATAAGAAATCTCTATGGGTTTTTCAATAAGGAAATCTTATTAATTTCATAGGGAAACCTTTTTGAAAAAATCAAGAAGAAATCTTCTAGTTTTTATTAAGTTATCTTATTGATTTTTTCAATAAGGTTTTCTTCTTTTTTATTAGGCGACCTCATAAAAAATAAAAAAAATTTGCGTCTTTATTCTCTGTACTTATGTATTTTCATTTAAATTCTATACCATATACATATGTATGTATGTATGTATGTAGTATCCCTGCAGGAGATCGAACTAGTGTCCAACTGGTATTTTACTAGTACAGAAGCCACCACCACTAGTTCCCAACTGTAAGCTTTCCTATAAAATGTTAATGCTCAAATTAGCATTGAGTGTGTTTAGAAAATTACTAGTGCCATTGGTACTAGTTTAGGACTAGTTAATTACCAGTTCTTTTGCAAAGAAAAATTCTATAAAATAGGTGGTTTTATTCCTTTGTTACCCAGTGACAACTGCTAGTTAAATTTCGCAATTATTTATCAAAATTCAAAAATACAAAAGGTTAGTTGTAATTATTTGATTATAATTATTTATAGGTGAACCTAAAACTTTAATAATTAATAATTATTGTATAATACCAATTTTCGTACATTGCAAGTGCTGTGTTAGACAGTCAAAATTTATTTTGCAATGTGGTGCCTTGGAACTACTTCATATACTAGTACTCATCAGAACTAGTAATTTTATACAACAACTTTAACCCTTTTCGCACTAGTTCTTGCTGTTCTAGTAATTATACTAGTAGCTTTTAGACAATTGACACCTATTCTCCTGCAGGGATATAATGGACGTTATTTATTTATACATACATACATACATACACATTATGTTATATTCTTAAATAACTTACTCACCAAGTATTGAACCAGCAAACTTCTGACTGATAGACAAGCACTCTAACCAAAATGCTAACAAGCAGCCTGAATAACCATTGAAATTATTGTGCAAACATTCTTATCCAAAAATGAAAAAAATTGTCTCTATGTCTACTTATAGAAATGAAATAACAAGACTCCTCATAAAATCAAGAAGATTTCCTTATTAAAAAAATCAATTAGATGCCTTACACATAATCACATAGGAACCTACTAAAATCAAAAAGAAAACCTTATTGAAAAAATCAAGAGGTCAACCTAATAAAATCAATAAGAAATCCCTATAGTTTACAATTTCTAAGAAAACCTAATAGAATCAAGAAGTTTTTCTCTATGGATTGTTTTTTTGGTGCGAAAAATAACGGAAATTGAGTAAAAAAAGTTGTGAATAATAAGATTTCTTCTTAATTTTATGTGGGGTTTTCTTCTTAATAAAATTAATAAGATTTACCACATAAAAACAATAAGGAATCTCTATGAAAAAATCTTCGCTTCTTTCTGCTGGGATACCCCTTAGCCTAAAAACGTTTCATAGAGAAAATCTTCTTGATTCTATGAGCAGTTTTTTCTCTGTGTGACTTGGTCCTTACAAAACTCAACTTACCCAGGAAATGCAGGTAAATAGCCGTAGACAAGGACACGTGTTCACTGACTGAGCCCTATGATATAGTTGCAAAGTTACCCAAATTCTCTTTGAGGAGCCATCTTCCGCCACAAATAAAATTCAGCTATAAATAAAATTGTCGAATTTGGCATGATACCAGTTAAGATAAGATCCAAGAGAAAAGTCATATTTTAATGTAAATTTTTGGCTGATGATATCATTGGTCCATATTTTGGAGCTCGAGTGTCTGTCAGTCAGATTTGTATGATACTGACACCAACAACATAAGGCTTCAGTACGATGACGCTATGTGCCATACAGCTCGTGCAACATTGCACATTAACCACAAACGATTCAAGGTCCTGGTCGTCTCACATAGAGGTGAGGTAAACTATCCACAGAGCCTTTGCAATTTGATCCCTTTAGAATTTTTGTTGTAGAATTCGCTTAAGTCGCATGACTATGCAAATAAGCCACACACACAAAAATAATATGAATATTATTATTACAATATTTGTAATATTAATTAAAAAATTAATTAAATTTGCACAACTTGATAATATCAATTAAGTTTTTCCACTCAAATTAATTAATACAATTCAATATTTAATATAACTAATGTCATCGGTTAAATTTAGCATAATTTTTAGCGTGTAATGACAAATTGGACATTTCAGATGAGAGCCATTAAGGCAAGCTACGGTAAGTAATTGTATGGTGTTATATAAGATATGTAGCAGAGAATGATAAAAATATTGGCTTTCAAACAATTACGTGCAACTGCGTACAGATAAAATTAAGAAATACGCCCATATGAAAGCACACGCATTAATTTAAACCGAATACGTATAACTATAAACATTCAACAACTATGTTTATATACATACTTTAAATTACGCAGCACAAATAACTATAACTAAAGCTTATAGACTGTGTAAGCTAAAATCACACAAAATACTCTGACTATTAATCGTCTATACATGCGTATATACAGGGCTGTTTTATTTACACACACTCACATAAAGCATATTTTTAAACAGCCATACACACCACACACACACCACACACACCATTACATTTTATACACATAAATGTACGAGTATGTATACGAAGACGAATAATGTATGGATATCCCAGGTGTCATGTGTATTTTTGGTCCGATTAAATATTCATAGCCTGAGTATAAACATACTCATGCTGTGGGTATGAGATAGAATCCAGGCGTTTGATACGCAAATGCCTTTTTATTTGTAGTTTTAGCGCATTGTAGTTTTCTGGCATAAACAAAGTATCTTGGAATCAGCTATAGTCATAGTAGCTTGAGAGAAAATATGTGAGAGTGCAATGAAATTACTAAAATTAATACTATGTACTTATGTATATTTTTTTTGAGTAATCATTGTCATTCTCTGGTATGTACATAGATAGTGGCATCGATGGGCCTTTCAAATGTATAGAAAATGTCTATGATATTTTACACACACTTTATTAATAGTAAAAATAGTATTTATAATAGTCGTTAGAATTAAAGTTTTGAATTTATTAAAACAGGCTGATAATTAAAATGCCTTTAAATAAAAACAGTCCCAAACAAATTAACATATAACCATATCAATTTTTGAAATTTAAATGACTTTTGTATAAAATAAACTTTCTGACATAATTAATATGGCTTAAGAAAAAGTATGCCTCATTAACATATTCAATATTAAGGCTTTAATATGAAGAACACAAAAAAAAAGGAAATAAAATTAAACAAATATGCATATAAAGTAATTAAATGCTGTACAGCTTCCTTTTATGGCAGTATAGTTTTAACAACTATATTCATTATTTTAGCATTTCAAACACTTACACTTGTGAGTGTGTATGTGTGTGTGTGTATATGCATACATATGGGTATAAATGTATGTACATTAACCAATAGGAGCCACAGAGAGAATATATACAAAAATGATGTTATAGTTTAAATTTGTTGTAGTTTTCATTTTATTTCGTTGTATTAACCACAACAATGCAAAAGCCTTTTGGCTTTTTAAAGCGTCAAATATGTAAAACTTTATCCTTGCATCAATGTTAAAACTACAGACTCACAAAGCCATAGCAACACACACACACACACACACACACTCATACATAGAGCAATTTTATTTTTCATATTTTTCAACTTACATACCCATATACAACATATCCATGTATGTGTGAGCTAGTAGAGTGTGGGTGCAAGTGAGAGACACAAAGAGCTCATTAATGTTTTAAATGTTTTACCAAAGTGTCTGTATATATGTATGTATGTATGCATGTATTCGAATATTTACATTAATATGAACATGTGCTTAACCGCACAGCTCTGTTGAAAGATGTAGTATAATTAAAAAAACAGCACAATGTGCAAGAAAAGTTATCTTATATTGAAATGAAAGAAGCCTTGAAAGTTACGAGTGAGGCAGGCTTTCAATTAAAATTACAAAAAAAATACACACTTGCTGATTTTAGTGTGCCAATAGCTTTAAAGCAAATTGCATAGATATCTCACTCATTTATTTAAAAATGTTTTTTTTTATTTTTTTTCAAGTTTTAGCCCCTTTTAAGGCGTATTTTGTAATAGTTAATTGCAAGAAATAAGAACATTTGCCATACAAAGACTAATGAATGTTTATAATGGCTATGAAAATTTTTGTGTGGATTATGCGTTAGAGTTATTATAAATAAAACTCACATGGAAAAAAAAGGAAAACAAAAACTACTCGTACAACAAGTGTAAGCAAAGACTATAAGTGGCATTCAATTTGTGTGGGCTAGAGTTCTTAAGTTGGAAAGCTATTGTCAAGGAGCAGTTTCTGAAAAAGATGATGCAAAATTAATCCCCACATCGTTGTTTACATTGCCATAAAATTCCATACTAATACAATACAACTCTTGAGAACAAAAATTTTTTTTTCATTAAATTGTACGCAAATGAAAAATTTTAAATTCAATTTCTGTAAAACTAACACTTTTTTTGGGTTGTGATGTTTTTGAAGTAAATAAGTGATATGTATATATAGCAAAACTTTGGCTTACATGCCAGCTGGCCAAAGATATTGAAAATTCTTTGCAGGCAAAGCCTATAAGCAAAAGGCGAGAGAGGTGTCCGGTTAGAGCTATGCTGCTTAGCTACATCAAACAGATTTCATGTGTTAAATAACAATGCACTAAAATTATATTATATCTGTGGCAAAAAGCAGAAAGTGCTCCAGTCGAGATAAGCTCATTTTTGGGTTAATGGTACCTCCCTAATCTGCATATTTGAAAGTATCCTTGACCAAGACTTCAATAATTTGTTTGATTTTTCAGGAAGTTGTTGCACTATGACTTGCGAATTACCTTTTTTACACTTCTAATCTCATTTGGAATATACGAGTACTTTGGTATATTTGAACTTAAATGTATTACTTATAGTGTGTAGAAACATTAAAATATGACTTAAGCACTTTTCCCTTATTGTCACAGATATGATGATGTCATAGGTTATGTTAGGTTAGCAGGCTGCTGGTAAGGAAGGGTGTAATCTAGAGTCCAGCTCACTTGGGTCCAATACAATGATCCCTTTGTGCTACCTGTTAATTGAAGAGAAGATAGTGAGAGAGGGTGATAGGGAAATGATAGTGATCGAGAAGACAGGTGGTGAAGGAAGAGATAGAGGAAAGCTTCATTCTTTTTTTACAACTCTGCTCTTTGCACATTTTTTGATAATGCAGTATTGCATCGTCATCAAGTGTCAAATGAGGCGTATTAAATTTTGAAGCTGTGTTTAGTAGCCATTTTATTGGTTATTTTACTTCGCCGATGATTCTGCTACACAACGAAGGAGGGTGTTCTGATGTTACATAAAGATTAGTATCTGATAGTGCTGGGATACTATATATATTTTCTACTATCGATATCTTTCGATATATCAGATTTCACTATCGATACTATCGATATTACTATCGACTGAATGTTTGTAGTTGAGAGAGAAAAATACAACTAATTTTTCATTAGGTCACAGTTAGTTTTTTTATCACTTTGTTGAAAGTTTATGGTCTTATGTTTATTTTAATATGTATGATGAATATGTATCTACGACCATTATTTTAGGTGACAGATTTTGAAATATTGTGCTGATGTCAGTTAAAAAAAATTTTATAACACCTCACGTTTTCAAAACTGCATTTTCAATAATATCGATATCGATATTTTTTCCTATCGATATTTTGGATGTTTTACAACTATCGATATTATCGATAGTACTATCGATAGTATACCAGCACTAGTATCTGATGAAGTCGGTATAGTTTTTTTTTTAGTGACCAGCGCCTTATGCCTGCATCACTAGAACTTTTCCCACAACAACTGATACAAAGGACACTAATGCACATAAGAAAAATGCGTGGTGTTGTTATTTTTAATGACTGTCGGAGACCGGGCTCGAACCCAGGACCTTCGGTTTTTTTAGTCAACGTGCTAACTACTTCAGCCAACGCCACCCTCTCTATGATGATGTCATACTCGCCGCAAATATTTCAAAACGTTTCTATCTATTTTCTTTTATAACTGTGTACGATTAATGTTGGTGATCGGAGCCGGCTGTTACTCGCCTTGCAGCCAATCGGCTTCGTTCTCTGGGTTGTGCTTATATGCAAAAACAATACAAAAACAAATTGAGCCATCGTTACCCTGTCGGAGAATGTGTGGTTAACTACAAAAATAATTAACTTATAGCTCACTTTTCTTAGACTAACAAAAAGCTAACTCCAATGTCATCCAGAACAAATCCAATGTCATCAAGAGCGTTGAGAAAATTGTTTTAAATTTACTGACTACCAGGTGATTGAAAAAAAAATCAACTTTAAGTTAGTTGATTAGTAATGCAGAGTAAGACAATCGACTACCGAATAGAAGATCGCAATCGTAAAATAGTCAGTTGATTACATTGGCGGTATTCGATGTTTGATGCAAATTTTCGTGCGTTAGTGCAAATGCAAAATATCGTACCCTTCTTTAAAATCCAACAACAAAATGCACACATAATCCAAAGAACCGCTACAATATTTTGCATTTGCACTAACGCACAAAAATGTGCATCAAACATCGAATACCGCCAATGAAAAGTAATCCAAGTGTCAGTCAGTAGTAGTTGCGAAATAGTTAGCTTAAAGTGAAGGGAATTTCCGACAGTGTATCATTTTTTTCGTTTTGTTATTATTTCCCTCACTTCAGAGAACGAAACAAAACAAAAGCAAACATTTTGTTTCGTTTATTTTCGTATTATGCTTTTAAGAACAATGAAATCAAAACAAAAATATAACTATAATAGTGTCGATTATTTTTGTTAAAAAAATCATGCCCTAACTCCTGTATCGCGCCATAAAGAGCATAGCTTCAGGAATCATAAAAGTATTACGAGGCATAAGCAAATCTAATACAAAGAGCTTACGTTGACAGCCAAGTTTTGATAAACCTTAACATTTTTAATTGCTAATACACAATGTTTAAAATACATATTTGTAAATGTTAATATTGTGATATAAATATTTTTTTTATTACTGCAACGTCTTACAACTTAAACACGTGTAGACGTTATCAAATGGTGCTTTCAACAAAATAATTAAAATTTTTATATGATTTTATTGCCACAATAAATTTACACTGTTGCAGGGTTCTAAAATTCATCTAAAAGGCGAATGTGAGTCGTTTTAAAATTTATAAGCATAAATAAATTTAAAACTAAGTGTCGTCATGAGAGCATAAAAGTAGAAATTCTATGTATACATTAATTAAAAAGACATGTATGGCACTTTATGAGCCACAAGTATGCTTAAGCTTTGACAATTTGAAAAAGAAGCAAAAAATAAATATATATAAAAAAGATAAGCGGATTGAAAGTTTTGACATTAATATAAAAGTGAAAATGGCAATGAAGTTTTAAACAGCCATGTCAGCTGTAAAAAGTTTCCTTTTTGTGCTTAGAAAAAAGCAACATTTGCGTAATTATTTAATTAAAATTAGACAAATTAGAATTTGAAAATACTCATTAAATATAATTTTTCTATAAAGAGCTTTTCGTTTTGCTTAAATGATTTATATGTATGTACATTAGGATGGCCTCAAAATTTTTATCTTTAATTGATATATTTGCACCATCTAAAATATAAGGCTGGCTGTCATAAATGCGGGCTTTTAATTGTTGGCTTGATCCGAGTGTGCTTTCTGATACTTAATGGGCCCTAAAATACCCGATACACAGTGAAGGATTTAATTCTGCAGTTCCTAAATGGGTCATCTGATTGTTATACAATTTTACACAGCATCTAAAAAGGTGTCACAAAGCTTAAGTTTGGAATTTGAATTTTATATCTGTAAACGGGGAGGAGCCCCAAAGCGGGCAATCTTCAGTTTTTAAAGCTTTTGATCTGAAAAAAAAAAGATTTTTTGCAAGTATATTTTTTGCATCCAAGAGCTAAAAAATTCTGGGGTTTCCCATACTGTTAAAGAAATATTATAGAAAAAAATTACGTCTTTTTTTTACCAACCTTGGACCACTGTTCTGCTAATGAAGAAGTAAAATCTTGTTTTATTTAGATAAGAAAACTCATTATGAATTAAGAAAAAAAATTTGTAACAATAAAAAGAAATGACATCAAAAGCACAATTAAGTCAAAAGTTATACGGAATTTATATAAAATTTTTAATTTTATTTACCTAAATTCCAAAATTCTAAATTTTGAAAAAAGTCGATGTTTCGCCTTTTTTTTTTGCGGAAAAAGTATGTTAAATATTTCGCTATTAAAAAAAATTTTTGCAAAGTTTCGAACCACATATTCTTATTTATCCAAAAGGTATTACTATAGGAAATAGTATAACCATATCGTTTTCAAATATACCTATTTTTGTTATAAATATCAAATTTAAGGCCTTTTTTCCCCAAATTCCAAAGCTGAAACAAAAAAGTTCGTCATAGCACTTTAAGACATGACATTTAAATACTAGTAATTGCAAATATATTATCTGCGCCCGGCGAACGTTAAGATAAATACAGCAAAAATACTGAAAAAATCCCATTTTGGGGATTTCGAAACTTTTTTGGGAATTGCCGGGAACTCAAAAGCAAATTCTATTTGCTCTTACTTCATTGTTTTCCACCTAAACGAGTGTTTTCAGCCGTAAATATTGGATAAATACAAATAAAAGGATCAAAACATCACTTACTAGCTTTAAGCTTTATTATGTATTTTAAAAATATCCTACAGCTCGTAATCCAGCCTGACCAGTCTAATGTACATACATACATACTTCGAATAGTTACTTTGCTTAACAATTATTTATGAGAGCCGTTCATGATGTTGTATGTATGTATTTCGTACATTGATATATTGATCTAATAGGTATTTTTCTCCCATGGGAAGTATGCCCAAAAAGCGATGAAGGTTACCGAACTACTTTAATCCTACACCAAAAAAAAAATAATAAAAATGTTTTAAAATCAAGAAGAACAAATTTCATTCTAAATGAACTTAGTCAATTTTGCGTTATTTTAAAAATAATAATTGATTTTTTTGAAATTAAAACTGTTTTGAAATAAAAAAAATATTTTGCTTTAAAGAGACAAACAATAATAAACTTGAAATAAAATTGAACATACTCAAATTAAAAACTTATATTTTCGAGATTAACACGAGTTGTTTTCAAAATAAAAATTAAACTTTTTTAATTAATAATGGAGTGTTCTTAAACTAGAAATGAAATATTCCAAATAGGTGATAGAGAATTTTCAAATGACCGATAATGCAGAGATCTTGCTTTAAGAATACTTTTTTGGTTAATTGTTTATGTTCTTTCAACTTGAATGAACTTTGATTCAATTCAATTCTTCATGTTATTTCAGTATCAAATTGTTGTTGTTTTAACACGAAATGACTTTGATGCAATATGGTTCTTAATATTGCTTCTGTATCAATCCAATTTTAATTTAACTGTACTGGAATAATAAAGAAACATAACACGTTGATTTTATTGTAAAACCATGTTTTGTTAATATGAAACTCATGTAAAGCAAAATCATTACGGAAAAAAGTTAAACGAACATTACTTTCGACGTATTAAAATCGTCAAAAATTTTTTTTTGTGTCAAAGTAATAATTTTGTACCAACTGAATGAAAGCTTTTTCAAACATTATTTTTACTTTAATAAAAAAACTTATAGTATATAATGCAGGGCTTTCTGTTATAAATTAATCAAATATTGTATTAGCCAGCATGTGCTCATAATCTGGACTTTCGAATCATCAGGGGGCAGATCAAATAAGTTTCCAAAAAAATTCATCAGAGATTCATAGAACGCCCTTTTTTTATAAATAACCCTCTTCTATAGCGCTGTTTGGTGCTGCTATTAGCAAATAGAAAAGGTTTCATGTAATAAATTTCATGAATCATCATAAAAAAAAATTGCAAAAAATGCTTCCGAGATTTTTTTGCTACACCCTTTCTTCTACGCAGCTTTTTTTTATCCTGTGCTGCTTTAAGAAAACATAAAAAGCTTCGTGAGACAAATTTTATTCATTATAGATTTATTGCATTTAAACTACTTGTGAGTCATTTTGCATAAAAATTTTAAATTTAATGAATTTTTGGCACTCACGGGCTTACAAAAGAGCTGGAAAAGTTTTGATGAACAAATATTATTAACGAACTCTTTTCCACATGTAATGTAAGAAAATTACATAGAAAATTATATAGAAAAGTAGACAAAAAAATTTGTAATTTTTTCGTAAACACAATTGTATTGAAAAACTACTCGTTGCATTAATTATTTAAGATATCTGCTAAGCTTATTAAATTTGCAAAAAAAATTTTTTAAATAAAACTATGTACTACATACGTTTTAATTTGAAAATACTCAGCATAATTGCTGTCATAATAATAAAAAAACTAAAGCAAAAAATAGAAAAAAACTGACCACAGCACTTGCCACTACTAAAAGGGAATGATAAAAAACTTCGTATTTAGCTTTTAAAACTTTAATACTTAAATAAGTACAGTTTTTACAAATTCAAAAGCTAAAACAACATAACCACAATTTTATTAAAAACAAAACAAAAAAAAAAAAAAAAGAACAAAATACAAATAAAAAAACTAAAACTAAAACAGCTTAAAAACTTGTTAAAGTTTAAATTGGACATAAACAGACACATACACATACACATACAGACACAAATACTCAATCATGCAGTCCTTTACCCCTACAGCTAAAAATGTAATAATAAACATGATTTTGACATTTTGAAGCAGGGATGGCAGACGATGCTTTAGAATTATGCCAAACGGCTTGCAAAAAATAGTGCAACTAAGGAAATTTGATAGGAGATTATAAAGCAGAGGGGAGCAAAGTTATAATGTTCTAGTCCAGTTTCTTTTAGTAGTGATATTTTTTTTTGGTAATCAGAGGGCAGTTTGAAATCAGGTCTAGAGATGGTCGCGTGTCGAAATTTTCCAGCACGATGCGACACGACACGAACACGAATACCAAGACGCTCAACACGTACGAAACACGCACGCGATACTGCACAGCAAGCACGAAATATTATTGGTGTGGTATTGAAGATCAGAAAATTTAATTGATTTTATTTAAAGAGTCGATTTTCAAAATATTTCACCGAGTTGGCACTTCCAGCTGATACTATCTGCCGGCACCACTGATACCATCGGTTTACGTACAAAGCTTTAAGCTCCAGAGGCCCATACAATACCAACAAATATGCTGCTATTGTGTGTTTGACGTTACAAAATATAAAATTTTGCTCAACACGAAACGACCCGATCATGAAAAAAAACACGACACGCTTCCATCTCTAGGCAGGTCTGCTTTTTTTGTGCATTTAATATAATTTTTTATTTGCAGCCTTTTCTATCAAACGTGACCACACATGTGGAGAGCCTGTACAATTTTTCTGTTCTCCTTTCCAATGTGCAGGAACAAATCTTCCCAATAGTATAGTGTTGCTATTAAAAAAATTACACTTTGAAAAAAAAAACAAATAATACCGCCCATGCACTTTCAGATGCACTGTAGACAATATTAATATCAGTTATCCCTCAATTAGGATACAATTGTTACTGCAACAGTTGCCATACTGGCCACTCAAAGAGCTTTAACAAGAAATCTATCTGCTCAGCTGCTATCTGCTCTGTTTGTAGTCGATAGTTGCTATAAGGTTCAAACAATAAACAAATTACACCTCAAAGACTTGCCTATCAGCTAGGAATTTTTTCAGAGGATTCTACAAATGGTGAAAGAGGACGAAACCATATTTAACCATATCTTTATGTTAGACAAGACCCATTTTGATATAAACGGCATTATAAATAAAGAAAATTTGTCGAATGCATAGTGGAATCTTCTTCACAAATATTCCAATAGAGAGAGTGAAAGATTGAGAGAGCGAAAGATAATTGTAATCAGATCGAGTCACAGTATGGTGCAGCGCTGCCATAACCAAACCAAAATTCAATTGATTTCAATGGTAATGGCCAGGAAAACCGCAAAATATGAAATTGCATGTTTTTTCTTGTGTGATGTATTAATGCGGGGCTAAAATATTTATCCGTTTCAGAACTTTTTATAAACTTTGTCATCGATTTGTTAGTGCATATTTTACTCTTTAAGGCATATTTTTGCATATTTCACAATTTAAAGCATGTTTTTGCATAAATCAGTCTTACACGCATATTTTTAGCATAATTTTTAGTGCATAATTTACGCTTTTGGGACATATTTTGAAACTTTATAGAATTTTTTTTTTATTTTACGTGCTTTAAAATTTTAATTTTTATTTTTCGCCATCTATATCTCATTTCCAATGTTCCATATAGTGTATAAATTTTTTCTTATATATTAGATACGCAGTTATTGCGGACATTAGTTTCAATAAAAATCGGTTTTGCTATTTGTGACGGACTCTGCCCCGAGTAGACATTGAAGGAACATTGCCAATGTACATTGCAATGTATTTAGATGTGACAGGCATCGATTTTTATTTCAAAATCTAAATTATAAATAAAAATATTGTCTTATTTATCCAAAATACTGTTCCAAGGGGTTAATTCTGATATCGTGATCTCTTTTGAAATTGAAGCTAAGTTTTTACGAGAGTATACAAAAAAAATCCCGCTTATTGCGAATGGCGTCGTCGACGCCACATCAAGACGACAGTAAAAATTATCACTTGTATACTCTTTGTCGACAACAATTTACTACTTTTAACATGCTACATTAATTTACAAAGCCTTAGAGATTAGTAAGAGACTGACAGTAAGAGTCAATTGTTGCCGATAAAGAGTAAATAAGTGATAATATTTATTGTCGTCTTGATGTGACGTCGACGACGACATTCACAGTAAGGGAATCCCCCTTTTTTATTATTATTATTTATTTGCTTTAGTCAACATTTTTATCACAATTTGGTTTTAACGTGCACTTCAAACCTAAGTTATTTTTTTATACGGCAGTTATTCTTTGTTAATTTTTTTATTGTTTCCTTTTTTTGTTTATTTTATTTTTGTGTTAGTTCATATGCAAATGTTGTTGAATTTTTGAATTTTATTTACAAAAAAAAAACCATTTATTTTATTTTTAAGAGCATATTTTTTTACTTTTTAGTGCATATTAGTGAATGGGCATAAAACACTTTTTTAGAGCATATTTCTGATTTCCCTGGTAATGGCTATGGCTTTATGGTGAGTCAACTGTCACCTATAATCAAATACAGTGTTGCCCATAAGTTTCGTTTAAACAGCTGTTTTCTATGATTATGATCACAATATATACGTCTGAGAATAACAGCCTGTTTTTCGAAAACATAAGCCCTTTCGTTTTTATGTTGCATTTATAAACGATAACGTTTAAAATTTGATTTTTATAAAACATTTTCTAAAGCTTTAGTTTTGACATAAAAAGACCTTTTTAGTTATAACCAAAAATATAAACTCAAAAAATTATTACAGTGAAAGAATAAAAAAAATAAAATCTATTAAAAAAATTCGATGAAAAATTTTAAATAAAATTCATTTTAAATTTATTTTAAATTTTATGAAAAAGTCATTCACATTTTCTCATTAATTTAATTTTTTTGTAACTTAAAGAAAAAAAATATGTACACCGATTATTAATTAATTTTACATAAGAAATTTTGTGAGTGTGTAAAACTGAAAGCTCTTTTGTTGTGACTCACATGACAATTAATAAATGCTACCAAAACGTAAACATGATTTCATTCGTTATTTTAACGAACGTATACACTTATTCATTTTCGAAAAACAGGCTGTAAATAAAAAAAAAACATATTATCATAAATCCAATTTTAATTAAAATAAAAAAGGACATTAATTTACATATCGACGACTTCGTGTGTGTGTCTAAAAATTCTTAAAGAATACCAAAAACCAAGAAGATATTGTTTATAAAATGCACAATGGCACAGCTTAACTTTACGAGCCAAATTGTTGGGCAAACTTAACAGGTTTGTGTTAATAAATTTCCATAAAATTTTTGATATTTTATTTACGAGAGTGTAAAAATGCACAATTGCACAGTTTGCGAGACTTTTGAATATTCTCATGAAAGTCTTTAGTATATTTTAAGAGATTGGATCCAGAATTTTTTATGGCACTGCAGGTTTTAAATTCCTAAGGTATACATACTTCTTTTGACTATGAATATGCGCTACTATATTTTAACACAAAGTTTTTCTACATTATGTTTCTATAGATTTGATGTTTATATTTTTTTGTAATTTTATTTATTTATTGAGCTATAGATCTTTCCAATTTAAAACATAAACTTTATTTTTAAATCTTACATTTCGCTAACATGTTGTCTAGCTTCTGTATTTTGTTTGTTTGATTATTTTGATAACTTATACAGCCATGGACTCTTAATCTAGAACTTATAATAATAATAAATAAAATTTATAAAATATATACAAGTTTTAGTATTTTTTCATTTTCATTGAAATTATGACACTTAACTTTTCAGAAAGTTTTACAACTTCAGAGAAAATACATCCCAATCATAAGATTCTTTGTTTAACAGCCTGTTTTTCGAAAATGAATAAGTGTATACGTTCGTTAAAATAACGAATGAAATCATGTTTACGTTTTGGTAGCATTTATTAATTTTCATGTGAGTCACAACAAAAGAGCTTTCAGTTTTACACACTCATAAAATTTCTTATGTAAAATTAATTAATAATCGGTCGACATATTTTTTTTCTTTAAGTTACAAAAAAATTAAATTAACGAGAAAATGTGAATGACTTTTTCATAAAATTTAAAATAAATTTAAAATGAATTTTATTTAAAATTTTTCATCGAATTTTTTTAATAGATTTAATTTTTTTTATTCTTTCGCTGTAATAATTTTTTGAGTTTATATTTTTGGTTATAACTAAAAAGCTCTTTTTATGTCAAAACTAAAGCTTTAGAAAATGTTTTATAAAAATCAAATTTTAAACGTTATCGTTTGTAAATGAAACATAAAAACGAAAGGGCTTATGTTTTCGAAAAACAGGCTGTAAAATTAAAAGAAATGCTTCAACGAAACAACAGTGTTTTAAAGTTTGCAACAAGAAATTTTTTATTCACTCTTTAAATAATCTTACGAGTATAACCTAAATCCAAAATATTTCAAATTAGAAACTCTTTTCCCAAATATGCAGGTCAGCGTTACCATATGTATTTTTAAAAAACTTGCTAAATCTGGAAAAAAACTTTTTTTCCAAAACAAAAACTGTTTTTCTACAAAAGTACCAAAATTTTAAAAGAAAACATCTGATCGATATTGTTATGTCAAAAGTGATGAAAATAGGCTAACTAACCTTTTAGAGACTGTTGCAGTAATAAGGGAGTGAGAAAATAAAGAAAAAACTTGTTGGCATTTCAAAAAACTTCCAAAAAAGGGAAAACTTGACAAATGGTAACACTGATGCAGGTACCTATTGCACAAGAACATGTTTCTCGTAGTTTCTTGCTGTTTCTTCAGTGGCCCAATTTCCAAGGCTGTTTTAATATACAGATAATTTAACCTTTAACCTCTTACTTTTGTTCACCCTCTGCTTAAGCTTAAGTTTTGAAAAAGAAGCAGAAAATATTTAACATTTGATATTTATACAGTTCATGCGTTATGCATGAAGTTATTGATGTCTAGTTTTGTGTATATTAAACCATTTTTAGTTAGTTAGTTGGTTGGTTAGTTGGTTTGTTGGTTTGATACTTTGATGGCTGGCTTAGTAGACGTTGTAGATTTTGGTTTTAGTTTTATTGATTGATTACTATTTTGTGGGAAAATAAACAAAATATGTAAGAAAGCATTTTAAAGAAGCAAATGATGTGAAAAGCTTTTGTTTTTTTTTTGTTAAATACAAGGACAAGTACTACAATTTGGAAAAACTAAAGCAAAAATGCATATGTGTGTATATTAAATGTGTGGGGAGGTGCATAACTTTCTTTTTTATTTAAAAACACCACCAGCCCTTATTGGGGATGGGGCAAGACAGACAATTCGACAGCTATAGATTTAACAATATGGTAGCTTTTATCAGTAAAATTTCCCAAGTCCCTATTATATACATATGTATATATACATATATCTGTGGTTTTCATTAATAACAGCATATGCTATATATTTCTACTTTCAAGTTTGTGATATTAAAATAATTATATTTTAAAAGCTTTTTAGAGAGTTCTAATAGGGCATTTACATCAGCACAAAATTAAGCATATTTTGATTAAAATCTTTATGAAAATCTATACCGTTTACACCAGCTTTTTTGACATTTATCAAATTTTTTTTCCAAAACAAAACCCATCAACTGATTTGTTTCCAAGACTACAACCAAACAACTGAAATGTAGCCAATTCACACACTTTTTTAAGCATACCGTAGTTAATTTACTCAACTTTTATTGTACAGGGTAGTAAAGAATAAATAAAAACATTAGATTTTTATTAGATTTACTACAAATCTACTGAAAAATTAGATCTCATTTTGCATGGGAAAACTGGAAAAAAGCAGCTTGATTTAGCTCGAAATCTCGCAAGTACTAGATTTCAAGACAGTGCATACAGAGAGAAAAAACTGCCTCATAGAATCAATAAGATTTTCTCTATGAAACGTTTTTAGGCTAAGGGGTATCCCAGCAGAGAGAAGCGAAGATTTTTTCATAGAGATTCCTTATTGTTTTTATGTGGTAAATCTTATTAATTTTATTAAGAAGAAAACCACATAAAATCAAGAAGAAATCTTATTATTCAGAATTTTTTTTACTCAATTTCCGTTATTTTTGGCACCAAAAAACAATCCATAGAGAAAAACTTCTTGATTCTATTAGGTTTTCTTATAAATTGTAAACTATAAGGATTTCTTATTGATTTTATTAGGTTGCCTTATTAAAAAGGTTTTCTTCTTGATTTTATTAGGCTATCTTATTGATTTTTTCAATAAGGTTATCTTCTTGATTTTAGTAGGTTTCTATATTATTATGTGTAAAGCATCTTATTGACTTTTTTAATAAGGAAATTTTCTTGATTTTATGAGGTGTCTTGTTATTTTGTTTCTATAAATAGACATACAGACAATTTTTTTCATGATCCTTTTCATTTTTGTATAAGAATGTATGCACAATAATTTCAATGGTTATTCAGGCTGCTTGTTAGCATATTGGGTAGAGTGCTTGTCTATCAATCAGAAGTTTGCTGGTTCAATACTTGGTGAGTAAGTTAGTTAAGAAAATAACATAATGTGTATGTATGTATGTATAAATAAATAACATCTACAATATACTACATACATACGTATGTATATGGTATAGAATTTAAATGAAAATACATAAGTATAGAGAATAAAGACGCAATTTTTTTTTGTATTTTTTATTGAAAAAATCAATAAGATAACCTCATATAAACTACAAGATTTCTTCTTGATTTTTTCAAAAAGATTTTCTCTATGAAACTAATAAGATTTCCTTATTGAAAAAAAAACCATAGAGATTGCTTATTAATTTTATTCTATTTTATGAGGTATTTAGTAGGCACTGTTTTCTGTGTGTATGCACTATAAGAAATTTTTGAAAATTATAGACGCATGTACATTAGAGAGATTCGACTTCCATACGAAAAAAAAAGATGTGCCAATCATTCCCTAGGATTAAAGATAATGTAAATAATTTCAAATAATATAATTTATATTTTTTTGCTACGCTTACAAATATCGCCCTTTAAGTAGTTTGTTCACTGTGTTTTTAGTCTGATCATAACATTTTGTATACCGGTGTTCATGGTTGTGCAAGGCCTACATTTCTGTCTTTAATTGTTTTTTACTACACCGGTATATAAAATGTTATGATTGGACTAAAAAATACTAAAAGGGCGGTATTTGTAGGTGTGGCAAAAAATAAAAAATATATTTGTGGAATTGTGACTGGCACAAATTTTTTTTCGAACCACTTTAATGTAGATACATTATATTTTTCTAAAACAGCAACACAACTTCTACATTTTTTTAAATAAGTTTGAAAATGAACTTTTTCTGGCTATACTGAAAAAGCTTAGTTTTTGAACACACGCTAAAACTCACAATGAAACTCACAGATATATTCTCCTAAGGTTCCATGGAGAAACATGGGGCGCACACCCTATTGGTAGGAATTAAAGATCTATATTTGTCATGCCTATTACTCTCAGGAGATCATTCCATTTAATATTTATATGAAATGGCCTTTCATTAATAACTTCTTAAAATTTGATATTTTATTCTTAATTTATTTCAATTTTGTTTTCTTACTTAAGAACCAAAAAAAAAAATTAATTTCAAGGCTAGAAAAAGAATTAAATCTTCAAATAAATAAAACGAAAAAGCTGTAACTATTTTTTAAAATCATTTCTTTCTAAAGATTTTGCATTATAAAAGCATAATAAGATTCTCTAAAACCAATGATAAACACTTTCAAATAAACTCCTACTACTGCTTGCTTTGCTTTCAACTAAAATAAAAGAAGTAAGGGCTTAAAATAAAAATAAAATCAATTTACAATATACAGACCACGTAACATCACACAATCAAACTTGATGTAAGATAAGAAAAATCTAATAAATTGAATAAATAAACAGACATGTGCACACTTAGTTTCTTTCACAGAGAAACAAAATATGGAATAACCAAAAAAAAGAAGAGTTTTTACGGCAGCATCCTTTGGATAAAAAAGAAAATGTTTCCTGTTTATGTAAAGTTGTTTAAGACTTTGTGCTTACTTGTTGTTTATTTATTGTTTTTGTTCATCAATTTGTTAACTTTCTTATTGATGTCAATATTTAATGTTCACATGCACTACTAGAGTTTTCTTGTTTTCCATTTAGAGCTTTTCAAAGAAGAGTTATTTTTCTAAAAATGAAAGAATTTAAAATTTTAACATTTTATTAAAACACAATAGAAAAATGCCATAATTTGGAAATAATTAAATAAAGTTTATAAAATTTTTAAAAATTTCACAATGTTTCATCTAATGGGTTAATTAAAAAATAAATACATAAATTTACCTCTGCAGAAAAAAATTAGTTTTCTGGAGGAAGTAAAAAGATTTCATGCTTTACAGAGGCGAAATTTCGAATTACTTTCCAGAATAAGCAAATTGGTGACAAAGATTGTTTGAACCGAAGTTAATTGTTTATAATAAACATCTAGCGGCACAGAAAAATGCCGGCTAGAGAGAAAATCACATTAATTTATAAAAATATTTCATTCTAAATATAAGAATTGCAAATACTGGGGTCCAATCTGTATCTCCAAACGAAAGAAAATGATTTCGAAGTTATATGTTATTAACATTACGATTCTAAAAAAAACATTTGCTTTCGTTTCAAATTACAGAGTAGAGCCTCTGACATTAAGCCCGATTAAAATATTAGGTCTGTTCATTTACTTTCCCAGCAGCAACTAGCAACGAGAGAGTAAAACAGAAATTAACAAAATTACTCTCCCAGATACGAAAAAGTAAATAAACGCTTTGCTTGTAAAAACTTTCAAGAAAATTTTATTCATATCAGAACCATGGATGGAAATTAAGATGATGATGATAAAATTATGCTTTCTGTGATGTATTTTATTTGATAATATTTTAAATTTAAGTTTTTTTGAGAATTGACATTTAATATGAAATACTTTACATGTATTTTATTAATTTTTCATAGTTTTTTTGTAATTTTATTCATTAACAAATACAAAAATGCAACTTTCCATCTCTGATCACATATGTGAAACAAAAAAAAATTATTTGCCATTAAAATTTAATTTATGTGGCTTAATGAATGAAAAACAATAAATTAAGAAAACGTGCTTTCTCTTCACATTCGTATATGTGACGCGCAAAATAGAAAGGGACCTAAGGGTAAAAACTGGTTTTGTTCAGGAGAGCCATTTTAAAGATTTAAATACGTGTATCTTTGGTGTACCATCACTGAGCGTGTTGGTATTGGTCTCATTTGAAAGCGACACATCGAAATTCTACTCTAAAAACGTGCATACTTAGAATTTCTGGAAGTTCAAGCTTTAAGAAAAAAACCTTAAATTTGACCAACTATATTAACGTTTTCCAAGATTTGACCAAATTTTTTTTGGGAAGAAGTTGATGCGCGCGGACAAAAGTGGCCACATATTATAGACTACATAGAACTGTAAAAACGTGCATTCGAGTTTTTACGAGATTTTCGAAAAATTTTAAATTTTCCCAACTATATTAACATTTTCCAAGATGTGACCAAATTTTTTTTAGGAATGTGGCGATGCGGGTGGGCAAAAAGGATAATCTATTGTGGACCACATTCTACTCTAAAAAAGTGCATACTTAGAATTTCTGGAAGTTCGAGTTGTCAGGAGATTTTCGAAAAACTTTAAATTTGCCCAACTACATTAACATTTTCCAAGATGTGACCAAATTTTTTTTAGGAATGTGGCGATGCGGGCGGGCAAAAAGGGTGATTTATTGTGGATCACACTCTATTCTAAAATAGTGCATACTTAGAATTTCTGGAAGTTCGAGTTTTCAGGAGGTTTTCGAAAAACTTTAAATTTGCCCAACTATATTAACATTTTTCGAACAAAATTTTTTAAGGAAGGAGGCGATGCGAAAGGACAAAAGTGGTGGCCTTTTATGGACCACATTCTAGTCTAAAAAAGTGCATACTTAGAATTTCTGCAAGTTCGAGTTTTCAGGAGATTTTCGAACAATTTTAAATTTTCCCAACTATATTAACATTTTCCCAAATGTGACCAAATTTTTTTTAGGAAGGAGGCGATGCGGGCGGACAAAAGTGGTGACGTATTATGGACCACATTCTACTCTAAAAAAGTGCATACTTAGAATTTCTGGAAGTTCGAGTTTTCAGGAGATTTTCGAAAAACTTTAAATTTGCCCAACTATATTAACATCTTTCGAACAAAATTTTTTAAGGAAGGAGGCGATGCGAAAGGACAAAAGTGGTGGCCTTTTATGGACCACATTCTACTCTAAAAACGTGCATACTTAGAATTTCTGGAAGTTCGAGTTGTCAGGAGATTTTCGAAAAACTTTAAATTTGCCCAACTATATTAACATTTTCCAAGATGTGACCAAATTTTTTTTAGGAATGTGGCGATGCGGGCGGGCAAAAAGGGTGATTTATTGTGGATCACACTCTACTCTAAAATAACGCATACTTAGAATTTCTGGAAGTTCGAGTTTTCAGGAGATTTTCGAAAAACTTTAAATTTGCCCAACTTTAAATTTGCCCAACTATATTAACATTTTTCGAACAACATTTTTTTAGGAAGGAGGCGATGCGGGCGGACAAAAGTGGTGACTTATTATGGACCACATTCTACTCTAAAAAAGTGCATACTTAGAATTTCTGGAAGTTCGAGTTTTCAGGAGATTTTCGAAAAACTTTAAATTTGCCCAACTATATTAACATCTTTCGAACAAAATTTTTTAAGGAAGGAGGCGATGCGAAAGGACAAAAGTGGTGGCCTTTTATGGACCACATTCTACTCTAAAAACGTGCATACTTAGAATTTCTGGAAGTTCGAGTTTTTAGAAAAAAACCTTAAATTTGACCAACTATATTAACGTTTTCCAAGATTTGACCAAATTTTTTTTGGGAAGAAGTCGATGCGGGCGGACAAAAGTGGCCACATATTATAGACTACATAGAACTGTAAAAACGTAAATACCCAGATTTTCTGGAAGTTCGAGTTTTTACGAGATTTTCGAAAAATTTTAAATTTTCCCAACTATATTAACATTTTCCAAGATGTGACCAAATTTTTTTTAGGAATGTGGCGATGCGGGTGGGCAAAAAGGATAATCTATTGTGGACCACATTCTACTCTAAAAAAGTGCATACTTAGAATTTCTGGAAGTTCGAGTTGTCAGGAGATTTTCGAAAAACTTTAAATTTGCCCAACTACATTAACATTTTCCAAGATGTGACCAAATTTTTTTAGGAATGTGGCGATGCGGGCGGGCAAAAAGGGTGATTTATTGTGGATCACACTCTATTCTAAAATAGTGCATACTTAGAATTTCTGGAAGTTCGAGTTTTCAGGAGATTTTGGAAAAATTTAAAATTTTCCCAACTATATTAACATTTTCCAAGATGTGACCAAATTTTTTTAGGAATGTGGCGATGCGGGCGGACAAAAATGGTGACCTATTATGGACCACATTCTAGTCTAAAAAAGTGCATACTTAGAATTTCTGCAAGTTCGAGTTTTCAGGAGATTTTCGAACAATTTTAAATTTTCCCAACTATATTAACATTTTCCCAAATGTGACCAAATTTTTTTTAGGAAGGAGGCGATGCGGGCGGACAAAAGTGGTGACGTATTATGGCCCACATTCTACTCTAAAATAGTGCATACTTAGAATTTCTGGAAGTTCGAGTTTTCAGGAGATTTTCGAAAAACTTTAAATTTGCCCAACTATATTAACATTTTCCCAAATGTGACCAAATTTTTTTAGGAAGGAGGCGATGCGGGCGGACAGAAAGGGTTACCTATTATGGACAACATCCTACTCTAAAAAAGTGCATGCTTAGAATTTCTGGAAGTTCGAGTTTCAGGAGATTTTCGAAAAACTTTAAATTTCCCCAACTATATTAACATTTTTCGAACAACATTTTTTAGGAAGGAGGCGATGCGTGCGGACAAGAGTGGTGACCTTTTATGGACCACATTCTACTCTAAAAAAGTGCATGCTTAGAATTTCTGGAAGTTCGAGTTTCAGGAGATTTTCGAAAAACTTTAAATTTGCCCAACTATATTAACATTTTTCGAACAACATTTTTTTAGGAAGGAGGCGATGCGGGCGGACAAAAAGGGTTACCTATTATGGACAACATCCTACTCTAAAAACGTGCATACTCAGAATTCCTAAAAACTTCGAGTTTTCAGGAGATTTTCGAAAAACTTTAAATTTGCCCAACTATATTAACATTTTTCGAACAACATTTGTTTAGGAAGGAGGCGATGCGGGCGGACTAAAGTGGTGACCTATTATGGACCACATTCTACTCTAAAAAAGTGCATACTTAGAATTTCTGGAAGTTCGAGTTTTCAGGTGATTTTCGAAAAACTTTAAATTTGCTCAACTATGTTAAAAATTTTCGAACAAAATTTTTTTAGGAAGGAGGCGATGCGGGCGGACAAAAGTGGTGACCTATTATGGACCACATTCTACTCTAAAAACGTGCATACTCAGAATTCCTAAAAATTTCGAGTTTTCAGGAGAAAAACTTTAAATTTGCCCAACTATATTAACATTTTTCGAACAACATTTTTTTAGGAAGGAGGCGATGCGGGCGGACAAAAAGGGTTACCTATTATGGACAACATCCTACTCTAAAAACGTGCATACTCAGAATTCCTAAAAATTTCGAGTTTTCAGGAGAATTTCGAAAAACTTTAAATTTGCCCAACTATATTAACATTTTTCGAACAAAATTTTTTTAGGAAGGAGGCGATGCGTGCGGACAAAAGTGGTGACCTTATATGGACCACATTTTACTCTAAAAAAGTGCATACTTAGAATTTCTGGAAGTTCGAGTTTTCAGGAGATTTTCGAAAAACTTTAAATTTGCCCAACTATATTAACATTTTTCGAACAAAATTTTTTTAGGAAGGAGGCGATGCGCGCAGACAAAAGTGGTGACCTTTTATGGACCACATTCTACTCTAAAAAACTGCATGCTTAGAATTTCTGGAAGTTCGAGTTTTCAGGAGATTTTCGAAAAACTTTCAATTTGCCCAACTATATTAACATTTTTCGAACAACATTTTTTTAGGAAGGAGGCGATGCGGGCGGACAAAAAGGGTTACCTATTATGGACAACATCCTACTCTTAAAATGTGCATACTCAGAATTCCTAAAAATTTCGAGTTTTCAGGAGATTTTCGAAAAACTTTAAATTTGCCCAACTATATTAAAATTTTTCGAACAACATTTTTTTAGGAAGGAGGCGATGCGGGCGGACAAAAAGGGTTACCTATTATGGACAACATCCTACTCTAAAAACGTGCATACTCAGAATTCCTAAAAATTTCGAGTTTTCAGGAGATTTTCGAAAAACTTTAAATTTGCCCAACTATATTAACATTTTTCGAACAAAAGTTTTTTAGGAAGGAGGCGATGCGGGCGGACAAAAGTGGTGACCTTTTATGGACCACATTCTACTCTAAAAAAGTGCATACTTAGAATTTCTGGAAGTTCGAGTTGTCAGGAGATTTTCGAAAAACTTTAAATTTGCCCAACTATATTAACATTTTCCAAGATGTGACCAAATTTTTTTTAGGAATGTGGCGATTCGGGCGGGCAAAAAGGGTGATTTATTGTGGATCACACTCTACTCTAAAATAACGCATACTTAGAATTTCTGGAAGTTCGAGTTTTCAGGAGATTTTCGAAAAATTTAAAATTTTCCCAACTATATTAACATTTTCCAAGATGTGACCAAATTTTTTTTAGGAATGTGGCGATGCGGGCGGACAAAAGTGGTGACCTATTATGGACCACATTCTAGTCTAAAAAAGTGCATACTTAGAATTTCTGCAAGTTCGAGTTTTCAGGAGATTTTCGAAAAATTTTAAATTTTCCCAACTATATTAAAATTTTTCGAACAACATTTTTTTAGGAAGGTGGCGATGCGGGCGGACAAAAAGGGTTACCTATTATGGACAACATCCTACTCTAAAAAAGTGCATACTTAGAATTTCTGGAAGTTCGAATTTTCAGGAGATTTTCGAAAAACTTTAAATTTGCCCAACTATATTAACATTTTTCGAACAACATTTTTTTAGGAAGGAGGCGATGCGGGCGGACAAAAGTGCTGACCTATTATGGACCACATTCTACTGTAAAAAATGCATACTTAGAATTTCTGGAAGTTCGAGTTTTCAGGAGATTTTCGAAAAACTTTAAATTTGCCCAACTATGTTAAAATTTTTCGAACAAAATTTTTTTAGGAAGGAGGCGATGCGGGCGGACAAAAGTGGTGACCTATTATGGACCACATTCTACTCTAAAAACGTGCATACTCAGAATTCCTAAAAATTTCGAGTTTTCAGGAGATTTTCGAAAAACTTTAAATTTGCCCAACTATATTAACATTTTTCGAACAACATTTTTTTAGGAATGAGGCGATGCGGGCGGACAAAAAGGGTTACCTATTATGGACAACATCCTACTCTAAAAACGTGCATACTCAGAATTCCTAAAAATTTCGAGTTTTCAGGAGATTTTCGAAAAACTTTAAATTTGCCCAACTATATTAACATTTTTCGAACAAAATTTTTTTAGGAAGGAGGCGAAGCGTGCGGACAAAAGTGGTGACCTATTATGGACCACATTCTAGTCTAAAAAAGTGCATACTTAAAATTTCTGGAAGTTCGAGTTTTCAGGAGATTTTCGAAAAACTTTAAATTTGCCCAACTATATTAACATTTTTCGAACAACATTTTTTTAGGAAGGAGGCGATGCGGGCGGACAAAAAGGGTTACCTATTATGGACAACATCCTACTCTAAAAATGTGCATACTCAGAATTCCTAAAAATTTCGAGTTTTCAGGAGATTTTCGAAAAACTTTAAATTTGCCCAACTATATTAACATTTTTCGAACAACATTTTTTTAGGAAGGAGGCGATGCGGGCGGACAAAAAGGGTTACCTATTATGGACAAAATCCTACTCTAAAAACGTGCATACTCAGAATTCCTAAAAATTTCGAGTTTTCAGGAGATTTTCGAAAAACTTTAAATTTGCCCAACTATATTAACATTTTTCGAACAAAAGTTTTTTAGGAAGGAGGCGATGCGGGCGGACAAAAGTGGTGACCTTTTATGGACCACATTCTACTTTAAAAAAGTGCATACTTAGAATTTCTGGAAGTTCGAGTTGTCAGGAGATTTTCGAAAAACTTTAAATTTGCCCAACTATATTAACATTTTCCAAGATGTGACCAAATTTTTTTTAGGAATGTGGCGATTCGGGCGGGCAAAAAGGGTGATTTATTGTGGATCACACTCTACTCTAAAATAACGCATACTTAGAATTTCTGGAAGTTCGAGTTTTCAGGAGATTTTCGAAAATTTTAAAATTTTCCCAACTATATTAACATTTTCCAAGATGTGACCAAATTTTTTTTAGGAATGTGGCGATGCGGGCGGACAAAAGTGGTGACCTATTATGGACCACATTCTAGTCTAAAAAAGTGCATACTTAGAATTTCTGCAAGTTCGAGTTTTCAGGAGATTTTCGAAAAATTTTAAATTTTTCCAACTATATTAAAATTTTTCGAACAACATTTTTTTAGGAAGGAGGCGATGCGGGCGGACAAAAAGGGTTACCTATTATGGACAACATCCTACTCTAAAAAAGTGCATACTTAGAATTTCTGGAAGTTCGAATTTTCAGGAGATTTTCGAAAAACTTTAAATTTGCCCAACTATATTAACATTTTTCGAACAACATTTTTTTAGGAAGGAGGCGATGCGGGCGGACAAAAGTGCTGACCTATTATGGACCACATTCTACTGTAAAAAAATGCATACTTAGAATTTCTGGAAGTTCGAGTTGTCAGGAGATTTTCGAAAAACTTTAAATTTGCCCAACTATATTAACATTTTTCGAACAAAATTTTTTAAGGAAGGATGCGATGCGAAAGGACAAAAGTGGTGGCCTTTTATGGACCACATTTTACTCTAAAAACGTGCATACTTAGAATTTTTGGAAGTTCGAGTTTTTAGAAAAAAACCTTAAATTTGACCAACTATATTAACGTTTTCCAAGATTTGACCAAATTTTTTTTAGGAATGTGCCGATGCGGGCGGGCAAAAAGGGTGACCTATTGTGGACCACATTCTACTCTAAAAAAGTGCATACTTAGAATTTCTGGAAGTTCGAGTTTTTAGGAGATTTTCGAAAAACTTTAAATTTGCCCAACTATATTAACATTTTCCAAGATGTGACCAAATTTTTTTAGGAATGTGGCGATGCGGGCGGGCAAAAAGGCTGATTTATTGTGGATCACACTCTACTCTAAAAACGTGCATACTTAGAATTTCTGGAAGTTCGAGTTTTCAGGAGATTTTCGAAAAACTTTAAATTTGCCCAACTATATTAACATTTTCCCAAATGTGACCAAATTTTTTTAGGAAGGAGGCGATGCGGGCGGACAAAAGTGGTGACCTATTATGGACCACATTCTAGTCTAAAAAAGTGCATACTTAAAATTTCTGGAAGTTCGAGTTTTCAGGAGATTTTCGAAAAACTTTAAATTTGCCCAACTATATTAACATTTTCCCAAATGTGACCAAATTTTTTTAGGAAGGAGGCGATGCGGGCGGACAGAAAAGGTGACCTATTATGGACTACATTCTACTCTAAAAAAGTGCATACTTAGAATTTCTGGAAGTTCGAGTTTTCAGGAGATTTTCGAAAAACTTTAAATTTGCCCAACTATATTAATATTTTTCGAACAAAATTTTTTTAGGAAGGAGGCAATGCGGGCGGACAAAAGTGGTGACCTATTATGGACCACATTCTACTCTAAAAAAGTGCATACTTAGAATTTCTGGAAGTTCGAGTTTTCAGGAGATTTTCGAAAAACTTTAAATTTGCCCATTAATTAATTATATTAACATTTTCCCAAATGTGACCAAATTTTTTTTAGGAAGGAGGCAATGCGGGCGGACAAAAGTGGTGACCTATTATGGACCACATTCTACTCTAAAAAAGTGCATACTTAGAATTTCTGGAAGTTCGAGTTTTCAGGAGATTTTCGAAAAACTTTAAATTTGCCCAACTATATTAATATTTTTCGAACAAAATTTTTTTAGGAAGGAGGCAATGCGGGCGGACAAAAGTGGTGACCTATTATGGACCACATTCTACTCTAAAAAAGTGCATACTTAGAATTTCTGGAAGTTCCAGTTTTCAGGAGATTTTCGAAAAACTTTAAATTTGCCCATTAAATTTTTTTTAGGAAGGAGGCAATGCGGGCGGACAAAAGTGGTGACCTATTATGGACCATATTCTACTCTAAAAAAGTGCATACTTAGAATTTCTGGAAGTTCGAGTTTTCAGGAGATTTTCGAAAAACTTTAAATTTGCCCAACTATATCAACATTTTCCCAAATGTGACCAAATTTTTTTAGGAAGGAGGCGATGCGCGCAGACAAAAGTGGTGACCTATTATGGACTACATCCTACTCTAAAAAAGTGCATACTTAGAATTTCTGGAAGTTCGAGTTTTCAGGAGATTTTCGAAAAACTTTAAAGTTGCCCATTAAATTTTTTTTAGGAAGGAGGCAATGCGGGCGGACAAAAGTGGTGACCTATTATGGACCACATTCTACTCTAAAAAAGTGCATACTTAGAATTTCTGGAAGTTCGAGTTTTCAGGAGATTTTCGAAAAACTTTAAATTTGCCCAACTATATCAACATTTTCCCAAATGTGACCAAATTTTTTTAGGAAGGAGGCGATGCGCGCAGACAAAAGTGGTGACCTATTATGGACTACATCCTACTCTAAAAAAGTGCATACTTAGAATTTCTGGAAGTTCGAGTTTTCAGGAGATTTTCGAAAAACTTTAAATTTGCCCAACTATATTAATATTTTTCGAACAAAATTTTTTTAGGAAGGAGGCAATGCGGGCGGATAAAAGTGGTGACCTATTATGGACCACATTCTACTCTAAAAAAGTGCATACTTAGAATTTCTGGAAGTTCGAGTTTTCAGGAGATTTTCGAAAAACTTTAAATTTGCCCAACTATATTAACATTTTTCGAACAAAATTTTTTTAGGAAGGAGGCGATGCAAGCGGACAAAAGTGGTGACCTATTATGCACAACATCCTACTCTAAAAACGTGCATACTCAGAATTCCTAAAAATTTCGAGTTTTCAGGAGATTTTCGAAAAACTTTAAATTTGCCCAACTATATTAACATTTTTCGAACAAAATTTATTTAGGAAGGAGGCGATGCGGGTGGACAAAAGTGGTGACCTATTATGGACCACATTCTACTCTAAAAAAGTGCATACCTAGAATTTCTGGAAATTCGAGTTTTCAGGAGATTTTCGAAAAACTTTAAATTTGCCCAACTATATTAACATTTTTCGAACAACATTTTTTTAGGAAGGAGGCGATGCGGGCGGACAAAAGTGGTGACGTATTATGGACCACATTCTATTCTAAAAACGTGCATACTCAGAATTCCTAAAAATTTTGAGTTTTCAGGAGATTTTCGAAAAACTTTAAATTTTCCCAACTATATTAACATTTTTCGAACAAAATTTTTTTAGGAATGAGGCGATGCGGGCGGACAAAAGTGGTGACCTATTATGGACCACATTCTACTCTAAAAAAGTGCATACTTAGAATTTCTGGAAGTTTAAGTTTTTAGAAAAAAACCTTAAATTTTACCAACTATATTAACGTTTTCCAGTATTTGACCAAATTTTTTTTAGAAGAAGTCGATGCGGGCGGACAAAAGTGGCCACATATTATAGACTACATAGAACTGTAAAAACGTGCATACCCAGAATTTCTGGAAGTTCGAGTTTTTACGAGATTTTCGAAAAATTTTAAATTTTCCCAACTATATTAACATTCTCCAAGATGTGACCAAATTTTTTTTAGGAATGTGGCGATGCGGGTGGGCAAAAAGGATGACCTATTGTGGACCACATTCTACTCTAAAAAAGTGCATACTTAGAATTTCTGGAAGTTCGAGTTGTCAGGAGATTTTCGAAAAACTTTAAATTTGCCCAACTATATTAACATTTTCCCAAATGTGACCAAATTTTTTTTAGGAATGTGCCGATGCGGGCGGGCAAAAAGGGTGATTTATTGTGGATCACACTCTACTCTAAAATAGTGCATACTTAGAATTTCTGGAAGTTCGAGTTTTCAGGAGATTTTCGAGAAACTTTGAATTTGCCCAACTATATTAACATTTTCCCCAAATGTCACCAAATTTTTTTAGGAAGGAGGCGATGCGGGCGGACAAAAAAGGTGACCTATTATGGACCACATTCTACTCTAAAAACGTGCATACTTAGAATTTCTGGAAGTTCGAGTTTTTAGAAGAAAACCTTAAATTTGACCAACTATATTAACGTTTTCCAAGATTTGACCAAATTTTTTTTGGGAAGAAGTCGATGCGGGCGGACAAAAGTGGCCACATATTATAGAGTACATAGAACTGTACAAACGTGCGTAGCCAGAATTTCTGGAAGTTCGAGTTTTTACGAGATTTTCGAAAAATTTAAAATTTTCGCAACTATATTAACATTTTCCAAGATGTGACCAAATTTTTTTAGGAATGTGGCGATGCGGGCGGACAAAAGTGGTGACCTATTATGGACCACATTCTAGTCTAAAAAAGTGCATACTTAGAATTTCTGGAAGTTCGAGTTTTCAGGAGATTTTCGAAAAACTTTAAATTTGCCCAACTATATTAACATTTTCCCAAATGTGACCAAATTTTTTTAGGAAGGAGGCGATGCGGCGGACAAAAGTGGTGACCTATTATGGACCACATTCTACTCTAAAAAAGTGCATACTTAGAATTTCTGGAAGTTCGAGTTTTCAGGAGATTTTCGAAAAACTTTAAATTTGCCCATTAATTAATTATATTAACATTTTCCCAAATGTGACCAAATGTTTTTTTGGAAGGAAGCAATGCGGGCGGACAAAAGTGGTGACCTATTATGGACCACATTCTACTCTAAAAAAGTGCATACTTAGAATTTCTGGAAGTTCGAGTTTTCAGGAGATTTTCGAAAAACTTTAAATTTGCCCAACTATATCAACATTTTCCCAAATGTGACCAAATTTTTTTAGGAAGGAGGCGATGCGGGCGGACAAAAGTGGTGACCTATTATGGACCACATTCTACTCTAAAAAAGTGCATACTTAGAATTTCTGGAAGTTTAAGTTTTTAGAAAAAAACCTTAAATTTTACCAACTATATTAACGTTTTCCAGTATTTGACCAAATTTTTTTTAGAAGAAGTCGATGCGGGCGGACAAAAGTGGCCACATATTATAGACTACATAGAACTGTAAAAACGTGCATACCCAGAATTTCTGGAAGTTCGAGTTTTTACGAGATTTTCGAAAAATTTAAAATTTTCCCAACTATATTAACATTTTCCAAGATGTGACCAAATTTTTTTTAGGAATGTGGCGATGCGGGCGGACAATGGACCACATTCTAGTCTAAAAAAGTGCATTCTTAGAATTTCTGGAAGTTCGAGTTTTCAGGAGATTTTCGAAAAACTTTAAATTTGCCCATTAATTAATTATATTAACATTTTCCCAAATGTGACCAAATTTTTTTTTAGGAAGGAGGCGATATGGGCGGACAAAAGTGGTGACCTATTATGGACCACATTCTAGTCTAAAAAAGTGCATACTTAGAATTTCTGGAAGTTCGAGTTTACAGGAGATTTTCGAAAAACTTTAAATTTGCCCAACTATATTAACATTTTCCCAAATGTGACCAAATTTTTTTAGGAAGGAGGCGATGCGGGCGGACAAAAAAGGTGACCTATTATGGACCACATCCTACTCTAAAAAAGTGCATGCTTAGAATTTCTGGAAGTTCGAGTTTTCAGGAGATTTTCGAAAAACTTTAAATTTGCCCAACTATATTAACATTTTTCGAACAAAATTTTTTTAGGAAGGAGGCGATGCAGGCGGACAAAAGTGGTGACCTATTATGGACCACATTCTATTAAAAATAAAAAGCATACTTAGAATTTCTGGAAGTTCGAGTTTTCAGGAGATTTTCAAAAAACTTTAAATTTGCCCAACTATATTAACATTTTTCGAACAAAATTTTTTTAGGAAGGAGGCGATGCGGGCGGACAAAAGTGGTGACCTGTTATGGCCCACATTCTACTCTAAAAAAGTGCATACTTAGAATTTCTGGAAGTTCGAGTTTTCAGGAGATTTTCGAAAAACTTTAAATTTGCCCAACTTTAAATTTGCCCAACTATATTAACATTTTTCGAACAAAATTTTTTTAGGAAGGGGCGATACGGGCGGACAAAAGTGGTGACCTGTTATGGATCACATTCTACTCTAAAAAAGTGCATACTTAGAATTTCTGGAAGTTCGAGTTTTCAGGAGATTTTTGAAAAACTTTAAATTTGCCCAACTATATTAACATTTTCCCAAATGTGACCAAATTTTTTTAGGAAGGAGGCGATGCGGGCGGACAAAAGTGGTGACCTATTATGGACCACATTCTAGTCTAAAAAAGTGCATACTTAGAATTTCTGGAAGTTCGAGTTTTCAGAAGATTTTCGAAAAACTTTAAATTTGCCCAACTATATTCACATTTTCCCAAATGTGACCAAATTTTTTTAGGAAGGAGGCGATGCGGGCGGACAAAAAAGGTGACCTGTTATGGACCACATTCTACTCTAAAAACGTGCATACTTAGAATTTCTGGAAGTTCGAGTTTTTAGAAGAAAACCTTAAATTTGACCAACTATATTAACGTTTTCCAAGATTTGACCAAATTTTTTTTGGGAAGAAGTCGATGCGGGCGGACAAAAGTGGCCACATATTATAGAGTACATAGAACTGTACAAACGTGCGTAGCCAGAATTTCTGGAAGTTCGAGTTTTTACGAGATTTTCGAAAAATTTAAAATTTTCGCAACTATATTAACATTTTCCAAGATGTGACCAAATTTTTTTAGGAATGTGGCGATGCGGGCGGACAAAAGTGGTGACCTATTATGGACCACATTCTAGTCTAAAAAAGTGCATACTTAGAATTTCTGGAAGTTCGAGTTTTCAGGAGATTTTCGAAAAACTTTAAATTTGCCCAACTATATTAACATTTTCCCAAATGTGACCAAATTTTTTTAGGAAGGAGGCGATGCGGCGGACAAAAGTGGTGACCTATTATGGACCACATTCTACTCTAAAAAAGTGCATACTTAGAATTTCTGGAAGTTCGAGTTTTCAGGAGATTTTCGAAAAACTTTAAATTTGCCCATTAATTAATTATATTAACATTTTCCCAAATGTGACCAAATGTTTTTTTGGAAGGAAGCAATGCGGGCGGACAAAAGTGGTGACCTATTATGGACCACATTCTACTCTAAAAAAGTGCATACTTAGAATTTCTGGAAGTTCGAGTTTTCAGGAGATTTTCGAAAAACTTTAAATTTGCCCAACTATATCAACATTTTCCCAAATGTGACCAAATTTTTTTAGGAAGGAGGCGATGCGGGCGGACAAAAGTGGTGACCTATTATGGACCACATTCTACTCTAAAAAAGTGCATACTTAGAATTTCTGGAAGTTTAAGTTTTTAGAAAAAAACCTTAAATTTTACCAACTATATTAACGTTTTCCAGTATTTGACCAAATTTTTTTTAGAAGAAGTCGATGCGGGCGGACAAAAGTGGCCACATATTATAGACTACATAGAACTGTAAAAACGTGCATACCCAGAATTTCTGGAAGTTCGAGTTTTTACGAGATTTTCGAAAAATTTAAAATTTTCCCAACTATATTAACATTTTCCAAGATGTGACCAAATTTTTTTTAGGAATGTGGCGATGCGGGCGGACAATGGACCACATTCTAGTCTAAAAAAGTGCATTCTTAGAATTTCTGGAAGTTCGAGTTTTCAGGAGATTTTCGAAAAACTTTAAATTTGCCCATTAATTAATTATATTAACATTTTCCCAAATGTGACCAAATTTTTTTTTAGGAAGGAGGCGATATGGGCGGACAAAAGTGGTGACCTATTATGGACCACATTCTAGTCTAAAAAAGTGCATACTTAGAATTTCTGGAAGTTCGAGTTTACAGGAGATTTTCGAAAAACTTTAAATTTGCCCAACTATATTAACATTTTCCCAAATGTGACCAAATTTTTTTAGGAAGGAGGCGATGCGGGCGGACAAAAAAGGTGACCTATTATGGACCACATCCTACTCTAAAAAAGTGCATGCTTAGAATTTCTGGAAGTTCGAGTTTTCAGGAGATTTTCGAAAAACTTTAAATTTGCCCAACTATATTAACATTTTTCGAACAAAATTTTTTTAGGAAGGAGGCGATGCAGGCGGACAAAAGTGGTGACCTATTATGGACCACATTCTATTAAAAATAAAAAGCATACTTAGAATTTCTGGAAGTTCGAGTTTTCAGGAGATTTTCAAAAAACTTTAAATTTGCCCAACTATATTAACATTTTTCGAACAAAATTTTTTTAGGAAGGAGGCGATGCGGGCGGACAAAAGTGGTGACCTGTTATGGCCCACATTCTACTCTAAAAAAGTGCATACTTAGAATTTCTGGAAGTTCGAGTTTTCAGGAGATTTTCGAAAAACTTTAAATTTGCCCAACTTTAAATTTGCCCAACTATATTAACATTTTTCGAACAAAATTTTTTTAGGAAGGGGCGATACGGGCGGACAAAAGTGGTGACCTGTTATGGATCACATTCTACTCTAAAAAAGTGCATACTTAGAATTTCTGGAAGTTCGAGTTTTCAGGAGATTTTTGAAAAACTTTAAATTTGCCCAACTATATTAACATTTTCCCAAATGTGACCAAATTTTTTTAGGAAGGAGGCGATGCGGGCGGACAAAAGTGGTGACCTATTATGGACCACATTCTAGTCTAAAAAAGTGCATACTTAGAATTTCTGGAAGTTCGAGTTTTCAGAAGATTTTCGAAAAACTTTAAATTTGCCCAACTATATTCACATTTTCCCAAATGTGACCAAATTTTTTTAGGAAGGAGGCGATGCGGGCGGACAAAAAAGGTGACCTGTTATGGATCACATTCTACTCTAAAAAAGTGCATACTTAGAATTTCTGGAAGTTCGAGTTTTCAGGAGATTTTTGAAAAACTTTAAATTTGCCCAACTATATTAACATTTTCCCAAATGTGACCAAATTTTTTTAGGAAGGAGGCGATGCGGGCGGACAAAAGTGGTGACCTATTATGGACCACATTCTAGTCTAAAAAAGTGCATGCTTAGAATTTCTGGAAGTTCGAGTTTTCAGGAGATTTTTGAAAAACTTTAAATTTGCCCAACTATATTAACATTTTCCCAAATGTGACCAAATTTTTTTAGGAAGGAGGCGATGCGGGCGGACAAAAGTGGTGACCTATTATGGACCACATTCTAGTCTAAAAAAGTGCATGCTTAGAATTTCTGGAAGTTCGAGTTTTCAGGAGATTTTCGAAAAACTTTGAATTTGCCCAACTATATTAACATTTTCCCAAATGTGACCAAATTTTTTTAGGAAGGAGGCGATGCGGGCGGACAAAAGTGGTGACATATTATGGATCACATTCTACTCTAAAAAAGTGCATACTTAGAATTTCTGGAAGTTCGAGTTTTCAGGAGATTTTCGAAAAACTTTAAATTTGCCCAACTATATTAACATTTTCCCAAATGTGACCAAATTTTTTTAGGAAGGAGGCGATGCGGGCGGACAAAAGTGGTGACCTATTATGGACCACATTTTAGTCTAAAAAAGTGCATGCTTAGAATTTCTGGAAGTTCGAGTTTTCAGGAGATTTTCGAAAAACTTTAAATTTGCCCAACTATATTAACATTTTTCGAACAAAATTTTTTTAGGACGGTGGCGATGCGGGCGGACAAAAGTGGTGACCTATTATGGATCACATTCTACTCTAAAAAAGTGCATACTTAGAATTTCTGGAAGTTCGAGTTTTCAGGAGATTTTCGAAAAACTTTAAATTTGCCCAACTTTAAATTTGCCCAACTATATTAACATTTTTCGAACAAAATTTTTTTAGGAAGGAGGCGATGCGGGCGGACAAAAGTGGTGACCTATTATGGATCACATTCTACTCTAAAAAAGTGCATACTTAGAATTTCTGGAAGTTCGAGTTTTCAGGAGATTTTTGAAAAACTTTAAATTTGCCCAACTATATTAACATTTTCCCAAATGTGACCAAATTTTTTTAGGAAGGAGGCGATGCGGGCGGACAAAAGTGGTGACCTATTATGGACCACATTCTAGTCTAAAAACGTGCATACTTAGAATTTCTGGAAGTTCGAGTTTTCAGAAGATTTTCGAAAAACTTTAAATTTGCCCAACTATATTCACATTTTCCCAAATGTGACCAAATTTTTTTAGGAAGGAGGCGATGCGGGCGGACAAAAGTGGTGACCTATTATGGACCACATTCTAGTCTAAAAAAGTGCATGCTTAGAATTTCTGGAAGTTCGAGTTTTCAGGAGATTTTTGAAAAACTTTAAATTTGCCCAACTATATTAACATTTTCCCAAATGTGACCAAATTTTTTTAGGAAGGAGGCGATGCGGGCGGACAAAAAAGGTGACCTGTTATGGATCACATTCTACTCTAAAAAAGTGCATACTTAGAATTTCTGGAAGTTCGAGTTTTCAGGAGATTTTCGAAAAACTTTAAATTTGCCCAACTTTAAATTTGCCCAACTATATTAACATTTTTCGAACAAAATTTTTTTAGGAAGGAGGCGATGCGGGCGGACAAAAGTGGTGACCTATTATGGATCACATTCTACTCTAAAAAAGTGCATACTTAGAATTTCTGGAAGTTCGAGTTTTCAGGAGATTTTTGAAAAACTTTAAATTTGCCCAACTATATTAACATTTTCCCAAATGTGACCAAATTTTTTTAGGAAGGAGGCGATGCGGGCGGACAAAAAAGGTGACCTGTTATGGATCACATTCTACTCTAAAAAAGTGCATACTTAGAATTTCTGGAAGTTCGAGTTTTCAGGAGATTTTTAAAAAACTTTAAATTTGCCCAACTATATTAACATTTTCCCAAATGTGACCAAATTTTTTTAGGAAGGAGGCGATGCGGGCGGACAAAAGTGGTGACCTATTATGGACCACATTCTAGTCTAAAAAAGTGCATGCTTAGAATTTCTGGAAGTTCGAGTTTTCAGGAGATTTTTGAAAAACTTTAAATTTGCCCAACTATATTAACATTTTCCCAAATGTGACCAAATTTTTTTAGGAAGGAGGCGATGCGGGCGGACAAAAGTGGTGACCTATTATGGACCACATTCTAGTCTAAAAAAGTGCATGCTTGGAATTTCTGGAAAATCGAGTTTTCAGGAGATTTTCGAAAAACTTTGAATTTGCCCAACTATATTAACATTTTCCCAAATGTGACCAAATTTTTTTAGGAAGGAGGCGATGCGGGCGGACAAAAGTGGTGACATATTATGGATCACATTCTACTCTAAAAAAGTGCATACTTAGAATTTCTGGAAGTTCGAGTTTTCAGGAGATTTTCGAAAAACTTTAAATTTGCCCAACTATATTAACATTTTTCGAACAAAATTTTTTTAGGAAGGAGGCGATGCGGGCGGACAAAAGTGGTGACCTATTATGGACCACATTCTACTCTAAAAAAGTGCATACTTAGAATTTCTGGAAGTTCGAGTTTTCAGGAGATTTTCGAAAAACTTTAAATTTGCCCAACTATATCAACATTTTCCCAAATGTGACCAAATTTTTTTAGGAAGGAGGCGATGCGGGCGGACAAAAATGGTGACCTATTATGGACCACATTCTAGTCTAAAAAAGTGCATACTTAGAATTTCTGGAAGTTCGAGTTTTCAGGAGATTTTCGAAAAACTTTAAATTTGCCCAACTATATTAACATTTTCCCAAATGTGACCAAACGTTTTTAGTAAGGAGGCGATGCGGGCGGACAAAAGTGGTAACCTATTATGGACCACATTCTACTCTAAAAAAGTGCATACTTAGAATTTCTGGAAGTTCGAGTTTTCAGGAGATTTTCGAAAAACTTTAAATTTGCCCAACTATATTAAAATTTTTCGAACAAAATTTTTTTAGGAAGGAGGCGATGCGGGCGGACAAAAGTGGAGACCTATTATGGACCACATTCTACTCTAAAAAAGTGCATACTTAGAATTTCTGGAAGTTCGAGTTTTCAGGAGATTTTCGAAAAACTTTAAATTTGCCCAACTATATCAACATTTTCCCAAATGTGACCAAATTTTTTTAGGAAGGAGGCGATGCGGGCTGACAAAAGTGGTGACCTATTATGGACCACATTCTAGTCTAAAAAAGTGCATACTTAGAATTTCTGGAAGTTCGAGTTTTCAGGAGATTTTCGAAAAACTTTGAATTTGCCCAACTATATTAACATTTTCCCAAATGTGACCAAATTTTTTTTGGAAGGAGGCGATGCGGGCGGACAAAAAAGGTGACCTATTATGGACCACATTCTACTCTAAAAACGTGCATACTTAGAATTTCTGGAAGTTCGAGTTTTTAGAAAAAAACCTTAAATTTGACCAACTATATTAACGTTTTCCAAGATTTGACCAAATTTTTTTTGGGAAGAAGTCGATGCGGGCGGACAAAAGTGGCCACATATTATAGAGTACATAGAACTGTACAAACGTGCATACCCAGAATTTCTGGAAGTTCGAGTTTTTACGAGATTTTCGAAAAATTTAAAATTTTCGCAACTATATTAACATTTTCCAAGATGTGACCAAATTTTTTTAGGAATGTGGCGATGCGGGCGGACAAAAGTGGTGACCTATTATGGACCACATTCTAGTCTAAAAAAGTGCATACTTAGAATTTCTGGAAGTTCGAGTTTTCAGGAGATTTTCGAAAAACTTTAAATTTGCCCAACTATATTAACATTTTCCCAAATGTGACCAAATTTTTTTAGGAAGGAGGCGATGCGGGCGGACAAAAGTGGACACCTATTATGGACCACATTCTAGTCTAAAAAAGTGCATTCTTAGAATTTCTGGAAGTTCGAGTTTTCAGGAGATTTTCGAAAAACTTTAAATTTGCCCATTAATTAATTTTATTAACATTTTCCCAAATGTGACCAAATTTTTTTTAAGAAGGAGGCGATACGGGCGGACAAAAGTGGTGACCTATTATGGACCACATTCTAGTCTAAAAAAGTGCATACTTAGAATTTCTGGAAGTTCGAGCTTACAGGAGATTTTCGAAAAACTTTAAATTTGCCCAACTATATTAACATTTTCTCAAATGTGACCAAATTTTTTTAGGAAGGAGGCGATGCGGGCGGACAAAAAAGTTGACCTATTATGGACCACATCCTACTCTAAAAAAGTGCATGCTTAGAATTTCTGGAAGTTCGAGTTTTCAGGAGATTTTCGAAAAACTTTAAATTTGCCCAACTATATTAACATTTTTCGAACAAAATTTTTTTAGGAAGGAGGCGATGCGGGCGGACAAAAGTGGTGACCTATTATGGACCACATTCTAGTCTAAAAAAGTGCATACTTGGAATTTCTGGAAACTCGAGTTTTCAGGAGATTTTCGAAAAACTTTAAATTTGCCCAACTATATTAACATTTTTCGAACAAAATTTTTTTAGGAAGGTGGCGATGCGGGCGGACAAAAGTGGTGACCTGTTATGGACCACATTCTACTCTAAAAAAGTGCATACTTAGAATTTCTGGAAGTTCGAGTTTTCAGGAGATTTTCGAAAAACTTTAAATTTGCCCAACTTTAAATTTGCCCAACTATATTAACATTTTCCGAACAAAATTTTTTTAGGAAGGAGGCGATGCGGGCGGACAAAAGTGGTGACCTATTATAAATCTCATTCTACTCTAAAAAAGTGCATACTTAGAATTTCTGGAAGTTCGAGTTTTCAGGAGATTTTCGAAAAACTTTAAATTTGCCCAACTATATTAACATTTTCCCAAATGTGACCAAATTTTTTTAGGAAGGAGGCGATGCGGGCGGACAAAAGTGGTGACCTATTATGGACCACATTCTAGTCTAAAAAAGTGCATACTTGGAATTTCTGGAAACTCGAGTTTTCAGGAGATTTTCGAAAAACTTTAAATTTGCCCAACTATATTAACATTTTTCGAACAAAATTTTTTTAGGAAGGAGGCGATGCGGGCGGACAGAAGTGGCGACCTGTTATGGACCACATTCTACTCTAAAAAAGTGCATACTTAGAATTTCTATAAGTTCGAGTTTTCAGGAGATTTTCGAAAAACTTTAAATTTGCCCAACTATATTAAAATTTTTCGAACAAAATTTTTTTAGGAAGGTGGCGATGCGGGCGGACAAAAGTGGAGACCTATTATGGACCACATTCTACTCTAAAAAAGTGCATACTTAGAATTTCTGGAAGTTCGAGTTTTCAGGAGATTTTCGAAAAACTTTAAATTTGCCCAACTATATCAACATTTTCCCAAATGTGACCAAATTTTTTTAGGAAGGAGGCGATGCGGGCTGACAAAAGTGGTGACCTATTATGGACCACATTCTAGTCTAAAAAAGTGCATACTTAGAATTTCTGGAAGTTTGAGTTTTCAGGAGATTTTCGAAAAACTTTAAATTTGCCCAACTATATTAACATTTTCCCAAATGTGACCAAATTTTTTTAGGAAGGAGGCGATGCGGGCGGACAAAAAAGGTGACCTATTATGGACCACATTCTACTCTAAAAACGTGCATACTTAGAATTTCTGGAAGTTCGAGTTTTTAGAAAAAAACCTTAAATTTGACCAACTATATTAACGTTTTCCAAGATTTGACCAAATTTTTTTTGGGAAGAAGTCGATGCGGGCGGACAAAAGTGGCCACATATTATAGAGTACATAGAACTGTAAAAACGTGCATACCCAGAATTTCTGGAAGTTCGAGTTTTTACGAGATTTTCGAAAAACTTTAAATTTGCCCAACTATATTAACATTTTTCGAACAAAATTTTTTTAGGAAGGAGGCGATGCGGGCGAACAAAAGTGGTGACCTATTATGGAACACATTCTACTCTAAAAAAGTGCATACTTAGAATTTCTGGAAGTTCGAGTTTTCAGGAGATTTTCGAAAAACTTTAAATTTGCCCAACTATATTAACATTTTTCGAACAAAATTTTTTTAGGAAGAAGGCGATGCGGGCGGACAAAAGTGGTGACTTATTATGGACCACATTCTACTCTAAAAAAGTGCATACTTAGAATTTCTGGAAGTTCGAGTTTTCAGGAGATTTTCGAAAAACTTTAAATTTGCCCAACTATATTAACATTTTCCCAAATGTGACCAATTTTTTTAGGAAGGAGGCGATGCGGGCGTACAAAAGTGGTGACCTATTATGGACCACATTCTAGTCTAAAAAAGTGCATACTTAGAATTTCTGGAAGTTCGAGTTTTCAGGAGATTTTCGAAAAACTTTAAATTTGCCCAACTATATCAACATTTTCCCAAATGTGACCAAATTTTTTTAGGAAGGAGGCGATGCGGGCGGACAAAAAAGGTGACCTATTATGGACCACATTCTACTCTAAAAACGTGCATACTTAGAATTTCTGGAAGTTCGAGTTTTTAGAAAAAAACCTTAAATTTGACCAACTATATTAACGTTTTCCAAGATTTGACCAAATTTTTTTTGGGAAGAAGTCGATGCGGGCGGACAAAAGTGGCCACATATTATAGAGTACATAGAACTGTAAAAACGTGCATACCCAGAATTTCTGGAAGTTCGAGTTTTTACGAGATTTTCGAAAAACTTTAAATTTGCCCAACTATATTAACATTTTTCGAACAAAATTTTTTTAGGAAGGAGGCGATGCGGGCGAACAAAAGTGGTGACCTATTATGGAACACATTCTACTCTAAAAAAGTGCATACTTAGAATTTCTGGAAGTTCGAGTTTTCAGGAGATTTTCGAAAAACTTTAAATTTGCCCAACTATATTAACATTTTTCGAACAAAATTTTTTTAGGAAGAAGGCGATGCGGGCGGACAAAAGTGGTGACTTATTATGGACCACATTCTACTCTAAAAAAGTGCATACTTAGAATTTCTGGAAGTTCGAGTTTTCAGGAGATTTTAGAAAAACTTTAAATTGGCCCAACTATATTAACATTTTCCCAAATGTGACCAATTTTTTTAGGAAGGAGGCGATGCGGGCGGACAAAAGTGGTGACCTATTATGGACCACATTCTAGTCTAAAAAAGTGCATACTTAGAATTTCTGGAAGTTCGAGGTTTCAGAAGATTTTCGAAAAACTTTAAATTTGCCCAACTATATCAACATTTTCCCAAATGTGACCAAATTTTTTTAGGAAGGAGGCGATGCGGGCGGACAAAAATGGTGACCTATTATGGACCACATTCTAGTCTAAAAAAGTGCATACTTAGAATTTCTGGAAGTTCGAGTTTTCAGGAGATTTTCGAAAAACTTTAAATTTGCCCAACTATATTAACATTTTCCCAAATGTGACCAAACGTTTTTAGGAAGGAGGCGATGCGGGCGGACAAAAGTGGTGACCTATTATGGACCACATTCTACTCTAAAAAAGTGCATACTTAGAATTTCTGGAAGTTCGAGTTTTCAGGAGATTTTCGAAAAACTTTAAATTTGCCCAACTATATTAACATTTTTCGAACAAAATTTTTTTAGGAAGGAGGCGATGCGGGCGGACAAAAGTGGAGACCTATTATGGACCACATTCTACTCTAAAAAAGTGCATACCTAGAATTTCTGGAAGTTCGAGTTTTCAGGAGATTTTCGAAAAACTTTAAATTTGCCCAACTATATCAACATTTTCCCAAATGTGACCAAATTTTTTTAGGAAGGAGGCGATGCGGGCGGACAAAAGTGGTAACCTATTATGGACCACATTCTAGTCTAAAAAAGTGCATACTTAGAATTTCTGGAAGTTCGAGTGTTCAGGAGATTTTCGAAAAACTTTAAATTTGCCCAACTATAGTAACATTTTCCCAAATGTGACCAAATTTTTTTAGGAAGGAGGCGATGCGGGCGGACAAAAGTGGAGACCTATTATGGACCACGTTCTACTCTAAAAAAGTGCATACTTAGAATTTCTGGAAGTTCGAGTTTTCAGGAGATTTTCGAAAAACTTTAAATTTGCCCAACTATATTAACATTTTCCCAAATGTGACCAAACTTTTTTAGGAAGGAGGCAATGCGGGCGGACAAAAGTGGTGACCTATTATGGACCACATTCTACTCTAAAAAAGTGCATACTTAGAATTTCTGGAAGTTCGAGTTTTCAGGAGATTTTCGAAAAACTTTAAATTTGCCCAACTATATTAACATTTTTCGAACAAAATTTTTTTAGGAAGGAGGCGATGCGGGCGGACAAAAGTGGAGACCTATTATGGACCACATTCTACTCTAAAAAAGTGCATACTTAGAATTTCTGGAAGTTCGAGTTTTCAGGAGATTTTCGAAAAACTTTAAATTTGCCCAACTATATCAACATTTTCCCAAATGTGACCAAATTTTTTTAGGAAGGAGGCGATGCGGGCAGACAAAAGTGGTTACCTATTATGGACCACATTCTACTTTAAAAAAGTGCATACTTAGAATTTCTTGAAGTTCGAGTTTTCAGGAGATTTTCGAAAAACTTTAAATTTGCCCAACTATATTAACATTTTTCGAACAAAATTTTTTTAGGAAGGAGGCGATGCGGGCGGACAAAAGTGGTGACCTATTATGGACCACATTCTACTCTAAAAAAGTGCACACTTAGAATTTCTTGAAGTTCGAGTTTTCAGGAGATTTTCGAAAAACTTTAAATTTGCCCAACTATATTAACATTTTTCGAACAAAATTTTTTTAGGAAGGAGGCGATGCGGGCGGACAAAAGTGGTGACCTATTATGGACCACATTCTAGTCTAAAAAAGTGCATACTTAGAATTTCTGGAAGTTCGAGTTTTCAGGAGATTTTCGAAAAACTTTGAATTTGCCCAACTATATTAACATTTTCCCAAATGTGACCAAATTTTTTTAGGAAGGAGGCGATGCGGGCGGACAAAAAAGGTGACATATTATGGACCACATTCTACTCTAAAAACGTGCATACTTAGAATTTCTGGAAGTTCGAGTTTTTAGAAAAAAACCTTAAATTTGACCAACTATATTAACGTTCTCCAAGATTTGACCAAATTTTTTTTGGGAAGAAGTTCATGCGGGTGGACAAAAGTGGCCACATATTATAGAGTACATAGAATTGTAAAAAAGTGCATACTTAGAATTTCTGGAAGTTCGAGTTTTCAGGAGATTTTCGAAAAACTTTAAATTTGCCCAACTATATTAACATTTTTCGAAAAAAATTTTTTTAGGAAGGAGGCGATGCGGGCGGACAAAAGTGGTGACCTATTATGGACCACATTCTACTCTAAAAAAGTGCATACTTAGAATTTCTGGAATTTCGAGTTTTCAGGAGATTTTCGAAAAACTTTAAATTTGCCCAACTATATCAACATTTTGTTACGTGACCGATTTTTTGCGCTAAAAATGAATTGCCGACTAGCTCGATGCGGCTTGTTCTCGGGTGTGCTCCCTCCCTCATCTTAGCCCACGGTACGTAGACAATTAAATAATTGCAATACAAAAAAAAAAACACTTACACTACTTACAACACAACACGTCTGGAAATGGGAGGTAGATGTAAACCTCCAACCGCCCTGCCCTTCCATGGTCAACTATTCGTCCTACTTCTCTGTGTTTATGATGACCCCTTACACCGCCTCTTTAGTCTCACTTACCAATCATCAGCAATCCATATTAATTTCTTAATCCATCATTTTTTCTACTTAAACATTCACATAACTATTTATTCTTAACTTATTCTTATTCTTAGTACTTATAATAAACACGTAACCCTAACACTAACCTAATATACTTCTTATGTTACTTAGCTAGAAACAAAGCATTTAAATACATTCCGATGTGCTGTAAAAATGTCTACACAGTTATGGTAAAAAAGTCAAATTATTTTGGTCCACAATATCTTGTATTTCCGGGATATAAAATGGTCTAATGTTAATCACTAACCTACACCTGAATGAGCTCAACCAACTGTAGTCAGTGTCTATCAATTTAAATACAAAGGAATTATCAAACCGGCTACGACGATTCCTATTGTGAAACCTTTTTTCTTCCCCTTCCCACCACAAATCACCAAACGTCTGAAAATACTTTTGTTTCCACTATCTTATTTACTAACACATACAACATACATATATACTATTTTAATATAAAACACAATGCCTTCAATCGAAATCTTGAAATATTATTTTTGTCAAAAAAAAATTTATGGTATGGATAGACTTCTCAGTGGGTTATAAACAGTGGGTATTTAGCCACTTTTTAAATTTTTATGCATATAATTATTTTATTTTATCCACTTAGCTGTTTTATTTTCCCGTTTTCACCAAATGTTCCTTTTATTTTTTTATTATCCACCAGCCGCAAACTCGTATGTCTCAACAAAAAAATATTTTCGCCTTGAAGCTGTACTACGTCCTTCCTTCCACTTAGGGATTTACCTCTCCAGTACTCAAACAAACTTCCCAATAACTGGATTAATTACTCACTCACTAAGGAGACATTGAATCTCAGTGACAAAAAAACGTATTTTCTTAGGGTTTACTTACATTTTTCGGATTTCTTTTTTTTTTCAATTATTATTTTAATTTATTGGAGTCCGGGGTGCACAATAATTTTAATAATTTCCTTCTGAGGTTATAAATGGCTTCCACAATGACAAAATACAATATCACTACTTTCAGTTGAAATAATGGTTCTTTACTGGCCGGTGGTTTTTCTGTATCTGATTAACAAAATGGCTTTCTACAGTTCCCACAGGTTAATATCATCAGACATGAAACAGAACTACCCTCTTATTCCAATAACTACATAATTTATCCTTTTTTTACTCGCGCCTTCCAAGAAATATATTACTTGTTGTTATCCCTTGCAACTTAAATCCTGATTCCCCCACCCCTCTGTCACAACCATTATTTTAACATCCGACCATTTCATTTCCCCCTTCTTATTTTCCTAACAGTCATGTTTTCTGTTAACCTTTCCAACTTGCCGTTTGCTACCTTTTTTTCTTTTTTCAACATGTTCGATGCTACTATTGTTCATCGAATTTGGTAACACTTACATACCTAACTTGACAGCTGGAGACCAAAGAAAAACAACTGATAACATGTATTTATTTTTCAGCCACCTACAGAGCACGAGGTAATTTCAATCTATTATTTTCTTTTCATAAATTATGTACCTATTTCATTATTTTAACTTTCTTTTCACAGGGGATCTTACGGATGGACTAATTATTAGTGAGTACCATTCATGGGTAGCTGGAAAGTATCGTTCCCTACTGTCTAGATTCTATTACTAATAATTAATTTTTTTACAGGTGCTGATAGTATTTATCGTCTTGCTAATGAGCCGGAGAAAGGTTTGGGGTTTTGGAATGGCTCGCCTCGTACTTACAAAACCTTCTCATGTTAATTAAGTCTCGGCCGGACAGTTCTTAATGTCTTATGTGCCCGCCGATGATTTCCTGGTCTATACCTATAATTAACGCAGACCTCGGTCAGCCAGTTCTCACTCTCTTAGGTGCTCACCGGGGTCTTGCCTTTCCCTCGCAATGGGAATCTTGGTCAGTCTGTTCTCACGGTCACTGGAGAGCACAGACTGATTGCTCTGAGCAAAAACAACGTAACTCTGTTTGTTTTTCTTTTTATGTGTCCACACCAATGGCCACGCAACAATTTTCCCAAATGTGACCAAATTTTTTTAGGAAGGAGGCAATGCGGGCGGACAAAAGTGGTTACCTATTATGGACCACATTCTAGTCTAAAAAAGTGCATACTTAGAATTTCTGGAAGTTCGAGTTTTCAGGAGATTATCGAAAAACTTTGAATTTGCCCAACTATATTAACATTTTCCCAAATGTGACCAAATTTTTTTAGGAAGGAGGCGATGCGGGCGGACAAAAGTGGTGACCTATTATGAACCACATTCTAGTCTAAAAAAGTGCATACTTAGAATTTCTGGAAGTTCGAGTTTTCAGGAGATTTTCGAAAAACTTTGAATTTGCCCAACTATATTAACATTTTCCCAAATGTGACCAAATTTTTTTAGGAAGGAGGTGATGCGGGCGGACAAAAAAGGTGACCTATTATGGAGTACATTCTACTCTAAAAACGTGCATACTTAGAATTTCTGGAAGTTCGAGTTTTTAGAAAAAAACCTTAAATTTGACCAACTATATTAACGTTTTCCAAGATTTGACCAAATTTTTTTTGTGAAGAAGTCGATGCGGGTGGACAAAAGTGGCCACATTTTATAGAGTACGTAGAACTGTAAAAACGTGCATACCCAGAATTTCTGGAAGTTCGAGTTTTTACAAGATTTTCGAAAAATTTAAAATTTTCCCAACTATATTAACATTTTCCAAGATGTGACCAAATTTTTTTAGGAAGGAGGCGATGCGGGCGGACAAAAGTGGTGACCTATTATGGACCACATTCTAGTCTAAAAAAGTGCATACTTAGAATTTCTGGAAGTTCGAGTTTTCAGGAGATTTTCGAAAAACTTTAAATTTGCCCAATTATATTAACATTTTCCCACATGTGACCAATTTTTTTAGGAAGGAGGCGATGCGGGCGGACAAAAGTGGTGACCTATTATGGACCACATTCTAGTCTAAAAAAGTGCATACTTAGAATTTCTGGAAGTTCGAGTTTTCAGGAGATTTTCGAAAAACTTTAAATTTGCCCAACTATATTAACATTTTCCCAAATGTGACCAAATTTTTTTAGGAAGGAGGCGATGCGGGCGGACAAAAGTGGAGACCTATTATGAACCACATTCTACTCTAAAAAAGTGCATACTTAGAATTTCTGGAAGTTCGAGTTTTCAGGAGATTTTCGAAAAACTTTAAATTTGCCCAACTATATTAACATTTTTCGAACAAAATTTTTTTAGGAAGGAGGCGATGCGGGCGGACAAAAGTGGTGACCTATTATGGACCACATTCTAGTCTAAAAAAGTGCATACTTAGAATTTCTGGAAGTTCGAGTTTTCAGAAGATTTTCGAAAAACTTTGAATTTGCCCAACTATATTAACATTTTCCCAAATGTGACCAAATTTTTTTAGGAAGGAGGCGATGCGGGCGGACAAAAAAGGTAACCTATTATGGACCACATTCTACTCTAAAAACGTGCATACTTAGAATTTCTGGAAGTTCGAGTTTTCAGGAGATTTTCGAAAAACTTTAAATTTGCCCAACTATATTAACATATTTCGAACAACATTTTTTTAGGAAGGAGGCGATGCGGGCGGACAAAAGTGGTGACCTATTATGGACCACATTCTATTCTAAAACAGTGCGTACTTAGTATTTCTCGAAGTTCGAGCTTTCAGGAGATTTTCGAAAAACTTTAAATTTGCCCAACTATATTAACATTTTTCGAAAAAATTTTTTTTAGGAAGGAGGCGATGCGGGCAGACAAAAGTGGTGACCTATTATGGACCACATTCTACTCTAAAAAAAGTACATACTTAGAATTTCTGGAAGTTCGAGTTTTCAGGAGATTTTCGAAAAACTTTAAATTTGCCCAACTATATTAACATTTTTCGAACAACATTTTTTTAGGAAGGAGGCGATGCGGGCGGACAAAAGTTGTGACTTATTATGGACCACATTCTACTCTAAAAAAGTGCATACTTAGAATTTCTGGAAGTTCGAGCTTTCAGGAGATTTTCGAAAAACTTTAAATTTGCCCAACTATATTAACATTTTTCGAACAAAATTTTTTTAGGAAGGAGGCGATGCGGGCGGACAAAAGTGGTGATCTATTATGGACCACATTCTACTCTAAAAAAGTGCATACTTAGATTTTCTGGAAGTTCGAGTTTTCAGGAGATTTTCGAAAACTTTAAATTTGTCCAACTATATTAACATTTTTCGAACAAAATTTTTTTAGGAAGGAGGCGATGCGGGCGGACAAAAGTGGTGGCCTTTTATGGACCACATTCTACTCTAAAAAAGTGCATACTTAGAATTTCTGGAAGTTCTAGTTTTTAGAAAAAAACCCTAAATTTGACCAACTATATTAACGTTTTCCAATATTTGACCAAATTTTTTTTGGGAAGAAGTCGATGCGGGCGGACAAAAGTGGCCACATATTATAGACTACATAGAACTGTAAAAACGTGCATACCCAGAATTTCTGGAAGTTCGAGTTTTTACGAGATTTTCGAAAAATTTAAAATTTTTCCAACTATATTAACGTTTTCCAAGATGTGACCAAATTTTTTTAGGAATGTGGCGATGCGGGCGGACAAAAGTGGTGTTCTATTATGGACCACATTCTAGTCTAAAAAAGTGCATACTTAGAATTTCTGGAAGTTCGAGTTTTCAGGAGATTTTCGAAAAACTTTAAATTTGCCCAACTATATTAAAATTTTTCGAACAAAATTTTTTTAGGAAGGAGGCGATGCGGGCGGACAAAAGTGGTGACCTATTATGGACCACATTCTACTCTAAAACAGTGCATACTTAGAATTTCTGGAAGTTCGAGCTTTCAGGAGATTTTCGAAAAACTTTAAATTTGCCCAACTATATTAACATTTTTCGAACAAAATTTTTTTAGGAAGGAGACGATGCGGGCGGACAAAAGTGCTGACCTATTATGGACCACATTCTACTCTAAAAAAGTGCATACTTAGATTTTCTGGAAGTTCGAGTTTTCAGGAGATTTTCGAAAAACTTTAAATTTGCCCAACTTTAAATTTGCCCAACGATATTAACATTTTTCGAACAACATTTTTTTAGGAAGGAGGCGATGCGGGCGGACAAAAGTGGTGACTTATTATGGACCACATTCTACTCTAAAAAAGTGCATACTTAGAGTTTCTGGAAGTTCGAGTTTTCAGGAGATTTTCGAAAAACTTTAAATTTGCCCAACTATATTAACATTTTTCGAACAAAATTTTTTAAGGAAGGAGGCGATGCGAAAGGACAAAAGTGGTGGCCTTTTATGGACCACATTCTACTCTAAAAAAGTGCATACCTAGAATTTCTGGAAGTTCGAGTTTTCAGGAGATTTTCGAAAAACTTTAAATTTGCCCAACTTTAAATTTGCCCAACTTTAAATTTGCCCAACTATATTAACATTTTTCGAACAACATTTTTTTAGGAAGGAGGCGATGCGGGCGGACAAAAGTGGTGACCTATTATGGACCACATTCTACTCTAAAAAAGTGCATACTTAGAATTTCTGGAAGTTCGAGTTTTCAGGAGATTTTCGAAAAACTTTAAATTTGCCCAACTATATTAACATTTTTCGAACAAAATTTTTTTAGGAAGGAGGCGATGCGGGCGGACAAAAGTGGTGACCTATTATGGACCACATTCTACTCTAAAAAAGTGAATACTTAGAATTTCTGGAAGTTCGAGTTTTCAGGAGATTTTCGAAAAACTTTCGAAAAACTATATTAACATTTTCCAAGATGTGACCAAATTTTTTTTAGGAATGTGGCGATGCGGGCGGGCAAAAAGGGTGATTTGTTGTGGATCACACTCTACTCTAAAATAGTGCATACTTAGAGTTTCTGGAAGTTTGAGTTTTCAGGAGATTTTCGAAAAACTTTAAATTTGCCCAACTATATTAACATTTTCCAAGATGTGACCAAATTTTTTTTAGGAATGTGGCGATGCGGGCGGACAAAAGTGGTGACCTATTATGGACCACATTCTAGTCTAAAAAAGTGCATACTTAGAATTTCTGGAAGTTCGAGTTGTCAGGAGATTTTCGAAAAACTTTAAATTTGCCCAACTTTAAATTTGCCCAACTATATTAACATTTTTCGAACAAAATTTTTTTAGGAAGGAGGCGATGCGGGCGAACAAAAGTGCTGACCTATTATGGACCACATTCTACTCTAAAAAAAAGCATACTTAGATTTTCTGGAAGTTCGAGTTTTCAGGAGATTTTCGAAATACTTTAAATTTGCCCAACTTTAAATTTGCCCAACGATATTAACATTTTTCGAACAACATTTTTTTAGGAAGGAGGCGATGCGGGCGGACAAAAGTGGTGACTTATTATGGACCACATTCTACTCTAAAAACGTGCATACTTGGAATTTCTGGAAGTTCTAGTTTTTAGAAAAAAACCTTAAATTTGACCAACTATATTAACGTTTTCCAAGATTTGACCAAATTTTTTTTGGAAAGAAGTCGATGCGGGCGGACAAAAGTGGCCACATGTTATAGACTACATAGAACTGTAAAAACGTGCATACCCAGAATTTCTGGAAGTTCGAGTTTTTACGAGATTTTCGAAAAATTTTAAATTTTCCCAACTATAATAACATTTTCCAAGATGTGACCAAATTTTTTTTAAGAATGTGGCGATGCGGGTGGGCAAAAAGGATGACCTGTTGTGGACCACATTCTACTCTAAAAAGTGCATACTTAGAATTTCTGGAAGTTCGAGTTGTCAGGAGATTTTCGAAAAACTTTAAATTTGCCCAACTATATTAACATTTTCCAAGATGTGACCAAATTTTTTTTAGGAATGTGGCGATGCGGGCGGACAAAAGTGGTGACCTATTATGGACCACATTCTAGTCTAAAAAAGTGCATACTTAGAATTTCTGGAAGTTCGAGTTGTCAGGAGATTTTCGAAAAACTTTAAATTTGCCCAACTATATTAAAATTTTTCGAACAAAATTTTTTTAGGAAGGAGGCGATGCGGGCGGACAAAAGTGGTGACCTATTATGGACCACATTCTACTCTAAAACAGTGCATACTTAGAATTTCTGGAAGTTCGAGCTTTCAGGAGATTTTCGAAAAACTTTAAATTTGCCCAACTATATTAACATTTTTCGAACAACATTTTTTTAGGAAGGAGGCGATGCGGGCGGACAAAAGTGGTGACTTATTATGGACCACATTCTACTCTAAAAAAGTGCATACTTAGAATTTCTGGAAGTTCGAGTTTTCAGGAGATTTTCGAAAAACTTTAAATTTGCCCAACTATATTAAAATTTTTCGAACAAAATTTTTTAAGGAAGGAGGCGATGCGAAAGGACAAAAGTGGTGGCCTTTTATGGACCACATTCTACTCTAAAAACGTGCATACTTAGAATTTCTGGAAGTTCTAGTTTTCAGAAAAAAAACTTAAATTTGCCCAACTATATTAACGTTTTCCAAGATTTGACCAAATTTTTTTTGGGAAGAAGTCGATGCGGGCGGACAAAAGTGGCCACATATTATAGACTACATAGAACTGTAAAAACGTGCATACCCAGAATTTCTGGAAGTTCGAGTTTTTACGAGATTTTCGAAAAATTTAAAATTTTCCCAACTATATTAACGTTTTCCAAGATGTGACCAAATTTTTTTAGGAATGTGGCGATGCGGGCGGACAAAAGTGGTGATCTATTATGGACCACATTCTAGTCTAAAAAAGTGCATACTTAGAATTTCTGGAAGTTCGAGTTTTCAGGAGATTTTCGAAAAACTTTAAATTTGCCCAACTATATTAAAATTTTTCGAACAAAATTTTTTTAGGAAGGAGGCGATGCGGGCGGACAAAAGTGGTGACCTATTATGGACCACATTCTACTCTAAAACAGTGCATACTTAGAATTTCTGGAAGTTCGAGCTTTCAGGAGATTTTCGAAAAACTTTAAATTTGCCCAACTATATTAACATTTTTCGAACAAAATTTTTTTAGGAAGGAGGCGATGCGGGCGGACAAAAGTGCTGACCTATTATAGACCACATTTTACTCTAAAAAAGTGCATACTTAGATTTTCTGGAAGTTCGAGTTTTCAGGAGATTTTCGAAAAACTTTAAATTTGCCCAACTTTAAATTTGCCCAACGATATTAACATTTTTCGAACAAAATTTTTTTAGGAAGGAGGCGATGCGGGCGGACAAAAGTGGTGACTTATTATGGACCACATTCTACTCTAAAAAAGTGCATACTTAGAATTTCTGGAAGTTCGAGTTTTCAGGAGATTTTCAAAAAACTTTAAATTTGCCCAACTATATTAACATTTTTCGAAAAAAATTTTTTAAGGAAGGAGGCGATGCGAAAGGACAAAAGTGGTGGCCTTTTATGGACCACATTCTACTCTAAAAACGTGCATACTTAGAATTTCTGGAAGTTCGAGTTTTTAGAAAAAAACCTTAAATTTGACCAACTATATTAACGTTTTCCAAGATTTGACCAAATTTTTTTTGGGAAGAAGTCGATGCGGGCGGACAAAAGTGGCCACATATTATAGACTACATAGAACTGTAAAAACGTGCATACCCAGAATTTCTGGAAGTTCGAGTTTTTACGAGATTTTCGAAAAATTTTAAATTTTCCCAACTATATTAACATTTTCCAAGATGTGACCAAATTTTTTTAGGAATGTGGCAATGCGGGCGGACAAAAGTGGTGATCTATTATGGACCACATTCCAGTCTAAAAAAGTGCATACTTAGAATTTCTGGAAGTTCGAGTTTTCAGGAGATTTTCGAAAAACTTTAAATTTGCCCAACTATATTAAAATTTTTCGAACAAAATTTTTTTAGGAAGGAGGCGATGCGGGCGGACAAAAGTGGTGACCTATTATGGACCACATTCTACTCTAAAACAGTGCATACTTAGAATTTCTGAAAGTTCGAGCTTTCAGGAGATTTTCGAAAAACTTTAAATTTGCCCAACTATATTAACATTTTTCGAACAAAATTTTTTTAGGAAGGAGGCGATGCGGGCGGACAAAAGTGCTGACCTATTATGGACCACATTCTACTCTAAAGAAGTGCATACTTAAATTTTCTGGAAGTTCGAGTTTTCAGGAGATTTTCGAAAAACTTTAAATTTGCCCAACTTTAAATTTGCCCAACGATATTAACATTTTTCGAACAACATTTTTTTAGGAAGGAGGCGATGCGGGCGGACAAAAGTGGTGACTTATTATGGACCACATTCTACTCTAAAAAAGTGCATACTTAGAATTTCTGGAAGTTCGAGTTTTCAGGAGATTTTCGAAAAACTTTAAATTTGCCCAACTATATTAACATTTTCCAAGATGTGACCAAATTTTTTTTAGGAATGTGGCGATGCGGGCGGACAAAAGTGGTGACCTTTTATGGACCACATTTTACTCTAAAAACGTGCATACTTAGAATTTCTGGAAGTTCGAGTTTTTAGAAAAAAAACCTTAAATTTGCCCAGCTATATTAACGTTTTCCAAGATTTGACCAAATTTTTTTTGTGAAGAAGTCGATGCGGGCGGACAAAAGTAGCCACATATTATAGACTACATTACATAGAACTGTAAAAACGTGCATACCCAGAATTTCTGGAAGTTCGAGTTTTTACGAGATTTTCGAAAAATTTTAAATTTTCCCAACTATAATAACATTTTCCAAGATGTGACCAAATTTTTTTTAAGAATGTGGCGATGCGGGTGGGCAAAAAGGATGACCTGTTGTGGACCACATTCTACTCTAAAAAGTGCATACTTAGAATTTCTGGAAGTTCGAGTTTTCAGGAGATTTTCGAAAAACTTTAAATTTGCCCAACTATATTAACATTTTTCGAACAAAATTTTTTTAGGAAGGAGGCGATGCGGGCGGACAAAAGTGGTGACCTATTATGGACCACATTCTACTCTAAAAAAGTACGTACTTAGAATTTCTGGAAGTTCGAGTTTTTAGAAAAAAACCTTAAATTTGACCAACTATATTAACGTTTTCCAAGATTTGACCAAATTTTTTTTGGGAAGAAGTCGATGCGGGCGGACAAAAGTAGCCACATATTATAGACTACATAGAACTGTAAAAACGTGCATACCCAGAATTTCTGGAAGTTCGAGTTTTTACGAGATTTTCGAAAAATTTAAAATTTTCCCAACTATATTAACATTTTCCAAGATGTGACCAAATTTTTTTAGGAATGTGGCGATGCGGGCGGACATAAGTGGTGACCTATTATGGACCACATTCTACTCTAAGAAAGTACATACTTAGAATTTCTGGAAGTTCGAGTTTTCAGGAGATTTTCGTAAAACTTTAAATTTGCCCAACTTTAAATTTGCCCAACTATATTAACATTTTTCGAACAACATTTTTTTAGGAAGGAGGCGATGCGGGCGGACAAAAGTGCTGACCTATTATGGACCACATTCTACTCTAAAAAAGTGCATACTTAGATTTTCTGGAAGTTCGAGTTTTTAGAAAAAAACCTTAAATTTGACCAACTATATTAACGTTTTCCAAGATTTGACCAAATTTTTTTTGGGAAGAAGTCGATGCGGGCGGACAAAAGTGGCCACATATTATAGACTACATAGAACTGTAAAAACGTGCATACCCAGAATTTCTGGAAGTTCGAGTTTTTACGAGATTTTCGAAAAATTTAAAATTTTCCCAACTATATTAACGTTTTCCAAGATGTGACCAAATTTTTTTAGGAATGTGGCGATGCGGGCGGACAAAATAGGTGAACTATTATGGACCACATTCTAGTCTAAAAAAGTGCATACTTAGAATTTCTGGAAGTTCGAGTTTTCAGGAGATTTTCGAAAAACTTTAAATTTGCCCAACTATATTAACATTTTTCGAACAAAATTTTTTAAGGAAGGAGGCGATGCGGGCGGACAAAAGTGCTGACCTATTATGGACCACATTCTACTCTAAAAAAGTGCATACTTAGATTTTCTGGAAGTTCGAGTTTTCAGGAGATTTTCGAAAAACTTTAAATTTGCCCAACTTTAAATTTGCCCAACGATATTAACATTTTTCGAACAAAATTTTTTTAGGAAGGAGGCGATGCGGGCGGACAAAAGTGGTGACTTATTATGGACCACATTCTACTCTAAAAAAGTGCATACTTAGAATTTCTGGAAGTTCGAGTTTTCAGGAGATTTTCAAAAAACTTTAAATTTGCCCAACTATATTAACATTTTTCGAAAAAAATTTTTTAAGGAAGGAGGCGATGCGAAAGGACAAAAGTGGTGGCCTTTTATGGACCACATTCTACTCTAAAAACGTGCATACTTAGAATTTCTGGAAGTTCGAGTTTTTAGAAAAAAACCTTAAATTTGACCAACTATATTAACGTTTTCCAAGATTTGACCAAATTTTTTTTGGGAAGAAGTCGATGCGGGCGGACAAAAGTGGCCACATATTATAGACTACATAGAACTGTAAAAACGTGCATACCCAGAATTTCTGGAAGTTCGAGTTTTTACGAGATTTTCGAAAAATTTTAAATTTTCCCAACTATATTAACATTTTCCAAGATGTGACCAAATTTTTTTAGGAATGTGGCAATGCGGGCGGACAAAAGTGGTGATCTATTATGGACCACATTCCAGTCTAAAAAAGTGCATACTTAGAATTTCTGGAAGTTCGAGTTTTCAGGAGATTTTCGAAAAACTTTAAATTTGCCCAACTATATTAAAATTTTTCGAACAAAATTTTTTTAGGAAGGAGGCGATGCGGGCGGACAAAAGTGGTGACTTATTATGGACCACATTCTACTCTAAAAAAGTGCATACTTAGAATTTCTGGAAGTTCGAGTTTTCAGGAGATTTTCGAAAAACTTTAAATTTGCCCAACTATATTAACATTTTCCAAGATGTGACCAAATTTTTTTTAGGAATGTGGCGATGCGGGCGGACAAAAGTGGTGACCTATTATGGACCACATTCTAGTCTAAAAAAGTGCATACTTAGAATTTCTGGAAGTTCGAGTTTTTAGAAAAAAAACCTTAAATTTGCCCAGCTATATTAACGTTTTCCAAGATTTGACCAAATTTTTTTTGTGAAGAAGTCGATGCGGGCTGACAAAAGTAGCCACATATTATAGACTACATTACATAGAACTGTAAAAACGTGCATACCCAGAATTTCTGGAAGTTCGAGTTTTTACGAGATTTTCGAAAAATTTTAAATTTTCCCAACTATAATAACATTTTCCAAGATGTGACCAAATTTTTTTTAAGAATGTGGCGATGCGGGTGGGCAAAAAGGATGACCTGTTGTGGACCACATTCTACTCTAAAAAGTGCATACTTAGAATTTCTGGAAGTTCGAGTTTTCAGGAGATTTTCGAAAAACTTTAAATTTGCCCAACTATATTAACATTTTTCGAACAAAATTTTTTTAGGAAGGAGGCGATGCGGGCGGACAAAAGTGGTGACCTATTATGGACCACATTCTACTCTAAAAAAGTACGTACTTAGAATTTCTGGAAGTTCGAGTTTTTAGAAAAAAACCTTAAATTTGACCAACTATATTAACGTTTTCCAAGATTTGACCAAATTTTTTTTGGGAAGAAGTCGATGCGGGCGGACAAAAGTAGCCACATATTATAGACTACATAGAACTGTAAAAACGTGCATACCCAGAATTTCTGGAAGTTCGAGTTTTTACGAGATTTTCGAAAAATTTAAAATTTTCCCAACTATATTAACATTTTCCAAGATGTGACCAAATTTTTTTAGGAATGTGACGATGCGGGCGGACATAAGTGGTGACCTATTATGGACCACATTCTACTCTAAGAAAGTACATACTTAGAATTTCTGGAAGTTCGAGTTTTCAGGAGATTTTCGTAAAACTTTAAATTTGCCCAACTTTAAATTTGCCCAACTATATTAACATTTTTCGAACAACATTTTTTTAGGAAGGAGGCGATGCGGGCGGACAAAAGTGGTGACTTATTATGGACCACATTCTACTCTAAAAAAGTGCATACTTAGAATTTCTGGAAGTTCGAGTTTTTAGAAAAAAACCTTAAATTTGACCAACTATATTAACGTTTTCCAAGATTTGACCAAATTTTTTTTGGGAAGAAGTCGATGCGGGCGGACAAAAGTGGCCACATATTATAGACTACATAGAACTGTAAAAACGTGCATACCCAGAATTTCTGGAAGTTCGAGTTTTTACGAGATTTTCGAAAAATTTAAAATTTTCCCAACTATATTAACGTTTTCCAAGATGTGACCAAATTTTTTTAGGAATGTGGCGATGCGGGCGGACAAAATAGGTGAACTATTATGGACCACATTCTAGTCTAAAAAAGTGCATACTTAGAATTTCTGGAAGTTCGAGTTTTCAGGAGATTTTCGAAAAACTTTAAATTTGCCCAACTATATTAACATTTTTCGAACAAAATTTTTTAAGGAAGGAGGCGATGCGGGCGGACAAAAGTGCTGACCTATTATGGACCACATTCTACTCTAAAAAAGTGCATACTTAGATTTTCTGGAAGTTCGAGTTTTCAGGAGATTTTCGAAAAACTTTAAATTTGCCCAACTTTAAATTTGCCCAACGATATTAACATTTTTCGAACAACATTTTTTTAGGAAGGAGGCGATGCGGGCGGACAAAAGTGGTGACTTATTATGGACCACATTCTACTCTAAAAACGTGCATACTTAGAATTTCTGGAAGTTCGAGTTTTTAGAAAAAAACCTTAAATTTGACCAACTATATTAACGTTTTCCAAGATTTGACCAAATTTTTTTTGGGAAGAAGTCGATGCGGGTGGACAAAAGTGGCCACATATTATAGACTACATAGAACTGTAAAAACGTGCATACCCAGAATTTCTGGAAGTTCGAGTTTTTACGAGATTTTCGAAAAATTTAAAATTTTCCCAACTATATTAACATTTTCCAAGATGTGACCAAATTTTTTTAGGAATGTGGCGATGCGGGCGGACAAAAGTGGTGACCTATTATGGACCACATTCTAGTCTAAAAAAGTGCATACTTAGAATTTCTGGAAGTTCGAGTTTTCAGGAGATTTTCGAAAAACTTTAAATTTGCCCAACTATATTAACATTTTTCGAACAAAATTTTTTAAGGAAGGAGGCGATGCGAAAGGACAAAAGTGGTGGCCTTTTATGGACCACATTCTACTCTAAAAAAGTGCATACTTAGAATTTCTGGAAGTTCTAGTTTTTAGAAAAAAACCTTAAATTTGACCAACTATATTAACGTTTTCCAAGATTTGACCAAATTTTTTTTGGGAAGAAGTCGATGCGGGCGGACAAAAGTGGCCACATATTATAGACTACATAGAACTGTAAAAACGTGCATACCCAGAATTTCTGGAAGTTCGAGTTTTTACGAGATTTTCGAAAAATTTAAAATTTTCCCAACTATATTAACGTTTTCCAAGATGTGACCAAATTTTTTTAGGAATGTGGCGATGCGGGCGGACAAAAGTGGTGATCTATTATGGACCACATTCTAGTCTAAAAAAGTGCTTACTTAGAATTTCTGGAAGATCGAGTTTTCAGGAGATTTTCGAAAAACTTTAAATTTGCCCAACTATATTAAAATTTTTCGAACAAAATTTTTTTAGGAAGGAGGCGATGCGGGCGGACAAAAGTGGTGACCTATTATGGACCACATTCTACTCTAAAACAGTGCATACTTAGAATTTCTGGAAGTTCGAGCTTTCAGGAGATTTTCGAAAAACTTTAAATTTGCCCAACTATATTAACATTTTTCGAACAAAATTTTTTTAGGAAGGAGGCGATGCGGGCGGACGAAAGTGCTGACCTATTATGGACCACATTCTACTCTAAAAAAGTACATACTTAGAATTTCTGGAAGTTCGAGTTTTCAGGAGATTTTCGAAAAACTTTAAATTTGCCCAACTTTAAATTTGCCCAACTATATTAACATTTTTCGAACAACATTTTTTTAGGAAGGAGGCGATGCGGGCGGACAAAAGTGGTGACTTATTATGGACCACATTCTACTCTAAAAAAGTGAATACTTAAAATTTCTGGAAGTTCGAGTTTTCAGGAGATTTTCGAAAAACTTTAAATTTGCCCAACTATATTAACATTTTTCGAACAAAATTTTTTAAGGAAGGAGGCGATGCGGGCGGACAAAAGTGCTGACCTATTATGGACCACATTCTACTCTAAAAAAGTGCATACTTAGATTTTCTGGAAGTTCGAGTTTTCAGGAGATTTTCGAAAAACTTTAAATTTGCCCAACTTTAAATTTGCCCAACGATATTAACATTTTTCGAACAACATTTTTTTAGGAAGAAGTCGATGCGGGCGGACAAAAGTGGCCACATATTATAGACTACATAGAACTGTAAAAACGTGCATACCCAGAATTTCTGGAAGTTCGAGTTTTTACGATATTTTCGAAAAATTTTAAATTTTCCCAACTATATTAACATTTTCCAAGATGTGACCAAATTTTTTTAGGAATGTAGCGATGCGGGTGGACAAAAGTGGTGACCTATTATGGACCACATTCTAGTCTAAAAAAGTGCATACTTAGAATTTCTGGAAGTTCGAGTTTTCAGGAGATTTTCGAAAAACTTTAAATTTGCCCAACTTTAAATTTGCCCAACGATATTAACATTTTTCGAACAAAATTTTTTTAGGAAGGAGGCGATGCGGGCGGACAAAAGTGGTGACTTATTATGGACCACATTCTACTCTAAAAAAGTGCATACTTAGAATTTCTGGAAGTTCGAGTTTTCAGGAGATTTTCGAACAACTTTAAATTTGCCCAACTATATTAACATTTTTCGAACAAAATTTTTTAAGGAAGGAGGCGATGCGAAAGGACAAAAGTGGTGGCCTTTTATGGACCACATTCTACTCTAAAAACGTGCATACTTAGAATTTCTGGAAGTTCGAGTTTTTAGAAAAAAACCTTAAATTTGACCAACTATATTAACGTTTTCCAAGATTTGACCAAATTTTTTTTGGGAAGAAGTCGATGCGGGCGGACAAAAGTGGCCACATATTATAGACTACATAGAACTGTAAAAACGTGCATACCCAGAATTTCTGGAAGTTCGAGTTTTTACGAGATTTTCGAAAAATTTAAAATTTTCCCAACTATATTAACATTTTCCAAGATGTGACCAAATTTTTTTAGGAATGTGGCGATGCGGGCGGACAAAAGTGGTGATCTATTATGGACCACATTCTAGTCTAAAAAAGTGCATACTTAGAATTTCTGGAAGTTCGAGTTTTCAGGAGATTTTCGAAAAACTTTAAATTTGCCCAACTATATTAAAATTTTTCGAACAAAATTTTTTTAGGAAGGAGGCGATGCGGGCGGACAAAAGTGGTGACCTATTATGGACCACATTCTACTCTAAAACAGTGCATACTTAGAATTTCTGGAAGTTCGAGCTTTCAGGAGATTTTCGAAAAACTTTAAATTTGCCCAACTATATTAACATTTTTCGAACAAAATTTTTTTAGGAAGGAGGCGATGCGGGCGGACAAAAGTGCTGACCTATTATGGACCACATTCTACTTTAAAAAAGTGCATACTTAGATTTTCTGGAAGTTCGAGTTTTCAGGAGATTTTCGAAAAACTTTAAATTTGCCCAACTATATTAACATTTTTCGAAAAAAATTTTTTAAGGAAGGAGGCGATGCGAAAGGACAAAAGTGGTGGCCTTTTATGGACCACATTCTACTCTAAAAACGTGCATACTTAGAATTTCTGGAAGTTCGAGTTTTTACGAGATTTTCGAAAAATTTAAAATTTTCCCAACTATATTAACATTTTCCAAGATGTGACCAAATTTTTTTAGGAATGTGGCGATACGGGCGGACAAAAGTGGTGATCTATTATGGACCACATTCTAGTCTAAAAAAGTGCATACTTAGAATTTCTGGAAGTTCGAGTTTTCAGGAGATTTTCGAAAAACTTTAAATTTGCCCAACTTTAAATTTGCCCAACGATATTAACATTTTTCGAACAAAATTTTTTTAGGAAGGAGGCGATGCGGGCGGACAAAAGTGGTGACTTATTATGGACCACATTCTACTCTAAAAAAGTGCATACTTAGAATTTCTGGAAGTTCGAGTTTTCAGGAGATTTTCAAAAAACTTTAAATTTGCCCAACTATATTAACATTTTTCGAAAAAAATTTTTTAAGGAAGGAGGCGATGCGAAAGGACAAAAGTGGTGGCCTTTTATGGACCACATTCTACTCTAAAAACGTGCATACTTAGAATTTCTGGAAGTTCGAGTTTTTAGAAAAAAACCTTAAATTTGACCAACTATATTAACGTTTTCCAAGATTTGACCAAATTTTTTTTGGGAAGAAGTCGATGCGGGCGGACAAAAGTGGCCACATATTATAGACTACATAGAACTGTAAAAACGTGCATACCCAGAATTTCTGGAAGTTCGAGTTTTTACGAGATTTTCGAAAAATTTTAAATTTTCCCAACTATATTAACATTTTCCAAGATGTGACCAAATTTTTTTAGGAATGTGGCGATGCGGGCGGACAAAAGTGGTGATCTATTATGGACCACATTCTAGTCTAAAAAAGTGCATACTTAGAATTTCTGGAAGTTCGAGTTTTCAGGAGATTTTCGAAAAACTTTAAATTTGCCCAACTATATTAAAATTTTTCGAACAAAATTTTTTTAGGAAGGAGGCGATGCGGGCGGACAAAAGTGGTGACCTATTATGGACCACATTCTACTCTAAAACAGTGCATACTTAGAATTTCTGGAAGTTCGAGCTTTCAGGAGATTTTCGAAAAACTTTAAATTTGCCCAACTATATTAACATTTTTCGAACCAAATTTTTTTAGGAATGTGGCGATGCGGGCGGACAAAAGTGGTGATCTATTATGGACCACATTCTAGTCTAAAAAAGTGCATACTTAGAATTTCTGGAAGTTCGAGTTTTCAGGAGATTTTCGAAAAACTTTAAATTTGCCCAACTATATTAAAATTTTTCGAACAAAATTTTTTTAGGAAGGAGGCGATGCGGGCGGACAAAAGTGGTGACCTATTATGGACCACATTCTACTCTAAAACAGTGCATACTTAGAATTTCTGGAAGTTCGAGTTTTTACGAGATTTTCGAAAAATTTAAAATTTTCCCAACTATATTAACATTTTCCAAGATGTGACCAAATTTTTTTAGGAATGTGGCGATACGGGCGGACAAAAGTGGTGATCTATTATGGACCACATTCTAGTCTAAAAAAGTGCATACTTAGAATTTCTGGAAGTTCGAGTTTTCAGGAGATTTTCGAAAAACTTTAAATTTGCCCAACTTTAAATTTGCCCAACGATATTAACATTTTTCGAACAAAATTTTTTTAGGAAGGAGGCGATGCGGGCGGACAAAAGTGGTGACTTATTATGGACCACATTCTACTCTAAAAAAGTGCATACTTAGAATTTCTGGAAGTTCGAGTTTTCAGGAGATTTTCAAAAAACTTTAAATTTGCCCAACTATATTAACATTTTTCGAAAAAAATTTTTTAAGGAAGGAGGCGATGCGAAAGGACAAAAGTGGTGGCCTTTTATGGACCACATTCTACTCTAAAAACGTGCATACTTAGAATTTCTGGAAGTTCGAGTTTTTAGAAAAAAACCTTAAATTTGACCAACTATATTAACGTTTTCCAAGATTTGACCAAATTTTTTTTGGGAAGAAGTCGATGCGGGCGGACAAAAGTGGCCACATATTATAGACTACATAGAACTGTAAAAACGTGCATACCCAGAATTTCTGGAAGTTCGAGTTTTTACGAGATTTTCGAAAAATTTTAAATTTTCCCAACTATATTAACATTTTCCAAGATGTGACCAAATTTTTTTAGGAATGTGGCAATGCGGGCGGACAAAATTGGTGATCTATTATGGACCACATTCTAGTCTAAAAAAGTGCATACTTAGATTTTCTGGAAGTTCGAGTTTTCAGGAGATTTTCGAAAAACTTTAAATTTGCCCAACTATATTAAAATTTTTCGAACAAAATTTTTTTAGGAAGGAGGCGATGCGGGCGGACAAAAGTGGTGACCTATTATGGACCACATTCTACTCTAAAACAGTGCATACTTAGAATTTCTGGAAGTTCGAGTTTTCAGGAGATTTTCGAAAAACTTTAAATTTGCCCAACTATATTAAAATTTTTCGAACAAAATTTTTTTAGGAAGGAGGCGATGCGGGCGGACAGAAGTGGTGGCCTATTATGGACCACATTCTACTCTAAAACAGTGCATACTTAGAATTTCTGGAAGTTCGAGTTTTCAGGAGATTTTCGAAAAACTTTAAATTTGCCCAACTATATTAACATTTTCCAAGATGTGACCAAATTTTTTTTAGGAATGTGGCGATGCGGGCGGACAAAAGTGGTGACCTTTTATGGACCACATTTTACTCTAAAAACGTGCATACTTAGAATTTCTGAAAGTTCGAGTTTTTAGAAAAAAACCTTAAATTTGCCCAACTATATTAACGTTTTCCAAGATTTGACCAAATTTTTTTTGTGAAGAAGTCGATGCGGGCGGACAAAAAAGGCCACATATTATAGACTACATAGAACTGTAAAAACGTGCATACCCAGAATTTCTGGAAGTTCGAGTTTTTACGAGATTTTCGAAAAATTTTAAATTTTCCCAACTATATTAACATTTTCCAAGATGTGACCAAATTTTTTTTAGGAATGTGGCGATGCGGGTGGGCAAAAAGGATGACCTGTTGTGGACCACATTCTACTCTAAAAAGTGCATACTTAGAATTTCTGGAAGTTCGAGTTGTCAGGAGATTTTCGAAAAACTTTAAATTTGCCCAACTATATTAACATTTTCCAAGATGTGACCAAATTTTTTTTAGGAATGTGGCGATGCGGGCGGGCAAAAAGGGTGATTTGTTGTGGATCACGCTCTACTCTAAAATAGTGCATACTTAGAATTTCTGGAAGTTTGAGTTTTCAGGAGATTTTCGAAAAACTTTAAATTTGCCCAACTATATTAACATTTATCGAACAAAATTTTTTAAGGAAGGAGGCGATGCGAAAGGACAAAAGTGGTGGCCTTTTCTGGACCACATTCAACTCTAAAAACGTGCATACTTAGAATTTCTGGAAGTTCGAGTTTTTAGAAAAAAACCTTAAATTTGACCAACTATATTAACGTTTTCCAAGATTTGACCAAATTTTTTTTGGGAAGAAGTCGATGCGGGCGGACAAAAGTGGCCACATATTATAGACTACATAGAACTGTAAAAACGTGCATACCCAGAATTTCTGGAAGTTCGAGTTTTTACGAGATTTTCGAAAAATTTTAAATTTTCCCAACTATATTAACATTTTCCAAGATGTGACCAAATTTTTTTAGGAATGTGGCAATGCGGGCGGACAAAAGTGGTGATCTATTATGGACCACATTCTAGTCTAAAAAAGTGCATACCCAGAATTTCTGGAAGTTCGAGTTTTCAGGAGATTTTCGAAAAACTTTAAATTTGCCCAACTATATTAACATTTTTCGAACAAAATTTTTTTAGGAAGGAGGCGATGCGGGCGGACAAAAGTGGTGACCTATTATGGACCACATTCTAGTCTAAAAACGTGCATACTTAGAATTTCTGGAAGTTCTAGTTTTTAGAAAAAAACCTTAAATTTGACCAACTATATTAACGTTTTCCAAGATTTGACCAAATTTTTTTTGTGAAGAAGTCGATGCGGGCGGACAAAAGTGGCCACATATTATAGACTACATAGAACTGTAAAAACGTGCATACCCAGAATTTCTGGAAGTTCGAGTTTTTACGATATTTTCGAAAAATTTTAAATTTTCCCAACTATATTAACATTTTCCAAGATGTGACCAAATTTTTTTAGGAATGTAGCGATGCGGGCGGACAAAAGTGGTGACCTATTATGGACCACATTCTAGTCTAAAAAAGTGCATACTTAGAATTTCTGGAAGTTCGAGTTTTCAGGAGATTTTCGAAAAACTTTAAATTTGCCCAACTATATAAACATTTTTCGAACAAAATTTTTTAAGGAAGGAGGCGATGCGGGCGGACAAAAGTGCTGACCTATTATGGACCACATTCTACTCTAAAAAAGTGCATACTTAGAATTTCTGGAAGTTCGAGTTTTCAGGAGATTTTCGAAAAACTTTAAATTTGCCCAACTATATTAACATTTTTCGAACAAAATTTTTTAAGGAAGGAGGCGATGCGAAAGGACAAAAGTGGTGGCCTTTTATGGACCACATTCTACTCTAAAAACGTGCATACTTAGAATTTCTGGAATTTCGAGTTTTAGAAAAAAACCTTAAATTTGACCAACTATATTAACGTTTTCCAAGATTTGACCAAATTTTTTTTGGGAAGAAGTCGATGCGGGCGGACAAAAGTGGCCACATATTATAGACTACATAGAACTGTAAAAACGTGCATACCCAGAATTTCTGGAAGTTCGAGTTTTTACGAGATTTTCGAAAAATTTTAAATTTTCCCAACTATATTAACATTTTCCAAGATGTGACCAAATTTTTTTAGGAATGTGGCAATGCGGGCGGACAAAAGTGGTGATCTATTATGGACCACATTCTAGTCTAAAAAAGTACATACTTAGAATTTCTGGAAGTTCGAGTTTTCAGGAGATTTTCGAAAAACTTTAAATTTGCCCAACTATATTAAAATTTTTCGAACAAAATTTTTTTAGGAAGGAGGCGATGCGGGCGGACAAAAGTGGTGACCTATTATGGACCACATTCTACTCTAAAAAAGTAAATACTTAGAATTTCTGGAAGTTCGAGTTTTCAGGAGATTTTCGAAAAACTTTAAATTTGCCCAACTATATTAACATTTTTCGAACAAAATTTTTTTAGGAAGGAGGCGATGCGGGCGGACATAAGTGGTGACCTATTATGGACCACATTCTACTCTAAAAAAGTAAATACTTAGAATTTCTGGAAGTTCGAGTTTTCAGGAGATTTTCGAAACACTTTAAATTTGCCCAACTTTAAATTTGCCCAACGATATTAACATTTTTCGAACAAAATTTTTTTAGGAAGGAGGCGATGCGGGCGGACAAAAGTGGTGACTTATTATGGACTACATTCTACTCTAAAAAAGTGCATACTTAGAATTTCTGGAAGTTCGAGTTTTCAGGAGATTTTCGAACAACTTTAAATTTGCCCAACTATATTAACATTTTTCGAACAAAATTTTTTAAAGAAGGAGGCGATGCGAAAGGACAAAAGTGGTGGCCTTTTATGGACCACATTCTACTCTAAAAACGTGCATACTTAGAATTTCTGGAAGTTCGAGTTTTTAGAAAAAAACCTTAAATTTGACCAACTATATTAACGTTTTCCAAGATTTGACCAAATTTTTTTTGGGAAGAAGTCGATGCGGGCGGACAAAAGTGGCCACATATTATAGACTACATAGAACTGTAAAAACGTGCATACCCAGAATTTCTGGAAGTTCGTGTTTTTACGAGATTTTCGAAAAATTTTAAATTTTCCCAACTATATTAACATTTTCCAAGATGTGACCAAATTTTTTTAGGAATGTGGCAATGCGGGCGGACAAAAGTGGTGATCTATTATGGACCACATTCCAGTCTAAAAAAGTGCATACTTAGAATTTCTGGAAGTTCGAGTTTTCAGGAGATTTTCGAAAAACTTTAAATTTGCCCAACTTTAAATTTGCCCAACGATATTAACATTTTTCGAACAAAATTTTTTTAGGAAGGAGGCGATGCGGGCGGACAAAAGTGGTGACCTATTATGGACCACATTCTACTCTAAAACAGTGCATACTTAGAATTTCTGGAAGTTCGAGCTTTCAGGAGATTTTCGAAAAACTTTAAATTTGCCCAACTATATTAACATTTTTCGAACAAAATTTTTTTAGGAAGGAGGCGATGCGGGCGGACAAAAGTGCTGACCTATTATGGACCACATTCTACTCTAAAAACGTGCATACTTAGAATTTCTGGAAGTTCGAGTTTTTAGAAAAAAACCTTAAATTTGACCAACTATATTAACGTTTTCCAAGATTTGACCAAATTTTTTTTGGGAAGAAGTCGATGCGGGCGGACAAAAGTGGCCACATATTATAGACTACATAGAACTGTAAAAACGTGCATACCCAGAATTTCTGGAAGTTCGAGTTTTTACGAGATTTTCGAAAAATTTAAAATTTTCCCAACTATATTAACGTTTTCCAAGATGTGACCAAATTTTTTTAGGAATGTGGCGATGCGGGCGGACAAAAGTGGTGATCTATTATGGACCACATTCTAGTCTAAAAAAGTGCATACTTAGATTTTCTGGAAGTTCGAGTTTTCAGGAGATTTTCGAAAAACTTTAAATTTGCCCAACTTTAAATTTGCCCAACGATATTAACATTTTTCGAACAAAATTTTTTTAGGAAGGAGGCGATGCGGGCGGACAAAAGTGGTGACCTATTATGGACCACATTCTACTCTAAAACAGTGCATACTTAGAATTTCTTGAAGTTCGAGTTTTCAGGAGATTTTCGAAAAACTTTAAATTTGCCCAACTATATTAACATTTTTCGAACAAAATTTTTTTAGGAAGGAGGCGATGCGGGCGGACAAAAGTGCTGACCTATTATGGACTACATTCTACTCTAAAAAAGTGCATACTTAGAATTTCTGGAAGTTCGAGTTTTCAGGAGATTTTCGAAAAACTTTAAATTTGCCAAACTATATTAACATTTTTCGAACAAAATTTTTTAAGGAAGGAGGCGATGCGAAAGGACAAAAGTGGTGGCCTTTTATGGACCACATTCTACTCTAAAAACGTGCATACTTAGAATTTCTGGAAGTTCTAGTTTTTAGAAAAAAACCTTAAATTTGACCAACTATATTAACGTTTTCCAAGATTTGACCAAATTTTTTTTGGGAAGAAGTCGATGCGGGCGGACAAAAGTGGCCACATATTATAGACTACATAGAACTGTAAAAACGTGCATACCCAGAATTTCTGGAAGTTCGAGTTTTTACGATATTTTCGAAAAATTTTAAATTTTCCCAACTATATTAACATTTTCCAAGATGTGACCAAATTTTTTTAGGAATGTAGCGATGCGGGCGGACAAAAGTGGTGACCTATTATGGACCACATTCTAGTCTAAAAAAGTGCATACTTAGAATTTCTGGAAGTTCGAGTTTTCAGGAGATTTTCGAAAAACTTCAAATTTGCCCAACTATATTAACATTTTTCGAACAAAATTTTTTAAGGAAGGAGGCGATGCGGGCGGACAAAAGTGCTGACCTATTATGGACCACATTCTACTCTAAAAAAGTGCATACTTAGATTTTCTGGAAGTTCGAGTTTTCAGGAGATTTTCGAAAAACTTTAAATTTGCCCAACTTTAAATTTGCCCAACGATATTAACATTTTTCGAACAACATTTTTTTAGGAAGGAGGCGATGCGGGCGGACAAAAGTGGTGACTTATTATGGACCACATTCTACTCTAAAAAAGTGCATACTTAGAATTTCTGGAAGTTCGAGTTTTCAGGAGATTTTCGAACAACTTTAAATTTTTCCCAACTATATTAACATTTTTCGAACAAAATTTTTTAAGGAAGGAGGCGATGCGAAAGGACAAAAGTGGTGGCCTTTTATGGACCACATTCTACTCTAAAAACATGCATACTTAGAATTTCTGGAAGTTCGAGTTTTCAGGAGATTTTCGAAAAACTTTAAATTTGCCCAACTTTAAATTTGCCCAACGATATTAACATTTTTCGAACAAAATTTTTTTAGGAAGGAGGCGATGCGGGCGGACAAAAGTGGTGACTTATTATGGACTACATTCTACTCTAAAAAAGTGCATACTTAGAATTTCTGGAAGTTCGAGTTTTCAGGAGATTTTCGAACAACTTTAAATTTGCCCAACTATATTAACATTTTTCGAACAAAATTTTTTAAAGAAGGAGGCGATGCGAAAGGACAAAAGTGGTGGCCTTTTATGGACCACATTCTACTCTAAAAACGTGCATACTTAGAATTTCTGGAAGTTCGAGTTTTTAGAAAAAAACCTTAAATTTGACCAACTATATTAACGTTTTCCAAGATTTGACCAAATTTTTTTTGGGAAGAAGTCGATGCGGGCGGACAAAAGTGGCCACATATTATAGACTACATAGAACTGTAAAAACGTGCATACCCAGAATTTCTGGAAGTTCGAGTTTTTACGAGATTTTCGAAAAATTTAAAATTTTCCCAACTATATTAACATTTTCCAAGATGTGACCAAATTTTTTTAGGAATGTGGCGATGCGGGCGGACAAAAGTGGTGATCTATTATGGACCACATTCTAGTCTAAAAAAGTGCATACTTAGAATTTCTGGAAGTTCGAGTTTTCAGGAGATTTTCGAAAAACTTTAAATTTGCCCAACTATATTAAAATTTTTCGAACAAAATTTTTTTAGGAAGGAGGCGATGCGGGCGGACAAAAGTGGTGACCTATTATGGACCACATTCTACTCTAAAACAGTGCATACTTAGAATTTCTGGAAGTTCGAGCTTTCAGGAGATTTTCGAAAAACTTTAAATTTGCCCAACTATATTAACATTTTTCGAACAAAATTTTTTTAGGAAGGAGGCGATGCGGGCGGACAAAAGTGGTGACCTATTATGAACCACATTCTACTCTAAAAAAGTGCATACTTAGAATTTCTGGAAGTTCGAGTTTTCAGGAGATTTTCGAAAAACTTTAAATTTGCCCAACTATATTAACATTTTTCGAACAAAATTTTTTAAGGAAGGAGGCGATGCGAAAGGACAAAAGTGGTGGCCTTTTATGGACCACATTCTACTCTAAAAACGTGCATACTTAGAATTTCTGGAAGTTCTAGTTTTTAGAAAAAAACCTTAAATTTGACCAACTATATTAACGTTTTCCAAGATTTGACCAAATTTTTTTTGGGAAGAAGTCGATGCGGGCGGACAAAAGTGGCCACATATTATAGACTACATAGAACTGTAAAAACGTGCATACCCAGAATTTCTGGAAGTTCGAGTTTTTACGAGATTTTCGAAAAATTTAAAATTTTCCCAACTATATTAACATTTTCCAAGATGTGACCAAATTTTTTTAGGAATGTAGCTATGCGGGCGGACAAAAGTGGTGACCTATTATGGACCACATTCTAGTCTAAAAAAGTGCATACTTAGAATTTCTGGAAGTTCGAGTTTTCAGGAGATTTTCGAAAAACTTTAAATTTGCCCAACTATATTAACATTTTTCGAACAAAATTTTTTAAGGAAGGAGGCGATGCGGGCGGACAAAAGTGCTGACCTATTATGGACCACATTCTACTCTAAAAAAGTGCATACTTAGAATTTCTGGAAGTTCGAGTTTTCAGGAGATTTTCAAAAAACTTTAAATTTGCCCAACTATATTAACATTTTTCGAAAAAAATTTTTTAAGGAAGGAGGCGATGCGAAAGGACAAAAGTGGTGGCCTTTTATGGACCACATTCTACTCTAAAAACGTGCATACTTAGAATTTCTGGAAGTTCGAGTTTTTAGAAAAAAACCTTAAATTTGACCAACTATATTAACGTTTTCCAAGATTTGACCAAATTTTTTTTGGGAAGAAGTCGATGCGGGCGGACAAAAGTGGCCACATATTATAGACTACATAGAACTGTAAAAACGTGCATACCCAGAATTTCTGGAAGTTCGAGTTTTTACGAGATTTTCGAAAAATTTAAAATTTTCCCAACTATATTAACATTTTCCAAGATGTGACCAAATTTTTTTTAGAATGTAGCTATGCGGGCGGACAAAAGTGGTGACCTATTATGGACCACATTCTAGTCTAAAAAAGTGCATACTTAGAATTTCTGGAAGTTCGAGTTTTCAGGAGATTTTCGAAAAACTTTAAATTTGCCCAACTATATTAACATTTTTCGAACAAAATTTTTTAAGGAAGGAGGCGATGCGGGCGGACAAAAGTGCTGACCTATTATGGACCACATTCTACTCTAAAAAAGTGCATACTTAGATTTTCTGGAAGTTCGAGTTTTCAGGAGATTTTCGAAAAACTTTAAATTTGCCCAACTTTAAATTTGCCCAACGATATTAACATTTTTCGAACAAAATTTTTTTAGGAAGGAGGCGATGCGGGCGGACAAAAGTGGTGACTTATTATGGACCACATTCTACTCTAAAAAAGTGCATACTTAGAATTTCTGGAAGTTCGAGTTTTCAGGAGATTTTCGAACAACTTTAAATTTGCCCAACTATATTAACATTTTTCGAACAAAATTTTTTAAGGAAGGAGGCGATGCGAAAGGACAAAAGTGGTGGCCTTTTATGGACCACATTCTACTCTAAAAACGTGCATACTTAGAATTTCTGGAAGTTCGAGTTTTTAGAAAAAAACCTTAAATTTGACCAACTATATTAACGTTTTCCAAGATTTGACCAAATTTTTTTTGGGAAGAAGTCGATGCGGGCGGACAAAAGTGGCCACATATTATAGACTACATAGAACTGTAAAAACGTGCATACCCAGAATTTCTGGAAGTTCGAGTTTTTACGAGATTTTCGAAAAATTTAAAATTTTCCCAACTATATTAACATTTTCCAAGATGTGACCAAATTTTTTTAGGAATGTGGCGATGCGGGCGGACAAAAGTGGTGATCTATTATGGACCACATTCTAGTCTAAAAAAGTGCATACTTAGAATTTCTGGAAGTTCGAGTTTTCAGGAGATTTTCGAAAAACTTTAAATTTGCCCAACTATATTAAAATTTTTCGAACAAAATTTTTTTAGGAAGGAGGCGATGCGGGCGGACAAAAGTGGTGACCTATTATGGACCACATTCTACTCTAAAACAGTGCATACTTAGAATTTCTGGAAGTTCGAGCTTTCAGGAGATTTTCGAAAAACTTTAAATTTGCCCAACTATATTAACATTTTTCGAACAAAATTTTTTTAGGAAGGAGGCGATGCGGGCGGACAAAAGTGCTGACCTATTATGGACCACATTCTACTTTAAAAAAGTGCATACTTAGATTTTCTGGAAGTTCGAGTTTTCAGGAGATTTTCGAAAAACTTTAAATTTGCCCAACTTTAAATTTGCCCAACGATATTAACATTTTTCGAACAACATTTTTTTAGGAAGGAGGCGATGCGGGCGGACAAAAGTGGTGACTTATTATGGACCACATTCTACTCTAAAAAAGTGCATACTTAGAATTTCTGGAAGTTCGAGTTTTCAGGAGATTTTCAAAAAACTTTAAATTTGCCCAACTATATTAACATTTTTCGAAAAAAATTTTTTAAGGAAGGAGGCGATGCGAAAGGACAAAAGTGGTGGCCTTTTATGGACCACATTCTACTCTAAAAACGTGCATACTTAGAATTTCTGGAAGTTCGAGTTTTTAGAAAAAAACCTTAAATTTGACCAACTATATTAACGTTTTCCAAGATTTGACCAAATTTTTTTTGGGAAGAAGTCGATGCAAGCGGACAAAAGTGGCCACATATTATAGACTACATAGAACTGTAAAAACGTGCATACCCAGAATTTCTGGAAGTTCGAGTTTTTACGAGATTTTCGAAAAATTTAAAATTTTCCCAACTATATTAACATTTTCCAAGATGTGACCAAATTTTTTTAGGAATGTGGCGATGCGGGCGGACAAAAGTGGTGATTTATTATGGACCACATTCTAGTCTAAAAAAGTGCATACTTAGAATTTCTGGAAGTTCGAGTTTTCAGGAGATTTTCGAAAAACTTTAAATTTGCCCAACTATATTAAAATTTTTCGAACAAAATTTTTTTAGGAAGGAGGCGATGCGGGCGGACAAAAGTGGTGACCTATTATGGACCACATTCTACTCTAAAACAGTGCATACTTAGAATTTCTGGAAGTTCGAGCTTTCAGGAGATTTTCGAAAAACTTTAAATTTGCCCAACTATATTAACATTTTTCGAACAAAATTTTTTTAGGAAGGAGGCGATGCGGGCGGACAAAAGTGCTGACCTATTATGGACCACATTCTACTTTAAAAAAGTGCATACTTAGATTTTCTGGAAGCTCGAGTTTTCAGGAGATTTTCGAAAAACTTTAAATTTGCCCAACTTTAAATTTGCCCAACGATATTAACATTTTTCGAACAACATTTTTTTAGGAAGGAGGCGATGCGGGCGGACAAAAGTGGTGACTTATTATGGACCACATTCTACTCTAAAAAAGTGCATACTTAGAATTTCTGGAAGTTCGAGTTTTCAGGAGATTTTCAAAAAACTTTAAATTTGCCCAACTATATTAACATTTTTCGAAAAAAATTTTTTAAGGAAGGAGGCGATGCGAAAGGACAAAAGTGGTGGCCTTTTATGGACCACATTCTACTCTAAAAACGTGCATACTTAGAATTTCTGGAAGTTCGAGTTTTTAGAAAAAAACCTTAAATTTGACCAACTATATTAACGTTTTCCAAGATTTGACCAAATTTTTTTTGGGAAGAAGTCGATGCGGGCGGACAAAAGTGGCCACATATTATAGACTACATAGAACTGTAAAAACGTGCATACCCAGAATTTCTGGAAGTTCGAGTTTTTACGAGATTTTCGAAAAATTTAAAATTTTCCCAACTATATTAACATTTTCCAAGATGTGACCAAATTTTTTTAGGAATGTGGCGATGCGGGCGGACAAAAGTGGTGATCTATTATGGACCACATTCTAGTCTAAAAAAGTGCATACTTAGAATTTCTGGAAGTTCGAGTTTTCAGGAGATTTTCGAAAAACTTTAAATTTGCCCAACTATATTAAAATTTTTCGAACAAAATTTTTTTAGGAAGGAGGCGATGCGGGCGGACAAAAGTGGTGACCTATTATGGACCACATTCTACTCTAAAACAGTGCATACTTAGAATTTCTGGAAGTTCGAGCTTTCAGGAGATTTTCGAAAAACTTTAAATTTGCCCAACTATATTAACATTTTTCGAACAAAATTTTTTTAGGAAGGAGGCGATGCGGGCGGACAAAAGTGCTGACCTATTATGGACCACATTCTACTTTAAAAAAGTGCATACTTAGATTTTCTGGAAGTTCGAGTTTTCAGGAGATTTTCGAAAAACTTTAAATTTGCCCAACTTTAAATTTGCCCAACGATATTAACATTTTTCGAACAACATTTTTTTAGGAAGGAGGCGATGCGGGCGGACAAAAGTGGTGACTTATTATGGACCACATTCTACTCTAAAAAAGTGCATACTTAGAATTTCTGGAAGTTCGAGTTTTCAGGAGATTTTCAAAAAACTTTAAATTTGCCCAACTATATTAACATTTTTCGAAAAAAATTTTTTAAGGAAGGAGGCGATGCGAAAGGACAAAAGTGGTGGCCTTTTATGGACCACATTCTACTCTAAAAACGTGCATACTTAGAATTTCTGGAAGTTCGAGTTTTTAGAAAAAAACCTTAAATTTGACCAACTATATTAACGTTTTCCAAGATTTGACCAAATTTTTTTTGGGAAGAAGTCGATGCAAGCGGACAAAAGTGGCCACATATTATAGACTACATAGAACTGTAAAAACGTGCATACCCAGAATTTCTGGAAGTTCGAGTTTTTACGAGATTTTCGAAAAATTTAAAATTTTCCCAACTATATTAACATTTTCCAAGATGTGACCAAATTTTTTTAGGAATGTGGCGATGCGGGCGGACAAAAGTGGTGATTTATTATGGACCACATTCTAGTCTAAAAAAGTGCATACTTAGAATTTCTGGAAGTTCGAGTTTTCAGGAGATTTTCGAAAAACTTTAAATTTGCCCAACTATATTAAAATTTTTCGAACAAAATTTTTTTAGGAAGGAGGCGATGCGGGCGGACAAAAGTGGTGACCTATTATGGACCACATTCTACTCTAAAACAGTGCATACTTAGAATTTCTGGAAGTTCGAGCTTTCAGGAGATTTTCGAAAAACTTTAAATTTGCCCAACTATATTAACATTTTTCGAACAAAATTTTTTTAGGAAGGAGGCGATGCGGGCGGACAAAAGTGCTGACCTATTATGGACCACATTCTACTTTAAAAAAGTGCATACTTAGATTTTCTGGAAGCTCGAGTTTTCAGGAGATTTTCGAAAAACTTTAAATTTGCCCAACTTTAAATTTGCCCAACGATATTAACATTTTTCGAACAACATTTTTTTAGGAAGGAGGCGATGCGGGCGGACAAAAGTGGTGACTTATTATGGACCACATTCTACTCTAAAAAAGTGCATACTTAGAATTTCTGGAAGTTCGAGTTTTCAGGAGATTTTCAAAAAACTTTAAATTTGCCCAACTATATTAACATTTTTCGAAAAAAATTTTTTAAGGAAGGAGGCGATGCGAAAGGACAAAAGTGGTGGCCTTTTATGGACCACATTCTACTCTAAAAACGTGCATACTTAGAATTTCTGGAAGTTCGAGTTTTTAGAAAAAAACCTTAAATTTGACCAACTATATTAACGTTTTCCAAGATTTGACCAAATTTTTTTTGGGAAGAAGTCGATGCGGGCGGACAAAAGTGGCCACATATTATAGACTACATAGAACTGTAAAAACGTGCATACCCAGAATTTCTGGAAGTTCGAGTTTTTACGAGATTTTCGAAAAATTTAAAATTTTCCCAACTATATTAACATTTTCCAAGATGTGACCAAATTTTTTTAGGAATGTGGCGATGCGGGCGGACAAAAGTGGTGATCTATTATGGACCACATTCTAGTCTAAAAAAGTGCATACTTAGAATTTCTGGAAGTTCGAGCTTTCAGGAGATTTTCGAAAAACTTTAAATTTGCCCAACTATATTAAAATTTTTCGAACAAAATTTTTTTAGGAAGGAGGCGATGCGGGCGGACAAAAGTGGTGACCTATTATGGACCACATTCTACTCTAAAACAGTGCATACTTAGAATTTCTGGAAGTTCGAGCTTTCAGGAGATTTTCGAAAAACTTTAAATTTGCCCAACTATATTAACATTTTTCGAACAAAATTTTTTTAGGAAGGAGGCGATGCGGGCGGACAAAAGTGCTGACCTATTATGGACCACATTCTACTTTAAAAAAGTGCATACTTAGATTTTCTGGAAGTTCGAGTTTTCAGGAGATTTTCGAAAAACTTTAAATTTGCCCAACTTTAAATTTGCCCAACGATATTAACATTTTTCGAACAACATTTTTTTAGGAAGGAGGCGATGCGGGCGGACAAAAGTGGTGACTTATTATGGACCACATTCTACTCTAAAAAAGTGCATACTTAGAATTTCTGGAAGTTCGAGTTTTCAGGAGATTTTCAAAAAACTTTAAATTTGCCCAACTATATTAACATTTTTCGAAAAAAATTTTTTAAGGAAGGAGGCGATGCGAAAGGACAAAAGTGGTGGCCTTTTATGGACCACATTCTACTCTAAAAACGTGCATACTTAGAATTTCTGGAAGTTCGAGTTTTTAGAAAAAAACCTTAAATTTGACCAACTATATTAACGTTTTCCAAGATTTGACCAAATTTTTTTTGGGAAGAAGTCGATGCAAGCGGACAAAAGTGGCCACATATTATAGACTACATAGAACTGTAAAAACGTGCATACCCAGAATTTCTGGAAGTTCGAGTTTTTACGAGATTTTCGAAAAATTTAAAATTTTCCCAACTATATTAACATTTTCCAAGATGTGACCAAATTTTTTTAGGAATGTGGCGATGCGGGCGGACAAAAGTGGTGATTTATTATGGACCACATTCTAGTCTAAAAAAGTGCATACTTAGAATTTCTGGAAGTTCGAGTTTTCAGGAGATTTTCGAAAAACTTTAAATTTGCCCAACTATATTAAAATTTTTCGAACAAAATTTTTTTAGGAAGGAGGCGATGCGGGCGGACAAAAGTGGTGACCTATTATGGACCACATTCTACTCTAAAACAGTGCATACTTAGAATTTCTGGAAGTTCGAGCTTTCAGGAGATTTTCGAAAAACTTTAAATTTGCCCAACTATATTAACATTTTTCGAACAAAATTTTTTTAGGAAGGAGGCGATGCGGGCGGACAAAAGTGCTGACCTATTATGGACCACATTCTACTTTAAAAAAGTGCATACTTAGATTTTCTGGAAGCTCGAGTTTTCAGGAGATTTTCGAAAAACTTTAAATTTGCCCAACTTTAAATTTGCCCAACGATATTAACATTTTTCGAACAACATTTTTTTAGGAAGGAGGCGATGCGGGCGGACAAAAGTGGTGACTTATTATGGACCACATTCTACTCTAAAAAAGTGCATACTTAGAATTTCTGGAAGTTCGAGTTTTCAGGAGATTTTCAAAAAACTTTAAATTTGCCCAACTATATTAACATTTTTCGAAAAAAATTTTTTAAGGAAGGAGGCGATGCGAAAGGACAAAAGTGGTGGCCTTTTATGGACCACATTCTACTCTAAAAACGTGCATACTTAGAATTTCTGGAAGTTCGAGTTTTTAGAAAAAAACCTTAAATTTGACCAACTATATTAACGTTTTCCAAGATTTGACCAAATTTTTTTTGGGAAGAAGTCGATGCGGGCGGACAAAAGTGGCCACATATTATAGACTACATAGAACTGTAAAAACGTGCATACCCAGAATTTCTGGAAGTTCGAGTTTTTACGAGATTTTCGAAAAATTTAAAATTTTCCCAGCTATATTAACATTTTCCAAGATGTGACCAAATTTTTTTAGGAATGTGGCGATGCGGGCGGACAAAAGTGGTGACCTATTATGGACCACATTCTACTCTAAAAAAGTGCATACCTAGAATTTCTGGAAGTTCGAGTTTTCAGGAGATTTTCGAAAAACTTTAAATTTGCCCAACTATATTAACATTTTCCAAGATGTGACCAAATTTTTTTTAGGAATGTGGCGATGCGGGCGGACAAAAGTGGTGACCTTTTATGGACCACATTTTACTCTAAAAACGTGCATACTTAGAATTTCTGAAAGTTCGAGTTTTTAGAAAAAAAACCTTAAATTTGCCCAACTATATTAACGTTTTCCAAGATTTGACCAAATTTTTTTTGTGAAGAAGTCGATGCGGGCGGACAAAAGTGGCCACATATTATAGACTACATAGAACTGTAAAAACGTGCATACCCAGAATTTCTGGAAGTTCGAGTTTTTACGAGATTTTCGAAAAATTTTAAATTTTCCCAACTATATTAACATTTTCCAAGATGTGACCAAATTTTTTTTAGGAATGTGGCGATGCGGGTGGGCAAAAAGGATGACCTGTTGTGGACCACATTCTACTCTAAAAAGTGCATACTTAGAATTTCTGGAAGTTCGAGTTGTCAGGAGATTTTCGAAAAACTTTAAATTTGCCCAACTATATTAACATTTTCCAAGATGTTACCAAATTTTTTTTAGGAATGTGGCGATGCGGGCGGGCAAAAAGGGTGATTTGTTGTGGATCACGCTCTACTCTAAAATAGTGCATACTTAGAATTTCTGGAAGTTTGAGTTTTCAGGAGATTTTCGAAAAACTTTAAATTTGCCCAACTATATTAACATTTATCGAACAAAATTTTTTAAGGAAGGAGGCGATGCGAAAGGACAAAAGTGGTGGCCTTTTATGGACCACATTCTACTCTAAAAACGTGCATACTTAGAATTTCTGGAAGTTCGAGTTTTTAGAAAAAAACCTTAAATTTGACCAACTATATTAACGTTTTCCAAGATTTCACCAAATTTTTTTTGGGAAGAAGTCGATGCGGGCGGACAAAAGTGGCCACATATTATAGACTACATAGAACTGTAAAAACGTGCATACCCAGAATTTCTGGAAGTTCGAGTTTTTACGAGATTTTCGAAAAATTTTAAATTTTCCCAACTATATTAACATTTTCCAAGATGTGACCAAATTTTTTTAGGAATGTGGCAATGCGGGCGGACAAAAGTGGTGATCTATTATGGACCACATTCTAGTCTAAAAAAGTGCATACTTAGATTTTCTGGAAGTTCGAGTTTTCAGGAGATTTTCGAAAAACTTTAAATTTGCCCAACTATATTAACATTTTTCGAACAAAATTTTTTTAGGAAGGAGGCGATGCGGGCGGACAAAAGTGGTGACCTATTATGGACCACATTCTACTCTAAAAAAGTACATACTTAGAATTTCTGGAAGTTCGAGTTTTTAGAAAAAAACCTTAAATTTGACCAACTATATTAACGTTTTCCAAGATTTGACCAAATTTTTTTTGGGAAGAAGTCGATGCGGGCGGACAAAAGTGGCCACAAATTATAGACTACATAGAACTGTAAAAACGTGCATACCCAGAATTTCTGGAAGTTCGAGTTTTTACGAGATTTTCGAAAAATTTAAATTTTCCCAACTATATTAACATTTTCCAAGATGTGACCAAATTTTTTTAGGAATGTGGCGATGCGGGCGGACAAAAGTGGTGACCTATTATGGACCACATTCTAGTCTAAAAAAGTGCATACTTAGAATTTCTGGAAGTTCGAGTTTTCAGGAGATTTTCGAAAAACTTTAAATTTGCCCAACTATATTAACATTTTTCGAACAAAATTTTTTTAGGAAGGAGGCGATGCGGGCGGACAAAAGTGGTGACCTATTATGGACCACATTCTACTCTAAAAAAGTACATACTTAGAAATTCTGGAAGTTCGAGTTTTCAGGAGATTTTCGAAAAACTTTAAATTTGCCCAACTTTAAATTTGCCCAACTATATTAACATTTTTCGAACAACATTTTTTTAGGAAGGAGGCGATGCGAAAGGACAAAAGTGGTGACTTATTATGGACCACATTCTACTCTAAAAAAGTGCATACTTAGAATTTCTGGAAGTTCGAGTTTTCAGGAGATTTTCGAAAAACTTTAAATTTGCCCAACTATATTAACATTTTTCGAACAAAATTTTTTAAGGAAGGAGGCGATGCGAAAGGACAAAAGTGGTGGCCTTTTATGGACCACATTCTACTCTAAAAACGTGCATACTTAGAATTTCTGGAAGTTCTAGTTTTTAGAAAAAAACCTTAAATTTGACCAACTATATTAACGTTTTCCAAGATTTGACCAAATTTTTTTTGTGAAGAAGTCGATGCGGGCGGACAAAAGTTGCCACATATTATAGACTACATAGAACTGTAAAAACGTGCATACCCAGAATTTCTGGCAGTTCGAGTTTTTACGAGATTTTCGAAAAATTTTAAATTTTCCCAACTATATTAACATTTTCCAAGATGTGACCAAATTTTTTTTAGGAATGTGGCGATGCGGGTGGGCAAAAAGGATGACCTGTTGTGGACCACATTCTAGTCTAAAAAAGTGCATACTTAGAATTTTTGGAAGTTCGAGTTGTCAGGAGATTTTCGAAAAACTTTAAATTTGCCCAACTATATTAACATTTTCCAAGATGTGACCAAATTTTTTTAGGAATGTAGCGATGCGGGCGGACAAAAGTGGTGACTTATTATGGACCACATTCTACTCTAAAAAAGTGCATACTTAGAATTTCTGGAAGTTCGAGTTTTCAGGAGATTTTCGAAAAACTTTAAATTTGCCCAATTATATAAACATTTTTCGAACAAAATTTTTTAAGGAAGGAGGCGATGCGGGCGGACAAAAGTGCTGACCTATTATGGACCACATTCTACTCTAAAAAAGTGCATACTTAGAATTTCTGGAAATTCGAGTTTTCAGGAGATTTTCGAAAAACTTTAAATTTGCCCAACTTTAAATTTGCCCAACGATATTAACATTTTTCGAACAAAATTTTTTAAGGAAGGAGGCGATGCGGGCGGACAAAAGTGCTGACCTATTATGGACCACATTCTACTCTAAAAAAGTGCATACTTAGATTTTCTGGAAGTTCGAGTTTTCAGGAGATTTTCGAAAAACTTTAAATTTGCCCAACTTTAAATTTGCCCAACGATATTAACATTTTTCGAACAACATTTTTTTGGGAAGAAGTCGACGCGGGCGGGCAAAAGTGGCCACATATTATAGACTACATAGAACTGTAAAAACGTGCATACCCAGAATTTCTGGAAGTTCGAGTTTTTACGAGATTTTCGAAAAATTTTAAATTTTCCCAACTATATTAACATTTTCCAAGATGTGACCAAATTTTTTTAGGAATGTGGCGATGCGGGCGGACAAAAGTGGTGATCTATTATGGACCACATTCTAGTCTAAAAAAGTGCATACTTAGAATTTCTGGAAGTTCGAGTTTTCAGGAGATTTTCGAATAACTTTAAATTTGCCCAACTATATTAAAATTTTTCGAACAAAATTTTTTTAGGAAGGAGGCGATGCGGGCGGACAAAAGTGGTGACCTATTATGGACCACATTCTACTCTAAAACAGTGCATACTTAGAATTTCTGGAAGTTCGAGCTTTCAGGAGATTTTCGAAAAACTTTAAATTTGCCCAACTATATTAACATTTTTCGAACAAAATTTTTTTAGGAAGGAGGCGATGCGGGCGGACGAAAGTGCTGACCTATTATGGACCACATTCTACTCTAAAAAAGTACATACTTAGAATTTCTGGAAGTTCGAGTTTTCAGGAGATTTTCGAAAAACTTTAAATTTGCCCAACTATATTAAAATTTTTCGAACAAAATTTTTTTAGGAAGGAGGCGATGCGGGCGGACAAAAGTGGTGACCTATTATGGACCACATTCTACTCTAAAACAGTGCATACTTAGAATTTCTGGAAGTTCGAGCTTTCAGGAGATTTTCGAAAAACTTTAAATTTGCCCAACTATATTAACATTTTTCGAACAAAATTTTTTTAGGAAGGAGGCGATGCGGGCGGACAAAAGTGGTGACCTATTATGGACCACATTCTAGTCTAAAAAAGTGCATACTTAGAATTTCTGGAAGTTCGAGTTTTCAGGAGATTTTCGAAAAACTTTAAATTTGCCCAACTATATTAACATTTTTCGAACAAAATTTTTTAAGGAAGGAGGCGATGCGAAAGGACAAAAGTGGTGGCCTTTTATGGACCACATTCTACTCTAAAAAAGTGCATGCTTAGAATTTCTGGAAGTTCTAGTTTTTAGAAAAAAACCTTAAATTTGACCAACTATATTAACGTTTTCCAAGATTTGACCAAATTTTTTTTGGGAAGAAGTCGATGCGGGCGGACAAAAGTGGCCACATATTATAGACTACATAGAACTGTAAAAACGTGCATACCCAGAATTTCTGGAAGTTCGAGTTTTTACGAGATTTTCGAAAAATTTAAAATTTTCCCAACTATATTAACGTTTTCCAAGATGTGACCAAATTTTTTTAGGAATGTGGCGATGCGGGCGGACAAAAGTGGTGACCTATTATGGACCACATTCTAGTCTAAAAAAGTGCATACTTAGAATTTCTGGAAGTTCGAGTTTTCAGGAGATTTTCGAAAAACTTTAAATTTGCCCAACTTTAAATTTGCCCAACGATATTAACATTTTTCGAACAAAATTTTTTTAGGAAGGAGGCGATGCGGGCGGACAAAAGTGGTGACCTATTATGGACCACATTTTACTCTAAAAAAGTACATACTTAGAATTTCTGGAAGATCGAGTTTTCAGGAGATTTTCGAAAAACTTTAAATTTGCCCAACTTTAAATTTGCCCAACTATATTAACATTTTTCGAACAACATTTTTTTAGGAAGGAGGCGATGCGGGCGGGCAAAAAGGGTGACCTATTGTGGACCACATTCTACTCTAAAAAAGTGCATACCTAGAATTTCTGGAAGTTCGAGTTTTCAGGAGATTTTCGAAAAACTTTAAATTTGCCCAACTATATTAACATTTTTCGAACAAAATTTTTTTAGGAAGGAGGCGATGCGGGCGGACAAAAGTGGTGACCTATTATGGACCACATTCTACTCTAAAAAAGTGAATACTTAGAATTTCTGGAAGTTCGAGTTTTCAGGAAATTTTCGAAAAACTTTCGAAAAACTATATTAACATTTTCCAAGATGTGATCAAATTTTTTTTAGGAATGTGGCGATGCGGGCGGGCAAAAAGGGTGACCTATTGTGGACCACATTCTACTCTAAAAAAGTGCATACCTAGAATATCTGGAAGTTCGAGTTTTCAGGAGATTTTCGAAAAACTTTAAATTTGCCCAACTATATTAACATTTTCCAAGATGTGACCAAATTTTTTTAGGAATGTGGCGATGCGGGCGGACAAAAGTGGTGACCTTTTATGGACCACATTTTACTCTAAAAACGTGCATACTTAGAATTTCTGGAAGTTCGAGTTTTTAAAAAAAAAACCTTAAATTTGCTCAACTATATTAACGTTTTCCAAGATTTGACCAAATTTTTTTTGTGAAGAAGTCGATGCGGGCGGACAAAAGTGGCCACATATTATAGACTACATAGAACTGTAAAAACGTGCATACCCAGAATTTCTGGAAGTTCGAGTTTTTACGAGATTTTCGAAAAATTTAAAATTTTCCCAACTATATTAACATTTTCCAAATTTTTTTTAGGAATGTGGCGATGCGGGTGGGCAAAAAGGATGACCTATTGTGGACCACATTCTACTCTAAAAAAGTGCATACTTAGAATTTCTGGAAGTTCGAGTTGTCAAGAGATTTTCGAAAAACTTTAAATTTGCCAAACTTTATTAACATTTTCCAAGATGTGACCAAATTTTTTTTAGGAATGTGGCGATGCGGGCGGACAAAAGTGGTGACCTTTTATGGACCACATTTTACTCTAAAAACGTGCATACTTAGAATTTCTGGAAGTTCGAGTTTTTAGAAAAAAAACCTTAAATTTGCCCAACTATATTAACGTTTTCCAAGATTTTACCAAATTTTTTTTGGGAAGAAGTCGATGCGGGTGGACAAAAGTGGCCACATATTATAGAGTACATAGAACTGTAAAAACGTGCATACCCAGAATTTCTGGAAGTTCGAGTTTTTACGAGATTTTCGAAAAATTTAAAATTTTCCCAACTATATTAACATTTTCCAAGATGTGACCAAATTTTTTTAGGAATGTGGCGATGCGGGCGAACAAAAGCGGTGACCTATTATGGACCACATTTTTCTTTAAAAACGTGCATACTTAGAATTTCTGGAAGTTCGAGTTTTCAGGAGATTTTCGAAAAACTTTAAATTTGCCCAATTAAATTAACATTTTCCCAAATGTGACCACATTTTTTTAGGAAGGAGGCGATTCGTGTGGACAAAAAAGGTGACCTATTATGGAGTACATTCTACTCTAAAAACGTGCATACTTAGAATTTCTGGAAGTTCAAGTTTTTAGAAAAAAACCTTAAATAAAAACTAGAACTTCCAGAAATTCTAAGTATGCACGTTTTTAGAGTAGAATGTGGTCCATAATAGGTCACCACTTTTGTCCGCCCGCATCGCCACATTCCTAAAAAAATTTGGTCACATCTTGGAAAATGTTAATATAGCTGGGAAAATTTTAAATTTTTCGAAAATCTCGTAAAAACTCGAACTTCCAGAAATTCTGGGTATGCACGTTTTTACAGTTCTATGTAGTCTATAATATGTGGCCACTTTTGTCCGCCCGCATCGACTTCTTCCCAAAAAAAATTTGGTCAAATCTTGGAAAACGTTAATATAGTTGGTCAAATTTAAGGTTTTTTTCTAAAAACTCGAACTTCCAGAAATTCTAAGTATGCACGTTTTTAGAGTAGAATGTGGTCCATAAAACCCCACCACTTTTGTCCTTTCGCATCGCCTCCTTCCTTAAAAAATTTTGTTCGAAAAATGTTAATATAGTTGGGCAAATTCAAAGTTTTTCGAAAATCTCCTGAAAACTCGTACTTCCAGAAATTCTAAGTATGCACTTTTTTAGACTAGAATGTGGTCCATAATAGGTCACCACTTTTGTCCGCCCGCATCGCCTCCTTCCTAAAATAATTTGGTCACATTTGGGAAAATGTTGATATAGTTGGGCAAATTTAAAGTTTTTCGAAAATCTCCTGAAAACTCGAACTTCCAGAAATTCTAAGTATGCACTTTTTTAGACTAGAATGTGGTCCATAATAGGTCACCACTTTTGTCTGCCCGCATCGCCACATTCCTAAAAAAATTTGGTCACATCTTGGAAAATTTTAATATAGTTGGGAAAATTTTAAATTTTTCGAAAATCTCGAAAAAACTCGAACTTCCAGAAATTCTGGGTACGCACGTTTTTACAGTTCTATGTAGTCTATAATATGTGGCTACTTTTGTCCGCTTGCATCGACTTCTTCCCAAAAAAAATTTGGTCAAATCTTGGAAAACGTTAATATAGTTGGTCAAATTTAAGGTTTTTTTCTAAAAACTCGAACTTCCAGAAATTCTAAGTATGCACGTTTTTAGAGTAGAATGTGGTCCATAATAGGTAACCTTTTTTATCCGCCCGCATCGCCTCCTTCCTAAAAAAATTTGGTCACATTTGGGAAAATGTTAATATAGTTGGGCAAATTCAAAGTTTTTCGAAAATCTCCTGAAAACTCGAACTTCCAGAAATTCTAAGTATGCACTTTTTTAGACTAGAATGTGGTCCATAATAGGTCACCACTTTTGTCCGCCCGCATCGCCTCCTTCCTAAAAAAATTTGGTCACATTTGAGAAAATGTTGATATAGGTGGGCAAATTTAAAGTTTTTCGAAAATCTCCTGAAAACTCGAACTTCCAGAAATTCTAAGTATGCACTTTTTTAGAGTAGAATGTGGTCCATAATAGGTCACTTTTTTGTCCGCCCGCATCGCCTCCTTCCTAAAAAAATTTGGTCACATTTGGGAAAATGTTAATATAGTTGGGCAAATTTAAAGTTTTTCGAAAATCTCCTGAAAACTCGAACTTCCAGAAATTCTAAGTACGCACTTTTTTAGACTAGAATGTGGTCCATAATAGGTAACCACTTTTGTCCGCCCGCATCGCCTCCTTCCTAAAAAAATTTGGTCATATTTGGGAAAATGTTGATATAGTTGGGCAAATTTAAAGTTTTTCGAAAATCTCCTGAAAACTCGAACTTCCAGAAATTCTAAGTATGCACTTTTTTAGACTAGAATGTGGTCCATAATAGGTCACCACTTTTGTCCGCCCGCATCGCCACATTCCTAAAAAAATTTGGTCACATCTTGGAAAATGTTAATATAGTTGGGAAAATTTAAAATTTTTCGAAAATCTCGTAAAAACTCGAACTTCCAGAAATTCTGGGTATGCACGTTTTTACAGTTCTATGTAGTCTATAATATGTGGCCACTTTTGTCCGCCCGCATCGACTTCTTCCTTAAAAAATTTTGTTCGAAAAATGTTAATATAGTTGGGCAAATTTAAAGTTTTTCGAAAATCTCCTGAAAACTCAAACTTCCAGAAATTCTAAGTATGCACTATTTTAGAGTAGAGTGTGATCCACAATAAATCACCCTTTTTGCCCGCCCGCATCGCCACATTCCTAAAAAAAATTTGGTCACATCTTGGAAAATGTTAATATAGTTGGGCAAATTTAAAGTTTTTCGAAAATCTCCTGACAACTCGAACTTCCAGAAATTCTAAGTATGCACTTTTTTAGAGTAGAATGTGGTCCACAATAGGTCATCCTTTTTGCCCACCCGCATCGCCACATTCTTAAAAAAAATTTGGTCACATCTTGGAAAATGTTAATATAGTTGAGAAAATTTAAAATTTTTCGAAAATCTCGTAAAAACTCGAACTTCCAGAAATTCTGGGTATGCACGTTCTTACAGTTCTATGTAGTCTATAATATGTGGCCACTTTTGTCCGCCCGCATCGACTTCTTCCCAAAAAAAATTTGATCAAATCTTGGAAAACGTTAATATAGTTGGTCAAATTTAAGGTTTTTTTCTAAAAACTTGAACTTCCAGAAATTCTAAGTATGCACGTTTTTAGAGTAGAATGTGGTCCATAAAAGGTCACCACTTTTGTCCTTTCGCATCACCGCCTTCCTAAAAAAATTTTCGAAAACGCGCGTAGGTCGTCCCTACCTCTTGTTTTGTGTAGTTGGTTTTTACTGTTTTCTACCTAGCGCGCTGTTTCCATGAGTTTGATATCAATTTTGCTCGCGTTTTTTCGAATCCAGGTTTATTTTCTGAAATTATTAATTGTGATTTATAATAAATACTCATTTATAATTCTTTTAAATCGTGAATATCACTCTGTTAGTACGAAAATTTTTGCACATAACCTTAGAATCGTCGACTTCAATTTCATTAAACGCGCATATCTCTGGGAGGGAATACTTTTGGGGCATGGGATCGGTCTCATTCGATGGTAAGATGTTGTCCACATCAAAAAAAAAATAACACAAATTAAAATTAATTTTTTACCCTTAGGTCCCTTTCTCTATGCGCTGTCCCATATATATTTTTTATTTTTTTTTTCAAAGTAAGAGCAAGCATAGTTGTCGCGGAGATCTGTAGTGCGATTCACTAACTTTTTTTAACGATAATTGCATCGTTAAAACAATTATAACGAAAATTTACTGAATTTGCTATTCAGTAACATTTTTAACGATATTCGCTGTAGGTTAATGTCAGCTGTGTCATTATGTAAGCTACAATAATTTATGTGCTGTTAATTTTATCGACAAAAATCAACACAAAATATCAGCTAAGTACTATCGTTAAAAAGAAGTTACAGAATCACACAATTGTTACTGCCAGCGATAAAATGTATAAACAAAAATTACGGCGGTCGGATCGGTAAGAGTTACTGAAGCGCACTACAGCTGAGTACTATCGTTAAAAAGAAGTTACTGAATCAGACAATCATTCTTGCAAGCAACAAAACGTATAGACGAAAATTACGATTGTCGGATCTTTGAAAGTTACTGAAGCGCACCACTGATTGGATGTTCTGCTCTCGTCGGTGGGAAAGCACAAAAGCTCTTTTGTAAAAGTTTGCACATTGTCGCAGCTGGTTGAAATTGCCAGTGGCATAGAGTTTCTGTAAAACACAATAAACAATCACTTCCTCAAGATGTCATTTCAGCATGTGATGGAATCTTCTTCAACAAAGAAAAAAATCTGTTAATATAAAATTAAATTCCCGGATTTGCTTAAACCACTGTGGCAAGTGAATGATTGCTTTTGAAGAGATGTCGTTGTTATAAACAAGCAAGTCCATTTTTTGTTACACATTTTTCCATTTTTAGTTGTTGATATTTGTGCTCCTCTCAAGCAGATAAGATCACACATGTGGAATAAGTGGTTTGTTTGTTTGTTGAATGCAGTGACTACATTAAAGAAGGAGAAAATGCCGAAAAGTGTAGTATTGCAGTTGTATTGGTGATGCTGCTAGTTTTAGTATCGTTGTTAGTGGGTATTTATAGTTTATTTTGTTATTTTTATCACTCACTACTTCCGTTAAGGATTTGTTTTATGCCGTGTTATACATTTTTCATTTCATCATTTCACATCTTTTGTTTTCATTTCAACAGGGAAAATGTTGGTCTTTTATATTGCAAATATTTCGTATAATGCTGATGATATACTTCTTATCTTTTTTTTTGTTTGTTTCTTTTTTGCTTTTCTGTTCATATTGTACTGTCACATCCTTTAACTTGGAGCATTTCATATTGAGATTTTATGTTTTTGTTTTCATATTAAGGACTTTTGCGAGCGAGATACTATGTATTCATAAAAAACTTACTCCACATATAAAGAGTGCTTAGTGGAGTTGATGGTTTTACATGCCACAACTGTGTGACATAGACAAATTGTTTATTTTGTTATATTATATAAATGGCAAAAATTTAGTTATACTTCTTTATTTTTTTCTTGAAGATTTTGATATAAACTTTTTTTTAAATTTTATACTCGCGTTGTGAAATATGAAGTCCCTTATTTGCGGTTTAAGATGATACTTTTTGTTTATTGACATTAACGTTTTTTTTTTTGGTAATATTTTATGTGCAAATCATGTAGTGAGACGTTAAGATTTTCCATAATGATATTTATATACATATGCATGTATTTGTAAAGAGTTGGAAGAAAATGCATATTTAATAATAATAATAAAAAAATATATAATGCTTCATACAAAAATTATAAAAAGTACTTTTCTGGACAACATTGTCGTCAGTCAGTTCCACAATGTTGAAAGAAAATGTTTTTTTTGCCACAATTTATATTGAAAACAGGAACAAAATATGAAATTTTTTGCTTATCCTCCATATACTTAAATAATCTTTGGTGGTGAACTTCTTCTTATTTATAATTGCTGTTTAAAGACGGTTTCCACGATATGAATTTTTATACCCTTCACCAAAAATGTTAAAGGTTATATCGCTACCTTAATATAGAAAGGCCTTAACTCATTATATTTTTGAAAAAGAGATTTTTGTTTATTTTGATAGAAGAACATCTAATGTATCGAAAAATGCACAAATCTCGATTTAAAAAAAAAACAATAAGTGTGTAATTTTCACAATATTAATATGCCACACATAAAATATATATGGACATTTTTTCGAGCAATTCCAATTTTTTGTCGCGTGCGACAGCAAGCAATTCATCTTGTAGCTCTGAACAACGTGACTCGATGTTTCTTAAAATTTTACCTAACATAGAGCTGCTGACGGCCTATACAAACATATAAATAACTAAAAAAAAGTTTCGTTTTCTTTGAAAAAAAAACAAGCATATTTGCTTGATGTCGCACGCTACAAAAATTTGACATTCCGGTGGAAATGTCCATATACTCTGAGTCCTTATCGGTTTTCCGAGTCTCCCAAAATAAAAACTCTTGTATCAGAAATATTCCAAAACAGATTGTTATTAAATATCAGCAAACTCGAGAATACGGTTCCAGAACTGGACACTTTAAACTTTTGTTTGCCATATAATCTCAATTTCTTTGGTAAACTCTCACGCATTTCTACATGTAGTTATGACAAACAATAAACATAGCTGAGAAAGTCTTATTACTATATGACATTTTTATTTGAGCCACAACAACAACTTTTCTCAACTATGTTAAAATGTTAAAATATTATGACACTTAAGACACTGGTGTGGGTATCCCAAATATATTTTTATGCCAGATATTTGATAGATATTTATTGGCTTTTAAATGCAAATTTCACAATAATTTTTATTTAAATTAAATTTGAGAAAATTCGATGTCAAGTGTGTGTCTCGTTTTAGTTATTTATGTATGCAAGGATTTGCTTACAGCTATATAACTTTTTATATTATATATGTATGTAAGTATGTATGTATGTATGAAAGAATGTATAAATAAATAATTTAATCCTAAAAGATATCGATTAGTTTTAACAAAATATGTGTCGCAATGACAGAGTTATGGCTGCGTAAACCTCTAACTATATGCATGTGTATATCCTTTTTGATTTAAATAAAAACATTAATTTATTTTACAAATATTATCTAGACAATTGCTTTATCTTTGCGTAAAATGTCCTAAGAATGTCACTCATATTAAAACATTTTAAGATACCAGTACAAATTCCTCTTTTACCTTGATTGTTTCAAGGTTGAAATTTTATTACCCTTTAACGTAGCGCAAAGTCATTATATCAGGCATTATAACACCTTCATTACAATAATCTCCAGTCATACATTAAAAAAAGAGGCCCATAAAAATTTTTATGTTTGTTACTTTATTTGCTTATTGTTTAAAGTCTAAACTTCAATGTCATCTCTGACAATGATAACATATTGAAACTAAGACAAGAAAAGCTAAATACATACATACATATAATTCCTTCAATTCATGCAATATGAGATTTAGGTTTCTGCTTTAAAATACAAAAATATTTTTGCAAGTCTTTCAACCGCAAAATGAAATTATAATAAAAAGAGCAAAAAGAAAAAAAAAAGAAAAAGAAAATGTAAACGACAACACATATCAAATTTAGATTTATGTATTTAATGTCAAAAATAAATGGATTTTACATGTCGCCACAAAAATGCACAAAAAGCTCATTCATATTAAAATAATTGGGAGAGAATATGGTGCAGAAATATGAGATAAATGTAGTTACACTAGATAAAATGAGTAAAAAAGGCTTTAAATATTAAATAAATCCAAGATGAGACTTAAAAAATTGGTTATACTTATCGAAATTCAAATACTGTTATGCATATATACCGTGAACAGACCTAATACATGTACAGTACAAGCTCGATTTGCGCAACCGCCGATTATTACAACACCTCGATTAGCGCAAAAGGTATTTTTTTTATATTACAGTCTTTATAAGTGCAACCCTTTTCAAAAAAGCAGTCTCGATAAAATCAACTTTTTCTCTTTTAGTGAATTTAAACGCATTTCTCTCTCAATTTGCTGAATTTGAAACGTAGTTTTATCGAGTACTTCCAGTTTCACAAAAGAACACATCCCAAAAAGTTTTTTGCTCGCCAGTGTTAACACTTTCTCTTTACTTTTCCTGTATGAATATAAAAATTTGCATGATTAAAAAAAACTTCGTAGGAACACAACTGGGACGAACGACAAATTTTTCGGTGCTAGTTTTTGTCATAAAAAAATAAAACAAATTTGTGAAAATGAACAAAACAACGCCTTATGCTAGGAACACAATTGGGACGAACGATGAATTTCGTTCACGTTGACGAATTCATCGATAAGAATTCGCTGAGTAAATTCTTTGTATGAAACACAATAACGACGAATTTACTCACCGAAATCTGCTGTCATAATTGATAAAGTTGGTTATTGTGTATGCAAAGAGAGAGAGAAAATTGCTTTTTCGTCGATAGTCGGCGTACAAAATAGAAATAAACCTATCTCAGAGTTCGTCACACATGACGAATTTCGTTCTACGGTGGTGTTCATTTTCATATGCGCAAATGTGTTTTATTTTTTATGACGAAAGTTCGCACCTAAATATTCGTCGTTCGTCCCAGTTGTGTTTCTAGCATTACAACGAAATTTGACGTGCGTGACGAATTCTGAGATAGATTTATTTCTAATTTGTACGCCGACGAGCGACGAAAAAATAAATTTCTCTCTCTCTCTCTCTCTTTGTCTTTGCACACACAACAACCAACTTTATCGTCACACGACGAATTTACGCAGCGAACTCCTATCGACAAATACTATTCTGATGAAAGCCTGGTTTTAAGATTAAGTTCATATATAAACTATTATTTTTTTACTTTTTTAATCACATGTATGCACTTTTTACGTTTAACTATTTAAAATAACTATAATTATAGTTTGGTTTATATGAAGCTTTTAGTGATACAAAAGTTGAGAAAAAAAATATTCAGGGATTCTAATGTACCAATTCAATTTTCTGTTGGAGTTCATGAATGACGAAAATACCGTTGTTTTTTTAGGTCACTTCATAAAGTGATTTTATAACGGTAAATGTAGTGAAAAACGGGGATTCTTAGATTTTCAGTTTTAAACAGTTGTAACTACTTTGTTTCCCAACGGATTTCCTTTAACTTTTCGTTGATTAAAAGGATCAAATATTATTATATTATTATTAACTCAACTAACTAACTAAAGTTTTACTGCAATAGAACAAGACGAATATATAAACATTGCGTGCTTTGGACGAAACTTGTTTTAGCGCACCATCGTACACCAAGATACTTTCTTTTCAATTATGTCATACACTCAGGGAAAAGCTGCAACTTAAAAATACGAACGTGTCACATTAATTCAATGATTTTCAATATAATAGAAAATGTGTGAGAGTGAGATACTTAAAAATAAATAAAATTAATAAATTAATACTGTATATTAATATTTGTCGATATTGAAATAAGAAATTTCAACATGACTAGACTTTCGTTAATATTTTTTTTATTAATTCAATATGGTTTTTATAGATTTTAAGCTGTTTTTTTCCCGGCGTGTAGAGCTTATAATTATTTATTTTTATGGCAAGGTAAATAAAGGATATTCATGGTTCATAATAATAATTCCCTGTAGCAGCTTTTTGTAGAATGAATTTTTTTTTATTCGTATGCTTTAAGTTGTATAGCGCTGCTATAGAAGTTTTGTTTACTAATTATAACTCAAACATATAAGAACAAAAACTTACATTTCAAAAAGAAAAATCCTTTAAAACCGATTTGTTTTGTATTTTTTTTCTATTATTAAACTTATGTGCGATTTCCACAAGTCAGGCAGACAACTCGTCTGGAAAATTTGTATGAAAATTACTCACAAAAATTAGTGCTTTCCATAAAAATTTTATACTCAAGTCGACCGTCTGCGTTGTAGAAACAGGGGGTTAAAATTTGTTGACCTGTTAGTTTAGTTTTTAAACTCTTTCGCTCTTTGTCATTCACTACAAACGGATAGCGTAAAGAAAATTGCACCTGAATTTCATTTCTTTTTCGCGATGAGGGTGATTATTTCAAACGTTTGCGAAGAAAAAACAAAATCAAAATATATAATTTCTTTCGTAGTTGCTTGTCCTATTTATTAAATATATTTTATGCAAAAGCATGCAAATTTTTTTTTCTCATTCATACAAGTATTATGGATATAGTTACCTCCCTGTTATAACTATTTTAACAGCACTGTATTGTATACTCTGGCACGTCTTTAATATGGTTAAGGGGCGCTTGTTTGCGGGTATATCTTCCCACGCATCTAGTATACATAACGAACAAATTTTAAATTAAGTATACGCATGTTTTCCACTTCACTAACCGCTTACATATTCGAGTATTTATACATTTTAAATATTAATTTGTACATTTATGAATTTTAAAACATGTAAAACCACGTAACATTGTAAATACAGAAAAGTATTTAAACATCATTTAAAAATGACAAGGAACATAACAACAGTGTACCTTTATATGCAAAAAAAAACATAAAAAAATATACATATGCACATACATAATTTATGCATATCGTCACTTAAAATACTGAAATGCCGAATTTAAACTTTAAAATTTTTCAGGAAATTATATGAAATTTATTGCACCCAGCAGGGATAAAGAAGAGAGTGACGTAGAAGAATTTTTGTGTTGTCATTTTATAAGACGACCGGTCTATAGAAAAAGTTGTTGCACAACACTAACATTTTCCACACAGATTTATATTAATATTTTGAGCAATTAGAGGTAAGGATTCCAGTTCTCGCCATATGTTTACAATGTTACAACTTTGACATTCTATAACATTTAAAAAAATTAACAGCCTGTTCCAGGATGCTGAAAAAAAAACTTACACGAGAGATAAGCAGTCACTCACTTTCGTTCGAATAAGAGCCCCAAATAGCTTTCGACTTTTCGTTCGTTTCTCTCACGTAAGCCATACACCCGTTGTCAAATATTCATATTGCCACATCAAAAACTTCATACTTTAATTTTCAAATGGTAATAAAAAATCTTTCAAATGTGTAAATTACGCCTTAACAAATTAACTCTGTTCTGTGGCAGACAAAAATGAATTTGAATACTATTTATTTATTAAATACAAACTTAACAAAACAATTTTTATTAAGAATACATAGTATACATAATTCCTCATTCATTGCCATTTGGGTGACTGTCACTCTATTCAGGTCTTTCAAAAATGCCAACAGATCCCAGCTGGACTTTGAATGGGTGCAATCAATCTCTTCTGTGCACATATCTACATACATACATACATACGTATATAAGGGTATCTATGCGCAACGGTGACTTCGCAAAGTATAAATATATTTTTTGTTAATAATCAACAGAATTGCGGCATAAACACATTTTCCATACAAATCGACACAATAAATCAGCTCCAGAAAGCGGTCGATAGATAGAATTTATTTCATTTTGACAACGTTTTTTCATGCTGTCACATATAAATACTCATGCTTCCATACTTTCAATAAATTTCATATATTTTGTAAACAAAACTACAAAGAAAAATAAGCACAAAAGAAAGTGAAACAAAAAATAGAGAGCATTTGAAGTTACTGCCGTAGATTTTATATGGGTTTTGTTAATTTGACAGCGATTTTCCCTGAAGTTGTGGACGTATTCTGTTTAATCATTTAGTTGGCGTTTGTCTTGGCTTAAGGACTCTTTTGTCTAGGTATTTACATAAACGCACACAAATACACATATGTATGTATGCATGTATATATGTATTGGGTACAGGCTCCGATCAGAAAGAATTTTTCTATAGCAGGATGGTTTAAGAATTTTCCCCTCTTTGTATGTACAAAAGCTAGAAAGTTAGAAGCATAAATCACTTCTTACCAATTGGAAGGCGTGGTAGGCGAAACACCTGTACTCAATAAAGCCGCATACATAGAGGAGAATATCACAAACACCAGCCAAAGGCCGCTTAGGCATATAGTTATTCACCAAAACCGCTTAGATATTTATAAGCCCAGAAGTGAGCAAATAATTATTAAGACCGGCAACAAATCCATTGTCAGCGAAGCCGGTATTCTATTTACTAATTGGCGAAACAAAATATTTTGTTTATTATAAAATTATTAGTTTTATTTTGTCTCAGTCGACTAAAAACCACGAGTGCCTGCTTTTGACATTTGCTGGCCTACAAGTGACTAAACAAATTGTTAGAGGTGCACAAAAATGTATGGAAATGCTCACGTTATCGTTCGAAGTCATTTTCTTTCGACTTGTTGCGAACGAAAATGAGTGACATGCTGGAACCGGAAGTAATATTTTTGTTTAACTATTTCTTGTTTATTCCTTAGTTAGAGTGCATGTTATTTAATTGAGCCATAATTTCTTCGAGTTTTGAAAATTTAATATTACTATTTTCGATCACCTCGCAATAGTGTGCGTTTCATTTTGACAAATCAAAAATACTTTCTTTTTTATAATTATAAGGTTCATGTTTTTATTTTATTGCACCTAATTTAATGAAATATTTCAAAGTTAAAAATAATTAAAGCACAGCCGCGAATAACGTTGTAAATTGCAATTTAAGAAAAACCAGTTTTTTCATAGATTACCAGTAGCATAGCTCTCTTGCATTGTTCAAACATCAAACCATCCAAAATTATGCATTTGATCTCCGTCAAAATACAATTACAATCAGTCAGTCAGTGGAAAACTTTGTAAGTAACTAATAAATCATGCAAACAAAATTGTCGAAAATAATTGATAAATGTAGCAGAGATACTAAAAGAAAAGATAATGCTAGTTATCATTATTTTCGATACGCTAAAAAAATGTAAACGAGAAAAACAATCTTGCCTTAAAATACATTTTGTGGCTCTCCTGCAGAATCATTATTTTGTCACTTAAAACGTTATTCGCGGCTCACCTTCAATTATTGAAAAAAAAATTAAAACAAATAATACCAGTGTAATACTATAAGTTATCCAATAAAATATAAATCAACATTAATTCCAATATACTTCAGCTGACGATATATTTGAAATTTGAAACACTTGCTTGTATATATAGCCAGTGCAAAGTACAGGCAAGTGCTGCAAGTGTAAAACAGATCCAGATAATAACGGACAGCCAACCCGCGATCAAAACCCTTGCAGGTGTATATTCTACATCATTACTTGCCCAAGAATGCCGCACAGTCCTGGATGAACTGGCGCAGCACGCAACCATCACACTATACTGGGTGCGTGGACACGGAACTAACTCAGGCAATATAGTTGCGGATGAACTAGCAAAGATAGGAACCCTACTCGGGGAAGTCGATGACAATCTCTGTGGGCTCCCTCTGTCGTCTTGCTGGAGACGCTTCGATACTGCCTTTCTTAATTCAGCTCAGGAAAGATGGCGTAATGAGCCTACCTGCGTTATATCGAGAACCCTTTGGCCTCGTCTAGATACTAAAAGAACCAGAAACCTCATTAGCTTTACCAGAAAGCATCTGAGGAATCTCCTGGCCACACTTACAGGCCACTGCACTTTCGGAACCCACGCTAAACGTATGGGTCTCCCGTATAATGACTACTGTTACAGCTGCAATGATGAGGAAGAGGAGGAAAGCATTTCGCATCTTCTCCGCTTCTGTCCTGCTTTGGAGGATCTCCGTCTGCACTTCCTTGGCAGAATATCCTTCAATAGCTTGTCCGAGTTATCGGAAATAGGACTTAGAAACCTAAGTCTATACATTAGGAGCAGCGGCTGGTATGGCCGCTAGCCTTCACGGCATGTGTATGTACTAGACCCTCTCCTTGTCCCACTTTTTCACTTCTTCTCTACTCTACTCTCCATCTATATCCTCTCAATCTATTTTCTCCCTATACTTCCGGTCTCCCCCCTTATTCTTATACTTTCAACTTACAGGCAGCACAAAGGGATCATCGTATTGGACCCAAGTGAGCTAGACTCCTATATTTTCATTCTTCACTAGCAGCCTGCTAACCTAACCTAACCTAACCTAAGTGTAAAACAGTATTGCGCTATTTGCATGTGCTAGTTTAGGAAATTCCAAATTTATTTGACACATTTGATTAAGCTTTTCTCAAGCTTTTTCACTAACCTAAACCAGGAAAGTTTAGTTGTACAAATGTGCACTATACTATGAAAATACTATACAGAATGCATTTGAGACAGGGATGGCAAAGTTGGTACAATTGTACCTTTTTTGGTACTACTCAAACTCGGAAAGTACAATAGTACACCAATTTAGTAAATTTGGGGAATCTCCTCAGTTTCACTCCGTATATCTGTTCTATCAATTTTCACTTTTAAACAATCAAACTCATATTCTGCTCACTTGAAAACAATATTGTGAAAGCAAAACGCAGCGAGAAAACCAAAAAATGTGAACTCATCCATTTTCCTATAATTTTTCTTCTAAATTCGGATGTTAGAGCACATGCTATTAATTTGTACATTTCAAATTTCAACTTAAATAGTTGTAACAAGAAAATTTGTGAAAACGATTCGGTCCAGGACAAAGTCGATTGTTTTAATAAAAACAAATAAAAATCTGTAATTTGAACTAAAAAAATCTTTTAGTACAATTAAGATCACAAAAGTACAATTTTTGAAAGTTCCCAGCAAAAATCTTTGCCTACTAGAATGCAAAAAAGTGTATGTACTCCTCAGTCGTAAGTGCTTACAATTTGACTGAATAAACCATTATTTTTGTCTGAGAAGTTCAAAAAGTTTGCGGTAGCCTATACTATTTGCCTACAAACATGCAAAAGTTAATATATTACTGAGTGCCTAAGAGTACTTAAAATTTAATGGGTTATTTTTTGCTTACAAATATGCAAAATTTTATAGATTAATTTTTGCTTAAACTTATTCTAAATTAATTTGCTAGTTTTTCTAATTAAAATAATTTTCACGATCAATAAATTTTTCTCTAGATATATTTCCTTATTAACTGGAAAGCACTACAATAAGTACTGTCACGTAATGATATAAATAAGTTCTTATTTTATTCATTACAGGACAGTCATTACTACGCACATAAAATAATTACATAAATAAGTATCAGTCATTACTTTGTAAGCCATTAAAAGAGTACTACCCATTACAAAATTTCGAAAATTTTTTGCTGGGTTATTGGTACATTTTTAAAATTCTCAATGCCTTCCCTGATTTGAAACTATGCTCTCTCCCCTAAAAATTCAAGGCTCTTAAAAGTAGACTTTTAATAATTTAAGCATCTCCTCCAAAAAAAAAAATCTATACATATACTTGTATATTTCCAGACTTTACAAGACTTTTATGATATATATGTAAAAAAAAATCTATTAAAATCTGAGGTAAGGCAAATTGATTGCATAAAAATGGCAGGAAAAAAAACATAAAGTTTATTTATTTAGTTATATGTAAAAGTCACAGCATGTTCAAAAGTACATTAAAGTCATAAAAAAGAAATATTTCATTTATTTAAGATTTATTATAATGTAGAAAATACGAAAAAATTATTTAGAGCCGACACTTCAATACACACAAACTTTTATGCTTATGTGCAAGTACTCACACATTTTAATGGAGATAATATATTTACAGTGATGGAGACAAGTATTGGCATACATTTTGTGCTTAATTTTTAATATAGACAAGCAAGTAACGTGGAGAGAAAATAATATATAGTATAATGAATAGCTAAATGTTTATGAAAAATATTATTAAATAGGGATGGGAAAAAAATATCGATATATCGAAATATCGATATTTGAAAAAATAAATATCGATATATATATCGCCGATATTTCAAAAACCGATATATCGATACATCGATTCTTATTTACGAGTATCGGGTTTCGATATTTTTAAGAGCTCTATAAATTTTAACGCTAGGATGTTGGCATGACTGCTAGTGATGCGAACAAAAAATAGAGAAATTTCATAACAGAAAAGACGCATCTATAAGGTGACCCCACTAATCCAGCTGACGTTTATTTATTAACAAAGCTAAATGTCAAATTTGGTGTGTGTATAAGTCTCAAGGCAGAATTAGTTTTTACTTTCTGTTCTGTTACTAATCAGATGACTCTTTTTTGTTTATAGAAATCTTATACAAGCCGTTAGTTTTTCTCTTTCGTTATATTCTGTTTCGGTTCAACCTGTGAAAATCAAAAAACTATTAAGGCCCCTTTCAGATTAGGCAACTTTAATTGCGCAAGTATAATTGTAATTTTTATTTATTTTCTTTTGAACTTGCTTTTATGTTCACATTCAGCAACTTTATTGAGCAAGTTTAATTTTCTTAAGCTCGAATTTTCTTAATTTGTTGACGTTTTGTTTCATTTCTGTATTAATTGTAATTGTGAAAGTGATTTGAAATTTGGTGTATACAATGGAAGTTGAAGAAAAAATAATTTAGTTAAAGATATACATAATTGCCAAGTACAAGTACAGAATTGCCAAGTACAAGCAAGTCTGTACTCAAGTCTCGGCAATTCTTTCCCCTTCAAACCGACCTTTCCTCTCACACCCACAAACACAAGACTTGCTCAAGTAAAATTGCCTAATCTGAAAGGGGCCTAAGTAGTGTAATGTATGTAGTAGGTGTCAGCATAAGTAAAATAAAAACCTTTCGAAAGGTTTAGGAATTTAGGAATTTGAAAAAATTAAATTTTTACCAGAAAAACATAAAACTATATTGAAACATATCAATGGACGATGCAAAACTCATCACTTTAGTTTCAAATTTATTACAGAAAAAGTAACAATTAAAACTTAGACAGAGAACGGCAACAGAAAGTAAAGACTAATGAAGCCTTAAGGAGCTCAATATCAACTGTGGTTTTCTTCACTATTAGAGTTCATTAAAATTTAAGTTAGATATTTTTTCGCGATTTCTCTAAATATTAAATCATTATTTAATGGATGCTTAGTACATATTTCTCGTATTCTTCAAAGATGAAGTTTGAAGTGTTCAACACTGAGCATTCATAAAACAATTATTAAGAGCCTTATTTATAAAAATTATTAAGGCTTTCTAAAGGCTTAATAAGGAAAATTTTTTATGGAAATCTGTTTTACAAAGCTTTGCAAAGCCTCAATAATTTGTATAAATAAGCATGTTAACATTTAAAATCGCTAACAATATATTAAGTTCTCAAAATGATGTCGTTTAAACTTTTTTGGCGGTTATGGCGCGATATTTTAGTATGTGTATTTATTTTAAACTTAAAAGAGTTTTGCAACATTTGTGGCAAAAAATATCGATATATCGAAATATCGATATTTTAAAAAAATATATATCGATGCTGTTCAAAAATATATATCGATACGATATATATCGATAAATTTTTTCCATTTGCCCATCCCTATTATTAAATATTAAACTTATGCCCTAATTCAGTAAGAAGATTTAGGACGTTTTTGTTTGAAAATGCTTCTGAGTTTTTGTCTTTGAAGTCTCTAAATTATTTTTTTCAAAAATGGTTGTTGTCTTTGACAATGAAAAATATAAATATTATTGCCATGCTTTTAAAATACAAAAATTCAATTAAATCATTATACAATAGTTTGAAAAATACATTAAAAAATATGTGTTGGATATAATGTTTAGAACAAAATCATAAAGCAAATACACGAACCTTCTAGCATAGACAATAAATAATAATCGTTTTAAAGAATCAAAACTGCTTCTTTTTTTCGTCCATAGACAAGACGATACATTCGTCGAACAGAATTAGGGCATTAATTCAGACCTACAATGAATTAAGTAAAAATTTTTTTTAATGTACCATTACTTGTTACTGCCACTGTGTCTATTTATTGAAATAACTTTGTTACATAAGCACTAAACTTATCTAAGGATGCACTTGTGTGGGTAACCAATTGTATATAAGTGTATAAGTTTAACGTTTTTATATACATATGTGTATGTATGTATGTATGTATTTCGAGTCATTTACAAATACTTTGAATTGTTGTTTATAGTTCATTCAACATATTAAAAGAAATCAATCTTGTATCTGGTTAAAGAGAATATAATATTGGAAATTGCTTTTGCGGCTTTCTCTTTATGCTTTTATGTGTACATTCACATACTGCTAACAATTCTATTCTTTACTTGTTCGCAACAAATAAGTTTGCCTTGAAATTTGTAAAGTGCTTCAGCTACAAAAAAAATATATATGTATGTATATATAAAAGTTTTCAAGATAAATGAGTTGCAATATGTATGTAAGTAAGCTTTAAGATAAAATTTATTTTGATAAATATAGTGCATAAAAAAATAAATGACTAAAATAACTAATGCCGAGTATACACTATGGCAAAACAATAGTGTGTACTAGTGGCAACGTTTGTCATTTCCGATATTTTTCGTTGTGTGGCATTAGCTCACATACTGGTTACGCATATGATGCAGACAGTTGTGAGACAAGTTGGCAGCATTTAGAGACACAAAATTTCAGCGTGTTGACATTTTGTCATACTAAGTACATATCGAAAGAATTTTAGATGTATGCGGGTATACAAATTTAAGAGCATAGGAAACAAAAAAGAAAGTGGGAAAGCACAGAAGCGTGTGAAAAAAATCAAGCGTCCTGGACGCATGACATGACGACACAGCTAATTCAGCTTGTGGACAGTGGCGAATTTGTGTTTGATGTCGCTCTAGGACCTGTGAGATATGCCGGCCGTTTTGCTCTATGAAGAAAAGCTTTTTAAAATTAAATATCAAATTTATAAATATTTAAATTACACTATGCATTACACGTGCAAATCTGCACGGTGCTGACAGTATAGGTTCGATAGTATGTATTACCAAATGGAAGTAAAACCCTATACTCAGTTTGGCGATTTTGGTGACCAACTTTTCTTTTATGGATCTCCAAAGATTTCGAAAATCAGTATGCCCTCAAAATATGGTGTCATCAGTTTTTGACCAACGGCTACTTCAGACTTAGTGATACCACTTTAGTATCAATATATATAAGAATCCACTGAATAAATCTCATTAACATTTTACGTCGAAAAAATTATTTCTTCATGCACTCTTGTTTGCAAAAGTAAAGTAAACAATTTTTTTTTTACATTTATTTTCTTTTACATACTCTTACAACTACAATTTGAAGCTGAAAAAAAGTCAGCCAATGTAGCAATGGTAAAGTAAGAAAATAAAAAAAACATGTTGATTATTGAGTTCTTGTTTCAACTTTGTTATTTGTTGTTAGGCTTCTCATTTGTTTAAATGAAAGTTTATAATATAATAACTACAGTTGTTCTAAGAAATTTGGGTAAAGGTTACCTGATGATCTGCATTAGCAACAGTGAAATGCGCATAGGATCCAGCTAAACCCCTCAATAATCAATTTCAATGTATTTTTAATAAAAAATATTTTACTTAATAAGTAAAATAATAATTTGGGATTATTAGTGCGTTTAAAAATTTTAAACGTAAACAATTTTTTTTAAATTTCTTTCACAATAACTAAAAGGGACTCCATATTTTTCGTTAACAATATTTGGCAATATAATCTATCTAGGCACCCTAATAGGTCATTCAGACCACGTTTTAACTCAAAAATTTTCGTTTTTCATATAATTAATGCACACTTAAAGCACATAAAAAAGTATAGTCTACGAAATAACCAGAAACCTAATAAAATCAAAAAGATTTCCTTATTAAAAAAATTAATAATATGCTTTACACATAATCATATAGGAAACTACTAAAATCAAGAAGAAAAACTTATTGAAAAAATCAATAAGGCAACCTAATAAAATCAAGAAGAAAACCTTTTAAAAAAATCAAGAAGGCAACCTAATAAAATCAATAAAAAAATTCCTATAGCTTACAATTTATAAGAAAACGTAATAGAATCAACAAGTTTTTCTCTATGGACTGTTTTTTTGGTGCCAAAAATAATGGAAATTGAGTAAAAAAAAGTTGTGAATAATAAGATTTCTTCTTGATTTTATGTGGTTTTCTTCTTGATAAAATATATAAGATTTACCACATAAAAACAACAAGGAATCTCTATGAAAAAATCTTCGCTTCTTTCTGCTGGGATACCCCTTAGTCTAAAAACGTTTCATAGAGAAAATCTTATTGATTCTATGAGGCAGCATTTTCTCTGTGTATGTACATATGTCGCATTTATAGTGATAGAAATGCAAAGGAGATTACATGGGCAACCAACTTGAATACTGCTTTCCTAAACTGGAAGGTAGAGTAAAATAGAATGCGTTGTTCGAGGACATACATATATTAAGCCCTGGTATTTTTCACCACTTTCTGTGCGTTTCTAGATTGTCTTGATTTTTTTCTTATTACTGCTTAACATACGGTGGCAGTAGCCAAAGAAATAGTTTTGTGATTATCCATTTGTATAAAATATTAATTAACAAACAATACGAAAAACCAAGTCTCACAATTGCTAAAACGAATGATACTAAATGCCATCATATCAAAATTAGTTCTTTATGTAGACAATGTTGCCGTATTGCCATTATTTAGGGAAGGGACAATGACACAACAAAATTGTGTGTTATCTAAGAACTTGATGGGAACGACATTGCACGCATTTGAAAATGACACCAAAAAATGTCAACGCAAGAAATGCCAGATGTAAACTCAGCCTAGGAGTGTTGAGAACTTGTTTAGTTATGTGTTCTTAGCAATAACAATTTAATGGCTTACTTCAGTTACAAAAATTATTTATGATGCACAAAACTTTTTGCTATAACCGATAAACAATAAGAAAAAGAAATAAATTCCTTTGAAGCTGACCCAAATAAAGCCAAATCGAGCTATGAAATACAAAATGTTTTATTCCAAACTATTAAATATGTATACATCTCGATTTAAATGATAAACGATAAAGCTTTTGGTCTACAAATTGGTTGGTTGAAAGTTTATGCCATCACATTATTGCTTGTCATGTTACGATTATGTTTAATATTCACAAAATATCGCCAACCTGTTTTGCTTATTGGAGAAAAATCAAATGTTCAATAAAACAACTGAGTCCCCCTGTTCCTTCCTCTCTTCCGCTCCCTCTCACGGTACCAAGAAGTAAAAAATTTCAAACAGAGCACGTACTCCGTTAGTTACTTTAACCTTGAGTTTAAACTTTTAAAAAGTTGAAGCCATTAAAAAAATTCCCTGGATTCTTTTTGAAAAAAGAAAATATATAAAAAAACAAAAAAGAGCCTTAAAAAATCGGCAGCCATAATGTCACAACGATTCGCATAATTTGTCAAGATTTTTTTTCTCGCTTATTCATGGCCACATTATTATTATGCTACAGACGTTTAACTTCCTTTTGCTCCTTCTCTTTTTATTTCTTAACTAAGAACTAAACAGACGCTGCTACTAACTACCACACTCACACACACTCACACACACTTACAAGATGTACAACACTTTGTGATAAATAAATGTATGCAAAATCTATTATTTTAGGCACACAGGATTTAAAATAAATACATACATCAAAATGTGAGAAAAAGTTAAATTTGTATGACGAATGCTGGAATGGGAAGGCATTAAAGGCAAAATCGAACAAAACAAAGTATGGTGGGGAAATACAAAAAAAAATACAGCTGTTGGCTTTTGGCTCCCCTGTTTTTTTTTTTACTGATAAGAAGGAATTTAATAGTCATCAAATAGCGCTTGACAATATTTTTTTAAGGTGAGGAAGGGGAATACAGGGAGAAAAGAGTTTAAATCAGATTTTAAAAAATTAATAGAAGTAATTTAATTTGCCCAAAGCATGGAGTTATATAAGCCGAATAAATTTAAATTGTTATATGTATGTATACATATATAATAAGTATTTACTGTCGACAACATATTAAAAAGGAAAAACTTCTTTTTGATCTTTAAAAAAATCTTAAAAAAACACTTACTGCCTGGCTCACGATGTCGATAAGAAATTTTCTTTCGCTTGTTTATATTGAAAACAAACACAAATTTTCTTATATTGTTTTTGTTTTCAATATAAATAAGCGAACGAAAATTTCTTGTCGACATCGTGAGCTAGGCAATTAATTATTGCCAAAAAAAAACACATCTAATAGTAATTTCATAAAGTTTCCAACTAGCCCACCTGACAGAAATTCAATATTAAGATTAAGCTAGATTTTAAGTGAGTGTAGTTTTTTGATTCCTTTACACAGAAAAATTTAATTTTAAAATCTACATAAATAGAGTTAATCAGAAATACTTTCTTAATCGGGCTTAAGTTCAGTAATTTCAATTCTTATTGAATGAAATATTTTTATTAAGAGAAGAAAAACTAAACTAGACTTTATTCTTCATTTTGCTTCTCTTCTTTAGAAACTCACATTAATTAATAAAAATATTTCATTCAATAAGAATTGAAATTACTTTTTTGCCAATAATTGCACTTCATATGTGTTTCATGTTAATTCAACACGATTTATTTACAGTTATCTTTAAAGAAAATTTTCCTTTTTTAAATAACTTTCTTTCATGCTGATTTAATATTCCAGTATTGTACTCGTATCAAGATTTTTTATCTAATTTTTCGACCTTCTTTATATATTGAATTAAACTATTTGTTCAAGCTTTAGGTCTGTTTATACTTTTAAATTTTAGTTAGATATTTCGTTAACCTTCGGTTAACTACTTCAAGATATATCTTATTTTTATAAAAAATATTTTTGTAATTGAAAGGAGAAAAGACAAAAGAAAACATTAACGGCCTGTGCCACGATGTCACCAGAAATCCTTTGATCGAGTACTTATATAGAAAACAACAACAAATTTTCTAATGTTATTGTTGTTTACAATACAAGTTGTCGATCGAACGATATTTGGTGACATCGTGTGACAGGCCGTTAATATCAAAAAAACAAAAAATAAAAAATATGAAATATCTTGAAGAAGTTAACCGAAGGTAAACGTAGTATTGAACTAAAAAATAAAAATATAAACAGACCTAAAACTTGAACAAATTGCTGAAATAAATAAAACTTCATGTTGTATCAAAGTTAATTCGATACTAATAAAACACGCAGAAACATGTCGAATCACGTTGAAACAACATGAATTTAATTTAGTAAGCAAAATGTTTGAGTGTTGGCTTCCGCGGCAAAGTTTTGAACTCGTGACTTGTCGTGTTTTCGTTACAACAAATATTCCTTAGATACACACTAAATATATGTATACCATCACGAATAAAGTTTTAGTTCAATATTATATAATTGATCATTTAATATAAAATTTATTTGAAATGAAATAAAATTTATTGCTAAAAAAAATACAAACTGCGAAGCGGCTTTGGCTTGTTTCTAGGATTCGAACCTGTGATCTTTCGACTAGTACACTGCTTACTAGCCAGCTGCAGGAAGACTTTGCTGGTAATGCGAAGCTAGTTGGCTATTCACGAATATCAAAAGAAATAACAACAAACCAACACACTTAAGGGACATGTTATTTTTTGTAAATTTAATACGATTTGTAATAAAAATTTTTGCATGGTGATTTTACATTGGCATTTTTTTCTGTGTGCGTACGACTATGAAATATTGGGTGGTAGAGCTTATGAGACCTTATACTGCATGGTCGATTTATTAAGGTGTCTGCATCAGCAACAGTTCGTAAAATCCATAAAATGGTGTTGTATGATCATCAGGTGGAGCTAAGATAATATCAATCTAAAAAAGTGCTATACGTTACATAATGACCAAAACTTTTCAGATAAGAAGGCTGTGTGCAAGATCAATACTGCGTTTGCTCATAATAGATCGCAAACATCTTCGTTAAGATGTTTCAGTAGAGTGCTTGGCGATGTTTCAGGGCAATAAAGGCGGGTTTTTGCATCGATTCGTAGCCATAGATGAGACATGAGTCCACAACTTTACAACTGAGACAAAGAAACATTCAAAGCAGTAAAATAATATGTAAATTGGCTCCAGCTGCTGGCCAGGTTGTAACGTCTAATTTTTGGGTTACGCTAGGGAACATTTTTTATTGATTACTTTCAAAAAGTTAAACAACTAATCCAAATTATTTGCTAACTCACTGCAGTGATAAAATTACAAAAAAAAGGCTCACCAGCTCACTTATCCTCTATTATCGTGGCCAAACTTAATGAATTAAAGTTGCAATTTCTTCATTAGCAGGATGTCTGGTGGCAAATTTATATTTTTAAATACGATTATTTCAAAAAGTAATAAACGGTTCGGAGCGGGGGGGGGCGCAGTTGGAATTATTGATTGTGCGGATTTGTTAGTAACAATGTCGCAATGGTCGAGTAAGCATTGCGCGTTCGCTGTGTAGAAATTTTTTAAGAGTAATGATTCTAATTGCTCGTCGACAATTTTGTTCACAGTTCAGTATTCGGCGAATACGTGATGGACCGAGTGCAAATTTAATTCGTTCGTGGGTGCAGATATTCCGCGCAACTGCTTCAGCTATGAATTTCCTAAGGCCAGAGCCCAGTCGATCTTCAAGGACTCCCGAAAACATTTAACTGGTTCAAAACAGTTTACGTGAAAATCCGCGACTTTTAATACGGAAAAGAGCAGCCTTACTGAGACTTCCAGGAGCAATTATTCATGAAATTTTAAAAAAGGATCTGAAGTTCTATCCTTTTAAAATTCAAATCGTTCAAGAACTGAAAGAAAGTGACTTTGATTTAAGCAACAATTTTTGTGAAACGATGTTAGAGCGGTTTTTTTTACTGTAAATCCCATTTTTTGGAGCGACGAGGCTCATTTTCACTTAAATGGCCACATTAACAAGCAAAACTACTGCTACTGGTCTCGATTGAAACATCAAAAACCAAATAAAAAAATATAAATCTCTTACCATACACCCTGAACCATATTTTCTAGATTTAGCTCCCTCGAAATATTTTCTATTTTTAAGTATAAATATATATACATTTATATGTACATATATAATCCCTAAATTCCTATAAGTTACATAGGACCTCAATAACTGATCTCCATCAAGTTCTATCTGATGCTGCTATTGCAGCTTCATTCCAGCTTAATCCAGCAGCTTATAGTTTGGCTTGAACTTGGCGTCTCCTTTTCTTCGTGCTCCCCCTGTGGGTTATAATCAAGGGATTTCCTATTAATATCATTAGCTGGCTTACATAAGCTATGATCATGCGTATTTTAATCTCATTGTCACCTGGAAGCTGTTGCTTTCTTAACCATAACTCAAAATTTGTTATTAGTTTGAGGATTCGGCGAAGGCATTTATTGATGAGGACCTGAAATTTTAGGCCTCTCAGCCAAAAAGTAGTTTGTTTACTACCACTTTAAATTAACAAATATAATAACAGTAGCAATAAACTAACTCATACCTTTCTATGTTTTTTTTTATCAGTTAAAAGATTTTATGAATCATAGAGATATGCCAAATATGACAAATATTCCGATATGTGTGTATGTATATCATTAAACTAAACGTACCTCATCCACAAACAAAACGAGAAAGCAAAACCCCATAAAATAAGTGTAGACGAATATGATGGCTGGAGGAAACTAGAAAACTCTATTTGACAAAAACATAAAACACCGTCAAAACTAACAAAAGAAGGTATCTGTCATAAAAATAAATGTCATCTTGATGTCTCAGCCGCAAGCGAGTTACAAAAAAAGGTGCAAATACCACACAACGTGACTTTGAAGAGACATAAAACGAACAAGAAAAAATAATTATTTCTAACATAACATTTCTAACTAATACTTGTGTTTTTGATCATCTCACTTTAAACTAAAATGCAGTTAAAAGAAAAATATTAACAAATCAGGGTAGAAAACTAAAGTAATTTGTTTATCCCTTTAAGATATACTATGAGTCGATCTTATACTGCAAATAATTAAATAATTTATTAAAATTAATTTCGAAGCAAAATTTCCTTTTGAAATTTTGCAAATAATATGCTTTTATATTTTCTAACTTCTTAAGTATGAAATTTAATTTAATTTATTATGAAGTACTTAAAGTCACGTGGTCTACCTGGGTACTGCAGTAAGCCCTTAATATTATTCTTGCAAATATTTAAAATTTGTTCATATTCAATATATATTAAATTAAATCACTGCACAAAATTCCATTGAAATAACCAAGAGACCACACAATTCTCTGCCATTTCTATAAACCAGAATGTAGTTTTCAGAGATGAACATGACACACAATACAAGTTGGTAATTGAAGTGCATGAACAAAAACCAAATTATATTTGGCTGCAAATGTATGAGTGTGTGTATATATGAATTGAAGTTGGTTATTGAAAATGGCTAACAACAAAACATAGTTGCTGATGTTTTGTTTTTGTTTTCTTGCTTTTTGTAGTTATTGTTGTGTGTATAAAGTTGAATATTGGCAATATTGAACAAAAAGAAACTGGAGCAACATTTATATACAAACAGAAATCAACAAATAAACAATGTATTATATCTACTTTAAAACACCTAAATATAAAACAACATTTCGTTCGTGCTGCCACAAGATGCTATTGGGTGAGCGAAAAGGATAATGCGAGGTCGGACATGACAAAAATTTATTTTTCAACATAATCTCCTTTTAACTCAATACACTTAGTCCAACGTTTCTACAGTTTTTATATCCCTTCAAAAAAAAAATAGGATTTTTTGAGGTCCTTAAAATAGGCATTTGTTTGGAGCTAAATCTCTTTCCACCGAGCCATTTCTTTAAGTTTGGAAATAGGAAGTAGTCACTAGTGGCTAAGTCCGGAGAATATGGTGGATGGGATACCAATTCGTAGCCCAGTTCATATATTTTTGCCATTGAGACTCCACACGTGTGCACTCGTGCATTATTTTGATGAAAAATAACTTTATTCTGGGCCATATGGGGTCGTTTTCTTTTTTAAATTCTCATTAAATCGGTCTAATAAGTTGGCATACTATTCGCCGTTTATTGTTTTTCCCTTTTCAAGGTAATTGATGTGGATTATCCCGCGTGCATGCCAAGAAACTGTTGCCATCACCTTGGCCTTCTTCGGAGCAGGTTTAGCCGGAGAAACCCATTATCTATGGCATCAAACACTCTCACGCACTTTTACACTTCGATCGGCCAACACCATATCGTAGATTGTTTCAATATTTTCGGCTGTACTGACCTCAATTGGCCGTCCAAAACAAAACATTCAGCATCATTTGTACAACGAAAGTCAGTAAACCACTTTTTTTACCATTGAAGTCGATGGTACACTGTCCCCATAGTATTTATCGAGCTTTTTCTTTGTTTGATTGATGGTTTTTTCCCCCAAAAAATTATGTTTAATGAGCACACGAAATTCACTTTGTTCAATTTTCTTCTCAAAAGACGAGGTAGTCTGTTATCAACGACTGGCAAACACAAATTAAATGACACAGATTGTTCAAATTTAGACAGCACTCAACTGACAGTTGCTTCTTGACAGGAACATTGTTGCTATTTCAATCAAGAGGTGGGAAATTCAAAAAGACACTGAGTCTTGTTATTTGACTTGACTCCAGGATTTGAACCTGCGATCCTCTGACTGCAAGACTAGTACACGGCCTACCAGCCAGCCATAAAAAACAACAACAATACACAAACTACTCACACACCGCGTCCCTGTCGGAGAATGTGTGGTTGACTACAAAAATAGTTAACTTATAGTTAGCTTTTCTTAGACTGACTAAAAGCTAGTTGCAAAGTCATTCAGAGCAAACCCAAAATTAATTCTCAGCTACTTTAAAACTCATTTCAGTTTTATATTAACATTTTGTTGTTGTTATTTTAGATGGTAGCTTAGCCGAGTGGCAGGGCGTTGAGTACACAACGTGTGATGTTACATGTTCGAACCCCAGAAATTTTTTTTTAAATTTTCTGACTACCAAGTGATTTAAAAAAAGTCAACTTTAAGTTAGCTGAAAGTAGTGTAGAGTGAGACAATTGACTACCGCCTAGGACATTGCAAACTAATCCAAGTGTCAGTCAGTACTAGTTGCGAAATAGTTAGCTTAAAGTTAGTTTAAAGTTAGCCACAGTTCCGACAGGGGTATTGCAGCTATGATCAAAGCAAATAAACACCAACACACCTAAATAACATGTTATTTCTTGTAAATTTAATGTGATTTTAAGGAATTTGAATCACACTTTTTGCATGTTGCTTTTACATTGGTATTTTTTCTGTGTGTATATGCTACTTACTTATCGAACATTCGAATATGAAGGCATTGAAACCTTGCAGATACACCTATACTGTCCTTTCGTTGTCAAAAATTATGCCTTACTAAAATAGTTTGATTATAACACATTTTTAGTGTAGGTATAGCTCTTTCTCATATCCAATTTATCTGAATATGATATATGCTCATACATACATATGTAGGAGTACATATGAGCTCATGTATAAAAAATGAAAACTCTTATTGTGTGTGTTCACTTACAATCAGACAATTTTCATCTCCAATTGAATTGAAACAATATTTTCTTTTACTGTTTCCGTTCTATACAATATTTGTTTTGTTGCTTTTCAAAACGAGCAATATACATACATACAAACATACATCCCCCCAAACAAAATGTTTCGACTTTTTCTGAAGTCAGACTTGTCGTACCGAATTCGTTAAGATATTTCGGTAGTTTTTCTGAACAATTTTTTTTAACATTAAAACTTTGATTTTTGAGTACATAAGTAAAAGTCGTGAAAAAATTTTTTTTTAATAAATATGTGTATATGTTGATAAAAACAGGATTGTAGCAAATATTAAAAAGTGTGAGTATGTGCAAATTATTTCGACAATAGCAGCAACATAACGGTGAAGCGGTACTCTGCTATAAAAGCAAATAGAAATCGTACCTACATGTCGTTACGAATTCGTACCGACTTATCGAAACGAATTCGTACCGACATATCGTTACGAAGTCGTGTCAACCATTTCATACAAAAATTCTTACGATTTCGGTAATATTTCGGTTCCGAAATCGGAAGATTTTGTCGAGCAGTCGTTACGAATTCTTTATGAATTCGGAGCATTTTGTTTGATGGGATATCGCTCCTTTATTGCAACACAGTCATATGTCAAAAAATAAATTTTTTGAGTTAATAATGCAGAAAAATTCATTTGATCATATTTAATCTTGTGTAAAAATTTAATACAAAAGGCTTTTACACACACGTCTTGCGAAAAGAAAATATTTTTATATTAATCAGAAATAATTTCTTAATCAGGCTTAAGTTCAGTAATTTCAATTCTCATCGAATGAAATATTTTTTATTAATTAATGTGAGTTTCTAAAGATAGATAAAGATAGACATGGGTGTTGATGAACTGCGTGGTTGCACAAAAAATATCGGTATTTCCTCCAGCTAATAAAGTCTAGTTTAATTTTTCTTCTCTTCATTCGGTAAGAATTTAAATTACTGAACTTAAGCCTGATTAAGAAATTATTTCTGAAATTCACTACAGTTCAATTAAATCTAAAAAATTTCTCATATTTTTATATTTTCATTGAAGTGTATGTAAATTGAAAACTTTAAACTTTTATTTTCTGCTAAACTAGCTTTTTTGAGTTATTACTATGTTGCAATAAAGGAGCTTTATGTAATTGCTATTATTAGACTTTCTATGGATGCATTTTGTGCCATACCTCTCAACAAAGATATTTCCGTTGTTGGCATTTTTACGTTCTTTTCTTTTAAAAATCCATAAAGACATTTTGTAGTTTGCTCATATTTTTAGTTTTTTTTTTGTTTTATTTTATTTTGTTGTATGAAAACAAGTATGTGTATTCAAAAGGATCTTTATTTTGGGTTAGTGCTCCCATTAAATGGAGGTGATAAGCCAGTCAATACCTTTGCCAGGGTTTCTGGATGGAATTTATATATACAAAAGTTTTGACTTAGAGACTTACTCGTAATTAAATCTAAGGCCATGATTTAAAAAATGTTTTGTTAAAGCACATAAAGCGTTATTAACTGATAACCCATAAATCGATACCAAATTAGTGGACTTGTGTTAAAGATGTTGGAAATATTCCAGGCTTTTAATAATACTAGCAAATAAAAAAATTACTTTAAGACACCACCTCAAGCAAATACCCTGCTGGTTTAATTAACAAAAAAAAACAATTTATCTAGAACACACCTGACAACTTTGCTTGCTGCACGTTCTTAGTTTAGTTTTCTTATATGACTTCATTTTTTCTTTTCTTAATATTTATAAGAGCATGTTTCGCTTATTTAGCAATGACAGCAGCAACTCCTTCTAACTTAATGAAATTGAAATTGTCGAAAAAGAAAAACACATACAAAAAAAAAAAAAATAAAGAAAAACCATTTCAAGACATACGGTTTGTTTCTCTATTCTATTTTCCTTTTGTTTGCTTGTAGCAAAATATTTTGGCATCCGTTTTCTGTATATCTCTGCTCTAGCTGTTGCAAGTGGCAATGTACTGTAAACAATTGGCTGATAAGGTATGTTTTGTAAATATTTTTCGTGAAATATTCTTTCAACTTTCTGTTGCTCTATATGTACTTATATATATTTTTTATATGTATGACTTACTTTACAGCACTTGTCGAAGTGTTGAAAAATCTCTTAAGTACCCCCCTTTTTTCTTTAACGCTGCAATATAAAATGGTAGAGAGTGTCTTATAAGTTTTTAAATGAAAAAGGGAAAGATTTTACTATTCATGTGCTTTTTTTTATATTTTAATAAATAGAAATGGTATAGAATATTTTGGTAGTTAAATTAAATAAAGGGTGTTTTTCTACAGGTTCACAAATTTGAGTTGGCAACACCGTTTAATATGACAAACTATTTAACAGCTGATAGTAGCTCTAGATATACCTTCACGAGAGCAAAGCTAGCAAATTTTTGGAAAATTTCTCTCAGTTTTGATTTGGTAACACTGCTTCAAATTCACAATCGACTTAACAGCTGATAGTAGTTATTTGTTCATAAATGGATGTAATATTGTTATTATTATTATTTTTAAATTTTTTATAATTAAATTTATAATAAACTAGCTGACCATCCCGGCTTTGCCCGGAAGCTTTTTACTAATGATTAGTATTTCATATAGAATTAACAATTAAAACACAACATTTTCAGTACAAAGAAAATATAACATACATGGACCGTTTCATTTTTATAACTATATATATATATATAGATTTAACAAAGACAAAAAAGCATTAGCAACTATTGGCTATAGGTCGAACAAAAAGATGGACCTACATGGGAGCAATTCTTGCAAATGTTTTGAAATTTTCTGTCAAAATAATTGCTCTGTTCTATTGATTTTGATTTTCCAGGTTTATAACTTCGAGTTGGTAACACTGCTGTATTTGTTAAACGACTTAAGAGCTGATAGTTGCTAGTTGTTTAGCTTGGTTTGCCATTTTATCATGGGCAGACTTACTTATGCTATAGCAAAGCGTGCAAATTTTTGGAAATATAAAAATAATGGCTCTGTTCGTCAAACATGTCGTGTTTTTCGCGAATTTTATGTTAGTGTGCATCGTTTATCAGACAGGCTAATTTGAATAATTATGATTCACTTCGTATTGAATGACAATCGTGTGTGTTCTGGCTTTCACATCGTTTTCACATATTTTCTTGTGAGTTAGGATGTTAAAACACATGCTACGCCTGTTTAAGTTGAAATTTAGAAAATAAAAATTAATAGTGTGTGTTCTAGCATCCGAATTTAGACGAGCACAATTTAAAAATTTACGATTTCAAAATTTTAGATTTTTTCGTTTTCGATTTTGAACAAAAAACTCGTATTCTTTTCACTTGTTAACAGTCTTGTGAAAAGAATACGAGTTTTTTGCTCAAAAGTGAAAACGAAAAAATCTAAAATTTTTAAATCGTCCATTTCCAAATTGTTTTCTTCTGAATTCGGATGGTAGAGCACACACTATTAATTTGTATTTAATAAAATTTAAACTTAAACAGTCGTATCATGTGTTTTAACATCCGAACTCACAAGAAAACATGTGAAAACGATGTGGAAGCCAGAACATACACGAATTTTTGTAACACCTTGTGTAAAAAGTTGAAGTTGGGCTTCTTTTCTTCCTGCTATTTTCAAGGTGATAAGATAAGCTAAGATATGTCATACAGTGCAACTAGGAGCTTGGCTTATACCAATTCCACATCAGGGATAAACAGGTTACTTGCAAGGAGGATCTTGATCTGACTTGTTTTAGACTACTTGAAAAGAAAGACAGGTAGGTCACTTACACAACGTTACAGGATATGGGATTCTCAGAGCTTTTAAACCAGAATCATATGTATCTGATTTTTGTGAGAAGACAGAACAGGGCTGGACAACAACTAAGAGTAGGAGAAATTAAAAAGAGTGTTAAAGACCAAGTATGCCTTATGACACCTGGATAGATTTAGACAATAAATTATGGTAGAATTAAAAAAATAAGACCGACCAAGCACATTAAATCAAAATAAGTACTTAAGTTTTTGTGTAAAGCCTGGTACTCTGTTCAAAATTTCACGCGAAAATTTGACATAATCCATAGAAAAAAAGTTTACATTAAATTTTCATGAAATAATGTTGCTAAAGTTGTACTCTGTTCAACTCGTGCAAAATGTATGAAATGTATCTGGCCACATTTTCTTACTATCTGTGAAATAATGTGACTGGAATTTATTACGTGCAAAATATTGACAGATGATGATTTTGTTAACAAAAGTCGATCAATGTTGCCTACTTCAAACTAATAAATACGAAAATTTTTTCCGAAAAAGTAATATGGACATCGCTTGTGACGTGTCAAATTTTTCATGCGAAATAATCAATGTTGCTGAAAATTTTTCACAACTTCGAACAGAGTACCATGGTTAAAGGAGTGCCAGAGACGTCAACAGTATTCAGCTTAAAGGAATCCACGTCATGGCTGGGCTTATTCCAACTGCAAACACGGTGTTACGGGAAATCCGTTACAACCCAGCAAAAAACTTTGCCTACTAGAATGCAAAAAAGTGTATGTACTCCTCAGTCGTAAGTACTTACAATTTGACTGAATAACCCATTATTTTTGTTTGAGAAGTTCAAAAAGTATGCGGTACCCTATACTTTTTGCCTACAAACATACAAAAGTTAATAGATTACTGATTGCCTAAAAGTACTCAAAATTTAATGGGTTATTTTTTGCGTACAAATATGCAAAATAATATAGATTAATTTTTGCTTAAACTTATTCAAAATTAATTTGCTATATTTTCTAATTTTTTTATTTTAAATGAATAAAATTTTGTAACAAATTTCTCTAGATATACATATTTCCTTATTATTCATTACATGACAGTCATTATTATGCAAATAAAATAATTAGATAAATAAGTACCACTCGTTACTTTGTAAGACATTAAAAGAGTACTACCCATTACAAAATTTCGAAAATTTTTTGCTGGGAACCTTTACATAACAATTTTGTAGGCTAATTTGTTGAAGGTTGCTCATGAGTTATAGACAAGCCATACCAACAACAACAAACTTTTATATATCATTTTAATTTCAGGCAACAAATCCATATTAACTTGATTTATTAAGCCAAACAAAGTTTTAATTGATTTTTATAATATTCCAGTAAGAGTTTTAATAACCTAATTCTATTTAATATTTCTGTTAATGGGTTTCTTAATTCCATGCTTAGATTTATTGAACTGATTAGATTTATTTGAATGTAATTTCTTGTATTTCCAACTCATTTTGACGTTCAAATATTTAGTTCCACTTAATTTCGAATGTCACCAAATCGAGTAATTTGTAGAATAACAAAAAAATTTTTACTCGTTTTTGAAAATTCCTCATTATGAAAAACCATTTGCTTTACAGAACAGACCCGTATGTCTAAATTTTTATATTAACAATATGTTTTGTGGCTTATGTAAAATTATGGCAAGGTAAAGTAAAGTAAGTTTAAGCAAAGATACGTTGAATGTTAGCCTTGTAAGTTTTAAAAAATGCCAAAAAAGTTTCCATCTCTGAAGTATTTGTTGTTTAAAGTAACAGTAACTTCGCCCAGCTGAGATTCCGTTAGTTTGGGGATGACACCTTATTGCACATTATACACTTTAGAGCTATAGAGAGGAAAAATTTGAGGCACTACTTCAACGATACTGATTTTCTATAAGAGTGGGCTTCGTTTTGTTAATTTTTACACGAGAGCTTATGTACATATTTGTCCCTGGACAAAAGCGTAAGGGCTCCTCTTTTCAACCTAACCTAACCTAATCTAACAGTAACTTTAACACTTAAAAAATATAGATATTTGTACTATAGCCAATATTGACTTGAACATTTGCAATGCAATTATTTTTATTGCAAACTTTTTTCTTTAATCCACCAACAACAAGACAAATATAAAGTTTGTGATTTGGAAAATTAAATTTTTGTTGAAAAAAAAACAACAGTAGCTGTTTTGTATAAGTTTTTATTTTTTATTTGCTACTTGGGTTTGAGCTTCTTTCTGTGTGTACGTACACATTTGCATTCGTTCAATTTCATTTTCAAATTCATAGCAAGTTAAATTTAATTTTTTTTTTCTTTTTTATTTCAAATAAATTTCTTTAGTTAAGTGAAGTGTTACATGCACAGTGTTTGTTGTTGGTATTCATCTTTTTATTTTCAAATTCCTTATACTTTGCTTTGCAGCATAAACGATTTTAACATCTTATCTTCTGCGCTATTTGTCTGATACTGTCTGTCATTGATAATAAAATTTTATTGAGTTTTACATGAATTCGGTTATTGTAATTTCATGCAATTGAAAATGTTTCGCAACGATTTTGCTAATACTATATTTTATAGCATTTATTTTTTTTATTTTTTTTTTTGCTCTTCAAGTCTTAAAAGTAATGTGTATTTTTAAATCGATTGATTTTTAATTTTGATATTTTTCTTTTTTACCATTACAGTTCTTATTATTTTGCACGACAGTTTTAGTTTGTAAATTTAATTATTAAGCAAAGTAATGTAAGTTCCTAAGAAGGTAATAACATGGTTAATTAAAAATTTTTTGTAGGAGAATGCATTAAAATTTTATTGGTAATGTATTCTTCCATAATATTGGTATTTGAGGTTGCCCCTGTGGCTGAGTGGTAGCTTCCAGAGGTCGCGGGCTCCATTCCCACCAAAGACCTTGGGTGTTTTCCGCAGACAAGCTAATCACTTCGTGGATTGTGTTTGTTTATAAAAAAGAAGAGAATTTGCTAATTTTCTTGACATTAGCCTCTAAACTATTTTAATTTTTAAGGGCCGATTTTTCAACTAGATTAAATTGTTTTTTAAAAAAGTTTCATTGTATTACGGAAAATGAAATACAAGATATTTTTATGAAATATTTACACAATAAAGAATAGTAAAATATACTTGGGTAGAGTGATATAAGTTCGTGCTAAACTGAATAGAAAATATAAAATAAATAGTGATAGTTACAAATGTATATAGACATGGGTGCTGATGAAATGCGTAGCTGCTGCACAAAAAAATTTCGGTATTTCCCCCAGCTAATAAAGCCTATTTTAATTTTTCTTCTTTTCTTTAGAAAATCACATTCATTTACCCAAATATTTTATTTAATGTACGAGTAAGAATTTAAAATACTTAAGCCCGATTAAGAAATTATTATTTTTTTAATGCTTGTAATTATTTATTGCATCCTCAAATATGAACTAACTATAAGTAATCATATCTTAAATCTAAATATAATTATTAGGCCCGACCAGTATCGGACATAAGCTTACTGGTAGTTATAAATAATACATAAGTAGTGCCAATCAAAAAAGAAGGAAAAAAAAGTATATTCAAGAAGTCCCATCTGGAGTGTTGAGAATAAGACCCCTTGTGTCCCTGTTTTTTAGGCGGATGTGTCCAGTAGAGTTCAGTATATTACGAGCAATTTTGTTAAGTATTTGCAAAATGTGCAGAAATTATTCCTGATAAAAATTTTCACACAACATCACTAACGATACGTAGATTGATTCCGCATTATTAGCTCACAAATCAGTTTTGTTTTTTATTTCATCAAAATCATTATAGAGTAAGCAACAATTGCTTAAATTTGAGTTAACATTATAAAATTTTTTGGTAAATTTTATAAAATTTTGTAACATATCTTTTTTAAAAAAAAATTTTGTAACAAGATTCAAAAGTCCGAAACAACCATAATTGAAACTCGGTGCATTTCCAGCTGTTTCACTAGTGCTGTAATAAGTTACATTTTCTAAAATTATGAGTTCTTTTTCATAAATTTTATATTATTTTTTATATCGAGTTTATTATGAATTATGAACCTTCATCAACAATATTTTAGCTTTCGGTTCCATAGTGTTTGGTTATCCTTACGGAAATCGCAAATATGCAACTGAATGTTTTTTTCGTGTGTACCATACTAATGCGATTATATGATATTTATCCGTTTCAGAACTTTTTATGAATTTTGGCATCGATTCCTTAGAGCATATTTTTGCATATTTCAGCCTTTAAAGCATATTTTTGCATATTTCAGACGTACACGCATATTTTTGGAACTTTTTTTTCCAAATTTTAAGAGCATATTTGGAGGATTTAGGGCATATTTTGATGCTTATAAAAATTGTTTACCAACATACATACATATGTGCTCATAATTATGAAATTGGTCTAAGTCATATATTTGCTATGTGAAGATATTTAGTAGCAACATTTAAATTTTTTAGAGTTGTGCTAGTCTCGATTAATATAAGTTTATTTAACATTTGCAAAATATTTACTGAAGCTTTTTCAAGATTTTAACCACTGTTTCGTTATGAATGTTTTGTTATTTATAACTGATAATGTTAAAAAACGATAAAAACCGACATAAAGGCGATAAAATAATTAAAAACGGTTTTAAAACTATTTAAACAATCAAACCTAAAACGATAATTACCTTAACCAGCCCAAAAATTAGTTTTTCGGGAAAAAGACCCGAACTAAATATAAAAACCGGTTCCGAACCGGATAAAAAATAGTCTATATTTCCCGCTGGGAATGTCGCTTTCTATTGCTGAAAGAATTTTCAAAACCAGTTTAGCGGTTTGAAAATCCATACCAAATATAAAAAACCGGTTCCAAACGGTATAAAAAATTGCCTATATTTTACGCTTGTAATGTAGCTTTCTTTTGGTGAAAGAACTTTCGAAATCGGTTCAGTGGTTTGCAAGTGAAAACGTAGCCAACAAACAAAGAAACACACTTTCACATTTATAATATTAATAAGGATTGAAAAAAATGCGCATAACTTAGACCACTTTCATAATTAAGGGAATATATCGTACTATAACCGCCAAAATAGCTTAAGTGACATAACATTTGAACTTGAATTTTTGACCAAAATCGATCATTTATGATCGTCAATAATCGATTTTCGTAAAAAAACGAGGTCCAAACAATATGTCGGTTAAGCATTTTTTTTTTGGCGATTATGGCTCGATATGTTCTATGCATATACTGCAGCTGCGTCCAAGCCATATACACAATGTGCAAACTTTTACAAAAGAGCTTTTGTGCTTTCACACCGACTAGAGTACAACAGCCACAACAACAACAACACAACAGACAACAATGATTGCTCTTACTTTGCAAAGAAACAAAAACAAATTTAAGGACTTTCAAAGCTGTTCACCTCAAATGCAATTATCAGTGCATGTGCGTTTGGACTTAACTTAATGATTAAACAGAATAAGTCCGCAACTTCAGGAAAAATCGCTGTCAAATTAACAAAGCCCATAATAAAATCTACGGCAGTAACTTCATATGCTCTCTAATTTTTGTTTCATTTTCTTTTGTGCTTATTTTTCTTTGTAGTTTTGTTCACAAAATATATGAAATTTATTGAAAGTATGGTAACATTGTTGAGAGAATGTTAATTTATATGTGAGAGCATAAGAAAAAACGTTGTCAAAATAAAATAAATTCTATCTATCGACTGCTTTCTGGTGCTGATTTTTTGTGTCAATTTGTATGGAAAATGTGTTTATGCCGCAATTCTGTTTGATCATATATGGTGTAAAAATTTGATTTGTGTGATACCCAAGTGGCCAAATAGTTGCAGACGACGTTGTCTTCGACGATTAATGTACGACATGTCGCCTGTCGATTGAGTTTTCTAATCGACAATTTAAAAGAAATTGTCCTTCATGACTATCTGAGCGCCAATGTCACACGTTTTGTCTTAAATAAAACTTTGTTGAGGACAATCTGAGCGACAGTGTCATAAGTTTTGTCTTCAATAAAGCATTGTTGACGACAATCTGAGAGACATTGTCGCTCATCTCGTCTTGTGTGACCTCGCCGCCATTTGTATGAAAATTTCGTCGATGATTTGTATGAAGCTGTCTTCAATATGTCCTATACGACTTACTATTGTCTTGTACCCGTCGTCTTAAAGATGTGGCCAACTAGGTATATTCGAACTTAATTAGCAAATATAGAAACCAAAATTTCTAACATAGCACTTTAAGCACATAACAGAGCTCTGTTAGTTATTTAACAGTACTTGTTAAATATATTAGGACTCCAAGCCCTTATATTTCTGTAAGGGCCATTATTAGAACTTAAATTTAGTTAAAAGTAGAATTTTGTTGGACGTGTAAAACTCTATTCATTATTATAAATTTAAGTTAACTTAGCAGAAAGGATACATTTGCCTTTAACTTAGTGCTCACTTTAGGTTAAGCTAAAATTGTACTGATGAAAAACTTTTTATGCGTCCGATAAAATCCTCTTTTTACTAACTTTAAGGTGTAATAATGGCGCTAAGAGTTAGTTAATGAAATTTTAAAAGCAAGACGTTGGAAATATGTCTGGTAGTGCCAATATATTTGATTGAATAAAACGTAATTTCCTTGAGAAGATTAGTGGACATTTTTCAACTGTGAAAGAGCTCACGTTATGCATTATGGAGGTGTGGTAGCCTTAATGGCCCGAAATACCACCCAATTGGTCACTTTTGCTTGAGTGTGCTTTTCCATATTGAATTGATAAATTAAAAATATATTTTTTATATGCCAATTTACATATATTATTTTAAGGAGCATATTTTTTTTTAATTTTAAGTGCATATTTTAAAGTTTTTAGTGCATATTGAATGCACTTAAAACCATTTTTTAGAGCATATTTTTGGTTTCATATATTAATAAAATCCATAACCATATTTAAAGCAAAAAATACTGAATTAATTTGTGCCACTAAATATTATTAAAGTAAAAAAAAAATGCATTTATGTATTTACATATTTGGCACGTGTATGAAATTGTAGAAAATTGTCGAGAATTTCTTTTCTGGTT